>JAODXP020000020.1:16603397-16643397 GCA_027497455.2 Sardinella longiceps
CTCTTAAAATTAGGAGTGCCTCCAGGCACTTTGCCTGTCTAGGAGGTTCTTGGGAGAACCTTTTGGAGTTCCTGTTGGTCAGAGGTTCCTCGACGAACCCACTCTTAAAATTAGGAGTGCCTCCAGGCACTTTGCCTGTCTAGGAGGTTCTTGAGAGAACCTTTTGGAGTTCCTGTTGGTCAGAGGTTCCTCGACGAACCTCTAGGATGAACCACAACATGCGCGAGCTGGGTGATTTCAAATTTCGCCGGTTGGTTTTACCAGTTTGTGGGGGGTCCTCCTGAGTTTGCAACAAACGACTTGCAGGTGAGTTTTATTGTGTAATATTAAGTACTTTTAATCTTAATGATTGAGTCAGTAGGAGCCCTTTTAAGTATTACATGTTAATTCATAGCGTGGCAGTGTTGACATTAGGCTACGTTGTTGTATTTAGGCTTTACCACAATGCTATCGATAGCTAGCTACATTTAACCGCTAGCAATTCATGGTAATATTTTACTGATTTTCAGTTTATCACGATTGTTATTTTATTGATATTCACTTGAATGACATCGAGATGAGATGTCTAGATTTACTTGTGATTCCCTTTACGACGTTACATTAAAATCCGTATTGCTAGCCATAAAGCTAGCTAATGTTACAGGTAAGTCATGCAACATGTAACGTATCGATAGCATGACTGTTCGTCTTTAGACAGCATTTTTATAACAAACATGTTTTCTTCCGGAGACTATGTTGATACGTGTTTATAAGTTTGGGACAAACTGGCGAAAAGTTAGCCTTTGATATGGTATGACAATTTTGGAAAAACTTGGCTTCAAGCTACCTGGTGTGCTAGATTAACCCAGGATTAACCCATAAATGCCATCATAGTTTGCGTTGTATGCCAAACTGAACGCGAAACAGACAGAAACAGCTGTCGCCATCGACAGGACTGCTCCTGCCTATGAATGAACAAGTGGTCTGCAATCTTGCAATTTATGTTTCTATTCTGTAATGTACTGTATCATTGGTCATCACCATGTTACCCTACAAAACTTAGTGAGGTTTATGATGAAACCATTGACACTGTGGCCAGACAATATACCTGGCCTTCATGCTGGTGCTGTGTAATGATTTAGAATGCCATGCAATTAGTTTAGTCAGTTATTGTTAATTTTTGTTGCCAGTGACTGTCAAGTTAAACATTAATTTCTGTTTTGTTTTGTATGTTTGTCTGTTTGTTTGCAGATTCAGATTCCACACTGGACAGTTTAAACCATCTCTCACTGGCTTTAATCAAATAGCCAAGAACGTTTGCTGAATTTGAGGTAAATTTGTGAATCTCATGAAAAGGGGAAGGGTAATAATCATAATGATTTCTCAAGGGAACTAACCTAATTGGAGTACTGTGTGATTTCCCTCTGCTGTTACAGGCTTCCCAAGTTACCCACCGGCCACCACCCTAGCAAAGACCTGATGAAAAAAGTGAGGTCTTCAAAACTTTGTTATAGCCTAGCTGTCAACATCACTGTACACTTAAAGAACTGGGATGTTGGTTGACTCTGGATAATGTGAAACGTGTGTATGTTGTAAGTTGGTTTGGTGAATGTAATTTCACTACTGATACACTCAATATGTCAATTTATGTGACAATTAAATCCCCTTGAATTTAATGTATTATCTTTTTTTGTGTTTTATGCAAAGCTTCTTGCAGAAATAGCTCAATGTTGACGTTGACTGCAAAACAGTCAAAACAGATGATTCTGATGAATGAAGAGGCCAAGAAGGTACTGGTACCATTACCCACTTACTCTGGTTACTGAATTAGAATTGTGGTCTGCAGTTAGTGTCTCTAATGTTATTGTCATACTGTATTATTTTTAGGTCTTCAAGTGATCCTCACAACACTACTTCTACCATACATCAGCTCAGTGTTGACGTTGACCCCAGTATCATAACAGAAATGGGATCTGTTGCAATGAAAGTCTTAGAAGAATTCAGTCACCAGTCCATGGGCCGGGATCTTTTTCTGATGTACGAGGAGGTTGAAAAGGTACCATTACCACCTTTCTGTGGTTACTGAATTAGAGTTGTGGTGTGCAGTTAGTATTGTGTCTTTGATGTTATTTCCATGTTATTTTCAGGTCTTCAAGTGATCCTCGCAACACTACTTCTACCACACGTTAGCTTAATGTTGACGTTGACCACAATGTCAACAGAAATGGGACCTGTCACTAGAAAAGTCATAGAAGAATTCAGTCACCATTCCATGGGACGCAATATTTTTCTGATGAATGAAGAGGCCAAGAAGGTACTATTACCCACTTTCTATGATTACTGAATCAATATTGTGGTCTGCAGTTAGTGTCTCTAATGTTATTGTCATATTATTTTTAGGTCTTCAAATGATCCTTACAACTCTACTTCTACCATACATCAACTCAGTGTTGATGTTGACCACTATGTCATAACAGAAATGGGAAAAGTCATAGAAGTATGAAAAGTCATAGAAGAATTCAGTCAACAGTCCATGGACCGGGATCTTTTTCTGATGTATGAGGAGGCCGAAAAGGTACCATTACCATGTTTCTATTGTTATTGATTTAGAGTTGTCTGTAGTTAGTGTTGTATCACTAATGTTATTTCCATGTTATTTTTAGGTCTTCAAGTGATCCTTGCAACACTTCTTTATAATCACAACAATATTCGGCTACGCTTATGTTGATGAATTTGTGATCGTCAATCCCCTTGGAGCAAAGAGAGGAAAGCACAAGCTAACGGCTGTGTATTTCAAGTAAGGAAATCTCCACTATCGTTATACATCCAAAGTTGAACATATCCACCTTTCCATCTTGGTAAAACACAAATATATCCATAAAGACACATTAAATTATGATGATGTATTCAGGCCTCTCTGGTTTGCAGTTAGTGTTGTATCTCTAATGTTATTGCTACATTATTTTTAGGTCTTCAAGTGATCCTCGCAATGGGACCTGTTGCAATGGAAGTCTTAGAAGAATTCAGTCACCAGTCCATGGGCCGGGATCTTTTTCTGATGTACAAGGAGGCTGAAAAGGTACCATTACCACCTTTCTGTGGTTACTGAATTAGAGTTGTGGTCTGTAGTTAGTGTTGTATCTCTAATGTTATTTCCATGTTATTTTTAGGTCTTCAAGTGATCCTCGCAACATTACTTCTACCATATCTATTAGAGGGAGGATCCAAATGCCCTATACGTCATTAACAAGGTGTGGTTTATTTTTATTTGGTTAAAGTTCTGTTTTGAAATGCCTCAGAAGTTTAATGTAAGTTTTCTGTCTTCCCTAGGACCCAGAGGTTTTGACCCCTGACCTAGTACCGGCAACCCCTTCCTAGAGGCTTTTGGTGTTCGTCTGGACTCACCCCCACAGTCAGCAAAATGGCTAACTATTTTTTTTTTTTTTTTTTTAAGGAATGCTGCATTGTCTAAACTGTCGTCTCTGTCACACACTGTCTGTAGCTTACTGGCGCTCTCTCTATCTGCAAAAAAATGTGTTTGTATTTTTAACAATTAAATGTTTAGTAGGCCTACGTCCTAAAATCCCAAAACTTACAACTAAAATGACTGTGTACAATAGACCTTTACAGTATGTTCAAACTCCTCCAAACATCCTCTGTTTATTACTCTCTGCTTCTCATTTTGTAAACCATAAAGTTTTGTTATGTATTACTGTAATGAGATTCAATGGTCTACATTTTATAACAGTTACATGGACATATTGGGTATGTTATACTAATATGGTATTTGTTGTTATTTGCTTGAAATGTAACATGTTGCTGTATCAATAAAATAAAATGTTATGCCTATTTGTGTATTATTATTATTATTATTATTATTATTAGCCTATAAAATAATAAAAATAAAACAAATAAACCTCAGGGGTCTTTGAGGAACCTTTTCAAGGGGTTCTTGGAGGAACCTATAGGGGTCTTTGAGGAACCTTTTCAAGGGGTTCTTGGAGGAACCTTTTACAGAGGGTTCCTCGAGGAACCTATCTGAACAGAAAAGGTTCCTCCACAGTGGCAATGGTGAGGAACCCCAAAAGGTGCCTCGAGGCTCCTCCAATTCTAAGAGTGTAATCTGAATAAAAAACGTAGAAATGTTCAGCAAAAATGACTCATTGTTGACATGTTGATATGCGCACAATTGAAAAATGTCGGGTTGCAAACGGGTTCGGGCTCTATGAAGCTGTCAATCATACGGGCCTGGGCGGGCTCGGGTGGAGTTCTCTCGGGCTGGGGCCGGTTCGGGTCTTAGTTTTAAGGCCCGTTTCAAGCTCTAATTCCAAGATGGAGGCTGTACATGGACATCCTACCCCAGGTAATGTGCATGCAAACCTTTGGGTTATGTGTGGGCAGCCCAGATTAATCAATTGCCCCCTGGAAACCCATGGGCCTAGAGGCAAGCGCGTCATTTTAGCCGGGGACGCCGGGGATATGTCCCAGGGACTTTTTGTCATGACAGATTTTGTCCCCAGCACTATTGACAATTGAAAATAACATATCATTAACACAAAATCTCTAAGCATGGTACGTAAATGCCAGGGCTACGATATCCACGCGAATGCAAGGAAAGTTGTCTGCTTGCGCAATTAATTGTAACGTTGGATCAGCAGTTGCGCTCATATTGAATTCCTCCACTGCCAGAGAATTTTCAAAAATAAAGCCAATCTCACTTAAGGCAAAAAAAAAAAAAAAAAAAATTAGGCAAGGTCTAAACAACAGCTGTGCTCATCTTGGTGTAAAACAAAGCAGATTTTCCCTAGGCCTTATGCGCAAATTCTAACATTTACTTTGTGGTAGGTAGCCTATCTCAGTGAGTGTAGATCATGTTACTTAGCCTACTGTACAAGATCAGACATAGACTACTTCAGCGTGTTCATGTAGCCTAGGCTAAAGTCTGAATCGAAGACTAGTCACTTTGGTGAAGTTATAGGAAGTTACCGCAAGCTTTTCTTTGAAGACATCAGCTGGTGAAGTATTGCGTCTTTTAACCGTTCAGCCCGACGTTTGTTTACCAAGAGATTAACGTTTTGTTTGGGACTTATATTGCTATCAAACTGTGTGGTTACAATAATTTACATTGGGACTAATAGAGCAGTTAGTTCATAGGAACCATTGAGTTTGTTTTCGGGACGTTTAATGACTTTTAAAAGCATAACTTTTAAAAGCGTCTTTCTGCATCACTGGCCGGGGCAGCTATTTTTCTTTTGAATTAGTCCCGTACATTTTCTGCCTATTGTAGGCTTTACTATTCTTTGGAAAGGTAAAGGCTACATAATAATTTATACCCTGGTCCTCGGACACATCGCTCACTCCGCCCTGAGATGAGCCTACTCATTCATTCATTTATTAGGTATGCAGGCCTAAATCATCGAGAACATAACAAGAAGATTTTTGGCAAATAGACGGAGGTTACAATGCGCCGTGTTTCAAATTGCTGCACGTTTAGGCTACCTTGATTGCATTCAGCTATACGCCGGAATACAGGTCATTAGGCATTTTGCATTTTGGCAAGAGTCGTTTAGGCCCCCTTGCCGTCGTTTAGTTCACAGCCAGGGAGCAGTTGTTCAGCCAGGCTACAGCAGCTGAAATCTTTGCATCTCCACATTTCGTTATTATTGTACATTCGTTATTATAAGACATAGGCTAGCCTATATCAGCTCTAGTGGTCTGTCTGAGTAGCCTACATATCTATGGTAAATTATTTAATAACCAACTTAAGTGTGAAAACGTTTTTTAGGCTATTTAATAAATGGTGATTTATAAATTCCTTGTGGAAATAATCATCCGCACTGCGCTAGATTAGGGCGGTTTGTGAGAATTAAAATAGGCTAGTGATTTATAAAACAAGCATCGCATTGTCATCGAAAGGGATCATGTTAATTATTTTTCCGTCACATTAGAAGCTTTATTTTAGCCTACGTTATAGCCTAGGTCTGACTGAGATCTGCCGAGAGAGCGCAGCAGATTGCAAGCGCTACTCGCGTGCGCAAAGCTGTCCAAACATAAATTCCTCACGTATCACCTAGATAGGTCTAGATAATAGTTTTTTTCTGCGAAAAGATAGGCTTACATATTGCAATTTTGTATAGACAGAAGCATAAAAGAAACATTAAGAAATTTCTATCCCCAGCACTTTGGAACCAAGCTGTATATCAGTGTTTTTGTCCCCAGCACTTCAGAAACCAAACTGACGCCCTTGCCTAGAGGTGCCACTGACGTCAAGATAAGTGAGATATCAACTTGCACATTCACACTCAATGTTGGCATGATATATTAAAACACAGAGAGGATGTGCAAATAAAGTGTGCGGAAAAAACTGCCCTTCATGCCAGGGCTTCCTACCTGATGTGCCACAGGGATGTATACAGAATAGCAAGAGGGTAGCTGGCCAGTTCACATGGTGAGCACAGGGAGAGCAAGATGGATGGATCATTTTCTTAATTTACGGTGCCAGCATGAGTCCGATATTGCAATGCCTATAAGTGTTCCTATTCAATTATTGGCTCTGGTAACAAGTAAGCCTACTGATATGACAAACTAAGCATGTCTTGTACAAGAAAACATACAGCGTGTCAAGGGTGTAGATTTAGGGTGGATGCAAGTGACGCAAATGTAACAACCGTCATACGATTGTTGGATTGAACTGATTGGATTGAATTAACTGAAACACATGTACAAGAAGGAGGGGGCGGGGGGGGGGGGGGGGGGGGGCATCCAGTCCATGTCCCTGTCCCCACCAATGCTGAGACCAAACCTACACCCTTGATTGGACACAACTTTGCCCTTTAACGTGGAAAATATATATGTTCCACTCAATGTCTCTGTCTACTGCGGAAGACTTTTAGTATGATTAGTATGGGTTAGTGTTAGGACCAACAAAAACTATGAACTGTTTCTGTTGCAATCTCTTTATCTTTTTGCGCTTGATTGACTGGACTATTATGTATGGCAACCTCTGCCACCAGTGAATGACTGAAGGCTGAAAACTGAGGAGTGGTGAAGTGCCATATAAATGCAGTCTATAGACCAATTTACCATGACGTCACGCGCTCTTCCGGGTGGCAAAAGGCAAAAGTTGTCAACGAAACACTAGTCAAAAGCATGCATCCTATTTCACCAAATATGCATTTTCTGGTTACAAAACCTGGATCTTTCATCTGCAACAGTCATTTCTATCGCATTTATCGTATCCTTTTTACAAAACAAAAATGCCGAACTTATTAATTTGTGAACAACTTTACCGGCAGATCCCTTCCTAACCTGGCCGTATGGCAAGCATGGTAGACCGGCGCCGGTCTGTTTGCTACCTCGGTAGTAACGTTACTTGGGTGTCAACGGGTATGGAGTATGGATACATATCACAACGGGTGTATTTTCTGGTCACAAAACCTACGTTCAGAATGAACGGTCATCATTTCTTCTCTCTTTTTAACAAAATAAAGTCATAAACCCCAGCCTTAGTGAATAGAGGCACACAGCTATGGGCCCCCGTCAATAAAAGCAGCTGTGTGACTAAGCTATTTATTTTCTGTCTAAACACCTTAAGTCACCTTCATGGGTCACTGCAAAAACCTAAATAGTACATTTTGATTTGGATGGCTGGCCTCAAGCTCTCTTTTCTCTGTTCTTTTTCAATTCTGAAAGGGGATCACAAAACCCAACAAGGATCTAAACATAGAAATGCATTTTATTTAACAAAATTTTGCCCATAGAAATAAAGGCATTTTAATTTTTTCAATGGATGAGTGCCTTGGTGTCATTTTTTGAATGAAGGACCCAAACATGTTCTCCATGAAACCTTTGACTGATATCTGTGGGTCTAAATGGGATAGTTTTAGGTCACTTTTGGTCTTTCATGTGTCCATGGACCATTTCATGGTGGTTAAGTTCAGATCGGGCCTGTGTTGATGAAGTTGAAACAGCAGGCCCACCAGCTCACACAATAAATCATTATAAATCATAAATAAAAAAATATTAAATCTAATAAATCACAAAAACATTTGTTTTTGTTTTTATTTTTGCTAGTCTCTGAACACAGTTTATGTTTTTTTTTCTTCCTGAAACTTTGTCTTTGTTTAAAAAAAGAGGAATAACAAAAGGGTATTTGATTGTCATTATTTTGCCACTAGAATGTATGAAATGGCACACTGACTTTTAAGCATAGTTTGTGTATGAACTAGCATGTATTGCTCATCACATTGTTAACTACCACATCGCTAAAAACAAGGCCGGTTCTAGGCATAGACAAACAAGGCGGTCGCTTAGGGCACCAAATACCAGGGGGGTATCACAATACATTTTTTACTTTTTTTCTTCTTCAGTTTTTCTCTTGTATTTTTAGAAAAAGGGGAGCAAAACTCAAATCTGGCCTAGGGCACCAAAAAGGCTAGAACCTGCCCTGGCTAAAAGACTGTGAAATGAGAAACTGGGAGGGAGGAAATTGAAGCCAAGTGTAGCCTACTGTGTGGTGTGCACATGAAAATATGTTTCAGCAGGTGCCAAATCAAAGGCCATACCAGTGAAAAAGGAAATAAAAAGACTTGCACACTGCCTTTAAATGAAGCATTGTCTTTTCCCCCATTAAATTATTTAAAGGCAGCGTGGAAGTATTTTATCCCTTTTTCACAAGAATGTAAATCCACATAATTGTCTACATACACTCTTCGTCTTGCTACAAAGCAGCCAGAACCAGAAATAACAGCAAGCCACATGACTAGATAATAAGCGTTCTCCAAGGGGGCTGTCAAGTGATGTCAAGGGGAGGGACATGGCTGGTGCTTAGTGTTTATTTGTTGCAGACTCTTTTGTGGAGAACTTGAAGCCATGATTGCATCTGTATTTTATAGGCCACAGTATGATCAAAATGGTAACGCATTCAGGACCTTATGGCTGAGCAGCTTTACAGATGCATGTAGGCTACAATACACTGCCAATAAAACTATTATCATGTTGCCAATATTCCCAGTCAAAATACAGTACATACATTACATATTCTCATTGTTTGTGACATAGATATTGTTAATTATAAATGTATGATTCTAGTGTTCCAAATGACGCTTTTGCACACCTCAGTAGTTTGGCAGGTGCGTAGGATATTATCCCAGTGGGGTTATCATTCAAGAGTTAAAAAATCCCGCACACTGTCCATTCCACCAAACAAACTTTAATACAACGTTTCGGTCATCCGACCTTCTTCAGGTAAAGTTACAAAGACAATTCTAACACAAACTTTTAAAAAAGTTAGGTTGACTAGCTTGGACCAATCAGGTCCTGTTGCGCAGGTCACGTCACTTCATTCATGAAGATTGCCACTTCGCCTATCCATTGCGCGACCTGTTGAAGAAGTCAATCATGAGGAGGCACTTGTCTCCTCAATCAGGAAGCCACATACAGGTTGTATTCAGTGTTCACCATCACCAAAAAAAGGGCAAATAAAATAAAAAACGAATACAAAAACTCATGCAAAATAAAGACATTTTTTAACAAAAGCGTGGAGCATGGTGTCTTGTAGATCCCATGGGGGTATTTTACAAAAGGGGCAGAAATATTAGAGCATCACGTTTAAGTTAAAGTCATCATTTAATCCCTTTGGTGCCAATGTCTGTAGGGTATATATCCAAAAAACCTCACGCCGCTTTAGGAGCAGGTCGTGGTTTCCCCCTCTCCTTGGTAGCTTCACCTGTTCAATCCCATAAAAGCGCAATGTTGAGATATCATGTTTAAAATCATTAAAATGAATCGCAACAGGGTAATCCCTATCATTACGGCGAATTGTGCTTTTATGTTCGCTTATGCGTTGTTTTAGCTGGCGTGTGGTCTTTCCCACGTATACAAGGCCACATGGGCATGTTATGATGTACACTATGTGTGTGGAAGTACAGTTTATCACGCTTTTAATCGGGAACGATCTATTGTTGTGGGGATGGCGGAAAGAGTGTACTTTTTGGGTATTGTTACATTGCGCGCATCCACCACAACGATAGTTGCCAGTAGGTATGGGGGTTAGTAGTCTTTGTGATGATCTTCTAGGCCTATAGCTATTGAAATCGGCATGAACCAGTAAATCTCTCAGATTTTTCTCCCGTTTATATACGAACAGTGGCATGTCACGCATTATCTCTGAGAGTTCGGGGTCGGATTTCAGTAAGTGCCAGTGTTTTTGGAAAATCGGTCGAATGATGTGTGAATGAGGGGAGTATGATGTGATGCACGTTACAGAAAACTTTTTTTCTTTTTTCTTGCTCTTTTTTAAGAGGTCTGTGCGTTGTTTTCCGAGCGCTGCTTCAAATGCGTTATTAATCCACGCATCTGGATAACCTCGCTGTCGGAACCTCCCCTTCATGTCTTCTGCCTTTTCAACAAAATCCTCCGTCGTCTGGCATATCCGTCTAAGTCTGTAAAATTGGCTTTTGGGGAGTCCCCTTTTTAAAGGTATAGGATGGAAACTATTTGCCATGAGAAGGGTGTTTTTGTCAGTATCTTTCCTGTAGAGTGTGGTGGATAGTTTACCCTCTGTTTTGAAAACCCACATGTCCAGGAAGTGCACCCTATCATGGCTATATTCCATAGTGAATTGTAGGTTACTGTCAAAGCTGTTCAGTAACTGGATAAAATCATGCAATTCATCAACTGACCCTTGGTACAAGGCCCATATATTTTGGTGGAATGGACAGTGTGCGGGATTTTTTAACTCTTGAATGATTCTAGTGTTCAAAATAAGAGTTTGCTTAATTTACGCCTCGGAAAACAGTTTACTTGTTGTCATTCATCCCCCTGTGGTATCTGTGGGTGGCTCATAGCCTTGATTGCATCTGCATAGGCTGGGGTATGATAAGAATGTAAATTCATTCATTTGCATCTCATGGTCTGCTACTAGCTACTGAGACCTCATAGATGTATAAAGTATGTGCAATATATTCCCTCAATCTGTCCTGCATAGTCACTGAAATTATGCGTAATTCCTTAATGCCCATGTCCAGCAAACCCATGAAATTATTCCCAATGACAATACATAATGTTCCACTAAATATGTGTGGAACTGGTTGTAGGGTTGGTGACATAAAAATCAACCACATAATGTATGCAAATGACCTGGTCATTCTCAGTCCCTGTACTGCTGGTTTGCAACAGTTACTAAGAATCTGTTCACAGTATGGGGAACAATGTGACATAAAATATAATGCTGGTAAGAGTAAGATCATGATCATAAGGAGCAAAGAGGACAAAAGATCACCATTTCCTGCCTTCTATCTGGCTGGAGCTGCACTTACTGAGTGGAGTGAGATCAAATATCTTGGCCACATTATTGCTAATAGACCTGACAGATGATATCTATATAGGGATATCTATAGGCAACGTCAGAAATTGTATGTGCAAGCGAACATGCTGTGCCGTAAATTTAGTATGTGCTCTGTGTCAGTCAAGCTCTCACTCTTCAAAGCATACTGCACACCAATGTACACCTACAATGGCCTACAATGACAGCATGAGGCTACTGCTGAGAATACCTAGAAGGTCTAGCGCCAGTCAAATGTTTGTCAGTGCTGGGGTACCTACTTGTGCAGCTGTGCTACGCAATCTGATGTATAGATTTATGTGCAGGGCATCTGAGTCACATAATGACTTAATAGCTGTTCTGGCTAGTCCTGGACGTAGCTCTGTGAGACTGTTCTCAAGTTTGTGGGAATCACTGGCAAACATGTCTGTATGTGGGAAAGTGATCTATGCAATATTTGCATGTTTGTTTATGTTTGTTCGTTTATTTTTGTCTAGTTTTTTGTGTCCTGATGTGTGTTTTTTTTATCTGTGATATGGATCCTCCTGGGTCTGCAATAAAGAATTGAATTGAATTGAATTGAATTGAACATACATGATCTCAGACTTTGTGACATCAATATCCTAGTATTTAATACTCTTCAGAGTGTTAGAAGTTGACTATGACTATAACTTCTTTATACAAAGCAGAAAAATAACAGCAGAGATTTAAGAAAAAGCTTTATCAGTTCAACACAACAAAATAAAGAACATCCATTACTCTAATAATGGCAAATATACTGTATACGTATACAGTAATGTAATCAACACAAGCACGAATACTGGCCTCAAAAATTCAAATCAACTCATACACAAAAATGCTTCTCAGTAGAAAAATATGATTTTTTTTTCACAATCAAGTAGTCGGAATAAATAAACAATATTGAAATTAAAAAAGAAGACAGTCGACACTTCATGAAAGAGCACCCTCTTGGTGGCCTTACTATTTGTGCTTTTTGGCACAGTTTAAGATTTAGCCTACTGTAAAGGGACACTCCAGAGTGAATCGATCCGTAGACCCATTATTTCAGCTCATTGAGTACAAAATGATAACAAGGTAAACTAGATAGTGAACTGGCAACTAACACTAGCTAAATGGGGCACATCAACTTAAGCTGGGAACAGACCAGGGCCTTCGCAACATTCACTTAGTGTTACAGTAGTTGCCGGTTCACATCTCTGTCTATGCTGTATCATTTTTTTTTTTTTTTTTTTACTACCTACAGCACAGGTGGGTTTGAACAACAGGGCTATGGATCAAGTCACATCTGACTTCTTTAAGTGTCTGGGGGTCTGTCACCCTGTCCAAAATCACCAAGGACCAACTGATATTCCAAGGACTGCATGTTTTTCTTAACAGCAGATGGCCAATTCTGTATATACATGTTGTAGTGTCAGTTCAGTTCTACACCTCCAGCACACCTGTCTTCTGAGAGAAGTCAGACTTGTGCTTGTGTGTGTGAGTGTGTATGTGCGTGCGTGTGTGTTTGCCTTTAAGGTGCCATCACTCCTTCATCAAATGGCAACATACTGTGTGTGTGTGTGTGTGTGTGCTTTCAATATATCTGGGCAGTGTGGAACTGCAATCAATTTTCTTAAAGCGTTTCTGAACAGCAACAACATTAGTTTGAAACCACTATTGTCTTGTTAATGAGTGGATTTCCCTTACATCTTCTGAAGACTCTAGCGAAAAAGATGTTTGTATATTTTCCATGGGTCTTCCTCTGCAGGAACTACATCTGTCTGTGTAGCCGGTGGCGGTCCGCACCGCACACGGGTCTCGAACCTGCCACCCCACAAGCTACAAACTCCCGGCGTGGGAGTGGGACGCTCTAACCAACTGAGCTAAAAGCCTGAGCTTCTAACTCAGCATGTTAGAAGCGCCCATGGAATTGGGTGATGAGGATTTACACGTACTACCGCCGAGCTAGCTGGCCTCCGTTACATCTGGACTCTGGTGTGTCCAGTGCTCGCACAAGAGCACCAGACTGTCCACTCTCTGAAGTTGGTGCAGAGTGGTCAACAAGTCTGCCACAGAGAGCAGTGTGCAGGAGGAGAGGTAGTGGAAAACGTGCTGGAACCCTTGGAGCTCTTGGGTGATCTCGGGAGGCACCCCCAAACAGTGCGCCACCTGCTGGTAACTCTGCACCCCAGGGAACAATGGATCCAGCCTTTGGGCCAGGCTACGCACCAGTGATAGTGGTAAGTCCCTCAGAGGCACACCTATTAGAAAGTACAAAGACAAGTAGAGTCAACCTAGCCTGACATAGCCCGACCATAATACTGCTGTTCATCCGTATTCATGGTCTGGAGGTTCTTTAACCTGATGCGATTATACTGCGGGGGGGGAGGGCATTCACTTCTGGTTTGAAACGATTGGACAGCTTGTCTAATCAGCTTCGCTTATTGGCCGGTAGACTCTCTACCGATGTAAACACGCCCCAGAAGACCGTTCCCAGACCATGGATATGGATGAACATTCGTATTATGGGCGGGCTATGTCAGGCTAGAGGCAACCCTTTGAATCAAAGATTTATGACAAGACAAGCTGCAGCATTCTAAAAAACAACAATTTGCTGAATTTGGAAATAAAATTCCACATTTGATTCACACTGTCTCGACTCATCTCTAATACTGTAGGGTTTCATCTACAAGCCTCTAGTCTGAGTCGTCTGCCTTAATTGCCCAATGATTGAGCTCACAGAACATCTGAAGGACAATAAGTCATGACATGTACATTTCCCCTCAATCCAACAGAGAGATGCTGCCTGGCGACATACAGGATGGTGACAAAATAAACAGTCCACTGCAAAGAAAATATACATATATTCCGAACTGTTGCCTTGACACCTCTTTACATTTTCTTTTACTCAAAGGTTTTATGTAAGTCTTTCACAACTCCCCTCGCATTTCATGCCCACACATTCGGCATTGAAAAGAACCTTTAAGGATATGGCCTTGAAAGGGAATTCAAACACACTTAACTTAAAGGAAAAAAAGAAGAAAAAGAAAACTTTTCAGCTCTAACATCACAGAGCGAGGTCATCAGGATCAGATATGAATCTGCCTTTCTTGGTCACCATGTAAGGGATAACATTCATTATTGTGGAATATTAGCCTGGCTTCCTCGACCATTCAGATTGCGAAATTTAATGCAGCGATGGGAAGTATGGGCGGGCCCAGGCGGAATGAAATATCACTGTTGGGAGAAAATGCTAATGACCGCCTTACAGAACATTATCCTGCTTGATACATGGCTACTTACTAAAGATAACTAATAAAATCATAGTGTTCTGTGAAAAGAGGTATTCCAGATCAGCTGGTTGGTTAAAGCAACATCTTGTTCCACTTTTCTTTGACAGCAGTCTGTTAGCTACGGTCCGTTATCAAGAAATATCAGATCTTACGTTGCTTTTGTCAAGTGCTCTATTACTCGCTTGACAGGAAATAACAATATTCTCATAGATTATAGGAATATTTCACCTTTGGTTACTCACCCTCTTCTCTGGAGTTACATATGTGCAATGCAATGTTTTTCCTTGTCTGCCAACCAAATTTTTGCTTTATCTTAGCATAGGTGCTGGACTAGGGAAATGCATGCACTGAGACCAAAATGCTTTTATCCACATATTTAACTTCAGGTAAGAGTGTGAATAACCAATTTTCATAAAAAGGTGGAATATCACTTTAACAAGGAACAACCCAGGGCCAACAGGGGCAAGGAAGGGGCAAGGGAAAAATCCCTTATCCAAGGAAGAAACCTTGGGCAGATGCATGGCTCAAGGGGTCAACACAACTGCAACAGTTGACACGCAGGTGGGCAGTGCACTGTGTGTCAACCCTCCACACCAAAGATTTGTGGCAAGACAAGCTACAACACTATTAACAACTTGCTGAAATTAAATGTGTGATTCCCACTGCCATAATTCCTTTTCTGAGTCTTGCAAGTCTTCAATCTGAATTGGTCTTGCTTCTTAGTCCAATATTTGAAGTCAAAGAAGAGGGTTAATTGCTCAATCACTTTCCCCCCTAAGCAACAGAGAGATATTGCGTCTCTCCTGTTAAAAACTACAAATTGACATTTCAAAGGCTACATATGTGAATCATTTCCAAATGTCTATGAAAGTCTTTCATTTGCCCTGTCATTCATGCTCACAGACCGTGCATCTAAAACCTCTAAAAACCCCCACTGAAACAGCTCTGAAACTACGCCCACTAAAAGAAGCTTATGACTGGCTGTGCGAAACGTTTTGCTCTCACTGCGGTGTATCAAGATGTCTAGACTGCCATGAAAGACATTTCAACCAGGCATGGCATTACTGCATAAAAAGAACACTTTCTTCCGGCTCTTACATCTGAAAACTTTGACAGACGTCTTTGAGGAGCTAAAGACATGAGGACTGAATGTGTGTGACTGGCAGATCAGTTTTAGTGCTCCTTAGGCTGCATTTAAATGTGTGTTCAATACATTCCAATGAGTTACTTCACATTGAGAGCACAAGTGATGCAGGCAACTAGCCTGGCTTGCGCGACCACGTTCAGAAATGAACTGTGGTCCGGCAAAGCTAGCATTGCCCGAAATTTCGGGCAGGATTAATTTAAACGTCTATTAAATGTAATCAAACTTCTATCAATGTTTTGGGACAGAGCTGGACAGAGTCATCGTAAGCTTGCCTCCTTCAGCCTGCTCGTTTCTCATAAGATCCTCATTTTTCTGGTCTTTTCTGGTGGCTATACTGATTTGACTTACCTTGCATAATGGCATGACTCCTTTGAACTAAATTGTCGATGTCAGACATCTGTAAAAACATAAACAAAAAGAAGTATATAAGTGACCTTAGAACTTAGTGATAATCTCAGTGACAGCTGAGGAACAATGAGTGAGGTTTTCCACACTGCGGACGTGCGCGAGAAGTGAATTTTTCAACTAACATGCAAAAATGTTTGCATGTTATAAAAATAGAGAATTGTAATCAGCACGGTAGTGGTAAAACAGTTTGACAAAAACTATAATGCATAAGGGATTGAACTGAAAAAAAAAATGGAATCCATTAGCCAGGCCAGCGGTGTGTAAATGCTTCCACTCAATTTCTCACTAATGTTCTCTCCATAGGCTTATGTACAAACTGACCCTGAGCTGTGCTGAGTCTATTGACGAACAGAGAGCGAGCAGAAAGTGATAATGAAAGTGATAAAAACAGAAGTGGTTGTTTGAGGCCACCCTAGGAAATATGCTTTTTTTTTTCGCTATGTGTGCATGTTTTTTTTTCTGACTCTTTTTGTCATGCAGTTTTTATGTTTTGGCGACTTCATTTTTTCCATTGGATGATTAATGTTACCTGTCCAAGCAAATGACAATGGTTTCAAGGCTAGCCTGCAATGATAATGGTTGCACAGCTTGAACTGAACACAATCTGCATGAGTCATCTGTGGAGGCTATACATCAACGATGCATCCACCTTGCCGTCTGCATTGAAAATTGCTTGGAACAGCTTGGAACTGTGTGCTCTCCATGACCAGTACGATTTTGAGTCCCTTACCTACTGGATGGTCCAATATCTGCCACCATCTAGATGCCCGTTTTTTTCTGATACAGATGAGCAACTTATGCGCACCCTGAAGTAGCCAGTGGGCGTTACCGATAGACACCCAAAAAACATAAAAAAAGAAATGTTTGTTTGCTGCAATATCAAAATCAGAAAATAATTGCACCCTCAGGGTGGTAGATGATATTTCTTTTAGTTTTAGATTTAATTTTGGATGCAATGGCAGGTGTGTAAGTTCTCCTATACAGACCCCTAAAGGTTCGCTCCTGCATTCAGGTCTAATTGGTGTCTCTTCCTTCCATGAACACTAAATGTTAGGCTACATCTCTTATAAAAAGCTACGGTCCGTAAGCTTGCAGCTTGCATGGTTGGCAAAGTGTCAGAAAAGTCCTTGAAAAGAAAAAAAAACTTGGTAGTCCGCCTACCGCAAACAAGAATACTTTTTAATTGCCATACCTCCCGAGACCTGGACTTCAGTGCTAAATTGGGCTCCAGGTTGTTGCCTGAGGGTCTGGCTGAGTAGATGTCCAGGGATGGCTCATTATCTCTGGTCAGGGCTGTCTCTGGCCTTAGCCTTGTATAGGCCTGGAGCTCCATCATCTCTCCCGGAGGAAATGACTCATGGATGTCAAGTTCCGTGCACTCCACAGGCACGTGCCACTGCTGCCTCTGCGTCTGCTGAGGCCCTCCAGAGCCCTCCTCTGAGGCACAGTGCTGCTCCTCTGTGGCGAACAGAGGCGCTGCCAGGAGGCCCATAGCTGCTGGGGGCGTGGGGAGCCCGGAGGATGACTGGGAGGCGAACCCGGATGAGCAGTCGCTACAGACGGAGTGGCGTAGAGGGCACGACACACGGCCTCCCTGATCACAGAGCACAGCTGGCGTCACAGGAAAGCTGTGGTCCTTCTCACTGCTGGATGAACCCCTCTCACTGTCACTGCTTTCTTGAGTTGGCATCAGTTCTAGGATAACCAAAAGTTACAAAAAGACAAATAAACACATAAATTACCCATTAGTGTGTTAATAAATTGCCATGCATTAATATCCAAAAACAGATATATAATGCACAAACAAACACATACACACATGCACTCTGTCTCTGTCTCTCTCTCTCTCTCTCTCTCTCTCTCTCTTAAAACAGTTGTTTTCCTAACAGAAAAGTTTCAATGACAGCTCCAAAATTAAAGCAGTACTTTGCAGTTACAAAGATTCTTTCAGGCCCCACCTCCACTGGCCTTTTTTGTTGTCGTAGTCATTGTTGTTAATTAGAACACGGCTCTTTATAATGCTGTAGAATGTTCCATTCACTTCCCAACGTTCTACGGTCTGATAACTGGACCGTTGCTAAGTATAACAGACCGCTGTCAAGCAAAAGTGAAACACAACGTTGTCTTAACCAATCAGCTGATCTGTAAGTTAACAGAATACTTCTTTTCCGTGGACAATATTATCCATCTTAATCATTGAAGTTACCGTTAAAGCAGTGATAAACAAGGCTTGTTCTCATTAATAATATCTACGCTAGGTAGCCGTGTAATATGTGGGATGACGTTCGGTGAGGCGGTCATTATCGTGGAAATATCTCCCTTTAGACTGATGCCACATCCCTCTGCTACCGCGTCGGGAGATATTCCACGATAATGACCGCCCCACTGAATGTTATCCTTATGCCAATGTGGTGTAAATATGCAAACAGGGAGTGATTAGGGGGAGTACTGGAGCCAAACATGCGTCATCATTATAAATGAGTTTTGTTTGAATGACTTTAACACTGTTAGCGTAAACCGGTATTAAGGTCTGTTGAACTGCAGTCTTCTCCGACTTTTCAAATTCAATTTCAAAATTAATTAAATTTAGGTTACCTGAGACCTCTTCTTTTTCCTCTTGGGTCAGAGGGCATTGTGTTGCCGTGGAAACAGTAGGGACCTCGGGATCATTGCTTTGGCAGTGTGGTATCAGGCAACCTGCATTTTAGAGAGAGATTACACTTTAATTTTCTTCTTCTTTTTTATTTTTATTTTATTTTTATTTTTTATTTTTTTTACCAATTTATAAAGTTATAGTTTCACTAGGCATACCAGAAGAGATCATCATGACATACATTCATACAGACCTTTAAAGATTCTCCTGAGCAAAGTGTATCTGTGATACACAAACAAGAGGATAGACAGCAGGATCACCATGACAACAACTGTCACACAAATGGAGGCAGTAAGGGTAGACACAGATTGAAGCATGGTCTCTGGGGTCCGCACTTTTTCTACATCAACTCCTCTACTTCCTGTGGAAGCCATGGGAACAGAGGATAAGGCATTACTGCACACAGCTTACAGTGTCTACACATCCATCTAGGCAAAATTCAAATGTCTGTCCTAAGCTATGACTTAACACTCTGGGGACTTGGTTCCCTGTGGGGGTATTTTTAGACTGTTCCAAACACAAGTCTAAGTAGCTCCACAAGTTTTTCTCTGGGTTTAGTGGCAGTGAAGAAGCATCTTGATTGGCTTATTCACAGCAGCCCTATTCATCTTTAGCACTTCTCATCTGACTGTTAACAACCAGTTAGATTTCTTTGCCAATACCCTTGATATGTAGGTCAGTGTTTAGGGTAGTGTGCCTTATGTCACTCTTACGTCATTCTGATACAGCCACCTCATGAGGTCAGTTAATTGGCATGTTGAATTGAACCCCCACCGCGCATCACTGGTGTGAAAGGAACAGCCTAACACGTTGATAGCGGGATATTCAGCAGTGTGAAAGAGACCTTTAAGGGTCAAGGGCAGTACATTTACATGCTTCAGCACAGTTTTGAAAGGGAAATAATAAGAGCCAGGAAACAGGATGTGGCCAAAAAGGGAGAAAATTGTACTACTATATAATAATGATGCACTTAAAGTTAGAACTGTGAGATTACACCCTGGCATTGGAAGCAGTGATGGCAGTGAAAGCGGCTACTTACTGCCACAGCTTGCGTCTCTGAACGGGGGGGAGCCACAAGGCATGCACTCCAAATCCTCCTGGCCATCCAGCCGCCGTTTACTGTAATACCTGCGTTTAAAGAGATATATAAATATATGAGGAGTTTGGTACCAAAACGCTATAAAAGCCATTCTACGTCACTTTCAGAAATCATTTTATTAAAGAAAAAAAAGAAGAAAAAGAAATCATTTTATTACATTTTATTTTTTAGATGTATGAGTGCAACTACTTTTTTGGATACTTTTACTTGACTTATTATTATTACCTCCGCCAAGGAGGTTATTTTTTGCTCAGCGTGCGTGTGTGTGTCTGTGAGCAACATAACTCGAAAAGTACAGCACAGATTTGGATGAAATTGTCGGACAACGTGTATATTGGGACAAGTAAGAACTGATTCGATTTTGGTGGCGATCGGTGATCCAGAACACCATCTGTGACCACATTGTCTTGGCAGAGAACTGTTTGAAACTCCATCATTTCTTTTTTACAGACAGCCCATTTCAGTCCATTTAGCCTGGCCCTATAGGGGCTGCTCAGCTCACCCTGGCAGGCACTCTCCACACATGGCGTTCCTGGTGGGCGTGCAAGACGACAGCTCTCTCCTGTTCACTCGCCGACACGCCTGGCACATCTGACAGGGATGGGACCCCGAGGCCTCCTTAAACCAGCGGGCACCACAGGGCTGGCAGCGGGCACGCACTCCATAGCCGTAGCCACAGTCCTGTGGGGGAACAGTTCAAAAATACTTCCTATGATGTATTTCCCCTGTGTGTGTTATGAGTCAGCCTTGGTTTTATTTTAGTGGTTTGTGATGCCTTAGAGGTGCAAACACTGACATCATTTTTGATGTTCACTGAGCTTTTTTTTTTTGTTTGTTTTATTGGTTTGTAATGCCTTAGGTGCAATTACTTGCGTCACAATCAAAGCTTAAAAAAAAGGTAGCTTATTACACTAATTTTATAGGCTGGAAGTACCAATGCTCCTTTGATGCTCCATTTAATTTCGCTCTGCAAAGCAGCATGGTGTCCATGGCCAATCTCTAGCCCTGCTTTTGGGATTCCATCACAACATGGGGAGGGACTAGCCTGGTAGTACCCATGCTGCTTTGCATGCTCAATTTCATTAGAACTTATCTCAAGGCTTTGGTATAATTCAGGGGTTTTCAACTGGTTCAGTCCCAGGGACCACCATTCTGACAAAGAAGTCATCGGCGGCCCACCGTCTTGAGGTGCCGCGGGGTTGTTATAAACAGAAAACAGACAAATTACTTACAAAAAGACATTTTAGCCAGCGACCAACACATTTACACAACTATGCGGAGATTTTATTCTTAAACAAGATTTGGAGTGATGGATATTTTATAAAACAACTGAAAGTACAGCTGTAAAACGATTCCTGCGTTCAAAGCTGTGTTCATTTCTCGAATCAGGTATTCAGAAATCAATTTTAAATACACTAAATTGAAATTGGAACCCATGTCACGGACCACCTGCAGTGTTGCAACGGACCACCAGTGGGCCACGGACCACCTGTTGAAAACCCATGGTATAATTGATATGATTGGCTATGAGCTACGTGAGCTACATACAGACGCTTGTCATAGACATTGTATTATGCTTGGCTCTGGACGCTCACAGCACTCTGAACACTCCTCCTCTATGACAAAATGAATAGGTGGGTCTCCTGACTAAATATCGCTTGTGATTATTTAGTTAGATGTTAACCAGGATACTTATTTCATGTAGTTTTGGATGTTTAGTTTAGTAGGCTATATAGTTCTTGATGTTAGTGTCTGTTATAATGTTTTAACACCGGATTTCTGAGAACTGAGGGAGAACACAGGGGGAAGGGAAAGATAGGATGCTCATGTCAAATAATTGTCTGAGGGTATTATAGCTCATGGCCGGGTCCTACTTTAGACAATATGCCAAGCTGCTGGCAGCTCTCTTCCCCTGTGCCCATCCCCCCATCACGTTCATTCTGTAGAACAAGAGAAGTGCAGATACTTCTACTCCCATCATTGATTTCTTTTCATCGCTGTCATAGTCTTTGTTCAGTATCCTTCATTACAGTATTTAGCTTCCCTAGACTGAAATTAACTTTCCATTTTGCCATCGATCCCAAATGTATTTTCTCCTGTCCTCGACTGACTCTTGTCTACTTTTTTTCACCTCTTGTTTTCCTTGGCTGTCAACCTTACTCTCCTCTGCCCATGGGACTAGTGTGAACATGTGCAGGGTGTGCCAATAAGATTCCTCTTCAGTGAGGGGGCAAACTAAGTTCTGCCTTTGTAACCTACTACCACAAGCAATACAGTAGCCTAGTCTTAAACTGAGAAAGAAGGAACAAAGTAGAAAGAAAGACATAAATAATTTACAGAGCTATGGACTGAATCTGTCTTCTGCCTTTGTAGCCTACCACAAGCTGCAGGGCAAAGCTGAGGGAGAGAGAAAGACAGAAAGAAATCACAGATTGAATCACATGAGATTTCTCCTTAAAATGTAGCCTACCTCTGAGAGCTCCTGTCCTGGTGGACACTGCACACATGTATGGCATCCTCCACTGTCATAATACTGATTTTCAGAGCAATCCATTTTTTAATCAACTCAATAGGCCTATTTTGAGCAAGAAAAACAAACATTTGTTTAAAGAATGGAAAAAAAATGATTATTGTATCCAAATGGCAAATACGTCCATGCTGGCCAAAAGTCAGCCATAAGAATGACACAACATATTACATTAATCAAAACAACAATCCTGAAACATTTCTGAGATTTGAGATTTGTAACTAGCCACCTAAATCGCATATCATTTTTTACCTCCGCCAAGGAAGTTATGTTTTATGCGTGTGTGTGTCCATGTGTGTATCTGTCTTTGTACAACATAACTCAAAAAGTGCTGCACGGTTTTGGATTAATTTTTTGGACAACGTGTCTATTGGGACAAGGGAGAACTGATTTGATTTTGGTGGCGATCGGTGATCCAGAACACCATCTGTGACCAAGTCTTTTTTTTCTAGTCTTTTCTTTTTTTCCATAATGAGAGAAAAGAGAAATTTACAATCCAACCAAGAAAGAAATTAAACTCAATGCAAACCAATCTACATAGCAGTTAGCGAGACCTAAATAAACACATTGAAAACGCTTCTGTTAATTCATAGCCTACTATATTGCATATGCCGTCATAAAAAAAATCCTCGTGGCTCCTTACTCTGAATTATAACGAACAAATATATTTTAAAAAGTGCCCAGTATTAGGCTAAATGGTATTTGATCCGTGGGCCACAGTTACAATGACTTGTTGTTGAGTGTAATCGGCATGTTCCATATTTACAGTGGTTGCGTTCCATGGTTGGTAAGTAAAGTGAGTCAGCACATTGCGTGGTGTAAAATGACAGCCAGCAATAACTTGCGCATCGCTCTCTCACTTCCACGTACAGGCCTACAGTAAGACTGTATAGTAAATTGAAGAGGGAAAAATGCATACCTTTATCATCTGCTTTGGACAAATGTGACAGAGCGTCCGTATCGCCTCTGCATCTGTGTTTTACAAGTTGGTACGATAATTTGGGCTTCGCGTGGGACTGCCAGGTCAGTAGCCGGACAAGTCTCAACATGTTCCTTGCGCGGCACCCGAACGGTGGCAGCGTCACCTACGATGAACCCCACTAATGTGTAGCCTGTTAATGGATGCTTATCCCCCCTCTCTCCCCGAGAACAGTTCCAATCGCAATTTCCATCGATATTTGGTGGAAGGATAGTTAGTCCTGCATGACCGTTGCAATCAATCAAACCCAGGCAGTAGCTTAAAACTTTGGAGTCGGGTGCTCCTGAGGCCTAGCGCAAGGCTTTCTAACTAAAACTGAACGTTTATAGCAGTTTATGCTTTTAAAAGGTATGTCCCAATGTTTCCACTGTTCTCCACACCTGTGTCTTCACCTCCAAAGACTTTTGACATGGACGCATATAGCATTACCAACATTGTCATAATCTGGATGCCTTGCCAATGCATGTGGCAATATAGTAACATGTCCAATATGTCATCTATTGGTGTAGGTAGCCTACCCTATCACTAATATGCCTAAAAATGTAGGCTACATTTTAGTTTAATTGTGATCTGTGTTTATATATGCATGAATATTAGCATAATCTTATTCAAGCACTTGGAATACGGATAGATATTTCCATTATCTGCTTTTATGATAATAGGCTACGACACTTCAACCACCAGGGGGCAGCAAGTAGGTTCCACAGGCTTTCCAGGCCAACCCCCTTTAAGCACCATCATCCTCTTGCAGTAAGCAGACACCACAGACAGACATCACATCATTGTTTTTCTGGATTAAGGTCTGTACAAGACTGCAGGGCTGTCACTCAAACCCAAAGGTGGAGGTGGAGCATCCTGCATTTTCAAAAGTTTAAAATAGCCTACATGAAATTGTAGACTGTGGCTGTAGGCTCTCAATCATGCCAATCAACTACAGTAGCATAGTCATTTTGAAGTGCCCCCATTTAGTTAGGTCACCTCTGTCTGGGTAGAATCACAATGTTTACTGAGATATTTGGGCCTGATTTTCACTTGTCTGATTTTACTGGGTTGTTAAATCTGAGACCAGTCTGTTCAAATTAGTGCTGGCAAAATTAACTGATTAATCATGTGATTAATTCAAATAAATTAACTCTGGTTAAAAAAATTAACTCAGATTAATCCTGACTGGCTGAGCCTCATATACTATTCCCAGTATGCAGCATGGTATGCAAGCAGCAGAAGAGGCCTACAGGCCATATGACCAGAAACTCATTAATTAATGTGCTTTAGGTGCTCTACCCGACTCAAAGTTAATTGAGCACCACACTACTCCTTTGATATTTGTCATGCACTGCATGCTACACGCTTCTGTCTGCAGAGATACGAGTAGTACTGTATGTAGCATTCAAGTAGTTATAGCATACCTGGGCAAACTAAGGCCCGGGGGCCAGATGCGGCCCGCGGAGCTATTTAATGCGGCCCGTGGAGCCTTCCCAAAATAAAATAATTTCTCATTTAGTCATGGTGACTTAGATTATAGGCCTTATTTATCAAATGTGTTGTATTCATGAAATGCAAATTCCACCCTTTTAAACCTGCATATTAACATGTCCTCTGAAGAAATTGGTGCTACTGGCTTGAGACTTGAGACACTCGGCCCGTCAGTCAAAATCTAAAAGCCAATATGGCCCCTTGGCCAAAATAATTACCCACGCCTGAGTTAAAGGCATTTTGGGAAATGGCGACTAGCTGAATCTGACACTTAATTAGAAGCACCTGTACACACTCAGAAGCAGGGCTGTTCCACTTCCTCTTCGGCTGCATCCATAAAGGTCTATTGAGTAATTCGGGAGTAGTTTGCTGTGAAACGTCACATAAGACGCCTCTCTCTCTCTCTGAGTCTCTCTGTGTGTGTGTGTGTGTGTGTGTGTGTGTGTATGTGCGTGTGTGCGACTCTGTATGTGTGTTGCTGCGATACTGTATGTGTGATGCGTTACTTATGATATCAGAAGTGTTCATTCTTTGTATATAAATACTCAACTGCAACAGCTGGATGTCCTATTTCTATGAAGGCATATTCCCTCCTGTTGTGTGTGAATGTGCGCGTGTGTGTCTCTCTGTATGAGTGTTGCGATGAAAGACACTTATATCAGAAGTGTTCATAAATACTCAACTGCAACAGCTGGATCTCCTATTTCTATGAAGGCATATTCCCTCCTGTTGTGTGTGTGTGTATGTGCGTGTGTGCGTCTCTGAGTGTTGCGATGAAAGACACTTATATCAGAAGTGTTCATTCATCCCTGTTCTTGATTGCCCTGTAATAATCTTAAAGCAACAACATAAAATTCAGTCAGTAACAATTTTTAAGCTTTAGTTTATCCTATTATATAATTTCTCACTTCCCTGTTGTGGTTACCTTCTCTTTACCTTCTGTGTGACAGGACCTACTCTCTCGGCACGCCTACACTAACCCTGTCTGTAGAGTCTTTGAGTTTGAGTTGGCTAAAAAAAGGGGGGAAGGGGGGCTGACATATCTGAATTTCTCTGTATAGACTGTAGACTCTGACTGACACAGGTGTCTGGCTGCTGTGCTTTAAAGGTCATACATGTCTGGGTGGTATTTTCGCGGTATCACCTCAGTGAATGCTCTTAGACACTACACTCCGATGACATGCGTGCTGAACACAACAGTAGTAAGAGGATGTGGGCCAAGGCTACACAGCTGCAGCCCTGCTGGTAAAATCAGTCTAAACATGGTTGCTTGCCATGTAATCACTGCGGCAAAGCTGACATTCAGTGACTGGTATTTATTTATTTATTTATTTATTGCTGGTGCAATACGGAATAGGATGATATTACTGTATGCTGTCATGAGTCAATTTCAACACAACAATGCTGACCAGGTGTTCTCTTCCCAAAAGCATAATAGCTAACCAAGTATGAAATGCAACTGGTTATTATTAGTAACTGCTTTTGGGAAAATGAACAAAATACCAAGAATCAAATCAAATGAAAAACATCTCTGTTGAGTTGCAGAGAGACGGAGGACACAAAGAAAAAAGATCCTGAGTGCAGAGAGTCTATTGCGTAGATTTGGTGAATACTGTATTCGGCAAGTCTACACAATTCCGAGACTTGGCAAACAAAAAATCAGTCATACAACTCTCTGGTCCCTCCCCCATTCTCTACTTCACTCCTCAACTGCCTCTTAAACCCCTCCCTCGCTGTAGCTTACAGCTGTGATTGACAGGCGACAGGCAGCTATCCCTCCCTCGGAAGCAGATTGGTGGAATACTTCAGGGAGTCCTGAATTTCTGCAACATTGATTACAGGGTTTATATGGAGCTAAAGAATTAAAGTTTTTTCCCCTAAATAGCCTTTTTCATGTACTATTTAAACAATAACAACAATTCTACGAAATTTGATTTTAAGAGGGTTAGGGTTACCGTTCAGAGTTAGTGATATAGAGTTGCCGAGAGGTAGCAGCCTTTCAAAATCTAAATCAATATATCAATGTATCAATGAACCGCTAAGATATGTAAGGGATAACGGCCGCCAAGGTGTCCCGATATCAGAAAAATAATGGACTACACGAAGGCGAAGAACAGCCCGACAGCAAAGCCGAAGTTTGCCTACGCGAAGTCCATTATTTTTCTTATATCAGGACACCTCGAAGGCCGTTATCCCGCTTATCACCCGGTTGCAACTAAAACGTATAGATGGTAAGCAAGTGTTTAAAACATAAAAGAAACATGTGGCTCCGTTTAGAAAGAAGTTATCCTGTTCGGTTGGGGTACTATTTTCATATGAAAGAAGATCCGCAAGGCTGCATTCTAAAGAGCATTGATATAGAACGCTGGTGAAACTTTTTTAACCCAACAATGCCTCAGGTGTCCTGTTATCTAGAAATAACGGACACCTTGACAGCCTATCAGAAAACAGTATTCCATTCCACCGGGTGATAATCTCTGATAACTCAATATTTATTTGGAGTGTGTGTCTTTTGACATTTGTCTCTTTGTCCAGGTCTCTTTTTCAACAGCAAATGTGAACGAAAAGGATCAGAAATCATTTCAAGTCTATTCCAGTTATCTGGAATGTCTCAATGTGTGTAATTGGTGATTCACAAATGCTGCAACACAATTCACAAATATTTCCAGTTTTACAACGAGTGATAAAAGAGAGTGCAGATTTAAGATTACATGGTCGATTTGAGACACTGTGCTGCTCCAGTGCTTTGGGTCTCGGTGGGAAGATCTCTGAAGGTCGTGAGTGGATGCCAAAGGCAGCCTGACCATTCTGAAATACCAAAGATAAGACTGACTGAAACATTTCACACCTGCGCACACACACACACACACACACACACACACAGAGACACACACAACCCTAAGCCATCACACACACACACACACACACACACACACACACACACACACACATAAGACATCATCACACAGACACACTCACCCCTAAGCCATCACACACACACACACACACACACACACACACACCTAAGACATCATCACACAGACACACTGACCCCTAAGCCATCACACACACACACACACACACACCTAAGACATCATCACCACACTCACACATACACTGTACACACACACACACACACACACACACCTAAATCATCACACATGGACACACAAACCTAGACATCACACACACACACACACACACACACACACACAGTGCTGGACTATGACCATGAAAATGAGAGAAAATTGTGACAGAAATGCCCGGGCCTGTATGCCCTATAGCCAGTCCACTCCAGCACACTTCTAAGATATCAGCACCACAGCATGACATCATACACAGACACACACACACACACACAGACAGAGACACACACACACACACACACACACACACACACCTAAGACATTATACAAAGGCACACACATATACACACACCTACACACACCTAAGGCATCAGCACCAGCAATAGCAGGGCTTGTTGAAAACACTCACCCCTAAGCCATCACACTCTCTCTCTCACACACACACACACACACACACACACACACACACACACACACACACACACACACCTACACACACCTAAGACATCAGCACCTTGGTGTTAAACCACCACAGCAGGGCCTGTTGAAAACACACTTGAAATAATGACTTATAGTCAGGGGTATTCCAAGCCTTTGTTTTGGTCCACTTCAACAAAGCATCTAAGACACACAATGATTGAGCTATTTGGCAAGAGTCAGGGCCGTTGCAACAGGACAGGCAAACCAGGCAATTGCCTGGGGCCCCAGGCTGAAATGGGCCCCCGAGATTGGCTGTTTTAGTAATTGGTAGTCTATTTTGTGGTGTTTTTCAATAGAATGTGACTTTAGGCTGCAGTTAGACAATTATAACATCAACACAAATAATTATAGTAATGAAAGATGCTTGAAGATTCTAACAGTGTGATTCATGTAGCCCAGGTGTTTATGGGAAGTGAAGGAAGTGAACTCATGCCCTGTTTGTTTGGGGTCCCCAAAGTACCTTGAAACGGCCTTGGCAAGAGTGGCTGCCCAGGCTGCATTCTAGTCTGGAAGACGGAGACTAAAGCTGGGAACAGACCTACCGACTTTCTCAGTCTTTTACGATTAGAACGCCAGTCTTTTACGATTAGTGAGCCAAACCTACAGACTCAATCTGGGACGATTGACAGTCGTTCATGAGCACAAACCTAACGATCGAGTTGTCGGCATTTTAATGTCATAATTGGTATCATAGCGACCTCAGAACGGACTGGTTAAGATCATATCAAACATGTTTGATTCAGTCCGACCCAGTCGTAATTGCGTCAACAATGGGAAGAATCGCATCGTTACAAACACACATAACGATTTTAGCCATGACTGAAACTTGCGACTACTCCTGATTACCCGTGACTACCCATGACTGGCCCTGACGTTCCATCGTATCAAAATCGGGGTTAATAATCGGTAGGTCTGTTGCCAGCTTAATTCCTTGTTCTGTGGGAGTCCCCTCGCCCAGATATTTTAATCATCACACACTGAAATGAATGAACGCTTTGACCGGTGAACCTGCTGACATTTAAGCTTTATAGGCCACTGAGGCCTTTCTCTACCAAAGTACATAATCTATGATTATACCCAAGTGTACAAGTGCATAATCATAGACCACAATGAAAGAGGTGAGTAGATGGGGGGGATATTAGAGTAATATGTTGTGGATATGAGAATGAATACTTCTACGGTTGAGTGTCAATGGTTATTCATACTCAAAATATTACTGTAGGCAGAGTTTTTAGGGTTACGACAGGGATTCCACCTAATGTTTTTTTTTTTTTTTTTAAGATATTTTTTAGGGCTTTTTGCCTTTACTTCGATAGGACAGTACAGAGTGCGACAGGAAACCAGTGGGAAAGAGAGAGAAGCGTAGGGATCGGGTAGCGACCCCGGGTCGGACGCAAACCCGGGTCCCCGGATTCGCGGCACGACTCACCAGCCCGCTGAGCCACAGCGCCCCCACCAAATGTCTTTTTAAAAACATTTTTTTTTTCTAACAAAATACAATCAGAAAACAGTGTGATAATGCTGCAGTTCTGTTTGGGGATCATTGCTCAGATATTTAATTTACAGTAAAATACAAGAAAAATCTTTGGAGAGAACAAAATGAGAAAGAACACAAAGCCTGTACAGAGAAATTATCTTAAACATTTAGTTTGGCCAGTAGGCAAATAGTCTCGCTAACATAAGGGATAATGTATTTCCTTAAAGGATGAATCAGTTTGGTTTGACCTCTAGGGAAATATTTTCTATACATTTTCCCACTTATTTTTAAATTATTTATTTTCTTGGCTTTCATGGCTTCTGTGGATAAACAAAGAGTTCATCACGCAACTTCATCTTCAAACATTCTTTAGAATGCAGCTGATCTTTCATTTGCAACAAAGTTCCGTTGTTGAAGTGAATGATCATTATGCACAGAATGATATGCAGATTTAAATCTGTACCAAAAACCCTGTTGCCATTGACAGCGGTCATTATATTTTCGCAGCGGTTGTTATATTGCATGTAAAAGAACTGATCTGTGAAATGGGGTCAAAGTCAAAGTGAATGGAACCTCCCACAACATTCTAGAGAGTCATATAATAAGCTAAACTAAGTAATCACAAGTCTACGCTAGTTCGTCCCCGTTCTGTGAATGGATCCCAAAAGCAGGGCCAGAGATTGGCCATGAACACCACGCTTTGCAGGAAGAAATGAAATCGAACGTACAAGACAGTGGTGATCCCAGGCTAGTAAGCGAATAATCACTGTGTGTCTACAGACCCTTATACTATAGGACAGTTTGATTGTTAGTGTCATAGTTGTTTTCACACTGTTAGAATGTCCTATCATTGTTTTTATAGTAGTTTTCATTTTTTTTAAATTGCAACAGTTTCTATCTGCATTTGTCTATCACTGATAAAAGTTTCTTTCAGCCATAGATGGAAAAACAGCACAAGATAGTGCTGTGTGTAACCTTGAATTATAAAAGGAAAGAAACTGGCGCACAGTTTCAGCCTTGGCATTTAAGCTCGAGGAAACCTTGCACTTTCCTATTTGAGCAGGCAGCTCTCCCACATAGTTACTCCTTTCCACGTAAACACTATCATAACACTCTATCTCTTGAGATCTATCTAAACTAAACCAGTCACAGGTTGTAGGCCATTTACTTATTATTATGATACTTGTTGAACAGGCATGTTGAACATCTTTTCCTTTGGTTTGTTTTTATTGCATTATGGAGACCTATAAAAGGCCAACATCAGCAACTATGTTTTGTTTGCACGGTAGAACAGCCACACATGCATGAAACGTTTATACTACAGTGACTATAAGTAGCCTATATTTGAAGAGTTCAGATGCAAAACCCACTAAACACCATTTTTGTGAAAACTGAGTTAATGATATTGTGTGAATCGTGTATAAATTTAGAATATGTAAATGAAATGTTTTTGTGAAAAAATAAAACAAAAACTGCTCCCCACCATGTGTAAAATATCTGTTTAAAATCAAAACACTGTAAACGCCTGATAAAAAATGGTCTCTTTCTCAAAAAGTGGTCATGTGGAGTTAGGGGGTTTTGCATCTGAACTCTTCATTTAGAACCCTTCTCTAGCTAATGGTGTTGACGGTAATTATGTGTCTGACATCAGTTACACACTAATTCATGTTAATGGGTGCAAGAAATGCAGTGAAATGATTCAGTCTATATTGGTATGTATCTCAGGGGTGTTGGGCGGAATGATGGATTGTGTAACATCAGGCAACAGGAAGCATTTCATTACAGTAAGAACTGTCATCTTCCAAATACTGCAGCCCGTCTAACGGTTTTCCTGTAATACCGAAACAGACCAGGGTGTGTCAGCATCCTCCTGGAAGAGATAGAGACACAAGAGAGGATTTGAAATAGATACATGAGGATACATGTTCTGAGGTCAGATCCAGGTAAAATGGAAAAGACATTTTAAACTTGGTAGAAGTCCATTGTTGATTAAAGTTTGATGTATCTAGTTTAAGGGCTTAATCCCAACTTTGACCTTTAAGGCAAAGCCATTATTCCTTAGAGAGACATGTTTAACAGGAACAACCCTAGACATGATACTCACACAAACACAAACAGCCCCCTCTCACTCTATCATTTACTCATTCCACCATCTTGATTACTCTACTTCTCCAGGACCACAAACCTCTTGTTCAGCGTCAGTCATACAGCAGTGATACATTGATATTGCAATAATCATCTGCTTTAAGAGCACAGCAGAGAACATACGGTATTGCATTACAGTTTATTTACCCTTAGTGCACAACATCAAGTGCACTGACAGACGTATCTGAATGAGACACCAAGATGACCAGTTTGATGCAGAATAAAATTCTTGGCACACGTGTCCAAAGCTCTGCTGGAACATCATTTTGCGGGTCATCTCTGATCGTGGAGAAGAAATTAATTTGTGATTGAAAATTGGATTGAGATGGAAAACTGCTGTGTGTGTGGCTCTTTTGAGTAGATTGAGTGTTTTGATTGAAGCTATACTACTATCAGTATTGGCCAATGCCTGACTGACTGAGGCAGATAGAAAAGAGGTTACCTGGCAACTGTTGGAGGATGGGCTCATCTTGATCCTGAGGAATAAACTCTGATCTCTCTTGAATCTTACAGGATATCTTGTGCTTTGAAAGTGATATGGTTGACAAAATCCCATATCTGGCCCTCGTTGCCCAACATGGTAACCTGTTCGACAAGGATAGAAGACCTATGCAACTAATGAGAACTGTTCATGCAATTAGTGTAGGATACTGACAATTGATTATCTGCGCACACACACATGAACGCACACACACACCATAATGGACAGATTTCAGTGGAGTTCATCATTTCCAAGACAGTTTCTCCTGGAATTTGATTCTTAGGTAATATGATAATTCAGATATCCATTATTATGGGCGTACCATTTTGTCCAACAAATTGTGTATCCATGTTGGTTAATCCTGGAAAATGGTGGACATAACTTGGGCCATGATTCATTGGTTCTTGCTCACTAGCTTGCAAGTCTAAGGATTCAGACTAATTGATATTGATCTTCCAGAATAAAGGAAGCATACTATTATAAAGTAGACACATTGATATATATTAGTATGCACTACATATGGTGTCAGAAGTGGGATGGTTGGTGTGGGACCACTGGAGGTTTTCCCATAGTGTGTACCCTAAGAAAGACCACCAGTATAGGTTGACCCTGAAGTCAGAAAGCTCAAAGATGGAAACACTAGTGTGTGGGGTTGATCTTTATTTGTCTCTTTGCAGAGAAATTTGTCTTGGGCATACACGAGCACTGGCATCACATAGAACACAGACAACAATAAGACACCACAGTTAGGCCTACTCTAAACACACACCATTGTAGCACTAATATTAATATTGCACCACCTACTTTGGCAATACCTTGAAGTTGTAAAAGACCCACAGGGGTTATTGCACTATTGCCCTAATTCTTATTGGACAGCCTCAGACCAAAGTAAATAGCAAATATACTGCACATCCAGGTATTGCACATCCCCCAGAGAACAAATAAAAACATGCACATCTGGAAGGCAATGAAGGATTCCACTAAGTGTGAATCTCACAGACATGCTTCCTGCAGCAAAGGGCAAGGTGCTGGAATACCATGTTCATCATGTTTGAGTATGGGATCAGAATGCCACCCTTTAAGCCTGGATCTGTGGCATTGCTGGTTCAGCATCCCCTGGGCCCCTCAGGTTCTAGGGCGGTTGGGGTAACTGCGCTCTCCCTTTGCTACAAATACATATACAAATACAAAAGGATATTATCCTTTGCCAGCTGAAATCCACTAAAGAATGTTATTTGAGTTTGTTTAACTCAATGAACTGCATTAATGCTCTTTCCTAGCCTGGTTGTACTCATGCTCCTTTGCACGCTCCATTTCATTTCACTCTGCAAAGCAGCATGGTAACCATGGTCAGTGTTCTCCCCGGCTTTAATCACAGAACAAACAGCAACTAGCATGGCGCTCTATTTCATTTTACGTCACCTGGTGGCTCTGGTATTGGTTCTGAGCTAAGTACAGATGTATGATAGACATTCGTAGCGCCCAATAAATGGCGCTAGACAATCATAAACGATGCTTCTGCAACAAGGGATCTCCAGACTAAATTTCACTTATGATTATTTAGTTTGGCGATAGCCAGGCTAGCTCTTTCCAGGTACTGTTATACTAATAATAACATAACAATACAATATTTAGTCTGGCCACAAACAATAGACTTAACTCAGTGGTCATCTTTCAAACGGCCTCTGACAGCACGCAATAGCGTTAGACCTACGACCTATGTCTAGTTATACATACCAGTATGACGAGTTGGTGGTGGTGTGTGTGTGTGTGTGTGTGTGTGTGTGTGTGTATGTGTGTGTGTTTGTGTTATTAGACAGTTCTTGAGAATGGCAAGGAATGTTTTCAATCCAGTCCATGAATGAAGTACGTCAATCTTGTTCCACGGCATGAGAGCTCTTGTATCGTTTGAAATGAAAGTATACTATTAAGCTCATTGAAAGCATTGAATGACTGTAAACAAAAGCAGTACTGATCACCAATCACTGCATGCAGGCTATAAAGGCAACACAAAAGGAGAGAAACCTCCATATAAACACTTTCCGCCAAAAGCATGCTCAGGAAGAGTGCCTTTTCCTGGGATATACAGCACTGCGTTTGTAGCTCAGGCTTTCATTCTCCAGATACAGGAAGGGACCTTCCCAAGCGCTTGCTGTGAGCATAGTCTCATACTACCCCAGTCTCCAGGGCACAGGTGGGGTCAGGGGGAGCAGATTTAAAACTCTGTGGCCTGAAGGATGAATAACAGCCTACTTATGCAGGTCCTTAAAGGAAAATACCGGAGTGAATTCAAGCATAGCCCTGTTGAAAGAGCTTGCTGAACTAGTTAGCGAGTGGAACTAAATAATTTGGTACAGCACAGACCGAACGCGAGCGCAGAAGCGAACAGGCACTTTACACTGAATCAATGGGACCTGACTGTTGGAAACCGAAAGTAAGATCTGAGGTTACATTGACTCAATCTATGCTGTTCGAAATTCTTTCATTTCATGCGAAATACTGTATATTGCTGTTAGAAGGCTCGTGCAGCAGGGCTATGCTTAAACTTACTCCGGTATGTTCCTTTAAAGACATGATGCTTAAAGAGAAACTTAAAGACAAACGACCTTGCAGTATAAAAAACACTAATAGATGATGGGATACAAAAAATGTTGTGAGGTGTATAATGACACTAAGTCACTCCAATGTCTATACACAAATATAGGCAAGGCAAGGCACAAGGCAAGGCAAGGCACATTTATTATGCCTAAATATAGCCTAAATATAGCCTAAAGGAACAAATTCTGGGGATTCGCATGCCTGAAATGTGGACATTTGCACTAAAAATAGAAAATTAACACATGAGCAAAGTTTTTTTTTTTTCCAGTAAAATTATTAGACTAATAACACAAAAATAGAAAATACAACTATTTTTTTTTTTTTTTTTTTACTGTACAACTAGTAAAGCTAAAAGATGGCAAAACATTTTAAACATTTTCCATAGTCATATGCACACTGTTGAGAGATTCTAATTGGTGGCTGTAGAGCAGCTGGCTAAACTAAGGCCCCGGGGCCCAACTGCTTCACATTGCTCCCTTTCTTGCTCACGCCATGAAGTCTGAGAAACTATAGTCTCAGCATTGTCACAGTGATTCTGAACAACATTGTCATGGATACAAGCCCATGTTCTATATTTTCAATCAAATAAATAATCTGCTCATAAAAGATGCCCATGTACAGTAAGTTTATTTGAAATATTTTTCAATTGTATCATTAAGCACAATATAGCACATAGAAAGTTCTTGGCCCTGTGCAATTTGTTTTTGTTAGGTACATGGCCCACAAACAGAATAGTTTGGGAGTTTTCTCAGCCTGGCAAGCCAACTCGGAAGATTCTTCTGCTAGGGGTGTTCTAGAGTTCTAGCAGGGCCGTCTCAAGGTACTTTGGGGGCCCCAAGCAAACAGGGCATGGGGGCCCTTCACTTCCAATAAACATGAATCACATTGTTATAATCTTCAAGCATCTTTCATTACTATAATTATTATAGTGCTGATGTTATAGCCTAAAGTCACATTCTATTGAAAAACATTACAAAATAAACTACCAATTACTAAAACAGCCAATCTCGGGGGGCCATTTAAGCCTGGGGCCCCAGGCAATTGCCTGGTTTGCCTGTCCTGTTGCAACGGCCCTGAGTTCTTGGCTAGTGTCAAGTCAAGTCAAGTCAAGTGTTTTATTTGTCACATGCGCATTGACAGGAAAAATGCAGTGAAATGAGGGGGAACGTATGGCTCTGAGCTGCATATAGTGTAGTGGTTTCCTACCCTGAACCCAGAACTGCACTGTGCATATCCTAGATGCCTGAAAGGAATAACACTTGCATTTATCCACCTTTCACATAGGCTACTGTAATAACTATGTGCCATCCAAATAAATTTAGAGATGGTACGAAAACAAACAGTCTGATAAGGATACCAGAAAATTGTGCACTTTAATAATAAAAAGAGGACATGGAAATCAAACCATACATTTGCCTTTCCAAACGATGTGCCATGGTACCATGTGCCATGTGCAATCTATGTCTTAAATTAACCTATGGTGTAATTTAGGGTTTGTGTATTGTTTTTTTGTTTGGCTACTGTGGATACAGGGAAAGGAACAATAGACGAAATCTCAAGAACACCCCGAAAAAGTAAATAATTTTTGTCAAATAATACTGTATTTGGTGACGCTGCATTAAGTGAATTTGGCATACTTTATACATAAAAATATATTGGCCTAGACACATTTTACATATGATTTACTTTGCACACCAAACAATGCAGATTCAGAGTTATGGCTGCATAATTGGCAGCATTAAATTCTGAAACCAGTATGTAAAAGGTATCCATCCTATGCACCTCAAAATTAATGGATTCCTTAATTAAATACCACAGCAGCATACAGTTGCATACAGTGGGCTATGCCACATGTTATAATATGGTCATGCCATACCAGCAGGCTACATTATATGCCATATTGCCATATGCCATATTATGCCAACTTCAGTGTAGACAAACATTGTAGTAAGCTATGTTTTTTTCATAGACATTGTTGTTTGTGAAAATAACACCAGCCCTGTCTGACTCTTATCATTTTATCTGCTGGACTCACATATTTCTTGATTAATAAACCAGTTGTAAGAATGACTTATGGTCATATTTATTTCACGCACAAAGGTGATACCCACTAGCGTCCTCAGAAATATATTATATAGTAAGTTATTTAGACCGACTTTCGGGCGTAAATCCAAAGAATGTAATATTTATTTAAAGGGCAGAACGCCAAGCTCTTAGTTTGACGGTGACAACGCTCAAGGACACCGGATTGAGTTTCGTTTCTAACTGAACTTTATCGCACTAACCCGTCAGGATCCGTACAGTAAACAGTAGACGGAAGTTGTTGACTAGTTGAAAACGACAGTAGTCTGAGCATGGACCAAGCTTGTGCAGCTCCTACAACAGTAACAGGGACTCGGCATAGTACACAGTCCGGGGCAGAAAGGGGAAACACTTCACTTAGTTGGCTCGGGATGTGAAGGAGCAACAAGCGGCAACGCACAGAGTGGCGGCAGGCAATCCAAGTTTTCCTGCAGCCTGAATATAGTTATTATTAAATTCTGAATTGGGCCTCTGGAATATGTTCACGTCTTCACGTAAGATGTCTGACCGACTTACCTTTTTGTAATTCATTAACGTCACCGCGTAAGCTAATGCAAAAACGGACCGGCGTTTGACTAACCTGATGTGACTGACACATGGAAATCCCGCAGGTTGTTAATGAACTTCTTGACTAACGTTACTCTGAGACCTTTCGAAGATACGGCCTGTAACTGCGTTAGTGAGCGCTGTTCTGGACCATGGAGGTACCAGTTGGATTAGGAGGAGTTTGTGACTCCCCTAATGCATTTTTTCGTGAATCTTATTCAAACTTTTTCCACAACGTACGAGTTATGAGGACTAACTCTGGCGTCTCCGAAAGATTGGATTTACCGAGTTCAAAGTGTAGTTATTTGCAACAATTGCACTCGCGGGAAATGCGCCAAACGAACAGGCAGCCTCCCAGCGAAGAAGCATGCTCTGGGACGGTGTATCCGTCAAATGATGAAGTTGGCACAAAACTGCTAACAGCACAGAAAACTACTGATATTGGGGTAAGTGTAGCTAAGAACTCCAGAGATCCTGAGAATAAGTTATCGGATGGTGAAACCGAGCGCGCAGGTGACGGTGAGTTTGCTGCCTGTCACTCCAATTCGCAGTCACTTAGCACAGACCTCAACTGCTGTGGACCAGATTCGGCTCGTCACACACCCAAGCTAAGTCCTGACGGTGACGCATGTGTGGTAAACAGTTCTACCAGCACGACCATCTCTGAAACCGCGAGGGAGCTTTGCAACGCTGTCTCCGTTTCACTGGGACTGGCTATGGAATCGAACGAGGTGAGCGAAAACTCCGCACCATCCATCTCGTCTGACCAAAGTGAAACAAACTTATTTGAGTTGTCATTACTGGACAGTGGGACTGTAGGTGGACCCGTAACTGGCGTACCCATGACAGAATACAGAAATTCTTCGAGAGAAGATGCAGTAATCGGAATGCTAAAAAGTAGGCCTACAAATGTGAACTATGTGACAGAGGGAGTGGAGATCTTGCAGGATCTCACACCCTCGCGCGCGGGCCAGTCTGATGGTGAGTTGGGGCTGAGCACATGCGCTGACTTTGCTAAAGATTCAGCGGTGGGGCTGGATCATTCTAGATATAACTTTGACCAGATGTTGTCGAGCAACTTAACAAACTTCAGCTCTGCCGAACCACTGCCAGCGCGCTTGGCCAGTAGCCCGCTCCATGCCATCTACAAACCTTCTGTCCACAGCACCGATGTTGCGGAAACGGCGGAAGGGAAATATTATTCCAGTCATTGCAACAAGAAGATCAAGTCCGAGGCGATGGTCACAGAAGTTTGGGGGTATCCCTACCGATGTCCCGAGAACCGGAATGCGCCTTACGGGCATTACCGACAGACCATGCACCCATACTGCTCTGGCGCACAGCCGGCGTTCATATCCAAATCATATGATTATGCGAGTGGTGGACTGATGGGTCGGGAGAGGGCGACTTCAGAGCAGTGGTACACCAGTGGGATGCTGTCCCGGATGTCTTATCCAACATCTGGATGCTTAAAAAATGACGTTGGACAGTGGCTGGACATGTCATCATACTCCGACGGCAGGTAACCCAACTTTGGTCACTACTATCAATTTAGAATATCACGAAGACCCCTACATAATATATATAGCTTACAGGAAGTTGTTAACAACTTCTGAAAATGTCGGAGATGATGATGATGATGCAGATTGACTACTAGTTAATGGCTCTTCTAAGGGGCAGGTCAGAGGTGCAGTTCGTGCCATAACGCAGGAATTAGGAATGAGCTGTCAAGTTTTATGTGGCTGTGTGTTTAGTGGTGTCACACATCAACCCAGCTCTTTATGGTCTTAAACCAACCAATTAACTCAACCATTTAAATAAATACTAGTGATTTGTAAGGTAAAAAGCATTTAGAGCTTTTAACAGTTTTCCTGTAATCCTAATATTCTGAATTGCACTTATTGAGGTTAGCAGCTCCAGGGCTGAAATATGTAAATAAATGCATGATGGATATTTCTAACAAAGTCACAAGATGCCAAAAGTGCACACAGCAATATTGGGAAACACTTTTAGAATGACATCATTATGATAGGCACGGACTAGCTAGGCTATATATTCATTGCTGACAACAAAATCCATGTGCGGCATATTTAATTGAGACGAATGCAAATCCTGAACACAAGTGGAGTTTGACAGTTTTTTTCCCTTTTGAAAAACAGTTGAGAGTGGTGGAAATGAGAGGAAATGAGGGATTCAGCAAGTACAAAAAAGTAAAGATACATCA
>JAODXP020000020.1:16645897-16665897 GCA_027497455.2 Sardinella longiceps
TATCTATCATTGTTTTCAGAGATTAAATTAGACCAGGGCTATCAGGGGCTGGGCCCCGACACATAGGCTGAGCCAAGTCTACTGGTGGGCATTGGGTGGCCACTGGACCCCTAAAAAGCCCCCAACATAATCAATCCCAATTTAATCCCTGGATGTTTTGTCTTATAGGCAATGACCATATGTGTTAAAGAATTGTTCATTTTCTTGGGTTTTAAATCAGAGAGAGCCATAGCACTAGCCCTGTCCCGTGTTTTTTGAAAGACAGCCCCTTTGGACAAGTGTGTTGAAGTATTGTAAATTTCCCCTGCTCACAGGCAAAGCTCCCAGTTGGCCTACTTAAGCCCCCCCCTTGCCACTCATTACTGGTGTTTTTCGTGTTGTGTAAAACATGTGCTGTAGCAAGCACACACACACACACACACACACACACACACACACACACACACACACACACACGCACACTAACACCTCACCCTACCTACTCCCATGCGGGGACACTCACCTGCAAGCTCAGAAAAGGTGTTTTGAATTAATGTTTTTTAATTGGGTATTAAGAATTTGTTGTGTGTCTTAATGACCTACAGTAGCTGTAGAGGACTCCTCGCTAATGGTCAGTCTAGCTTGACTCAGACTTGTTAGGGAAACATGTTTACTTTTTTAAAAATCACCTCACCTTCGCTCTCCAAATTATGCCCCAAGCACCTGAGGTCTGGCTCTGGATGTAAATGGGCCTCAAATTGAGCTCTCAACTTCTCACCTCTCTCTCTTTCTCTCTCTCTGTGTCCCTCACTCTTACACACTCACTCATGCACACACCTGTGACTTAACACCTGTCAGTGCGATTGCTGCCTGTGCCACTTACAAATTTATAATTCACCTCTTTAAATTACAGTAGGGGTGTTTCCACTTTTTTCACCTTTATTTATAACATTGCCTTACTCCCACTAAAACCTCTAGGAGAAACACACATGATGATATGGATAAAATAGGAATACAGTACATAGGACACATTATTAAACTGTAATTGCTCAGCATTATCACAGAATTCATCATATTCACCACCTCTCAATCTCTCTTAATTCAGTTTATTCAATTCATTTCAATTCAGTGTGCTTTATTGGCATGACTAGTTAATGTACAATTTTGGCCAGGCAAAAATGTGAAAAAAATAGAATGCTAGAAAAATAGAAACATTCTATAGTAGAACATTAATGTTGCGAGTTCATGGTTGTGTTATGTTTGTATGGTTGTCTAAAATGGATTGTTTGATTAAAAAAAAAAAATAAATAATTATTTAATATTTTTAAATAATAATTACCTACATCAACAAATGGCAGTCTTTGCACTGGCATTGACATTGTGGTGTTGTATTCAATGGTGCAGGGGCATCACAACAGGAAACAGGACAGGCAAACCAGCCAATTGCCTAGGGCCCCAAACTGAAAGGGGGCCCTCAAGATTAGTTGATAATGTACCATTCCATAAGATAACCACACTGATTGCAGCCAAGACCACAAGGAGAAATCTTCGACAGGATAATGGATATTGCTTGCAATAAAGCAGTGGTTCTCAAACTTTTTCTGTCATTCCCCACTTTGGAAGGCAGAGAATTTCCACGCCCCACCTAGAAGGCTCAATTTGCACACAATACATGTATCTTTGTGAATACTTTGCAAGTACAGAAGTTTAGTCAATGTTACTAATTCACAGCCAAATTTCTCTCGAACCCCTCATCACAGCAATTAGCAAATAACCATTGGAAAGCTCACTTTACTGTCATATTCGCATATCTGACAAATAGTTGTGAATTGGGGGGGACGGGGAGCGTTGGTCGATCACAAAGAGATCATCACAGATTTGTAATCTATACATCATCTTTTTAATCATCTAATCATCTCTTAGTTGATTTTTAAAGCTGATGATTGATACCCCCATTGGGAATGAAATTTCCTTTTCTTGAGCGCTCTGATTTTTGGCTTGAGCACATTGACTGGTTTGAGATTAGGTGTGTGAACCAGCTAGAGCTTAGATCGGGCCCAAAAAATTGAGCCCGACCCTACCGAAGACCGATCATTTTCTGCCCAAGCCCGGCCCGGCCCGAGAGATAACATGTGATAATGAGCCCGAGACCGATTTAAACCCGACATGTTAAATAGCCCTAATAATGGCCTAGTTTTGTAACTGCATGTTCAACAATTCCGGATTGATTTACAGACATTTGTTCAGCATATTCTTGAAGCATATTGCCTGTTGACAAGACTTCATGTCTGTGTTGAGGTCCACGTCTTTCTGTCATACGTTGTGCTGACACACAGCTCTGCGCACCTCTCATTCACTGAGATTAGATAGGCCATGCTGGCAAATCCACGAAAAAAAAATAAAATAAATAACCAGAAGTTTTCTGGAAATAGACGGAGGTTATAATGCGTTGGGCGCTGCAACTTTTACTTGTATTCAGAAACACCGTAATTTCTCCAAATGTATCCATTTTCACTTTCGGTTCCCACACGAAAGAAGCACGATTTTACTGGCTACAAACAAACTTGATGTTTCCTTATGCTTTCCACTGGACTGGGTTAATTTTATTTTATCCCCCCCATCACATCATAAGCTTTATATTACGTTATAGGTCTGATGTAGCCGACAGAGCGCAGCTGACAGGTGCTGCTCAACGCTGCGCAGAGCTGTCCAAACATATTTTTTTCGAATCACCTTACGCTTAGATAACATTTTTTGCTGAGTTACTTAACCATAATACATACAACTTTATTGGGTGTCACACCATATAGCGTCATAGGCTAAATAAATAAAATAAAAAACATATATAAAGGATAGGCCTTTTTATGGAACATTGATCACGAGCCCGGCCCGGCCCGGCCCGAGCCCGATAGAGTGACGGCAAATGTTATGCCCAAGGGCAAATGCCCAAGTTCGGGTAGGGCTCGGGCCGGGCTTGGGCAGCGGATCTAAACTCTAGAACCAGCACCATTACTGGTCTCTGCCGGTCTGACAATGCCATCTGAGGGCAGGAAGAATAACCAGAGAACTTGGTTGGCTAACTGAATGGTAGCCTACTCTATTCAGTTATTCTGTCATTCTCTACCTACCAATTGTACTCAGTGAACTCAATATCATACATAAGTCTCCAGCATTCAAGTTCATTGCTTTAATAATACCATATGGTCCTTTGGAAAAAAATAAAAAATAAAACTTGTGGTGAAAATCCTGTCATCAGATCGAGATCGACAGACTGAGGTGCGGTTTACACGGAGCTGCCTAACGCCTTAAACGTACATTTATTTTATCGTTTGGGCCTTGCGTCTAATTGGAGCCAGCGGTTTCATGCCATGAAACCGTAAGGTTTCCAAACCAGGTTCTTGGGTGGATAAATTTGAAATCACCTGTTTCGGCCACTTCGTGTGCAGTGTTTATACGCCATTTGAGTATACCTAGAATGATCAACAGTGATAAGTGAAAGACAGGTTAATGAATCCAGACAGAAATGGTGAGACATCTGCTTAGACATCTGCCCAGACTTCATTGTCACCTAATCAAATAAAAGTTCCCTAATCAGCACAGGGGACAAGAAACAAGCCAAAAGTGTTATTGGGTTATATTAATGAACCCAGTCTCACAGCATGGGAGAGGTGTGTTGAATCCTCTAATAGAGCTATCAGTGCAGCAGCTGGCTTCTATTTCTGTTTCTCCCCTCTGCCAGATTGCACAGCACATCAGATTCTCTTCCCTGTGGATTAACACTGGATTAACACCTCAGATCTCCACCTCTGTCCAGGAAACTTGCCAGTAATCTGAAATGCCTTTTAGGAACTAAGTGGAGACAGTGCTGGTTTACATGATGCAATATTAACAATATTCACAAACTAAAGTGAGTGAGTGTGTGTGTGTGTGTGTGTGTGTGTGTGTGTGTGTGTGTGTGTGTGTGTGTGTGTGTGTGTGTGTGTGTGTGTGTGCAAGACCTAGATAGAGAGAGAGAGTTTTAACACATCTTTTTCAGACCACTGTTTAACCCTTTCTACAAAAATACACAGGTACAGCCCATGTATTAAGAGTATTAGGCCTAATCAATACCAACACCAAGCTACCAGGTACACCATCTCATTCAAAGGACCTCACCCATAACCCCAGACCTGATAGTATTCAGGCGCGGTGCCTGATTCAGGCGTACCAACATGACTGTGGGGGAAAATATGCTTGCCTTCAGATATAAAGATGAGGGATGAAACTAAAATTTAAATGTTTTCTTCTCATTGTACCCTCGTAGAAGTGATGAGGATTGATAAACTCCATGTTCTGAGTTAAATGTTCATCCTTGCACGGCCATCACTGCCTACTAGCTGAAGATATAGAATTTGCTCAACCAAGTAGGTTTCTAAAAGTGCAACGCACTTGCGACACACCCCCACCCATGCCCACCTCCTTGCAATGGAAGGAAAGTTCAGGCTCAGGATTTTTTCCACTATCAGCCCTGTCACAACCCCTATCACATCTTCAGTCCTCTAGTCATGATAAACAGCATATTCAATTTGTACGTCATTCCGCTAGTCTCTAGCCCCCTCTAACACCATTTATATTTCCTTTTAGGTCCAAATAGGAGAGAGAGATCGTTAGAACCTTTGTATACAGCATACCTGGGCAAACTAATGTTTGGGTGCCACATGGGCCATTCAATGTGGCGTGTAGAGCCTTTTAGTAGAGCAGATAAGTGGAAAAATACTTCAGTTTGGGAAACAAGCATGAAAATTGGCACAGAGGCTCACTGTGACACACTCTTTTGAAAAGTCTGAGTGTCCACCCAAAATTTCAATATGGCCGCCATTTTTCCACCATTTTTCATTGTTCAATATAAAACAATAGGACTACATCTCAATGGGGCTATTTTTTTCCTTTAGTCCGATCAAAATAAAACTTTATACAGTTAAAGTTTCCATCAAAAGAAGCATTTTTTGTATTGCAAGTTTTTCTGAAAATTAATTGTAGTATGCAAATGAGCTATACTGTACCATATGACTAATACAAATTGTTGTATTCATGGGTAGTGAAAAGATGAAGAGGATGGGACGTGTCTCAATTGATATTATATGACACAATGTGGGAGTATGCTTTTGGAAAAGGTATACTTTAAAGGGTAGATTTGTGTCTTCTTAGTGTCTCAGGCCCAAATGCATTGGCTATACGCCAAAGTCACCAGTACCAAATGATCTATAAATGGAAATCAAAGGGAGGAGGGGGGTGGAAGCTGTCTTAATTTATGTTTTCTGATATCCAGAGACCTGCTGTTTTAAAAAAAAATATCACTTATCAAGGTTAATTATTTTTTTCTACAGTCCATAGGCACTTTTGTACGAGAAATGCACCCAAATTCTCATTTCCCCCCAATATGTAGATATAAGCAGTAAATGGAAGGAGAGGGTAGGATTTGAAAAGAAAATTTTGGATGAAATCCTGAGGGTATAAGCTCTCAGAAAATATATGGTTTATGGGGTCTTACATGTTCCCCCTAAGTGCTATAAGTCTAAATGTCACCAAAAACAGCTGAATTTGCAAACACCAAATTTCTTGATTATGGGTTTTATTGTAATAAGGAGGGTGGGACATGCCTCACTGCCACACATTGCCATGTTTTGTCACACACTGAGGGTGTAAGCTTTCAGAAAATATATGGGATGTATGGTGAAATTAGTTTCCCCCTCATGTTTCAGAGACCAAAATGTAGATGTGCATATTTTCCTTAAAAATCCTCAACCAAGCCCATTGATTTCAATGGGAAATCAAATTCATTTCCATATATTTGCTTTGAAATTTTGAAATTTTGCATGGACACTCGGAATTTTTTTTAAAGGAGTCTCTGGAGAAGCTATGTACAAAATTTCAGAATTGTTTCCCTAACTGAAGTATTCTAGTGGGAAAATGCACTTATCTGCTGTACTATTTCCAAAGTAAAATAATTTCTCATTTAGACAAGGTGGCTTACAATTTAGGACTGATTTATCAAATTTGTTGTATTCATGAAATACAAATCCCACCCTTTTTAACATGCATGTTAATACTGTATGTCCTCTGAAGACAGTGGAGGTACTTGTTTGAGACTTGCCAATTTACCGGCATTAACCGGTTGACTGTTAACACCCGGCCTGTTAGTCAAAACCTAAAACCCAATGTGGCCCTTCCGCCAAAATAATTGCCCACGCCTGCTCTACAGGGTAGACAACCCCTTTAACTCTTATTATGTATGTGTACACTTTAACTCCTCTCATATCGTAGTTCTACTTCATAACATATTTCATACTACAATACTACAACTCCCAGTTCATTTGACCAGGCGGTGTTTCCCAAAAAACATAGTTGGTTGCAATGCAATTTCCCATTGCCAACTAACGAAGTTGCAACTAAGTTAGCAACTATGCCTTTTGGAAATGGACAGTATCTGAATACATCACAGACCCAAGCATCAGAGTAAAGTTGGCACAGTTGGCTTAGCAGTGACGGTTTCTGTGCAGTACTCCGGCCAGTGACAGATTAGATACGTTGGTGTAGGTGTGACAGGAGATGTGGGCCAAGAGTGGACTTAGATAGGCGAAGCGATGAAGTAGTGACGTATAGAAATGGTCAGCGTTTGTTATGCTTGGTAAAGTTTGCTTCTTATCGGTTCCTCATCCTTGACTTTTAAAGTTGCACGGCCTTGATTAATAGTTATGTCTGCACAAAGTGTCTCTTTTTTTTCTGCACACACACACACACACACACACACACACACAGACAGCACACACACACATACAGACAGACACACACACACACACACACACACACACACACACACACAGACACACATGCACACTTTCTCAATGACCTTGATTTCTCACTCACACAAACATGGCTGCTCTCATACCCCTATCATTGCTGGTGTTCCACACACACACTCACTACTCAACGTCCTACTTCTGTCTAATGGCAAACATGCTTTCCAGTGCATACAGTGCCAAGTGTGGATGGGAATTGATAGGATATTATCAGATTAGTTTAGATTAGATTAGCCTTTACTGTCTCAAACAGAGAAATTCATCTTGGACAGTCGAGAGATAGGGGTTACACACATGTAAAAAAAACAAACAAAAAAAACAGTATTGACTCCATTGAAGTCAATTCGTATTGGTGAAATTCTTTATGAATTCTTATCAGTTTTAGTAGAGAAAATGGTCTGCTGAAGGTTTATTGGACTGAAGCCTCAAATTGGGTGAAAGAGACACAGGAGTAGGGATGATGGTGATGTTGTGATGGTGGTGCTGCAGCTGCTAACCATCCCAAAAACATGCCATTGTAGAACAGTCTTAGTGTGGGGTGTTTCTGTTCAGTGTCCAAGTGCTGTGTACTGTATGTGTGCATGTGTGTTTATGTCCCTGTGTGTTGGAGTGTGTGTGTGTGTGTGTGTGTGTGTGTGTGTGTGCAGGTATGTATGAGGTATGTATCACAGTGGTTAAAGTGGGATTTGGCTGGAGAGGAAACTCTCAAATTTTGTGTCGGCACAAACAAAGAAAAATGTATAGAAGAAGAATGGGGTGATATTCGTCATTTATCTGAGGTGCTGGAACTGCGTTCCCCCGCTTTCCCCCCCACTTTAACCCCTATGTTTATCAGAACATAGGGGGGGCCGCTTTCCCCCCCCACTTTAACCCCTATGTTTATCAGAATGCAGTCAGTATCAAAGTGTATTTTTAGCACAACAGTTTTCTTTCCACAAGAGTTGTGCCTAAACAGGCAATTGAAAAATGCTAGTGTTTTGCTCTTGGAGGCATACTTTACATAGTGATCATATACATTTCTTGTCCTCTGCTCATACTGTCTGTGCAGTACTCTACAGGTGAATCAGAGAAGACTTAAGATGTGGCAGTCAGATTATAAGACGATCATTAATATTTGAAGTAGTGACTTTTTTAATTTACTCTTAAGCTTCCAACCTTCTCCTCCTACACCTTCTGATTCTCACATACAGAAAAGCGCAAATCTTGCCTCTCTTAAAAGTTGTCATTTTTAATGAAAAATAAACTGAGGGATGCATGAATGGTGAAAGTAAAATCTCCACAGCTTTAGATGAAGCAGAGGGTGTCAGACATGAGGATCTATGAGGATCTATCTGAGTCTTTGTGTCTTAATCTATCAGATTAGAAACCTCGCACCTCGAACCCCAAATTAGCAACTCACTGATAAATGTTGCTGTCATAAAACATACTGTATGTACCAGAATATCTAGGACTAATAATATGGATTATAAGGGGAGTAAATGCCATTTTGAATTGTGATAAATTGTTAAATTACAGATCACGCTAAGCAGTAAGGAAAAGGTAGACACACACACCCACACACACCCACACACATGCACACATACACACAAAGAGGTTTAGTAGCACAGATGTTACGTAAATATTTTGGATGGATTTGTTTGTATTATCGTGAACTATGAGCGGACTGAATTGGGAAATTGTAATAGAAGTTGCCTAATACATGTATGAAATGCAATGTTGACAGGTTACCGTGACATTAGTTTGACATGCTCTCTAAGAACATTTCTGCAAAGTACATTTATTGACCCTATTATTGCATGCAATCCATGTGTATTGACTTTTAGCATTTTAATAGATAATGTATCATTTACTTGTGATTGTATGCACACATTGTATATTGCCTTCAAAGTTGCTGCTTTCTGTGTGTGCTTGTGTCTATATGTGTGTGTTTGTATGTCTGTAGTTTTTTCTCTCTACTCACTCTTTCTCTCATGCTGTATTTCTGTCTCTCTCTTTTTGTGTGCATGCCTGTGTGTGTGTGTGTGTGTGTGTGTGTGTGTGTGTGTGTGTGTGTGTGTGTATGTGTGTGTGTGTGTGTGTGTGTGTGTGTGTGTGTGTGTGTGTGTGTGTGTGTGTGTGTGTGTGTGCGCGTGTGTGTGTGTGTGTGTGTGTCTAGGTTTGATGGCGGGCGTGAGCACATGTTTCCGATGGAGTTTTTCTTCCCGCCCCACCGCACCTGCCTCATCTGCTCAGACGAGGCGTCAGGCTGCCATTATGGAGCCCTCACCTGTGGCAGCTGCAAGGTGTTCTTCAAACGCGCCGCCGAAGGTAGCACTCACATATCTCTTACATCACACACACACACACACACACACACACACACACACACACACACACACACACACACACACACACACACACACACACACACACACACACACACACACACACACACACACACATAGACACACGTAGACACACACACACACACATGCACAGAAATACGCATACATGCAGAAATACACATACTCACACAGGCACACAGGCATGCACACACAAATACACGCACACACTCACACGGGCACACATACATAAACACACACATAATCACAAACACACACACACTCAAATTCAAATTCTGTGATAGCTGACTTTTGCAGTTACAAATGCAGACTTGCACACATACCCAACCCACTCCCCATAGAAAACAGCTAATTGTTTGAAATTCAAATCCTCTCTTTTATTATTAACACCATCAGTAAAGCTGGAATAAATATTGCATGGTACAGACAGTATATTGATGACTAGGAACAGCTAATCTCTCAGCTGTGTGTGCATGCTTGTCACAGCAGTCAGTAGCCTATCCGGTTCACATGACGGAGCTTTGATCCACCGTATATGTGAGCTTATCAGAAAATACACCGAATCCACTGGAAACAGGAAGTGAAGTATACTCATGAAGTAGTTCAGATTGTTCTGGAAGTGTTTGGGATGTGTTCGGAGTAGGCAGGCTGACAGTGGCGATGCCTTGTCGACTTGTTAACTTCCAAAATGACTTTAAGCCTAAATCAACACGTGGGTGACTAGCGAGAGCCTCAAACTAACAGACTGAAAAGGTGAATTTACTTTTTTTTTCTGATTGTCACTTCCTGAAGTTGCTATGGTGACATGTCTTGGTGATTTGTGCTAGTGAAACTGCTGGGGAAGACTGGAGTAATATGGCTAGGTGAAATATGAAACTGAGACCTCAGCCAAACCCTTAGCTCACTCTCACTCTGTCATGTCTTTGGTCTTGTTTTTATATTAGTAAATGTGTAGTTTATTGTTTATAGGAATGTGTGTCTGTAGATTAGGTGTTTCTGTCACCTGCCTAAGGACAAGTTATGATAATTAGCAGCTATGCTAACTCTGGCATCTTTACACTATGTAGGCTACTAATGTTTCTTAAAATGCAGTGTCCCTATCAAATAAATCAATAAAATATCTTAAAAATAAAATGTAGGTGACTCTCGTGATGTGGAATAGAAAATCTCAGCATTTTGTTGTAAAGTAGCGCAACATTATGTAACGTATTATACTTTCAGAAAGGTTTGATTTAAAAAGTTATGAGTGATCTTAGACATTTTAGATTTACGATTGTAAATCTTAAATCACGGCTATCAAACAAATGATTAAAAAGATTCTGTAGTAAATTGGCCTGAAGAGTCATTTACCTGAGCTTGACTAGTCACTTTAATGAGGCCCTTATGAATAAATGAAGACTGTTGTCATTGCTAGCAGGGCCAACAAGATTGGCGGTGCAATATGAGATGTAATGAGAGGTGTTTTTAGGTGCCATTGAGAGGAGTGTCCTGGTGTACTGTACACACACACACACACACACACACACACACACACACACACACACACACACACACACACACACACACACACACACACACACACACACACACACACACACACACACACACACACACACACACACACACACACACACACACACACACACACAAACAACACACACTCACACACACACACACACACACACACACACACACACACACACACACACACACATACATTCACACACACACACACACACACACACACACACACACACACACACACACACACACACACACACACACACACACACACACACACACACACACACACACACACACACACACACACACACATACATACACACACACACACAAACAAACACATTACAGTTTCAAAATCTACTGTTATTTTTGGGAGTTCAACTAAAAAGTTTTTCCTATCTCTATGTCTCTATCTCTGTTCTTCTCTCTCCCACCAACTCCCTCACCCTGCCTGCCTGCCTGCCTGCTGTCTGCTGACAGGTAAGCAGAAGTACCTCTGTGCGAGTAGAAACGACTGCACCATCGACAAGCTTCGCAGGAAGAACTGCCCATCCTGTCGGCTGAAGAAATGCTTCGAGGCAGGCATGAGCCTTGGAGGTAAAACACAGTTCAGAATTTTAAGTTTATCTTTGCAGATACATGCAACGGATGAGTGTCTGTCACAAGTCACTGTAATGGAGTTATCCACATGCTATGAGGGGACTCACGGCATCGCCATTCTACACACGTCAAGAGTTCTTCATTCCAGATTTGAACTAGAATCACCAGCACGTTTTGCAGGAGTGATATATTCAGTTTGTGAAAGCGGTCGTGGAGCTGATGGTTTTAGTACTTGCATTTAGCTTGACTCTGAGGATAACTCTATTACAGCTGAAACTTTCACGGGAGAATTCATGACAGGAAAAAATGATATTCTTGATAGGAAAAAAAAACTCCCTCAATTTAGCTGTTGAAGTCTCTCTCTCTCTCTCTCTCTCTCTCTCTCTCTCTCTCTCTCTCTCTCTCTGTCTGTGTGTCTGTCATACTCTCAATCACTTTCAATCACATTGACTCGCTCTGTCACACACACACACACACACACACACACACACACACACACACACACAGATATGCGCATACGCACACTATGTCTTAGAGTTATATTGCATGGGGACAGGACCACATTTTTTACATTGACTGGTGTCCTCAATTCACTTACATAGCCAACCACACAAACACACACAGATATCCACACGATACACACACACACACACACACACACACACACACACACACACACACACACACACATCCAGACGATACGTTTGTCACCATAGAGGTCAGAGTGAGTGAGAGGCTGCTACCTGACACAGCCTTGCCAGTAATCCCCCCCCTTCCCCCACTAACAAAAGAAAACTGGTCTCCAAAGATGGCTGCCCCATTGGCAGCCGTACTCGTCTATTCAATTTTCACTCTCATCGGTGTGCTGTGAATCGAGCGGAGCGGAGTAGAGTAGAGCGGAGGGAGGGGGGCAGCAGGAGTGGGTGGCATGGCGGGCTCTGCGGTGGGGATGTCATGGACAAGTGAAACTGCTGCAGGCAGGCAGGCAGGCAGGGGGAGAGGATAACAGGCCCTGAATGGGGGGTAATTTGGCCACCAGCAACTGGATGAGGGTTGGGGGTTGGGGAGGGGGAGAAGAAGCAGGTGTAGTAAAGACTGGGGCTGCTGGTGGTGGTGGGTAGTGGTTGGTGGTAGCGGTGGTGGTGGCGGGGTTTGGAAATGCGACGTAATGCTGTAATGTGCTGATTGCCTTTGAACAGCAGCAGCCCCCCTGAACACTCCTTCTCCGCCTGGCTCTCCTTTAAGTTCCCATAAAAGAGCTCATTCTCTCTCTCTCCCTCTGCTCCTTTCAGTCACCTTAATAAAAGGCCCAACCAGCTAAAAATGGCGCCGAGTGCCATCTTCCCCCCTCGCCTCTCTCTCTCTCATTCCCGGACCTAACCGCTGTTTTTTTTTCTTTCCTTCTTTCTTTCTTTCATTCTGTTTTTTCTTTCTTTTTTTCTTATTCTTTCAGTTCTTTGGTCCTTCGGGCTTTTTTCTCCCTCTGTCTTAATCGCACCTTGTCGTGACTTCTGAGCATCAGCTCAATTTTCCCCCCTGACTTTTGGGTGCTCTCTTTTTGGGTGCCCATTATATTATCAGTAGGTCATGGCCATAATTGCCCTATTAGCCTGCTAACACACGCAGGCCTTGATTTTACATAATGGAGATCATTTTAGGCTTACATTATTTCAAAGCGCGGAAGCAAGTTCAGGCTAGTGTATTGTACTCGATAACTCTGTTATGAAATACTGATAGCATTTTATAATAAGCCATCCATAAATAGCTAGATAGTTTGTGGTTTCAGTAAGATGATTTAAAAGGATTATCCAGAGTGAATCAACACGTAGCCCTGATGTTTTATAGTTCTAAGCGCTTTTGATACCCACCTCAATGACCGAATTTCGTCCAATGTACACCGGGTTGGCAAAACTCCAGCTAACGCTAACAGAACAGAGCATGTCAAAACAAAACCCAAACAATTTGGTTTCGTTTTGACATGCACCATTCTGTTAGCGTTACCGGCGTTTCGCTATCTCAGTCTGCGTTGCATGAAATTCAGTCATTGTGGTGGCTATCAATAGTGTTTAGCACTATAAATCAACAGGGCTACATGTTGATTCACTACGGATAATTCATTTAATTCCGTCAAATTTTTTTTTTTTTCATTTAAAGCCCCCATTTGCTAGCCTGGGAGTTCCTATGCTCCTTTGTGTGCTTCTTTCATTTCACCCTGCAAAGCAGCTTTGTGACCATGGCCGATTTTCTCGCCTGCTTTCAGTATCCAATCACAGAACAAAAAGTGACTAGCACAGCTCTTGATTGCATTTTACATCATGTGGTGGCTGTGGTATTGGCTCTGAGCTAAGTACAGACGCTATGATAGACATTTGTAGCGCCCAATTAACGGCTCTGGACAATCGTAAACAACGATTCCGCTACTAGAAAAGCAATAGGTGGGTTTCCAGACAAAATATCACTTGTGATTTTAGTTTGGCGTTCACCAGGCTACCCATTTGCAACATTTAGATAAAATTCATTGCACCTTTATATACATTGCACTCATTGGAATTGATAAATGACATGTTCTGGAGTAAAATGAGCCCCTTTGCGAGCTTGTCCGTGCCTCCTAGAGGCAGATATCGCCCTTGCAAGATCAGTAAGAGCATCCACCGGATCTTGTTTAGGATCTCTTTAACCATAACAAACTGTAAACTAACTGTTAACTAATCAACTAATTAACTGTGTTCTGTGAAATTAGTGTTACCTAACCATAACGGTTATCTATTAACACTAAATTAGCTACTTAATATGCTATTTAATAACCATTTATAGAGGATGGTTATTGTAAAGTGCTACCGAAATACTGTTCTTCTACAAATGCTGTACATCTTATAATGGTCACTTACTACCAAGAATAGACATGTAAGCATTACTGTAATAGGATGCAGTATGTCAATCGTTTTTCTCAAAGTGTTTGCGAAAGCTCAATCTAACACCATTAACTGTGTCTTTAAAGGAATAGTTCACTTCTTAATGAAAATTGGTCATTCATCCCATTATCTGGAGTTACATATGTGGGTAAAAGCATTTTGGTCTCAGTGTTTGCGTTTTCCTAGTATGGCATCCCCAATTTCCCCATTTTTTAGCTTTAGCTTAGCATAGGCGCTGGAATGTAATGTTGCCAGATAGCAACTCTTTGGCAACTTTACTTTCCAGTGCATATGCTAAGCTAAAGGTAAAATTGGGGTTGCCAGACAAGGACAATGCATGCAATGAGACCAAAATGCTCTTAACCACATTTATATCTCCAGGTAAGGGGGTGAATAACCAATTTTCATACAGAGGTGAACTATTCCTTTAACAAAATATCTGGAAATGATAGAGGGAATGCTGGCGGTGATTGAGGCCAAGTCAAGGTCAAGTTTATTAATCCATATACATTACATTGCATACACCCGCCCACGCTCACATTGTAAAATCAAAAACTAGCCTTGTAAGATATGACACACACACACACACACACACACACACACACACACACACACACACACACACACTGACATCATACAGATAACATTACATGTAAGACAATACTACATAGTAATAAGTTAACATTTAGACACAGACATCCAACTAAAATAGTTGTACGAATGTACATTTAAAGTGTGTCTTCCTGCTTGTGGTATGAAGGCCAGTTAGCATGTAGCTTTTGCTTTTTGAAGAAGGTGTGTATCCTCTTATCTCTCTCTCTCTCTGGGGTAGACTGCCAATAAGCTAGTTTCACATTACTGCAGTCTTTCACTTTTGCTTTTTAAATGGGAGGTGAAGGATGCTATCGCTATCAGCTTTTTAATTTCAGCCTGGGATGAGACACAGAAAGAAAATTAAGTCCTCGATATTTCATGCTGTTTTTTTTGCCGATGGTTGATTTAGGGTTGATGGTGAGAAAGGGTAAGGGAGCTGAATTAGCTCAGTTTAAATGCCACAAAGCAACCTTTTGGCCCTTGCTTGCCAGTAGCCTTGTGAGTTGGTGTCCAAGACCATACTAATGAGCATCAGGCCAAGAAACATTCCCAAACGACGCTGCTACTATAGTATAGTCTACACATCACAAGTCATCTTTTTTTCTGAGTCCATTTTCATATTAATATGGGTCCCTGTCTCTGTTAGTGTTTCACTGGAAGCTAGATGATCATCCTTATGTGTGTTTTGCTACATTATTTCAATCACAGTTCTAGAGTGGAGTAGCAAATATGCTCTCTGCCCTGTGTCTGTGTGAATGGGAAAAGTGTGTGTGTGTGTGTGTGTGTGTGTGTGTGTGTGTGTGTGTGTGTGTGTGTGTGTGTGTGTGCGCGCGTGTGTGTGTGTGTGTGTGAGCGTGTTCTTGCCAGCGAGTGTGTTGTAACAGATACTGCAAGGTCAAAGTGGAGTGGGCAAGTGATTACATAGATTTGGTGGGTCACTCTGACATTAGCCATTCAAGGAAACCAGTTCACATGGGCAACCACGCCCAAACAGCATGAGAGGAGACAGCAGCCGTGCAAAATAGGGAATGAAAGTTGGAGAAGGATAGCGAGAGAGAACGAGAGAGAGAGAGAGAGAGAGAGAGAGATCAGGGGAGGGAAGAAATGGCCAGACGAAGGAGAGATAGAGAGACAGGAAGATAGGTGGAGAGGAGTGTGGAGAGAGAGGGATCATGGGTAATCGTTAATGATCCCAAGGCCATTTGATTGCAGTGTGTACACTGACATTAAGTTAACGTAGGCGGAAGGCTTGCATAAAAAAAAAAAAAAATAAAAAAAAGGTCAGTGCAACCTGACTTTACCAGACCAGCGCTTCTGATTGCATCCCAGAATTCCACCTGTTCACTGGCACCGTCAAAACTTTCTCATCTAATCATCTCTTACTCTCGCTGCCTGAAACTGCTAAAATTGACTGATTCATTAATTGTGGGATATAAATATTATCCGTGGGTAAATCAGACTTGTGCTGTTTCAACATTCTTTATTTGCTTAGCTACCTCTGATAATTGCTGGATTATGACTTTCTGAGTTTATGATATTATTCCATTTTAAATTACCGAGAAAACACCCCCCCTTCTATGAAGAGCTTCTCTGCTTAGATGTTGTATTTAGGCTATTTATGTGGTTATTGATTAAGCCTCGATTTTGGTGCTGTTAGACAAACTCGAACTCTCTCCCTCCCTATCTCTCTCATTCTCTGACTCTCTCTCTCTCTCTCTCTCTCTCACGCACTGAGGATTTGTCAATATGACCCCATATTGTCGCACATTTGCCTCACTTAGTGATTTCATTACAATGTTACCATAACAACGGCCTTACTGACAACCTCTTCAGCCTTCTTTCGATGGCTAATTTTCTTTGCCAGGTTCTTATCGGCTAAAAATGTACTCAAGGCACAGCGCTACTTCTGGCTGGTCTCGCTTTGTCTCTGTCCCAGTTTAAAGTATTTTGGGGGGATTTGGAGCTCTCTCTGAATGCGAAATTGTGCCCAGTGGTTAGCAGGTGTTCTTGTTCAGAAGTAAGTCAAGTCAGTCAGTCATACAGTAAGTAAGCCAGTGGTGATGGAAGTGAGGGCCAAAAGAGGGGAGGTGGTGCGAATGTGTGACTTTTACTGGAGGTGTGACAGAGGCGGGGGGAGACAGGGTATTCTCATTGGCTTGTGGAAAAGTCTTTACGGTGCTACGGTTGCCTGTTAGCGGTTGCTATCTCTTGGTCAGAGCAGTCATCTCACCTCCCCCTGTGCACTCACACATACAACTGGATATAATGACAAATCTTTTGCCCTTGTATGTGTGCAAGCAGATGATGCTGCTGCTGCTGTGTGTGTGCGTGTGTGTGTGTGTGTGTGTGTGTGTGTGTGTGTGTGTGTGTGTGTGTGTGTGTGTAAGAGAGACAGAGAGAAAGAGAGAGAGAGAGGGAGGGATTTAGATTTTTGTTTGCGCTGTGTGTGTAGTCAGCAGGCGTGTGTGTGTGTGTGTGTGTGTGTGTGTGTGTGTGTGTGTGTGTGTGTACAGTATGTGTGTGTGTACACTCTGATGGCATTTACTCTTTTCCTGCAACTCAAGTAATATGCCAGCTGCAAGAAAGCAAGTCTCCAAAGTTGAACAGTAGCCTACGAGCCAGTTTTCTGTGACAAGTGAAGTTGTTTTTTTTAGGGGTATAAATTTGGAATCGATTCATAGCAACGACTCAATACATTGATACGTCAGATAATCAATTAGTTGCCTGTTTGTCCACCTGCCCACTATTCTATTTTCATTGCACTAAACACAGCTGTTGTAGTGTAACATACACATTAACAAACACATAGTGTGGACAGAATACTGTATTGTAATCTCAATAAAAGGCAGATTATTTATTTGTGTTGATTTATTTGAAACCTAATAAATATACTGTATAAACATTACAGTATTAGATGTCCTTCACTTCATGACAGTAAGAGCTGAAAACAACACAGAATTATTTTGCCTACTTCCTAGAATTGATCTGAGTTTGACAACCAAGTTTGTCAGGGTTTTGACAACCACTGCAGTATACAATGGGATATCGCCATTCTCCCCCAGTCCCCATCTACCTTAAAGGGATATTCCATGTTTTTAATGAAAACAGATTATTTATCCTCTTATAGAAACTCTTATAGCCAGATAGCAACTGTTTGGCTACTTTACTTTCCAGTGCCTATGCTAAGCTGAATAATGAATAACCAATTTTGAGAAAAAGGTGGAATATCCCTTTAAGTAGTCACTGCACTTTATGTTTACTTTTAGATAATTTACTACTTATGTCTTTTTATAGTTTAAATAACACCAATTGATCTATGGCAGGGGTGTCAAACATAAGGCGACCCTTTACATTATTTCATGCGGCCTGCCCAAACATCTTGAAAAGACTGTTGCTTGGTTAAAAACAGTTCTAGCGATGCACTTTCTGCACAACAATCCTGGCAATTGCCTATGAGGTGCTTAGACCTGCTTACCAACAGGAAAGGGATACAAAATTTAGTGGTGGCGCATTGGGACTGTGTTAGTGATGGTCAGAAACATGAGGGGGGAAATTGTACATGTGAATTTGGCAAGGTGGCCCTCTAAGGAAAATTGAGGGCCCATAGCTCATGTGGCCCTCAACAAAGATTAGTCTGGGACCCCTGATCTATTGTGAAACATTTCTATAAAGTATATAGCCTACAGTTAAAAATGAAAGTAAAACCCACTTGACTAATCTTAACTTTGAAGTAAGTGCAAGAGAGACTGATGGGGTCAGGAACTGGATGCAGGTCAGAATCCAAGTTGGGCCCTATTGGGAGCCTGGGCCTCTGGGTCTGTAGCCAGTTGCACCATAGAACCCCAAATGAATGAGATAATTTAATTAAAAACAAACAACAAAAAAAAGCATGACAAATGATGCTAAATGTGTTGTCAAACTGGGGTACGAGTACCCCTGGGGGTACTTGGATGGGTTCTAGGGGGTACACAAAACTAATCTGTGAATGGGTTTTCAGTTCTCACCAGCATAAAAATAATATAGAGAAAGATCTATTTTTGTTGCATGTTGCATGTATGTGCTCACATTTTGTTAATTCAGCAATAACTAAGCAAAAACTTCAAAGTGTTTTTGGTGTGGGGTGTACTCTGTAGGACCAGAGTGTCTCAGGAGGTACGCAACAGTAAAAAGTTTGGGAACCACGGTGTTAGGCCTACTGGTGAGAGAGTCAGACTAAAAACCTTTTTTTGTTGGTCATGTACACATGTAAGGAATTTGATTCTGTGCATTGACAAAGAAATTATTATTTAGCGTACATTACAGTAAGAAGGCTCCCTGTCACATATCCACCTAATACAAAAAAACACGAACAAGCACACACATTCATACACATGCACAGATCCATGCACACTGACAGACATTCACACACGCACAATTGGACATAATTAAAGCTTGCCTTGTTTGTTTTTCGTTTCTCTGTGGGTTGTACATGTAAGTCACTGAGCACGCTCGCGTTAGGTGACTGATATATAAGTGGGTGTTTTGGCTTCCCCACACTGAGAGCCTTACAGTCAGGTCCACCCACGCCAGCTAGGGTGTCACAAGGAGACCTAGTTAACTTGTCGTGTCGAGGAGGTAAGCTTCAAATCTTCATCTCTAAGACGCCTGGAGCAGCCCAACTCTTACAACTGGTTTGCATTTGTATAACATCTCCCATTACTCTAAAGTGAATGGAAGACATGATCACGAAGAGATAATATACTGTTGTCAGCTGTGCGTGAGTGTGTGTGTGTGAGTGTGTGTGTGTGTGTGTGTGTGTGTGTGTGTGTGTGTGTGTGTGTGTGTGTGTGTGTGAGAGAGAGAGAGAGAGTAATAATAGTGAAATTAGGACAGATGTGTAGATGACTCATGATCTGGAACAGAACTCCCTCCACCCTCAAGTAACTTGTGTGGTGAAGACTTCAGGACTTTCAGACGAGGAGAACAGAATCAGATGTTTGTTTCTCAACACTACAGTTGCTAACTGACTAGGTTGGGAATACCAACTGCCAACTAAGGGAAAGCCAGACTGACATTCCAGACTGACCCAACTGTTTGTATTTATTGGAGTTTGTTGGTGCTTGTTAGAGCAGAGTGGAAATGGATGCCGACTACTGTAGCTCACTCGGCTAGTTGGCAAAAGTAAGTGGTGAATCCTCACAACCCTAGCCTCAAGAATGAACTAACCGCTG
>JAODXP020000020.1:16675897-16708397 GCA_027497455.2 Sardinella longiceps
TGAATCATAGTGGATTGCCCTTAATCCTCCTGAACCATGGCAAAACCAGCATAACGACCAACCGCCTTGAGTGGCTTAGTGTATTACTAAAAGTACCACAACAACCTGGCATGGTTTCATTGCTGTAAAGGAAGACATAACAAGGAGAAATGTGACTTTTTCTTGCACTCAACAGCACTTTCCAGGCAGCACTACCTGCAAGGCCTTACCTTAACCCTAACCCTAACCTGCAAGGCCCTACCTTAAAACCCTTAACCCTAGATTTGGGGGAAGGGGGTAGCGCCTTGAAGACAGTGCTGCCTGGAAGGCGCCATTGAGGGCAAAAGACCAAAGACAGAGAAATGCAGAGAACTGTAAAGTAAGCGCAGTCACCTTTCATGTTTATATGGCACATCAATAGAGAAGATGCTGTCTGTGCTGTAGCATAGCTGGGATTTTACAACAGCCTGGAATGCGATTCAACCTCAATCATAATCTAAGACTGGAACTATTGATCAGCTCTCTGGTACTTTCATAGTAGCAAGTCCATGAGAGGCAAGAGATCTCAGATATGCGAAACTCACCTAAACAAGGAGAACGATTTCCCAAAGTGTCACACTTCCATTTCCCAACCAGCGCTGGCTTCTCTTCTCTTCTCTTCCTTTAATGTGATGAAATGAGACCATTTTTCTGTCAGTCAGTCTTGTGCCGTGTCCCGTTTCTCACTCCCTCTCCACCTGTCTTTTGGCTTGCAGTTCCAACGGAGGGCCTTAAGACTCAGAAGTATTTTGACGAATTGCGTCTCACCTACATCACTGAGCTAAATCGCTTGATAAGTGACACCAGGACAGCTAACTGTGCCCACCGCTTCAGTCAGCTCACCCAACTTATGGACTCGCTACAGCCCGTGAGTCACCTCACTGACATTCTGCACTTGACATACATTTCAAATTGTTTTACTCAACTGACAACAGCATGGTAAAATGACATTGCCTTAGCACAATTGTAGTATGATATACGGAAAAAACACAGCATGAAAAGGGCATTTGTTTATCGATTCTACATTCTATATGCTGTTGTTGGATGTACAGGAAAAAAACAAAAACATTCTTTCATTTTATCATTGTTTCACACCCATTCAATTGGTCATTTTTGTTTAGACTTCAGACTGCCTCTCTGTGACTTAGCGCTGTTAATCTTTGATGTAATCTATCTGGCCTGTAAAAAAACCAAGTCATTTGTAAATCAAAGAATAAATGCCAGGGTCTCATGTAAGCAATCCTAGTCTTGTTAAAAGCAGAGCACCTAATTATAGCGCAGGTCAACTAGGTTAGAGTGTACCAATGGAAACTGGCCAGCACAGATAAACAGGTCGGGAGTGAATAGGGTAACGTGACTATAAATTCCCGATCACTGGGCAAACAGTTTAACACTTTGCAACACTGTGTTCTGATGGGACCCACACCACGGTTTTGATGTCCCTGCTCAGTAAATATTGCTCAAATGACAAGAAAGTAAGCTTGTGCTTTTCTGTTGGTTATGAGCTATTGTGTTTATTTACTAAATGTTAAACAGTTTTACATGACAGTGTACCTGTTCTATTTAATTGCAGTATTACAGTAAGTGCCCGGATCTGCATTATAAACTGCTCAGTTATACCATTTCAGAGAAACTAATAATATGAATGTCATATCTCTCTCTCTCTCTCTCTCTCTCTCTCTCTCTCTCTCTCTCTCTCTCTCTCTCTCTCTCTCTCTCCCTCTTTCAATCTTTCTTTCGTAGATTGTCAGGAAACTTCATCAGTTCACCTTTGACCTCTTTGTGAGGGCCCAGTCCCTGAACACAAAGGTGAACTTTCCTGAGATGATGGCGGAGATTGTGTCTGTGCAGGTGCCGAAGATCCTGGCCGGCCTGGCAAAGCCTATTCTTTTCCACCACCCATCAGCTGTCTGACCACTGGCGGCTAGGCTAGCGGCTAAGCTAGCGGCTAGCTGTTGTGTGAGGCCATGCCGTGTGTGCTGTTCAGACTTCTATTGAGGTCTTCTGGTGGCCAGAGAGTGGTGCCCTGATGGCAGAGATGGTCACACACACACACACACACACACACACACACACACACACACACACACACACACTCTCCATTTCTCTCTTACACACACACATTCTCTCTCTCTTTTCCTCTATGTGTTTTACACACACATACACACTCTATCTCTCTCTCTTTCTTGGTTTCTCTCTCTCTCTCTCTCTCACACACACACACACACACACACACACACACACACACACACACACACACACACACACACACACACACACACACACACACACACACACACACACACACACACACACACACACACAGACTTCTTTGTTCCCTTTCTTGCTATTTAGACTTTCTCATCTCCAGTGTTCACTCTCCCCTACTTTTTTTTTCCGAAGAAGTGGATATCCTTGGAGAAAGAGAAAAAAAAATCTGAGCCCAATTTGATCATTGCGGTAGATGGTTTCCTTCTTCTTAAAAAAAAAAAAAAATGATTGAGGACATTTTTCGCACAAGACAAGATCAGGTCAGGACAGAACAGCTTGAAAAGAAAATGACACCAGCTCCAGGACTCTTTAACTATGCTACACCCTACAAATACATGGAAGTTCAGATGTAGACATGTCTATGCATAAATGGGTTTCATTATCTTTATTACCTGATGGGCTTTAGGATTGTAAGCATCAAGTCTTGGATGAGGTCGTGGTGGCAGGTGTCCTCAGATGGCTTCTCTCTCATGTAGCATTTATTATTTTTTGAAATCCCCACGACATAATAACATCGTCAACATCATTTATGAGGCAAGACACAGCAAGTTTATTTACAGTATGTACTGAACAGAGCATTTCACGCACAGAGGTTTTCATACATAGTGTGCTTTTAAAGGAAACATAGACTGGAAAACCACTTTTACATTGGCTTCGATGAATCAAGAGAGGTTGTGCATGGTCAAAGAGCTACCATGAACATGAGGCATGGTTCTGCCCTCTTTCATATGAAAATCTTAGAAATTGTAGAAATAGCCACTAAAACATGGGCTACCTAGAACAAAGCCTGCATGTGATGTCAAATAGCAAAAAGTCATTGCTGTTCAGTTGAGGTTGCCAGAGAGGGTGTTGCTTAGGCAAAAGGGTCATTTTAATACACATCCTAAATATGATGTCTTAATTAGACTTGTAAAATATCACTTGATCTTATTTTTGACAAAATACAATTGGATATATTGTATTTTAACATCAGAGAACAAGGTGCAGTACAATACTCGATTAATTAATTTTATGTCCCCTCTAAACATAAGAGCAAGGTAAGGTAAAGTGCTTCATGCTTGCCATTTCTTAGACACTGGTGTGAGAAACATTTTACTACTTTTGACACATTCTTCATCACAGTGCAGCAAGACCTTACCTTGCATTGAGACTTTTGGTGACCTTTCAGCTGTCAGAAAGATTTATAGGGTCGCCTCTGAGGAATTAAGTATTTCAGTCTCATAGAAACAAACAAAAACACAAATTAGCCATTATGTTCTTGCCTATTATGGAGGGGTCTTAATGAAATGAAAATGCATTATGTATATATGTGGTTTAATCATGTTCAAAGCTGTTGGTGGTTTGTGAGCTCAGTGCTGTGTTGTATATGATTTGTTTGGTGTAAATGATCATGTGTGTGGTTTTATATTTGTATTTGATATAGATTTCTACCACTTTTGTTTTAAATGTGTAAATAGTTACACCTTATGTTTTAAGTAATATCTTAGTTTTTTGCTGTTTTTGTTGTGGCCATCACTTTGCTTTTTTTAATGACATTTCATGTGATCACCGATTGATTTTGGGATTTTTTTTCTACCCCCTATAATTAATACTGTATATATTAGACACAGATTTTTTTTCTTTTATTTGAGCTGACACTATTTAAAATATCAACAGACTCGATATTGTAAATTTTGTAAAGACAGTTTCAGCGATTCTATTTCAGCATTCCGTTTTAGTACCCAAATAATTCTATTCCACTTAGATCATTTGGCTTGTTAAACCGCAAAGCTGTTAGTTATGATGCTAATAGTCAAACTGAAATTGTGTATAATAATTGTACTGGCAACTAGAATGGTGCTGAATATCATAGATTTAAGTGATTGAGAAATAATTATTACATTCCATTGAAATCTGTTAGTAGTCAGCGTGAAAGCCATACTTTTAGTTCCAATTCCAGCAGCAGCCTCAAGTCTTTTTGACACCCAGTTGCTCTTTCTGTTTTTCGTTTGCATATTAACAGTCCTCTCCCAAAATGGCCTCCAAGTGACGCCACACAGTAGGGTTCAGCGTAGGTGAAGATTGACAGAGGTAAGAAGTAGAGAGAGAGAGAGACAGAGAGAGGGAGAGAGAGAGAGAGAGGGAAGGAGGATGATGGGAGATGACATCTTAAACAGAGGAGAAAGAGTGAAGTGCTACATATTGGCTGGGAGGGAGTTTTTCGAGGGTGGGTGGGTGGGTGTAGTTATGACTACACTAATAGTATGCAGTGACAGCTGGCTGTAGACTATACAGTACAGTGTATATACTAGATCTAATTCTAATTCTGCTGTACCTGCCTGTGCAGTCCTCGTGGTTCATATCAAAGACATAATTTTGCATCACTGTAATTGTTAACTTAAAGGAATAGTCCACCTCTTCATGAAAATTGGTTATTCACCCACTTAGCTGCAGTTACATATGTAGGTAAAAGCATTTTGGTTTCAGTGCATGTTCTTTCCTATTCTGGCAACACTAATTTTACCTTTAGCTTAGCATAGGCACTGTAAAGTAAAGTAGCCATAGAGTTGCTATGTGGCAACTTAACATTCCAGCGCCTATGCTAAGATATAGATAAAAAATAAGGTTAAAGTTGAGGTTGGTTGCTAGGTAAAACACATACACTGAGAACAAAATGTTTTTAAACATATATGTAATTCTGGGTTAGAGGGTGAATAACCAATTTTCATTAAAAAGGTGGAATATTCTTTTAAAGGAGAAATCCGCTGTGAATCTACCCAAAGCCCTGTTGTGGTTGGCCACTGAGTGCTGTTGGTAGGAAAAAGAAGGGGAAAATTTGATACAACACAGTAGCTGAATAGTGAACTGGTAGCTAGCACTAGGCTAACTGAATTATGTGGCACAGGTAACATTCAGTGACCTCAATCAACAGGGCTATGGATTTAATCACTCAGGATTAGTCTTTCAAAAGGAACTCAGTGCCTCAGATGAACTAGGTGTAAATGACAGAATATAGGCTAGTATATATTATAGTATAGTATCTCACAGACACACATTCCTAGGTATATTTGAGCACTGTTGTTCTCTTCTTGTCCTCGGCGAAAGAAGAAAGCAACATTGAAGTCCTTCTTTACTTTGTGTTCTTAATTTTTCTTTTTTCTCTGCAACATACAATGATTGGTTCTACACTTATATGATCAAATACTGCTGTGAATTTTGGTTTATTTTTCAGGGTTAATGTCATAGTTGACATTTAATCAGCAGTCTATTTTTTTTTGTTCAAGATTGTACATACAGTACTATACATGTAATTCACAAATGCTCTCTGTATGTTATTACAAACATCCCAAATGAGTGAAAACGATGATCACCAAATCAACATGTGCAGCTTTGAAAAAATGTGAAAAGCCGTTGTATATACACTGTCAGCTTATAGTGACAAGTCTTCAGAAAAATCGAACAAGAAGGGTTTGCATTTGTAAATTGCTTTGTAACAGTAGTGTGCTTTTGTCTTGAGTTCTGTGTAATTATAACTAGACAGTCATAATGATGTAGGCTCTTAACCAAAGAGGGCAAAGTATACTGTAGGCATGCTGGTTAGTCTGCCAAAAGGTCTATAGCAAGACACGACACATTGTACACTCTACAAGCCACGGTTAAAGTAACAAAAAAAAAAAAACGTTAGGATATATCCTAGCAACAAACAAAAGCAATAATAATTTTGTCAAAATGTTCTAAGACGCCTCAGTGCCTCTGTGATAAATGTTTAGTCATGGGATCAGGTCATATTCAGTTTTTTGAGACAAATTCATGCAGAGAAAATTGCTGTAGAAAATTTTAGATATTATCTGCCATGAGTTGAAGATCTCATGACCTAGGTTAGTGTAGACCGTATATGTCACTATAGTCTATGATGATTTATTGTATGAATTGAAAATAGAAATGGTTTGTACTGAGATACAAACACCATAACAGCTAATAGAATGCACTCTAAGTTTACAAAATTTGGCCATTTATACCTGAAAACAATTGTACCAGCAAGACTAGGCAAGATATTGTAAAAACTGATATGGGTGTGCTGTATGTACAGATTTCTTTTGTTTTGTTTTGTTATAAAATATGAAAAAAAAAAAAAAAACAGCAAAAAAAGTGACTGTACTGATTCAACTTTTTATCAGTTGTTTCTTAAAATGATATATGAAATTAATTGGTAATGCTTTTTTTCTAATGTAACTTGGAAGTGTGGATAATTTATGCTTTGTGTATTTTTGTGATCTGTTGGCTAGTGCTTTGCTTGTTGAAACCAATACGGAAGGAAATTCTGACTATAGAATGTTTCTTATCTTTCCTTTGTATCTTTATAGCCTCCTCACCGTGAAGTCGGTTTGTGTGTGTAATGTATTAATAATTCCACATAGATGTAGTTAAATGCCAAGTCCCTTTTATCTGTGCAAACTCGGTATCAACAGTTGAGGTGATCTATGTAGATCCATGTTGACTTGTCTTGTAAATCAAAAAAAAAAAAAAAAAATCCTGTCTGTATTGATGTCTTAACATTTAAAATAATAAAAAGATGAAGTGTTTTTTTTTTATTAGTATCATTTATATTTATTTTGTTATTTTTGGTAATGTTCATGCTCAATGGTGTTTTTTTGGCCCCAACGACACCTTCCAAGCAGCACAGCTTAAAAGGCACTACCTTAACCCTTACCCTAAACCTAACCCCCTCAACCCTCAACCCTAACCCTAAACTGGGGGCTGTAGTGCCTTTAGGGCAGCGCTGCCTAGAAGGCACCGTTGAGAGCAAAAAATACCAAAGACCAATGCGCTCGCATACTGGTAGTTTTATGTTGACGCAAGCAGTTGAGCTTAGTATTGAGAGTGCAGGTCATAGTGTGCATGTCAGGAGTGGGTAGGGTAGCAACTAAGGGTAATCAAACAGGGGCATGACACTGACCTGCCATAAGAAGGGGGATATGTGCTTTGGCACACACAATGGCTGAGTTTTAAGATAGAGAATGTGCTGTTCATTTTCTCTGCCAAACTGGCAGGCCTACAGACGTACGGCTGCCAACTCAGTATGATTATGCACTGTGGGTGCCAGCCACTACCAACAGGTGGTACTTCACAACGTGTGTGTGTGTGTGTGTGTGTGTGTGTGTGTGTGTGTGTGTGTCAACTGACAAATTATTACCTCGATGATAAATGATATGACACCTCCCCATGTTATGGGTATGGAAAAAAAAATCCCTGGGTACAGCCACAACAACATTTCCGATTACAGTAATAGACGTGATTAGCCTCCAGACTCAGAGCTTATTCCCCTTCACAACCAGTGGGGGAGGATTTAGGTCAATGTGCTGCTGTGTGTGTGTTATCTGTAGCAAGGAGAAGAGGATATGAACCCCAGACTGTTGTATGACATGATGACAAGATTAGGGGACTTAGGGGAAAGCTGCCAGAGGCCCGAGCCATCATGCTGAGTCAGGTGGCTAAGCCTGATGGGAAACGTAGGCGAGGATAGCCGAGTCTCTTATGAGTCTCAATCAGCGGCGGCACTCAGTAGGACACAGCAGAGATGGCCAGTGATGATGCCCTTGAGTGACAAGGCTTACAGGTTCTTACTTTACCCAGGATTAATTTAAAGATGACATAGAATGGATTAATTGAGTATTGTGCCTTGTTCTCTGATGTTAAAATACAATATAGTCAATTGTATTTTGTCAAAAAGAAGATCAAGTGATATTTTACAAGCCAAGTTAACACCTCATATTTAAGATGTGTATGTGTATCATTTAATGGCTATTTCTAACTGTAGGATTTCCATATGAAAGAGGGCCGAACCATGCCTCATGTTCATGATAGCTCTTTGACCATGGTTTTCCATTCTATGTCTCCTTCAATAGTACTGTAGATAATCAGGCATCCGTCTCCTAAAATCATAGTTGCATAGCTTCCTAGAGGCATTGTTTCTAACCAGTTAACTACTTACTTAGTTGGCAATGGGAAGCTGCATTGCAACCAACAAAGTTGCACTAGTTAGCGACTACTATGCTTTTGGGGAACTGACCCAAGTCAGTTTGGGTTGGTGTAATTAAAAAGGGGATGTGTGTGTGTGTGTGTGTGTGTGTGTGTGTGTGTGTGTGTGTGAGTGGTTGGGAGGGGGTAGTGGTGAAAGATGGCATTTTGGTTTGGTTTGGTTTTATATCCTAGAAAAGGCCACATACATACAGTATTAAGTTAGTAATGATGATCTTTAAAAAAGTCATAATTACTCAAAAATGACCACTTGGACTTGTTAATTTGGTATAAAAATGTTTTCTTTTTCTGATTTTCTTGCAGTACATTCAAGACAACCATACATACATGTAACATGATACACTGTAGTGGTGTGAAGAGCCAGTTTAGTTCACAAGGAAATGCGATTTGTGTTTTTTTTTAACGCTACTGTTTCTGTAAACAACAAGCAGGAAAAGTGACCCAGATTCAGACACACAAACAGGAAAACTCTTAGGAACGTTTCCATTTAAGTCAAGCCTCTTATTGTTACATAAGTGTAAACTAAAGTAGAAAAAAACCACAAAGCTGAGATCAAAAGTTTCACAAATAAATAAAATATTTCCCAAATATTGTTTGATGACCAAGAAGTACACATCTTGGTCCCTTTATCCCCGCTTGCCTGCATGTTTTCACATTTCAAATTCACAAACAAGACATTCAGTAAGTAAACATGTTGTAAAAGCTTATGCAAGATCAATTGGACACAGGTTAGATCGTTCTGACCAATGCCATCAGGTCAGATGAAATTAAACAAAATCCCAAAGCAGAATGTACTGTATGTCTGAAGTGCTAAACAAACAAACAAACAAACAAACAAACATAACAACAAACAAGCAAAACATAAAGTGTTAGTCTTAGTCTACAGTAACACCAATGTGGTGATACCATTGGAAAATACTGTTGCACCTGCCTCTCCCTTTCTCACTCACCTATGCACACACACACACACACACACACACACACACACACACACACACACACACACACACACACAGTTCTGTACGCAGTTCTGGCACTTCAGATAAATGAACAATATCATTATCATCCCATTCTATCTATACATTTTTCTTTGTTTGTGCCGACAAAATATGAGAGTTCCCCCTCCTGTCAAATCCCACTTTAACCACTGCACACGCGCACACACACACACACACACACACACACACACACACACACACACACACACACACACACACACACACACACACACACACACACACACACAGTTTGAAGTGTGTAGGTCAAAGTTGAAATCAACTAATATGTAAAGTCTGTATCCTCCTTCAGTTTTAACTAGAAGAGGATTATCCTCTTCCCTTATCTTCCTCCCCTCTTTAGATACCAACAATTCTAAATGCAGCATAACATGCCAAGGGCTCCAACACATTTACAGTACTGTACGTACAAAGTTATATGACACACACATTGCTCACTAAAAAGGTAAGGCCAGGAAGGTGAGTCTCTCTCTCTCTCTCTCTCTCTCTCTCTCTCTCTCTCTCTCTCTCTCTCTCTCTCTCTCTCTCTCTCTCTCTCCTATTTCCTCTAGACAGCTATTACTAGAGTACAGGCCACAGTGAACTGTTTCTATTTCCCTTCATGCGCTGTTCGAGAGCCGTGATTCAATACTCCCCTTCCTGGCAACACAACAGGCACAAGAGAAATACAAAAAAAAAAAAAAAAAAAAAAGAAGAAGAAAAAAAGAAAGTGCTGAAAATGCAATGGTGTGCTGTGCGCATCGGGAGGGAGCTTATTCTTCTTCTCCTTCTTCTTGTTCTCCTTCTTCTTCTTCAGGCGGATAGAGAGGGGTTCTAGTATCATTTGGGATTCTGTGAAAAGGACAGGAAAACCATTCAGATTTGCCATATGTGTCTATGTGCCATATGTGTCTATCAGATTTGCCATATGTGTCAAGGGTGTGTCATAGTCGCTAACTACGTTAGCTATTTTGTTGGTTGTATTGCAATTTCTCATTGGCAAACTAACTTAGTTACTAACTGGCTAGCAACTACGGTTTTGGGATCGACATGGTTTACGTTATAGTTTTTACTGTATGTACACACCAACAGCTACTAATGCTGTAAATTGCTGGAAGTAATTAATTCTGTATGGCCAAGAACCATTCACATTTGCCATATGTGTCAAGGATCTGTTTCCCAAAACCATAGTTGCTAACTAAGTTAGCTATTTTATTGGTTGTTGGCCTATTGCAATTTCTCATTGACAAACTAACTTAGTTACTAACTGGCTAGCAACTATGGTTTCTTGGAAACGCACCCCAGATCTACATGGTTTACACCAGGGGTGGCCAACCTGTGGCTCGGGAGCCGCATGAGGCTCTTTGCCTGGAGTCATGCGGCTCTTACGCTCATGTCCAAGTTTGTGTTTGTGTGTGTGTGTGTGTTCGCTTTCTTTGCTGTAACAGAGTCAGATATGTGGCTCTTGGTCTCCGACTGGTTGGCCACCCCTGGTTAACACTATAGGTTTTACCATATGTTTCAACAGCTACTAATACTGTAAATTGCTGGAAGTAATTAACTCTGTATGTACAAGAGCGACAAAAGCAGCTAGCGTCTAAACCTGGGTGACTACAGCAAGAAAAACAAAAAAAAGAAAAAAACCCTGTCATTCGCTGATGTAGCAGTAAATCTGAAGTGCTCTGCTATAAGTGCAACATCAACAAACACGTCATGAGTGATAAGAGCAACTCGAGCAAACACAAGAATTTTAACAGCTACTTTAATGTGTGAAAAAAGCTATTTTACAGATTTAGTAGTTCTTGGTGTGAACAAACAATTATGCTGTGCGACTCTTCTGCACGACTTGAAAAAAGATACCTACCTCAGATGTTGGAGAAGAGGCAGCGGACCTGCCCAAAAGAGAAAGCCAGGAAAACATTACCTCAAAATGGTTCCAAATAGCACGTTTAATACACATACACACTAAGAATAAACAGACATAACATTTCTCTTTACTTCATAACAAAAACATTCCTGTGAAAAAGGTGATCTTTTATACTGAACTGTTATAAAGGCAAGTCAAAGACTGCTTCTTTTCCATAATGCCACATGGTACCAGCTGGACCTGACTACTCAGTTTGGTTTATTACAGTACGATATTTCAGTGGCCATTGTTCACGCCACACTTTAGTATTGGCTCAGCACAGCCAAACATGAACATGAACATGGCCAAAGCAGGTACAAAACAATTTAAAGGTGTCAAGCTGAGTAGTACTAGGGGAAAAGTGATTTATTTTTTACTTTTCCGACAAAAAAATTACGATAGTCATGTAATAAAAATTCACACATTGGCTGAATCGATCCACTTTCACCGTCACCAATTCCTGGTTCATGTCAAACAGAGGTTTTAGAACTCAAGAGTTGTGACCACAGCTATGGCATATGGGTCTTTTTACCCCATTGTACTGCAAAGTAGTTGATCCCCTTTCAGAACATCAGACTCAGAGTCAGACTGTTCTACCAGGTCAGGATTGAAAATCATCTGATCCCCATCATTCACATTACTGATGCCAAGATATTTCCCATGAATAGTCCTACTGTCTAACACACACACACACACACACACACACACACACACACACACACACACACACACACACACACACACACACACACACACACTTACACAAACACATGGACATATAGACAGACAGATAGACAGACTGACCCCCCACCCAACACACACAAACACGCACCCACACACACACACACACACACACACACACACACACACACACACACACACACACACACACACACCCACACACGTACGCACTTACCCTCCAATCTGTCGTGATGCGTTCTCGAAAAACTTTGTCTTGGAGGCCACACTGTAAACATATAGAGACAACAACCATGGCAGTTACCTCTTCAGAGTTAAAGAGTTGCACATGAAAAGAAATCCATGAACTTACTCCAGATGTGTAACTCTCTCTCATTGTTTGTTTTTCATCCAGCCCAACATCTGGGCCTGCTGGCGCTAGTACCACCACAGGAATGCGATCAGGAGAGGCCGTCTTATGAAACACATCTAGGCTGCAGTCAGACACTGATGGCTCTCTCAAACAGACCGCTACAGTAGGCTACAAGGCTTCCTGGCTAATAGCTATCGCTAATGTACTTAATGTACAACAGAGCTGCCCAGAGCAATGAGTGTAGGAGCCAGAAGATGTGATATGCAATATTCAGGGCCGTCCGCAACAGGACAGGCAAATCAGGCAATTGCATGGGGCCCCAAGCTGAAAGGGGGCCCCAAGATTGACTGTTTTGTCACTTTAGTAGTTCAGTTGGTGGGCAAGTAATTATAATGATGAAAGATGCTTTAAAATAATAACAATGTGGTTTATGTAGGTATTTGTGGGGTGTTAAGGGCCCCCATGTCCTGTTTGCTTGGGGCCCCTTGTGTACCTTGAAATGGCCCTGGCAATGTTAGCATGTCTGGCTAACCTCAATGCATATGTGTTGCAAGTGAAAAGTGATGCTTTTCTTGGGATTCAATGCTCTTTAATGGCCCATTTGGTGACTGAAAGGTAATTTTAACACTTCTAAATTCAACTACTGTTACTAAAGTCAATTTAGTTTATTATAGAGACTTGTGTCATCTTCATACAGAACAAAACATATATAACAGGACTATAAAAACACCATAACTATATCACCACATCAATATCAATTATGTTAATAGTTCTAATAATAAGTAATAAATTGTAATTAGCTGCTGATACAATGGCCAGACCTCTGTGAGAGATATGCTGATTTCCCTCAATTTTCCTTGACAATTGGGGACATTATTGATTCTATAGTCAATATAATTAAAATAATTAAAGTTGTAGATTAAAAAATTACATTCTGGGACAAAGACCACAAACAGGGGTGCCAATTTGTAGGTATATTCTGTTTATTCTGTCTACATAATTTGTGTCTCTGATGACAGAAATCCACTCTGTTCCAGGAACTGTTCTTTCACTCCAAAAGACTCCATTTCCCTGATAGCCATCAGAATCAGAATGGGAGGTCAGCAGTTAACGTTCTTAAGCATAGACTGACCAAGACAGTGAGGTTCTGCATCTGGCCAATCCATAAAATGCATCTCTATTTGGAAACAGGGGGAAATTCATGGCGATCACTTGTAAAGGAAATAAATGTCTCCGCTCATCCAAAACGTGAGTGTCCAGTGAGTGGGCAGTTAGCCTATCTCAGCAGTGAAACGAGGGATGTTTGATTAGGAATACGCTGACCCAGGCTACGAGGTGAGACTGAGCGACTGTTTACTGTACCGACTGGGATTGTTCTTTTGATTAAGATTTGGGAGTTCATTTGCAAGACTGGTCTGTACAGTAATGCAGATCCATGCAGGCATCTCTACACAGTATGTACGTGATTCTGTGTGTGTGTGTTTGTGTGTGTGTGTGTGTGTGTGTGTGCATATACTGTAGGGAGTACTGACTAGGAGGCAGCGGAGTCTTCGCTGGGGGGCGAGGGGAGGGCTTTGGTGGGGGTGCGGTTGGGTGGGTCTGGGGGTCTGGTTGGGGGCCTGCAGATGGAGTGCTTCTCGGAGAACGACCGTCCTTTCAGGAGGCCTTCACCCTCTCCTGTTTCACGAGACAGAGAGAGAGAGAGAGAGAGAGAGAGGGAGAGAAAAAGCGAAAGAGGGAGAGAGAGACGGAACAAATGCACAGATGAGACACAAGATAAGCAGATAACAGGAAACAGAGTCGTCACACACTACACACACTGCACACACAGATCCGTGGCCACACACAATGAACGTACGAGGGCAATGCTAAAGGTATTACTATTATTGCATTTTCCTCAGCATTCGACTGAGCATAATAAGATTTGTTTTTAATGTAGTTATCTACACAGACAGATGTAGTGTCCGCTGTGGAGAATGTGCTTTTTCATGGTGGTTTCTTAGAAAGTAATGGACATTTCTTAGTAGAGTTTGTACGTTGGTACTAAGTGTGTAAGTTTACATTGCACTCTTAATAAATGCAGCTGCTTGAGAATTCAGCCACTTTTACAGTTCCATAATCTTGTTTTACAGAGCAGGACAGTTTGGTTTGTTTAATAAGTCATGCATTGCCAGACTAGCTAGCGCTTATCATGATATCCTTGAAGGAGGAAACCACCTTCTTTGTTTGCCAGGAGGCGTGGGGGCTTCTTGCCCTGAAACGACTGTGCCCGTCCGACCGTCACCCCTGACTCCCCGTTGGCCGTCGCGGAGCTGGCATCGGGCCGTTGCCCTCCGTCCTGCAGCCTGGCGACCATCTTAGCCACGTCGCTGTCTGGGGTCCGATCTTGTCGCGGCGTGGGGGTGGGTTTCGGTGGAAGCGGCAGACGGGCGCCGGAGGAAGGGATGGAGGGAGGGGAGCAGGACGGGGGGGCGAGTTTGGGCCGCTGAGGCGGGGGGAGAGGGCTGGTTGGGTGAGGGTGGGGGTCCCCTTCTGAGTCCACGCCATTGTGGGTGCTGCCGTTGTGATCCTTTACTAGATGACAGGAACAGGAAAAAGGTAACAGATGAAAGAGAGAGGAGAGAGAGAGAGACAGAGCGAGACAGAGAGGGAGAGCAAGAGCGAGCGAGAGAAAAAGAGACAAAAAGAGAGAAGGAGAAAATTAAAAAAAAAATAAAATAAAGGGTGGTTTCTTTTCAAGCCACAGGGGTGAAAAGTTCAGGATGAAAGACAGCCTGCAGAAGTAAAGGCGCACAAAAGCCAACAGAAAAGTAGAATGAAAAGGAAGAAATGAATGAAATCAGGAAAAGACGACTAACAGGAAATAGCGTGACGACACCTTTAAATTATTTTTTTAACACCTTCTGATGCATGATTATACAAATACACTGCTCTTATCAGTAGTCACGTCGTCAAAAAAGAGAAAAATAATAATGAAAAAAAATACATTGGGAACAATGCACTGCCCATGGCTGTCCTACTGTGATTATTGTGACATGACCCTAATGTGTGCCCAGACTCGTCTCCATAGTGTAGGTTTGTGGCAGCAGTGCAGGCAGATGCGTTGTGAACGTGATCAAGGCCACTGCTGCGCCATGTGAACCAAGGACCCTACAGTGTGGCACAGCTGCATGTGTTTGGTTAGACTAAACGCTGTAGCTGCTTCCACCGCCAAGTGTGGGCTCTCTCTCTCTGTCTCACACACACACACACACACTCAAACACATGCTACAGGGGCTTCAAACAAGCTCCAAGATACTATACGTAAGTGTGGGCAGTCTCTCTCTCTCTCTCTCTCTCACACACACACACACACACACACACACACACACACAGGGTTACAGGGGCTCCAAACAAGCTCCAAACATACTGTACTACAAGTCAGTAGTTATCATATAAGCACGTCATGCATTATATCCGCAGGTTGCATTAACGGCAATGAGATGTTTCCTCTGGTGTCAATTTCATCCCAACTCGATTCTGCAAACGGCAGCCTTTGTGTAACTAATAACATGTTTGGTCTTGGAAAAGAAGTTGTGGGACTGTAGTTGAGTAGTCAGTTGCAATTCACGACAGCCTCTTCCGAGAGTTTCCTTCCGGAGTTCCAGTCAACTTGAAGGTTGAAGCTTGAAGATGTTATTATCTCAAACTTCATGCAGTCTCTCGTTGTGTGTTTGTATGCCTGAGGGCTGCCTTTACATGTTATGTCTACTAGTTGGTTGTCGTTCACAGACTGTCCTTTCCTCCATGTGAGAGGAAGAAAGAGAGAGAGAGGGAAAGAGAGAGAGAGAGAGCATGTGTGTGTGTGTGTGAGTGTGAGAGAGAGAGCATGTGTGTGTGTGTGTGTGTGAGAGAGAGCATGTCTGTCTGTAAGAGTATGTGTGTGCTTGTGTGAGAGAGAGTGCGCATGTTTAAGAGAGTGTGTGAGAGAGTATATGAGAGAGAGAGAGAGAGAGGGAGAGAGAGGGAGAGAGAGAGAGCATGTGTGTGTGTGTGAGAGAGAGAGCATGTGTGTCTGTAAGAGTATGTGTGTGCTTGTGTGAGAGAGAGTGCGCATGTTTAAGAGAGAGTGTGTGTGAGAGAGTATATGAGAGAGAGAGAGAGAGAGAGAGAGAGAGAGAGAGAGAGAGAGAGAGAGAGAGAGAGAGAGAGAGAGAGAGAGAGCGTGTGTGTACGTGTGTCTCTCACATAATGAGGATGGCACTTAGAGTTGGAAACTCCAGGGAAGCACAAAGAGAACACTCCACATTAATGACTAAAAAGAGCAGGCATTTAATGACAGCCAAAAGCAAACTAATTAAAGTATGAGGAAGGTATTAATAAAACAATGATGCATTAAAATGTTAGGTGGAGGTGAAAAACAAACCAAAATGTTTATAACAATGCATTAATGCAGATGGCTTTCAGGACAAAAAAAAAAACAGGTGTCCAATAAACATGCACACGCTTGTGCAGAACACACACACACACACATACACACACACACACGCACACACACACACACACACACACACACACACACACACACACACACACACACACACACACACACACACACACACACACACACAGAAAGCTAGACTCAAACAGGCAGGTGGTACTTAGTTTTCATGGCCCAGAAAGCCTATTATTAGTTTTTCAGTAACAACCAAAGTGGAAAACTTGGATGGGTGGACTAACTGCCAGTTGAAGATCAGTCATGAAAAGTAACACACACACACAGACAGACAGACAGACAGCACACACACACACGCACACACACACACACATTTCGTCAAGAGTAAATCTAGATTAAGAGTAAATTCATATAACTTTCCATGTGTGTGTCTCTTTGTGTGTGTGTGTGTGTGTGTGTGTGTGTGTGTTTAAACGTGTGAGCATAAGTGCAAGAATACATCAACCATTCCAAGTCTAGCATGCTGCACCCAAACTACTAAACGTACTAAAAACCAAAGCAGTGAAAGAGAAACAATCACAATCAAAGGGCACGGAAATCCCCCCACCACCTCCTCCCAACTCTACTCCACTCCACTCTACTCTACTCTACCCTACTCTGCTCTCGCAGCACTGGACTCAGTCCACTACACACGGGCCAGAGAACAATAGCCTGGGCCTCCTCCTCCTCCTCCTCCTCCGACATCGCTTCCCAGAGCAGGGTCAAGGCCACCTTCAACTCAAGCAGGAGCCAGAGGCGCTGCTAGAAATTTTGGGCCCTATGACAAAAAGATCATTTTGGGCCCCTAAAATATATTGATTTTAATATTAATTTTTTCTCTGAGCCCCCCTAGCGGCGCCCCTGGCAGGAGCAAAAGTGAAGAGGCTTTGTGCATGCAGGATGTTTACTACACAGTATGGATGGATATGCAGCATAGTTAGGATCTATAAGGATAGTGCTTGAAAAGAAAGGAATTAAAAAAAGGAGAGTATTTTTTTTAATCAAGGTAAAGAAAGGATAACGATGGATGGGTGGTGATGATGATAAAGTAACGATAGAATGGATGAAGGATGGGACTAAAACTAAGAAACTAAACGATATCTAAATGATAACTTAACTATAACTAAATGATAACTAAGCGCTAACTAAACGATAACTAAGCAATAACTAAGCGTTAACTAAGCGATAACTAAGATGGAGGCTCATGAGGGTGATGAAGACGATGATGAGGATGATGAAGATGACAGCTAGGGAGAGGGAGGAGAGCCAAGATGCTTATTGGGCATCATAATTACTCTCGCTGCCGCCGCTGCTGGGCATCTGTAGGGCAGGGTAGGTGCGGGGAGGCCGCTTGGAGATGGTGATTGGCTGACGCTTCCTGGGCGCGGCTCTCGGAGGAGGCACTGGGGGTGCGGAGCTCTCTGGAGGCCCGCTGAAGATCTGAGGACACAGAGGTTAAAGAGGGAGAGACCACTTAGATCATTACAAGGATACAAGGAGATTTGTCACATGCATATGATTACTACTGTGAAAAATGCAGTGAAATTTGTGACTGGTGTCAGCCTATTTGTGCAAGCACAGAAGTGCGGTAGTAAAGTAGCAAGATAGGAGGTTTGGTGGGGGTGGGGGCACACCAACAACATTATTATTACATGTTACATATTATTACATTACAATTATTATTGTTGTGATGAAATGCAATCTACAGTATGTGATGCAATACAATCTAAGGTTATTATTATTTAGGTTTATTATTTACCCTACAGTAGTACAGTAGTAGTTTTAGAAAAAAAACAACAACAATGCTGTCAAAAATATAAATATGCTATGAAATATAACTGATGACACAAACAACAGATTAGATAAGAAGAGATGGTTCTTTCAGGTATAGTATGATTAAAATGTTATTTGTATCACAGTTTTACTGACTCTGCTTCAACTTAGAGAAGAATCAGCAATTTTTGTTCAAAGTGTCTGCCAGCTTACACTAGCAAAAAAGGCAACATAAGCACACTCTCAGTTTCATTTCTCTCAGTTAGCGTAAGTTGCTGGTTTGCTATGCGGTCTTGGAGGTTACACCAAACTCTCTGGTTAGTGTTTCTACCAACAGGGCAATGGTTGGACATACTCTGGACTATGGCTTCAATGTTCATCAGTCATCATTTCACATCATGACTGAGCTTAAGTTGAGTATGCATGTGATAAAAGACTCTAATTATGCCAAGTATAGTAACCTCACTGGACTTATATTAAAGTGGTGCTCCGGAGTGATTTCAAGCATAGCCCTGTTGAACGAGCCTGCTAAATGCACTAGTTAGCGAGTGGAACAAAATAATTTGGAACAGCAGAAACCCGAATGCGAATGCAGAAGCGAACAAGCACTTTACACTGAATCAATGGTCACAAAATCAAATTATTCAAAACCGAAAGGAAGATCTGAGGTACCGCTGACTCAATGTAAAGTGCTTGTTCGAAATTCTTTCATTCCATGCGGAATCTGTTGCTGTTAGAAGGCTCGTGCAACAGGGCAATGCTTAAACTTACTCCAGAGCTATCCTACACTACGACGAGTTAAGTTCCTGAGTAATGTTTCTGAACTCCAACCTTCTTGAAGTCTTCAATGAGGATCTCAATCACGATGTTTTGGAATTTGATGTCCAACATGGCCGCCACCGTTTCCTCCTCTGCCCTCATCAGCGTCGGGCCGAAGATCACACCCATGTTTGATGCCGTCATCAGGTTCTGTTCTGAATGGCTACACACACTGGACACACACATTCCCACATGAACGTTTTTACACGTAAACTCCAAACCACATATTAAAGCCAAAGCCAAAGCCAAAGCCAATGCTAACTTTATTGTCAATCAAACTATGCAAAAGCATTGCAAGAACACTGAAATGATGTTTCCAGAAACCCCCAAAGCTATTAACAGGTCCTGAGCAATGGTGTGCTAAGTCAATGTTGTGGACATAATAAATCTGATAAAAGTAACATACTGTATGTTTCTGGCATTTATAAGTTTCTATGCACACTTTTCTTTATATATGTTTTATAACTCTAAGGTAAACCTCTGAAACTGCCTTTGGAAACTTGGCCACCTGTCTGTTACCTCTCACATGCAAGGAGGAAAGTAATACAGAGAGGCAGTCTGTACAATTTCTAAAAAAACTTATACTCTACTCTCTCTTTCTCTCTCTCTCTCTCTCTCTCTCTCTCTCTCTCTCTCTCTCTCTCTCTCTCTCTCTCTCTCTCTCCTTTCTCTGACTTTTTCACTCTCTCTCTCTCTCTCTCTCTCTCTCTCTCTCTCTCTCTCTCTCTCTCTCTCTCTCTCTCTCTCTCTCTCTCTCTCTCTCTCTCTCTCTCTCTCTCTCTCTCTCTCTCTCTCTCTCCCTTTCTCCTTCTCAACTTGCAACCCATCTTACCTGAGCAGATGGCGGATGAGGAGTTCCAGCATTTCACGGTTCGCCTCTGGCAGCTTGTAGACCAGAGAGTGGATCGTGCCCAACCTCAAATCCAGATTTTCAGATTCTGTTACACAGACACACATGGACACACACACACACACACACACACACAAACACACAGTCAGACATACATAAACACAGAACAGTAAGTGTAATACAAACAATGACTAATGAACATTGAAGTACTCCATGTTTTGGTGGTTAAATTGTGACATTTTTCACATTGAAAACTGGGTATGGAAATTGAAATGATTTGATCAATAATGAGGGCTAGCTCGATTCTGCTTACTGGTCAAATTCTTCAGCAATTCTCTACAAAAAAAGGCAGTGCAATGCTGGTTCAAAGTAACCACCACACTCTCAAAGTCTAAATGCCGTGTAGAATGTCAGGCAATTCAGCCAAAAAGCATAACGGCCTACAATGTAGCCTGTGTTACAATAGCAGGTATCACAGTTTCTTATACAAGAGTAAACCATGAACTCTGTTTCTTTTTGGAAGAAGCCATTGACCATGATCTGAAACACATGGTCAATGTGGTGGTCTGCACAATGGAAAAGGTCCCAGCATTTATACAGTACCTAGACTAAAACTGTGGCTGTGTTTGAATCCAATAGTGTGTTCTGTTAATACATGATAGCATCACGGGGTGATTTCCTCATACATTACACACAGAATCTGATAAACTGACACGATACTGCCAACGGGTTGCTATTCTGCATCATGGGCTGATTTTGTTATATGATACACACACACACACACACACACACACACACACACACACACACACACACACACCCACACACGCACACACACATGCATACACACACACACACACACACACACACACACACGCACGCACGCACACACACACACACACACACACACACACACACACACACACACACACACACACACACACACACACACACACACACACACACACACACACACACACACACAGAAGCTGATAAACTAAAGTGTTGCATACATTGCCAAGACTTCAGAAGGCAGACCATAAGAGCCGCCAGACAGCTGTCGACATTGGCCGGGCTTCCCATATATTTCAACTTTGTCATGATGACACTAAAAAGACGGCTTGTCGTTGTTGTGCCATTCTGCGGCAAACACAAACAAACCATGTGGTTCTGTTTGAAAGAAACCTGGTCAGTTTCTGTACAACTTTCTCTGGTGTTAATGTTTCTTCTCTTCAATTCTCTCTATTTCTATCAGAGATCATTAGCATGTAATAGTAGTGTCACAAAGACTCTGAAAATGTTTGTATGGCTTTTATATGGCGAGTTCACAAGTTTTACAGCATGGTGTTCCTTAAGCCGAATTACCACACCCTCTGTCAGCCAATTAGAAAACAGTATGTCTTTTCTCCAGGTTACAAATGTGCCTTAAAAACATGGTAGCACATCTACAAACAGACCACATGCATAAAAATGGTTTTACTCTGGTCACACGAGCGCCATCAGGCAAAAACCTCACTTTTCTTACTCATGCATATGCATTCTTGCAAAGGTCGAGGGAAAAGTGGGTGTTTTGCAATGAAACATTTCCGACTTTAAAAGCAGGTGTAATCCAGATTGCAGTTAAATGCAACCAGTATTCACAGCAACAGTTCTCATAGTTGTGATTTTTTGCAAACCATGGTCAAAACTGTTTTTATTTTTGGTTATCTTTTATCGTGCCATGTCAACCACTTCTCTGGGCCTACTATAATATATTATCTTGCTGTTTGATGATTGATTATAGTCATGTATTGAATTAATTTGATCATAACCAAAGTTTGGATTCCTTCCTTTTAATGTTTCAGTTGAATCAGTTAATTCCAGCTGCCAATTTCAGTTTAAGGATTTGCATGTAGGTGGAAATGGGGAAGTTTTGACTTAATTTAACCTCTTTAGCTTTGTCTCTGATTGAATGATTCTATTTAGTCACAGCCAAATTATGTTTGGAGGTTATCTGACAACTGCTATTGACCTACTGAAGTGAATGCTTTGTAATTCCCCATAATTTGATGGCAAGGCCCACTTTTCTGCAGATTGCCAAAGGTGCTAATTACGCTCCTTTGTATGTCCATCATTTCTGCCATATAGTGTCCCACCCCTTCACAAGGCTCTGCCACTCCTTCATCAAGCTGGGCAAGTATGTTCTGCCTCTGTTCTGACAAACCTGTTTGGGGATTTATTGTGAAGGTGAAATCAGAGAGGGGAGACGGGCTAACTGGATTCACAGAGTAGAGCCCTAAATCTGACTAATCTAATCTGCAATAGAGATTATGACACACTGCAGTCTACAATAGGTTTACACACACGCTGGTCAGCAGCACGCATAGGCAGTGGGATTGCAACTCAATACAATAACAGCAACAGCGACAATCACACACCTCTGAAACAGGAGAAATTAGCACACACACTCACACACGTAAGTGCACACACACGGGCACATAAACACACACGCGCGCGCACATTTACACGGGCACGTAAACACACACACACACACACACACATACACACACACACACACACACACACACAGGCACGTACACACACACACACACACACACACACACACACACACACACACACACACACACACACACAAACACACGGGCACGTAAACACATACACACACAGGCACATACACACAAGCACATAAACAGACACAGACTCACACACACAAACACACACACACACACACACACACAGACACACACACACACAAACACACACATAAACACACACACATACACACACACACACACACACATACACACACACACACACACACACATACACACACACATACACACACACACACACACACACACACACACACACACACTGTACATAAACACACATACAGGCATGCACACATTCACACACAGAGTGAATTTGTTTTAAAGGATTTGTTGCTATTGTTTTTGCCACAAAGAAATGCTAGTTAAATAGATAGATTTTACATGACAACACTTTCATGGGAATGTTTAACCGAGTTGTTTTTATGCTCACTGAGAGTCAGATCAAGTCTCAGCATGAAGCCAAACCACAATGGCTACTTATTTCCCTACAGCGTTGGTAATTGGAGTTAAACCGCAGCAAACCACCGTTCAGTCCTTCAGACAGTATCATGAGATAATCAACAAGTGTCTTACTTGCAGCTGAGATGAGTTCCCTGTGGAGACTGTAAGTCATCAATGGCTCACTCAGACTCCTGTGAAAACACACACACACACACACACGCACGCACGCACACACACACACACACACACACACACACACACACACACACACACACACACACACACACACACACACACACGTACACACACACACACACACACACACACACACACACACACACACACACACACACAGAAAGAATACATGTAAAATATCCAAATTCAATTAAACACACATAAAATTGTTATCTATTGGTGTGTGTGTGTGTGTGTGTGTGTGTGTGTGTGTGTGTACTGTATGTGTGTGTATGTGATGTGTATGTGACTGTGTGTGTGTGTGTGTGTGTGTGTGTGTGTGTGTGTGTGTGTGTTTTTTTTTTTTTATGTGACTGTGTATGTGACACTGTGTGTGTGTGTCAGAGTTAGTACTCACCGAAGGTAAAATTTCATGGCGCTAGTGACAGTCTTTATGTCCCAGTCACTGCTGTTGAAGTCTACATCACCGGGGCACTTTAAGTCTGGGGGAGTCGAGAGTCGAGGGTCGGGACGGGGTTGGGGACGGGGTTGGCACCAGATGGTTGTACCGGTGAAAACAACAGAGAACAGAACACCCATTAGGGCAAAACACACACAGACGAACATCCATACACTATTCATAACTTTGCTTAACTTCTTTTCCAGAAAAGGTGTGTGTGTGTGTGTTTGTTTCTGTCTGTGCGTGTATGGGTGTTTGTGTGTGTGTGTGTGTGTGTGTGTGTGTGTGTGTGTGTGTGTGTGTGTGTGTGTGTGTGCGCAAGAGAGATACAAACAGAATTGAAATGTGTAGGCCTATGTGTATATTGGATGTGTCTGTGTGTGTGTGTGTGTGTGTGTGTGTGTGTGTGTGTGTGTGCGAGTGCACAGATATAGAGTCTGTGTGTATATGTGAATGTGTGTATGCACAGATATATGTGTGTGTACTGTGTGTGTGTGTGTGTGTGTGTGTGTGTGTGTGTGTGTGTGTGTGTGTGTGTGTGTGTGTGTGTGTGTGCACACATATACAGGTAAACGCATATCCACATAAAGTCCACCTCTAAGTTCTCCTCACCAAAGAAAGCATTCAACAGCTTTTGGACCTGGATGTTGCTGCCCACGGTTCTGTAAACACCTTCCTGGCTAAGGCCTGCCACAGAGAGAGAGAGAGAGAGAGAGAGAGAGAGAGAGAGAGAGAGAGAGAGAGAGAGAGAGAGAGAGAGAGGGGGGAAAAGTTTCTCTTTTTAATAAAAACTCAGTGTCATCTCACAACTCTGACTCAGTCACGCTTCTTATTATTAAAAGCCAGTTCCTCGATGTGACTCACAAAAAACACAGAAAACATTCCAAGAGTGAGAGAAAAAAAAAAAAAAGCTGGCGTGAAGAAGAGAATAACTGTAAATCAGTGGAGGGAAAGAGAGGAGGATCCCATGGAGAATGGATGGAAAAATACGGTCTCGCAGAGTGAAGACGTGGTGAACGTGTAGGCAAGAGGAAATGCTGTAGTGCGTCCAACAGCATGTCAGGGAGAATATATACAAGCTATCTGTGCAATCAGCAGCCAGCATTTTACTGATACAGTACATCTCAGACCACATGACCTGAGTGGAATTTAATCAACTTTTCATACTGCAGGGAAAAGTCAGAGATATTGATGTTCTGCAAGTGACGTATTAATTGTTCCCGCCACGGCTGTGGACGTCAAACTTGGGAAGCGAGTGAGTGAGTTTGAATGAGGCGGTTCCAGCAGTTCGCATATTTCAGTAGGACATACGCCTTTTTAAGTTTGTTGCATAATTTTTTTTAAGAAATGAACATCATATAAATAACCTTCAATTCATTACCTAAGAGTTTAGTAATATTTTAGCGATCGTTTTGACATGCACACACCCAATTTTCCCATAGCAACCCCTGTTGTTATAGATTCAAAAGCCTTAATCGGCCGTTTTTAACGTCTTTTATGCATAAATTGCCTTCTGACCATGGACAAATCACTTTGACAACATCACAGATGATACACTGTTACTACCAGCAGAGATGTATAGTAACGCAAGTAGAACTACTTAAGTAGCCTACTTAAGTACTTAAAATGTCAGTATCTGTACTGATTACTGGAGTATTCTTTTTTGCTCCTCAATTCCACTTTTATCTCTCACTACATTTTTCTCTGTATGAATTTAATACTTCTACTTCGTCACATTTTTGATGTGCTGATTAGTTACATCGTTACTGTTTATAAAAAATGTTACGCACATCCAATGATATGCCTGCAGACGTGGAGCATCACCATGGTTTTTCATAATCAGTTATACTGGCACGATATCAAGCTGTATACCTTCTCTGCTCCTCTTCGACCTTTCGGAGTACTGAGATGCAGTCAATTGGGAACGCATTAGTGAAGGGTCAGTCTACTGCTCCATTTCGAGATAGAAGGAGTACACCAATCTCTTTAACTTCCAAATGATTTTAGTGAGGGAAATGGTGGTGACCATCCACTGGCCCTACCTACTAGAGTCCGTGGCCAAACTACTACTACTATTTATTTCAGCCAAATAAATGTAAAACATTATAGATATTCAAACTTTTGATTGCTTTCTTTAATGTAGCACATGTACTTCTACTTTTACTTTCAGTACTTGAGTAGCAATTTTTAAAATACTTTTACTTGCAATACTTAACATTTTGAATACTTTAGTACTTCCACTTAAGTATGATGTTTACGAGACCACTTCTACTTTCACTTAAGTAATTTTTTTGATATGGTACTCTTTACTTCTACTCCACTCCTCTACTCCAGTATTTTATACAACTCTGACTACCAGATTCAAATTGCTGCAACAGATAAAATAACAAAGGCACAGGAGAATATTTTTTACTTCGCTGCACAGGTTGTAAATGTACTTCCGCCGTCCAAGACGACAGATCACGTGGTAACGATGATGTGCTTGCAGAACATCAATAGACAGACTGGGAGTCTCTCTCTTTCTCTTTCTCTCTCTCTGCTCGTTTATCATTAGGTCCTGAGCTTTCTGGGCTTGAGAGTTGAGGAAATTGCCTCCTTGACTATACTGACTTGATCACGAATTGTCATGCATCGACAGGAAGTATGGGCAGGCTTAGGCTACATGGATGTAGTTCTGATTAACAGTAGTGATAGACTGAGGAAGAGCCTTGCTGTCAGTCACTGGCCTTATGGGATGATAATGTTAAAGGGACCATATTATGCTATTTTCAAGCTAACTTTACATAACTCTAATGTTCAGAACCTGCTGTTTCTCATAGGCGCATGCACCAGGTAGACACCTGCAGCCAACACATTGAGGATTTCCCCAGTAGCCTAGCAGGCCACCCCTACTTAGTCAATTAATAATTTATCATTGTTCTCAGCTGCAAAGTGGCTGCCAACTTGTCTCTCTTTATTTTCACAATTATCCATTCTCATTGCCCTCAGCTGCTTAAGTGGCTTCCAATGTTGTGGAATATTTGTGGGACCCCACCCTCCTAATCTTGAGACATACATATTTAGGAAAAATTCTAAACAGATGGTTTCTAACATTGGTAAATTGACAATTTTGACAAATTAGGTTTTCTTTTTTTTCTATCAAACTCACAGTGTGTGTAGAGGCAGTATAGACCCAAGAAATACATTCAAAAGCCATAAAATATAAAGCCGTAGTATGGTCCCTTTTAAGGAAACCTCAGGGGTTACCTCAGCACTACCATCTATTACCTCCATAAGGCACTTTTACAGTGGCACTGACTTGAGATTTACTCACCTAGATAAATCTTCCTTCAGTGTGTTTGTATGATATGGTGATATGGAGCTTTGCTGGTTGCAATCTCACTCTGTGGGGGTACGTTTAGAGCCTTATATAGGCCTTATTTTGGGGCCGAGCAGCAAGCAAAGCAGAGCAAAGCAAAGCTGGGTAGTAAATCGCATGCAGTACATCCACCACCGGTGCCTGTTTTTATTTACTACTGGCAAGGGCTCAAAAGGCACAATTAAAATGGCTTTTAGGACAGGATTCTCTCTCTCTCTCTCTCTCTCTCTCTCTCTCTCTCTCTCTCTCTCTCTCTCTCTTTCTCTCTACTCTCTCTCTATCTCTCTCTCTCTCTCTCTCTCTCTCTCTCTCTCTCTCTCTCTCTCTCTCTCTCTCTCTCTCTCTCTCTCTCTCTATCTCTCTCTCTCTCTCTCTCTCTCTCTCTCACACACACACACACACACACACACACACACACACACACAATTTAATGCTTTTATTTGGTTCTAGACACAGATTACCGACCCAAATATTGATGGAAGTAATTTCATAGGATTAGTTACATCAGGTCATTTACAAAATGTCCTGTCTGCGGTATCTAGATCACTCACAAAGTGTCCCATGCTATACAGTACACCACACTGCCTTAATAGTAAGGGGTAAACTTGTAAAGGCAGGCATGGTTAAGGGTACATATGGCATTTTCTTCTGTAGATTGATATGCTGGCGGCCTATATGGCAGAGATTGAACAGTAGGCTACATGGTAAGGTCTTTGGAATTGTCCTAATTCAGTCCACAGAGTTGCCGTCCATGCAGGCCAAATCTATGTAAATGTCCCAGACTGCTGAACAAACACTAGAACAACAAGTTTACATCGATAGCCGATAGCCCTGGTTTGTGACTGTATCTAAAACCGGCCAGTTTTTTAAAAGCCCCTCTGCCTTAAAAACACATGAGGGATGTTGTATCCTAATGTGAAACACTGCTACCCTCTAGTGGCCAAAGCAGGAACGTCTCCTCTAATCTCAATAAGACTGGAAGTCACTGGAAGGCAATGGGCCAAATAGCCTCCTAGTATAATAAAAACAACTCTCTGGTATAGGCTACACCAGGGGTGGCCAAACTGCAGGCCACATACTGAAAAATCAGAGATGCCAAGGGGCCAATGTAAAATTAACCAGTTTCAATTGAAAGACTAACTGCTATTTAGGTTAGAAAACCCACAGGGTTTAATGCTACACTCTTTTATGATAATGTTGGCAAACCTCACAACTGAAAAGGTGATGTATGATGGATATAGGCTACTAATACACTGGGCCAACAGTGGGCCATATAACATAATTTTTTTAAACAAATTCATGGCGGGCCGCATGAAAGAGAGCAGAGGGCTGCAAATGGCCCCCGGGCCTCAGTTTGGTCTAGCCTGGGAGTTCCCATGCTCCTTTGCACGCTTATTTCATTACACTCTGCAGAGCAGCATGGTGACCATGGCCATTTTTCTCGCCTGGTTTCGGTATCCAATCGCAGAACAAAAAGGGATTTGTACGGCCCTCGATTGCATTTTACGTCACGTGGTGGCTCTGGTATTGGCTCCGAGGTATGTACAGACGCTATGATAGACATTCGTAGCGCCCAATAAACGGCTATGGACAATTGTAAGCGATGCTTCCGCTACGAGAAATGCAATAGGTAGGTCCCCAGACTAAATATCACTTGGGATTTTAGTTTGGCATTCGCCAGGCTAAGTTTGGTCACTCCTGGGATACACAATCAGGCACTGCAGAATAACTTTGGTAGGTTTTATGCTTCAGACTGTGTCTCACCTTTGGTTTCCACATAGTTGATGCACTTTCGAACAAACTTGAATCCGACCTCGTTCAGCTCCACTGAAAAAGAATCCAAAAGCATACAAATTAATACAAGATTTCCATCCTGACAGAACCACCACAGAATATTGAGTTTTATGTATAACTCTAGGGCTGGTTTTAAATTAACTGATAGCCATCAGTACAGCCTGAAGGCAATTAGCTCAAAATAAACACAATACTTACTTTCAGCTTTGTTTTGAATGGGAGAATGGTAAATCTGAAAGTAAAAGAGCCACAGTAGTTGGAAATAGTCCATAATAATATCATGCATTTATTAAGAGTGGCTGAGTGTAGGACGACAATAGTTGGAAATAGTCCATAATATTATGCATTTATTAAGAATATCTTTGTATGACTGTGTGTGATTGTGGACAGTCTGTGTGTGTGTAAAGAGAGAGAGAGAGAGAGAGAGAGAGAGAGAGAGAGAGAGAGAGAGAGAGAGAGAGAGAGAGCAACAGAGAGAGAGAGAGCGAGTGTGTGCATGCATGTGGGTGTATGCAGTGGTTTGTGCGAGTGTCTGTGGGTGTGTGTGTGTGTGTGTGTGTGCGTGAGTGTGTGCGTGTGTGTGTGTGTGTGTGTGTGTGTGTGTGTGTGATATTTCCCCAGTAACCATGGCAAATTTGCAAAGGAAGAGACTCACAGGCTCTTTCCCGTCCATGGCCTCGATCCACTGCTTCCTGTTGACCTCTGACACTGCCTGCAGGGTCAGGGGGCCGTTTCTATGGAGACAGCGCAGAGACATCACACAGTGACCTTACATCACATCAGTAATGGCATTGTGAAGATAGATAGACACATACAGTATTTTTAGGGGTTCCCCTTCATAACGGTCACGAGAAGCTGCGTCAATGACGCTATGGGAAAAGAGCCAGAGTGGGGCGGTCTTTATGGGAGTATTTTTGGCCCTCAAAAGTGCCTTCCAGGCAGCGCTGCCCTAAAGGCACTACTCCCCCCAAATTAGGGTTAGGATGAGGGTTGAGGGGGTTAGGTTTAGGGTGAGTGTTAAGGTAGTGCATTTTAGGCTGTGCATTTTACGCTATGCATGTAAGGTAGTGCATTTTAGGCGGTGTTAGGCCGTTGGGGGCATAAAACGCCTTTGAGCTATCGGGACAACTGTCTGAAGCTGTATATAACACCAAGAGCCAATAGGCTCAAAGCTATTATATATATGTGATTATTATGCTACTACTGTATTATACTGCAGATTATGTGTTGATTCCATACATGTTACTCATATTGAGAGACTTGAGGTTTGTAAAAAAATGGTATGAGTGTATACGAGTGTGTATGTGTGTGTGTTTAAGTGTGTCTGTTTGTGTGGCAGTTTTGTGTATGTGTATGCATGACAGTTTGTTTTTGTGTGTGTGTGCGTGCGACTGTTTGTGTGTGTGTGTGTGTGTGTGTGTGTGTGTGTGTGTGTGTGTGTGTGTGTGTGTGTGTGTGTGTGTTTGTCATTTGTGCTCACGTGTTCCATGATCGTGCCTACACTACCCTCCTCTGCCATCACGGCTAGTGGGCCATCTGTTAGGAAGCATATGTGGTCCTTTTCATTGGCAGCTGTGTCAGCGTGGCATCTCATTGAGCTGCTCGGTACCCAGCCTCCACCCACCTCCACCCCATCCAGACCCACCTCCACCCAGGCCCACTCCATCCAGGCCCACCCCCGGCCCCTACTGAGTAAGTGTGTATTGGCCCCTCGGGCTCCACCTGCTCCATCATCTGCTGCTAGTGCTGCTGCTGCTGCTGGGCTACGGCTAGCTGTTTCATCTCATCTCTTCTAATCTAATCTCACTCGCCCATTTCAGAAACACTCCTCTTCATTTTCTCCCTCTCAAAATGGCTTGGGGCTCCGCAGTAGCTGTAATCCACAATCTAGTACCCCGGGAAAACAAAAACAACAACAGAAAAAGAAAAACAACTCACCTCTCACTGGTTTCAATGTCAAAACAGAAGCGTTTGTCGATGGACTCGGTTTTCCGGCGGATGCAGGACTTCAGGGTGAGCTCCGAGGTTGTCTGGCAGAGGTAAACAGTAAACAACCTGTTTTCACTCTCAGCGTAAACAACAAACAGCTGCACAGATTTATCCTTAACCGTTGCCATCTTAGCATTAAAACACTAGCAACCTGTGTTTTTGTTTGTTTGTTTAGCAGTTTCCTTGTAACACATTGTCCCCCCCCCCCTTAAAATAACTGTTAAACTAAGCTGCTGGGCTACCGGTTTGGTTGTTGTCTTTTGTTCAACAGGCACCATCACAAATAGTCTCTTGCTTTTATGGTACGTGCAGTAGTACTTCGTCCAAGTCACTCCCAAAGCCCCTGAAATATAAATGAAAGACATACTGTAGATCAGGTGAAAGGGCAGTGAGAAACCAAAAGTAGAGATTGAGAGCTTTTTAGAGAGAGAGAGAGAGAGAGAGAGAGAGAGAGAGAGAGAGAGAGAGAGAGAGAGAGAGAGAGAGGACAGGATAGAGGGAACATTTAGGTGAAGAATATACTGATATAAAGATATGCTGAGTGCATGGTTGCATCTGGACTCAGCTAAGATTAGTCTAGGCCTACGCTGTAGTTAATGAGTTAATGCTCACATTTCTCCTGCACGTAGAGGTAGCCTTGGATGGTGGCCTGGCCGTGCATCTTGCCAATCTGAGACGGCTCCTTCATCCTCTTCATCAACTCCTCCATCTCCTCTCGAGTGCTCTCAAAGTGGTTGCGTGTCTGCACACACACACACAGACACACACAGACACACACAGACACACACACAAACACAGACACACACACACATACACGCAGACGCAGACAAACACACACACACACACACACACACGCACACCTATAATTACTTCCATCACAACGCCAATATTTGGTGCTGCGCCACTGAGGTGATTAAACACATCGAGTTTTCGAGCTGAATTGCTGGGCAACCATGCGTTCTGTTTGGAAAACGATGATGATAATTAAGTTTCTCCAAAAATAATCATTACTGCTCAATATTAATAGAACCCATTAATAGATACCCCGGAACAATACCCACAGATCAAAAAGTTGTACTGTGTATCATAGACAATACATAGAATGTTATGTACAGTATGATAATCAGCTAGATATTCCATAGAGTTTTACATTTACATTCATGCATTTAGGAGACCCTTTTATCCAGAGCAACTTACTTATAAAGAGGATTAAGATTCAAACACATTTAAATACCGTATTATGAGTGCTACTGTACTTGCTAACAAGAAAGTGACAGGAGAAAGTGCAGTAGTTTCAACAGTAGTTTTAGTACTTTCTAAGTAGTTAGTATAGTTCAGGACTGACCTCAAACATTCATGATACAGTTTCTGCATTGTAACGCAGGCTAACCCCTACAACTAAACCTTACCCTAGTACATGTTTATTAACAAATTGCCTTGGGAGCTGCTGTTGCATTACTATTTCCTTGTAAAACATGCTGTAGAAATATTTTCCCA
>JAODXP020000020.1:16713397-16775897 GCA_027497455.2 Sardinella longiceps
AAGCCAACCATGTGCGGTAGCCAAACATTTCCGTTACAATAACCCTAAAGACACAGAATCATACATCACTAGAACATAATAATAACGGAGGAAGGATGACATCCATTCGGTTTGTCAAACAAAGATGTGATTCATCGTAGGAGTGACCATGCCTATTTAAGGAAAGTTAAGTTGTGGACTGTATGCCATCTTGTCTCCAAGTACAGTGTTTATAAATGAGCGCGTTAAAGACAAAATCACTCAATCAAGTCAAACTATGGTCTTTTTTGTTTTGGCTCTCCTGTAAAATTGATGAGATATTATTTGTATCCCTCATGAAAGTCCTCTTAAAATGTGTAGTCAGTAATGCTGGTGGATATCAGATTTGTTTCTGTTTTTGTTTATGTTTATATTTTTGACCATTAAAGCCTACATCATATTTGACCGGAGGATAGAACAAAACATGCCACAGAGGCTGCTCATGTCGGAAAAATTAAGAGCATTAACAATAAAAACATAATTTATCCATAATATCTAATTAATATCAAACTTATTCTACCAAAACTTATAGCAGAGTTAGTCTGTTTCCCCCTGACTTCCCTCTCTGCTGTTAGTATTGGAATGTGCTCTTCTCTGCTAACTTCTAATAGGAAACATGAGACTCATTGTGATGTGTGTAGCCCCAACTGGTAATATTTCTTGCCTCTACAGGATGTACTGGGTGACTAATAGACATCTCTATAGTGCGTGAATCCACCTGACTTCAGTCCATCTGGATAAACTCTGCTATTGTTTGGGGGGCAGGCTGCCCCCACATGTTTGTTTGTTTTCAGTTTTGGGGGGCTGGTGATGGTAAAAAGAAGAGATTTTGTTTACAGTCATCTAGGAGAATAAAGAGCTAGCAGATCATGAGCAGACATTCTTTTAGATATAAAAAGGGTGTTACGTGTTTACAAACCTCATAAGATTGCTTACCAAACCTTTAACTCATGACTAACATTGTATCCATTACATGTAATTGATGCCATTAAAGTATTTCCAGCTGAGGTTGTCCACAGCACAGACAGACTCTGGGGCAATGTTTGACATTTGAATCAACATTGCAATTTTGGTATTGCTAGTTGGTATTGCGAGTTCATTTGCAAAAGAGACGATAGTCTCAATATGATTCCCCTGATTAAACAAAGGATAAATAAATAAATAAATAAATAAAATTTTTACTAATATTTCAGGAGCCAAGTGTCCTTTGCCTTGACAATGATCTCTACCTGTAAGTTTGAACAAGAATCCTCGGCCACAGCAGGTGTCAAAAGATAGACGTTATATTATCTTTCACCTAAGGGTTAGCCACCCACAACAAATTATTTATCTCCACAATGGTTCCTTAAACACAACACAGACACAAAGTGACACAAGTGTAATATATCCTAAGGCACACAAGTGTACTATAGCCTAAAGCACACAGGCACAAAAAGGTCTCTAAAAGGAGTGCGGAGACTGATGATTTGTTTGATCACTGTTGGCTGGTGTGATGGTTCATCCACACATTGGAGATGTATTAAACCAAGCCACCAACCAAGCAACAGGCACCCAGGGAAGGGCTAAGAGTAAACACAATATATTAGGCCTCACTGACTGGACTCCTGGCAAAGGTGATAAGGGTGTTTATAGGCCAGTGAAAGTGCAAAGGCAATGGGGGGACAAAGCAAACGTAATGGGGAGATAGCATTGTTCAGTACTGTGAGCTGACCGCACACACTGGAAGCCAGCACCTGGTAATCCCTCTCAGCTGTGCACAGAGAGGTCCACACACACACACACACACACACACACACACACACACACACACACACACACACACACACACACACACACACACACACACACACACAGATACAGACATGTGAGACTTACTGAAGGAGTACAGTTCTACTCTTTGCTTGTTTTTCCACTGCCTGTCTAATATGATTTCTTCCCCTAATTCCCCCCCTACTTGCACACAAAGACATGCACAAGCACGCAAGCTCACACACACACACACACACACACACACACACACACACACACACACACACACACACACACACATATACACCACACAAACACACACACATATATACACCACACACACACACACACACACACACGCTTCTGCATTTCCAAAACTGATCCTTTTTTCCACAGAGCCAAGTTAAGCTCCAGAGCTATAATTCTTACATTAAAAATGCTGCAGGCCATTCTACCTCCAGCACCACAAACTCAGCCGGTGGTTACTGAGGAAACAAACTGTATGTTTGGCACTTAAGTAAATATTTACAGCATCGCAAGAGCGTTAGCCAGCACCGTCTGTTCTATGAGTGTGTGTTGACATTAGTTGGTTGCAAGTGTTTAGCATGTATGTGTGTGTGTGTGTGTGTGTGTGTGTGTGTGTGTGTGTGTGTGTGTGTGTGTGTGTGTGTGTGTGTGTGTGTGTGTGTGTGTATGTGTGTGTGTGTGTGTGTGTGTGTGTGTGTGTGTGTGTGTGTGTGTGTGTGTGTGTGTGTGTGTGTGTGTGTGTGTGTGTGTGTGTGTGTGTGTGTGTGCAAGTGCATTGCATAACATAAGAATAAAGCAGAAGTACAAGAGCAGTATGAGGAACAACATACTACCATAACACGTAAGCAGGCAACTAGGCATGGCAGAAAATGTAGTTATGGCTATGGTTATATTTATGGAATATGAAGGGGATATGGGAGTCTGGGAGTCTTGTTTGAGATTAAATGGCATCTGAATATTATATTATGATTTTTAATCTAATTTATATTATATACTACTAAAAAAAACATTTAATTACATGAATGTGTGAGTATTCAAAAAATTCTTGAGTCTCTTTTATCTTAAAGCTAAGCAGGCAAGGTTGCTGAATACTAATTAGAAACCTGGGTAAGAAACAAGAGACTGTCAATATATCTTCACATCCGCTGAATTGAATATACTTATCTGCAGCAAAAATATAACCCTTGCTGCAACCCTTTTGAAAAAGCAAAGGAACTACCCGAGAACTCAAAGGAAATACAAGGTTGTTCATGTCAATGAATGTCAATGTCACACCCCATAAATCAGAACATCTCCTCACACCTTTTTGTCAGTCTTGTATTCAGACTTGCACACACCCACATCCACACACACACCCGAACACACACCCAAACACACACACACCTAAACACACCCACATCACTTCTAGTTCCATAAACTAACCAGATAGATACTGACTGACAGATGCAAACTCTCTCTCTCTCTCTCTCTCTCTCTCTCTCTCTCTCTCTCTCTCACACACACACACACACACACACACACACACACACACACACACACACACACACACACACACCTAAACATCACTTCTAGTTCCATAAACTAACCAGATAGATACTGACTGACAGATGCAAACTCTCTCTCTCTCTCTCTCTACACACACACACACACACACACACACACATCTCTCTCTCACACACACACACACACACACACACACACACACACACACACACAAACACACCCACATCACCTCTAGTTTCATAAACTAACCAGATAGACACTGACTGACAGATGCAAACTCTCACACACACACACACACACACACACACACACACACACACACACACACACACACACACACACACACACACACACACACACACACAGCTCCCTGGTTTAGTCCCATGGAAAAGCCTTGGCATCAGCATGGAATAACTTGTCATTAGTGACGACAAGGTGAGAGATTTGCGCCTGGAAGTGTGAATATTCCTCTGTGGAACATCCGCTCGTCTCCTCACTCACCTTCGTCACACCAATCTGTTCCTTACGGAACTTCTCCAGGGGCTTGATCAGCAAGTCACAGGCATTCTGAACCTGAGCACGAAAAAACAAACAAACAAAACAAAAGAAGGAAAGAAAAAACAAAAATGAATTGGTTAGAACACCACAAACATTTACTCCTCCAAACAACCACATCTCCATACAGTCCTCAAAGAACTGACAGTAGCAAATCCCCTGGGCAGCTAATGACAGGTTTTCCCTCTTCTTCTCTGTGGCCTTTACTTAAGAGCAGAGGCTCCTAAGGAGTCACAAGACAGCATTTCAGTCTCTCTACGTACTGCGGATGGGAGCTGGAGCTTGCTGAGTATTTCCAAAGATTATGGCTTAACATTTTTAATGGCACGGCCTTGGCCTATCTGGCTGCTGCTACACACTCTCCTGTCACTAATGTGTCTCCAAATCCATAACATTCAACAAATATCTCTCAGTAGTGTGTTTCAGATTTGACCTCATTCCCTCATCTGTTCCCCATTTCTGTGTTTTTCCCCCCTATTGTAGGTTCTACTGGAGCGTTCTACTTTTGGAACACGGGAGCTGTGGAGTTTGGCTTCGAGACGTGCTGCGACGTTCTAAAAACCTGCAACGTTCTAAAACTCTGAAACTGTGATTTGACATGTTAAATCTTTTGCGACGGCTTGCAACGACCTGCGACGATTGATTCACACCGTTGCAACTACTGTCTAAAACCGTCTCATCTCATCGCGGATCTTCAGTCTGAATTGGCCTTTAGGCATTTGCAGGGCTGATAGTGAAAAAAATTCCTGAGCCTGAATTTTTCTTATATCGCGGGGAGATGGGCAAGGGTAGGGGTGTTATATTTGTGTTGCACTTTTAGAACACAACATTATATGGTTATATGCACATTCCATATCATTCAGCTAGTAGGCGGTGATGGCTGTGCAAGGATGCACATTTAACTCAGAACATGTGAATTTTATCAATCCTCATCACTTTTACGACATGAGAAGAAAGCATTTAAATTAGTTTAATCCTACTTTAATCCCACCTTCATATCTCAAGGCAAGAATTTTTTTCCCCCAGTCATGTTGCTACGCCTGAAATCAGGCACAGCGCCTGAATACTATCACGCCTGCATTTGTTTTGTTTGTCTGTGCTGGACACGAGTTAAACATACTGGGTCATAGTGCTATCCTACACAAGGTGTCATCAGATGAGTTGGACTCTTGCAGAACCAGCTCTTCTAGTCTGACCAGGTTCAAGGCTTTCCCACAATAGCACTGTGTTTTTTTAACAGACTGAAGTAATGCTGTGTACTGAGAGCAGCAGCTTGTTTAAACATGAATTCATGTACAGAACCAAGAGAGCAAGGCATATAATGTTGACTTAAACGGGCTTGTTCTTCCTTAATCGCAACACTGTCATGTCTGTATTGTGCCTACATAATTTCCTGGTTGGTGCATTGTTGTGCAGAGGCAGCTGAGGCATTTTGTTTTGCATGCATTTTATGTGGGTAATTTACAGTTCAACTGGGCCGTTTAAGTGAACGCTACACTTTCCATTGTTAGGGGAACACAATAGTCAACACACATAATGTTTAATTATCAACTTTTATGAGTGACACAAGAAAGCTGCCTTGGACTTGAAAATAGAGTCTGAAGGAAATGGCGATAACCAACCAGCATCATCCTGTCAGTTTCCACTTCCTGGAGTAAGTCAGCGAACTCGCGGAATGACTCAGCTGACGAAGCCAAAACACAAAACCAATATAGCATATCAGTGTCAGGCAATGTAATGTGATGACTTATAAACACAATGATCCAACAATGGGTTACAGTATCTAGTAGTGAATCATACACACAGCTAGAAAAAGCAGACTAGATCAAATTCCAAACAGGGGAGAAAAAAGATGAATGAGAAACTCACCAATATTCATTTCATCATCGGTCAATGTGTCACCGATAAAGTCAAACTGGAAATTCTGAAGCGTTGTTGAAAACTTCTGAACAGCCAAGGAGTATCCTTCAAAACAACAACAACAACAACAACAACAACAAAACACAGAGCATAGCAGCATTAGTCATACTTGATATTACGCATTATCAGTGCAGGCTATTTCACACCCAGACCCTACAGGGAGCAACTAGATTGGAATGAGGCGGCTGAGCTACTGGTGTTGAGTGGGGGGTATAGAGCTCCTGTAGTCGGGGAGGAGAGTAGGGGAGGCCCAGGCTTCTGTTAAAGGGCCCCATATGTAGGCCTCTCTCAGCATGAGAGGTAGCAAGGCACACATGGAGCTTGAGGTCATGCTTTGACATCCAAGTTAACAAGCATCCTTGGCACAACAGAACAAGGTGTTATTTGAGGCTGAGGAGAATGGCAAGTTTATTAACCCCTTCTGATATCTAACCTACGTTTGAATGAAACACTTACACTTTGAAATACACCTCAGAGTTTTATAAAACATTCAAATATGTGGCTCTACATGTATGGTAGAGCTGCTTAAAATCAGCCTGACTGCCATCGACTTTCAAGCACCAAAGTAAAAGGTGTTGCGTCACTGGGAGGACGTGCCTGGCTAGCTTAAAATACCTGTTGTGGAAGACATGTAGACTAAATATTGAATCACATTTAGCCAACGCAGGAGGTCTTTGCAGACTCAAAACTACATTCTTAGCTCATGAGGCACAGTTTGATCTTATGCTGTGATAATCTATGAGATTATGACTGTGATGTCTCTAACCTTTAGGCTAATTCATCTCATTACTCATCAAGGTGCTTGTCCTACACAGCCCTCGCCATGTGACCTGTCACCAGCTAGGTTGCTGTAGCACAACCACAATTCCCTCAAGCTAACACACTCACGCGCTAGACAAACTTTTCTTCCCTGCTCCTTCCTTTGATTCACTTCTCATGCGGCGCATGGTGGACTTCTCCTCTGAAGAGAGCCGGGTAATTACCCTGGACAGATTAAATGAATATATCTAGCCACAGCCTCCTGTCACAAAGGGCGCTTTTGTGCAGGAGATGAAACGGCACCCAGGGGTGAGAGAGGGGTGAGAGGCTCTGCAGAGTGGCATCTCCCATAGGGCACAATGCCAATGCTGTTCGGCCGCCATCTCCCTCCTTCCCTCTCGCTCTCTTTTTCTGACTCCTCTCTCTCTCTCTCTCACTCATTCTCTCTCTCTCTCTCACCCTCCCTCTTTCTCTCTCTCTGTCTTCTGCTCCTCTCTTCATCTCACTCTGTCTCCATCTCTCTTTCCTCTCTCTCTCCCTGTCTTTCTCTCCTCTCTCCATCTGTCTCCATTTTAATCTCTCTTATTCTCTCTCCTTTTCCTTCACTCACTCCATCACACTCTCTATCTTCCTCTCTCTCTCTCTCTCTCTCTCTCTCAAACCCACATATTCTGTTGGGCAAAAAAGACATTGACTAAGTAAAACTGAATAACCATATTTCTGAGAGCACTAACCACTTAAAGACAAGTATAAACAAAGCCCAAATGTGACTTTTGTTTTGGTCAGCTAAATTCTGCTGTCCCTTGCTCCTGTACGCTGCAGTTCTTGTTCCTGTACGCTGCAGTTCTTGTTCCTGTACGCTGCAGTTCTTGCTCTGGTACTCTGCAGTCAATGATAATTATACACCTGGGAAGGATGTGGCTTTTCTGCTGAATCAGACCCCATGACCAGCACAGTCCAGCATGTCCAGCACAGCAAGGCCCCAAGCCCTATGGAGGACTCAATCACAGATCCCACTTCTGCCTTCTCAGACCTGGGCGTGGTGCACAGCATCATAATCACATCAGCCCACAGTGCACAGTCACTGTTGACATTTTCATTTGTTTACATAGCCTGGATATGGGCAGGCTAATATAGAGTGAGCTACTTCTTGCAATTCTTACAACTGTACGGTGAAAGCAATATAATATATAACTGAGAGGTTCTGCTCAGTCTATGTGATCCTTGACATATATGCCTGTGACCTATGATCTACAGTACTGGCACTCTAATGTGTGCAAACAGGAAATAGAAACGAAAGTGTAATGTCTGCAGGTGAGAAAGGCAGAGAGGAACTGCAACTGCTCTGTGGCACGCCACTCACACGACTTCCCATGATGCACTTCTCCCTGCCAGGGCAGAACGAAATACGCCAGAAACGGAAGACTGCCAAAAGGCCAGTGCCAAGCACACAGCACTGATAAAGCATCACTCAATCCTTTCATCCCCTCCTACAGCATCTGTCTGGCCATCCGCCTATGTGCCACATGATGCTGCTGGGGAGTTTTTCTGTTTTGTTTTGTTGGTTTTTTTCCCCTCAAGTTTTCAGATGGAGGTTTTTATTTCCCTACTCCTACACTCTGCAGCCTCTGTGACCTCACTGTAGACTGTTCTAAAACAGACCAAGCCTTTCCTCTGTCTGCATAGTAGCCTAGGGTTACACTCAATACCCTCACTGTGTGTGTGTGTGTGTGTGTGTGTGTGTGTGTGTGTGTGTGTGTGTGTGTGTGTGTGTGTGTGTGTGTGTGTGTGTCACAGAGAGTCAACAACACAGATTGATATCCAAACAATATTTTGAAGGCTGTATTTGATTATCATTTGCACAGCCTACATAGTATTCATCTTCATCTTGTAACCATAGGATTGAACAACCTAGCTTGGAGGCACTTCTTTAAAAAATGTCATCCAATTAAGTCCTGTCTATCTATCATCTTGGATGTCTGAATAAGTCTTTCCTAGCCTCTTTCGCAGGCCTCTTCCGCAACAGGTCTACAACATGAGGGGCCCATGAGCTGAGAGAATTTCTGCAAGACTGGACTTGATTTCACTGGAGTGGAAATATTTTTGGGGCCCTCATAATAAAAACAAAAATGAGCAATGACAGCTTGGTTGAGGGATAAAATAGTATGCCTAACAACTTACTTTGAATATTTATTCAGATAGCCTAACCCTAGAGAGAGAGAAAAACTGTTCCCCACGGATGCTAGCCAACAGCCTTTGAATCAATTAGGCTAGTGCGGCCTGAGACAATGTGGGTGATCCATCTGCTAGTCCACAACACAATAAGGGGCCATTCCATTTCTAATCCCTCATTTAAACCGATTAGCATAGATGTGGGAGAGATATGACAAGCAACCAACACACCAATAAACTCACTTTAGTTGACCTCTGAAAAATGAATGGAATAGACATACTTATGGAAACTGTTTTGCATATTCCGTTAACTGCTTGGGCGCAGGCATACAAAAAAAGGACCTCCCTCCCTCCCACCCCGAAGTCCCCCCAGAAAAAGTGGACATCCAGGGTAAAAAGAGAGGGGTCTAGCCCACTTACCCTTTATCGCGCTTATGACATTGTTCCCGTCTTTGATGACTTCCTTAAGAAATTTGCCGGTTTTGTCCAGTTCATGCTCGTAACATTTCAATCTTTCTCTAAAATCGGGACTGTCTGTATAGCAGTCGCTGAACTCTAGTGGAGGATGCCCCATCTCCCTTGCTCTTCACGCAGCACGCTTGGAAATAGCCTAAGCTTTAATCTGTAAGGTGGTTGCCTGAACAGTGCGTCCACCACAGCCCCAAGACAGGCGGCGTGCTTTTTTTTGTGTTGTCTGCAAAATTTGGTCGCGTTTTTAATATCCCTTTTCGGAGGAAGTTTCTTCATCCATCAGCGTAGTAGTTTTGCTGTACATTGCAGAATCTTCGGATATGAGTCCCACCGTTATGCATGTGTTGAGAAGGTTGCGGGTTCAAGTAATCCAATATTCAAAACGTATGCGAATCATACGTATATAAACGGTTGATATTTGGTTTGCCTTGCTTACAGTTGTATAAAGAGATAGGCTATTCCTTTGACACTTTTCCTTGTTGTGGGAGTGAATGGACAAATGCGGGCTGGGCTATGGGGAGAAAAAAAAGCGAGGAACTCCTACTCCAGCCGTTCGTTTTTTAAAGAGACAGGCGGCTTTTGTTAGCAGAGGGACCCCAGTGAGGGTTTTTATGCAGAATTTCTCTTTAAACCTCACTGCGCCGAAGTTGATGAACCCATTTGATGAACCTCAAATAATTTTCCATGCAAAATAACCCCGAAGCTAGTATTAAATCCGTTCAGCCCACTGAAAGTTGGTATATTTATTGTAGATTTAATTAAACTACTCGTCTCAGTTGGCGTTACGTTAAGTCAATTTTATTATGCCATGAGTGTTTCTTTGTATCAACATGGGCTACATTCAGCAACTTTAAAACTGTTACTAAATTGCTTCAAGACGCACATTTGACACGTAAACGTAAACGACAAAACAGATGACGTATCCACATCCGTGTAGAGTTGTAAAGATGGCGGAAGTGGATGAAGCCAACAAACCTTTGGTGAGATTATAATAGTTTTACTGTAACAGCTGTAGTAGTTTTACTGTAGAAGCCTATTGAATTCAGTATTTAAATGTATGTTTGACTTGGGCACAACTCGGAAGTTGCACATTTTTTAGATTATCGATAGTTATGTCATGAATTTGATGTCCAGACCACAGGTCCAGACTGGTTAACGTTATCGTTAGCTGGACTTAGCTTTTTAGCGTCATGACATTGCTAATCTGTTTAGAAACAACGTTTGCATTCCATTAATTGTAATGAGTGGTGTAGTATATGAAACCTAAAATATTAGATACTCTTGTGCACAGTCTTATTTGTAAGCACCTCTTGACAAGGCACATTAGCTCCCCTGGCTAGTCCTTTAGCTACAAGGTTTAGCTAGCTGTGTCAACATTGCCTGACAGCCTCTAGTTTGACGTTTAACAACGTTGTCTGGCTTCGAAGTAGTGTCAGATAACCGTATGTTGGTATACTATTGTGTTTGAACAAACTCCAAGTATCAGACAAGACGAGTGACTTAACTTCCTATTAACGTTAGCCGAAACTCTTGCCCCTTGCCATCGTAGCCTACTAGTGAAGTTACTTGATTTGTTTCACGTGTTCAGGGGTTTTGAGAAGACGTTTGGGCAGGATGTACGCCCTTTGCCAACGCTTGAAGTTTTCTTGTTATCGAAAAATACGCAAAGCATGAAAACAAGGCATGGAAATATGAGTTAGTCTTCTGTATTAGGTGTAGATTAGCCACTTATCACAAGCCGCCTAGTCATTCCTTTTTGCCTGCTTAGATTTTACGACATAGGCTAGGTCTAGCGTTACATTGAAATTAACTAAAAAAATCTATGTAAACATACTTGGACTACTGTAGGGCTGTATTCATGTATGATTTCCCCCCTATTTTGGCCACAGTTTGCCGGTCTGTCAGATGTCTCTATATCTGAAGACATCGCGGTGGAGGGGGACATGGCTGTGCCCATGGCCTCCCATGGTGCCGATGATGAGCTTTCAACCCTGGATGAACCTGTCAAAGACACAATAGTAAGACTGTCTCACTCTAAAATTCATCATACCATGTTTAATCTCAGATTGTTAAATCTCAGGATTCAGATCTAACATTACCTGATCTTTGACACAAAATTATATATTTTTTTTATCAATGTCACCCACAGTATTCACCAGTATTAATTTTGTTTTGTTGTGTGATGAATACAGATGTATGTTGTTGTGTGATGAATACAGATGTATGTTTAAACAAAAAAATCTTTCCCTGCAGCTGAGGGATTTGAAAGCAGTTGGGAACAAATTTGTTCATGTCATGTACCCCAAGAAGAGCTCGGCCCTGCTCAGAGACTGTGAGTATATGATAGGCTAGAATGAAAAAGGAAAAATACCTGTACACTGTTACTGCTGCTCCCAGTGAGTTTATTTCACTATTGCACTTTTTAATATAATATATGATAGGCTAGGCCTTACTGTAAGCCTCCTGGCCTTCAGAAATGTGAGGTGAAGTCCTGGCTGTTTGCCGAAGACTGATAGCAACTACTATCAGTGACCTCTAACCTACTGCACTGTGATTAGTGAGTGCTGAACTGGACTGAAAGAAGCTTTTCAGGGTTGAATAGTCTAGCCCAAGGATAGAGGCAGTTTACATGCCAGCAGTGGCGAGGAGTTTGGGTCCAGCAAACCATTTAACTAATGAATGAATCTGCAGAGACTTTCAGACTAATCTTTCAGACATTCCAAGCTCATCATTATGCAAACTGTATTTTAAGCATATTCTAGTTTGCAGGATTATGCTGTGAATACTAATTTCCATGGTGTGATTCAGTTGTGAATGACTTGGCACCGCATACCTATTCAAAGTAACAATGTTTAACAGTGTCCCATAGAGGACGTCTGTGACAGTGCTGGTATCTGCCAGTGAACGGTGCTCAGTACAAACAACAGTGCCAACCAAAATTAAAACAGATAGACTAAAATTCTCCTGCGTCTATAAACCGGAACTTGTCTTCTACAAGATGAATTGCATCACAAAGTTATGTGCTGGTAGTTTTAAATTAATTGAATTAATTAAATTCGAGGGCATGCATGGCGAGCCCCTAATAGTGGGACTAGCTAGTTTGATCAAGTCGTGTCTATGAGCTCTGCCAACACTATGCCACATCAGAGGTGCGTTCAGATTCATCTAACATAGCGAACGCTCGTTGCAAACATGTTCGCATTAATCAATGGAATTTGAACGATTTTGCAGAGTGTTCGTTTTAAACTGTAAACACTAATGGCAAACAGAGTATAAATTACTTGGAGGGGGCTATTAATGAGAGACAAAGTTGTTGTGAGACATGCTGACAACATGTAAAGCTCTTTGGGATATATTTGCAATCGGGACACACATCTTTTGCCATCCAACATACAGGACTGTTAGCGGAGCACTACATTTTCAGACCGTTCGTCTGTGTTCGCTAACGTTAGCCAAGAACTTCCAAGGATTCGCAAACTGTCCGCCTATGTTAGCGAATGTTCGCTATGTTAGGCGAATTTGAACGCACCTCAGGTATGATTCACTGGCATTTCTTACACTTCCTGTATGGCACAGTGATATACACCCATGTGCAGGACACTGTTTCCCCAAGTAGGACATAGGATGTTATGGTTGGACCAAATGAGTAAGAATATCAATATTTGGGACAGTACAGGACTATATGAACATAAGATAGATTACGTAATCAGTAAAAGTTTCAATAATGACAATTTTCCTGTTCAAAATAATATCCATGAAGTTTGCTGTTCTAGTTGCACTTTTATGCCTTTTGTTCATGTGTTGTGATCTTCACTTTGACAGGGGACCTGTGGGGGCCTCTGCTGCTGTGTGTTACTCTCGCCCTGTAAGTATGAGACGGCTTGTCAGATTTGTGCAATTATGTGTCTTATTAAAGCTGTCATTGTAGGTCATAGGTCAACACAGATTTCTCTTTGACGCTGTCAGCCGAAAAGAGTGTTGATACACAGTGGCTTTGAAGCAGTGATGTATGTTTGTTTGTTTGTTTGTTTATTTGTCTTGTACACAAAACAGATCTCTTCTGTCTCACTGTTACATCAAGTTATTATGTAATGTAATAAAGATGTAATAGAGAATGTTGTTCATCTCACTTGGCAGAACAAAGGCATTCATTATGATACTGCAGTGTAACATGTCCCACACTGACTAAGTTGACCTTTTGTGTTTTCTAGGCTGTTGCAGGGAGGATCAGCTGATAGCAAAGATGACGGTGGCCCCCAGTTTGCTGAAGTTTTTGTGATCATCTGGTTTGGTTCTGTCATCATCACACTCAACTCCAAACTTCTTGGAGGCACCATGTAAGTTTCCAAGTCTCTGGTTATGAATTCTTGACTTTTTTTTTGTTGTTGTGTTTTTTTTTTTTTTTTTTAGAATACATTGTCAGTGTTGCAGACTAAATAGACAATGAAGAATAGATAGTGTGGAAGTTTCTATGAGTAAGTGGCTTATCTGTCATATGGCTGTTGCGTTGATCCAGAGTGACTAGACTGGATCCAGAGTGTTGGACTCGTTGACTTTACAGGAATATTGCTGACTGGTTAGAGTCATGGAAATGATGCAAGCGACTGGAAGAAATATGCTTATGTCCAAAAACCTGCTTAGTGCTGCATGCTGAAATGCATGGAGCCAAGACTTTTTTTTGTACTTAAGCACCTAGGAGAATACCAGGCATCATGCACAGATTCCTGACGTGTGTGTGTGTGTCTGTCTGTCTGTCTGTCTCTCTGCCTCTCTCTCGGTCTGTCTCTCTCTGTCTGTCTGTCTGTCTGTCTGTCTGTCTCTCTGTCTGTCTGTCTCTGTGTGTTTACAGATCGTTCTTCCAAAGCCTCTGTGTGCTTGGCTACTGTATCCTACCTCTCACCGTGGCCATGCTGGTGTGTCGGTTGGTTCTGCTGCTCGTCTCATCACAAGCAGGACCAGCCAGCTTCATCGTCCGACTCATCATCGTCACCGCCTCCTTCGGCTGGTCAACGTTCGGTAAGCACTTCAGTTTCATAGCAATTACCGGTAGCACTTTATAATAACCGTCCTCTGTAAATGGTTATTAAATAGCTTATTAACATCAGTAAGTAATTATTTAACTGTTAATAGATAACAGTTAACAGTTAGGTAGCAGTCATTCGGCAACCGGAGTGTTACAGCATAGTAATTTAGAAAGTCAGTCAACAGCTAGTCTGACAGTTCGTTATGGCGTCCATGAGCAAGATGGCAAAACCTAGATTGAATTACCTGGTCTGAGCAGGTTGAGTGCCTTGCATAGCTTTCCAATTAACTGCTCACCAGTGTGTGAATGGGCGGTATTTGAGGTATACCATTGTAAAGCACGGTTATGAGTGCTACGTTGCGAGTAGAACAATCGCTATATAACATCATCAGTGCCATTTACCATTCATTTTCAGTCCTCTGGTTGGGAACTTGGATAGGATCAGATAGAAAATGGCGACGCTTGTTACCAATGGTTTAACTTGTATTGTTTGGGGCAATACATAGTGAACTCAAATACTCACAAATTTGTTGTTCTAATATCATGGTTGTTTGGGGTGATGCATAGTGAACTCAAGCACAAGCAAATGTTATTACAGCATCATGCTTCTTTGGGGCGATACAAGGTGAACTCAAGTATATGCAAATGTTGTTCTAGAACCATGGTAGCCTAGCATTTATTACAATTCATCCCTTTTACATCGAGGTGCATTTTTTGTATTATGATAAAAAATGTACATTTTAATATGTTCATATTCAAACGCTGTTAGTGTCCATTATCCCTCTTATACCACTGTTGTGTCTGTGTCATGTGAATTTGTGGAGGCAGTTAATGCTTTGATTGCTAAAAATTGAACCATGTGTGGCTGTGGCAGACAGCTGTAGTTCTAGATGTGAAGTCACACATGTTTATCAGCTGATTTTCTACCCTTTAATTCGCTTTGCTCCACATGATGGGTGGGATGAACCTAGTGCCACACATGGACTCATTCATCAACTTGTCAGGGCAAACAGCTGTTGCTAGGTTTATATAGATAATAAATATATTTATGGATATAGAGATGATGTTTGGATGCTATAGCTGAAGCCCACTCTTTGGCTTTGTAAAACGACATCGTTGTTCTGTTTGCCTCAAATACAGTGTGACAGATGTACAACCTCAGAGCGCCGTTGTATGTAGTTTGCTCAGAGCGCAATGTAGTTTGTTATGTTGTAAATATCAGATTCGTCAGAATCAGATTGCAACTGTGCAATTTGCAATTGTGTTGTAGGCCTAATGTTACTGTCAATTTAAACTACAGGAGTTGGGCGAACTTAAATACAAGTATAACTTGTAACTTCATAGATGTGGCAAACTTAAGAGCTTATCACAATTGCATATGCAGCCAATGCAGCCAATTTAACTTTTTCTTGGGATGGCACAGCATCTGAACATGTAGAGCACCAGTAGAGTATATTGGTGCTGTTCTGGGCATGTCATATTCTTGTGCATCGGAGGGGGAAAACCTAGCCTTCATTGCTATTGTCTGATAACAAGGCAGGTATGAGAATAAAATGCAATAAAAAATGGTGCTGTTCAGGTAGGCCTATTTTTCTCAATTACTGTCTGTCTCTCAAGAGTCGATGGAGGCATATTGCGTAAAGCTCATTGACTTAACCTGACTTGCTTGAAAGCGAGACGGTAAAGCTTCACAGCTCACTGCTTTCCCCTTTTGCTTTGCCTCCTGTACTTGATGGATGTGGGGAACATGGCACCTATAGGTGGCAGTGTTGTCATGTCAGATCTATGACTGCCGTGCAGTGGTAGCGTACGGTACGGTAGTGACCACACAGCCTTCATTCCCCCCTGTGTGTGTGTGTGTGTGTGTGTGTGTGTGTGTGTGTGTGTGTGTGTATTTGCTTGAATTCTGCCTGATTTAACTAAATAGCCTCAGGCAGGAAGCTGTGGCTCTGCTTAATGAATGGAATATGACACAGCTGAATACAGGTGCAATACCTGCAGGACATTCACTTGTATTGGCCCATTTGCCTCCAGAGTTTAGTTTCAATAATAACCATCTTCATCTCTGCTGTTAATCTGTCTTCATGTTGCAGTCAAATACAACAACATGTCATACATTAGGGCACATGTTTTATATAGCACATTTATGGCTTGCATTCAAATACAGAAGTATTTCATTAGGGCTCATTTTATTTTATAGCACGTTTTGTTTGGGTTGCGAGAAGCTTGGTAGCTTGGTAGCGCTTTGGCTAGTTGTGAAACTGTGCTCTCCACACTGTCAGGGAGTCTGTTCCATACATTAGGGCAATTTTTTTTTATAGCACGTTTTGTTTGGGTTGCGAGAAGCTTGGTAGCTTGGTAGCGCTTTGGCTAGTTGTGAAACGGTATTCCTCACACTGTCAGAGAGAGGATGAGGATGATTATCCTGTCTAGTGTGTTAATTTACCTGTCGTTCACTCCCTGTGCAGCTATAGCTTCAGGGTGTGTGTGTGTGTGTGTGTGTGTGTGGTCACAGTGGAACTTGCCTTAACTGCTATTTTTTTTTTGTCTGTGTGTGTATGTCTCCGTGTGTCACATTGGAACTTGCCTTAACTGCTATTTCTTTGCCTCTCTCTCTCTCTCTCTCTCTCTCTGTGTGTGTGTGTGTGTGTGTGTGTGTGTGTGTGTGTGTGTGTGTGTGCCTCCACAGCTTCTACCGCCTTCCTTGCAGACAGCCAGCCTCCCAACAGAAAAGCTCTGGTGGTGTACCCTGTCTTCCTCTTCTACTTTGTGATCGGCTGGATGATCCTGACATTTTCACCGTCTTCATAAGGAAAACCGTGTGTGTGTGTATGGTGTGGCGTGGTGTGGTGTAAGGCCTAACACACAAGGACATGCTCCATGGACACCTTTCTTCCTGGCTCTCTTGTCTCAACCCTCCTCCTGCTGCTGCTGCTGCTGCTGTTGCTCTTCACAGCAGCCCATTGGTCAGTGGCTGTGTTCCACTGCTCATCATTGGTCAGACACTTTGATTGGCGGGAGGGAAGAAGCAGCTGTGACGCATGTCCCCCTTTCCGCCACATGAGGGAATGTAGAGGCGTAGGCCTTAGTTAAAGAGAGTTTTTATAGACGGACCGTCTCATTCGAATGTCATTCCTACTTTTCACTCTGTCCCTTCTTGAACTCTGCTGCTCCATTGCAGTCAGGACTGTTGTCGGATGGGGATGTATAGTACTCGAGGTGGTGAACACTGGCTTGAGTCTTTGAAGGGATTTTCTTTTTTCTTTTTTTTTTTTTTACTTTTTTTTGTAAAGGGGCCCTGATATCCTTATCTAATCCTATTACTGGGAATGAGAGAGAGCACACTTCTCTGATGTGCAGATTAATCGCAATGGCTCAACAAATTTATTTCAGCTCATGTAAAAGTGTTCGTTTCCGTCTGTGTGCGTGCGTGTGTGTGTGTGTGTGCGCGCAGAAGGTGAGTGTGATGATGAAGAAGCCCCCACCCCCTTTTTTTTTTTTTGTTTAGATTTAAAGATGGACCACCATAATGGAAGATGGACATGCACACAATCGTCTCACAGCTGTGTGACAGTAGGGGTTAAACTGCAGGACTAGACCTCCTTGTGATACATTGATTTTGAGTGTGTGTGTGTGTGTGTGTGTGTGTGTGAGAGAGAGAGCGAGAGAGAGAGTGAGAGCGAGAGACCGTACCTTTCAATGTGCCTCCCCATTGGTGAGTTGCAGAGGTTGTCTCGAGGGATTCTTCAGATGAAGCATTCTACGGTATAAAACGTGACTCTGAGAATAAAAAAAGAATTATACAGTACATACAAACATCCCCAAACTGTGCAATCCCACAAATGCATCGTGTGTGTGTGTGTGTGTGTGTGTGTGTGTGTGTGTGTGTGTGTGTGTGTGTGTGTGTGTGTGTGCAAAGTATACTTTACTTAGTGCCTCTTTGTGGGTGATGTTTTGTGACACTACGTGTCAGAGGGTTTCGTCAGAAGGGTTATTGATTATTTTTGTTTTTATTTTTGTTTTTATTTAATCAGAAACTGAAAATTTCTAGTAATAGCTAACACATTTACTGTGTTACTTGGTGGTCATGATATAGTGTTTGACATTTAACACTTAGTATTAACTTACTTGTCATTTGTGTTAATTTCTTTATGCTTCACTTTCTCCTGTTTTTGTTTGTTTACTTCATGAATATTAAGTTTAATATTTATTGTCACATTTGTGCTCAGCATTTGGAGAAAGTTTTCCCAGAACACTTAATGCCTGCTGTGACATAATTAAAAATGTGATAAAGGTGAACTTCTCCCCATGTTGTTTTCAATTTTATAATCATTCAGAAGAGTTATTATACATCTCCTTATAGTTATGATTTTGATTATCACACTTCTACAGAGTTAGAGTAGAGGTCATATGGTAAACACAGCATTCCTTTTTTCTTTAGACCCTGGTAGCCTTTGTGATGCAAGTATCTGTCTTTGCCTTTGCAACGAGGCCAGAGTCCTGTGGTCCCTTATGCTTTGATCAGACAGACTACTCTCTGAATCTCTGAAGCTCAGACAGGTCATTTGAAGTTGGGCTGATCATGCAGCCTTGGACAGGAGAGAGTAGAACGCAAGGAGGGATATTGATCTCGAAAGTTTACTACTGGGGTCTGTTTTCTTAAAGCATAGTTGCTAACTGAGTTAGCTACTTTGTTGGTTACAATACAATTTTCCCATTGGCAACTAATGAAGTGGTTAGCGACTGGTTAGCAACTATGCTTTTGGGGAAATGGACGCCTGTGCTACTGCTGTTGTTGTTTTGTTAAAAAATATGGAAGATTGGAGTCAGTTTCAGTGTGTCACCTTCATCAGTACCTCGGGACTGGATTCAGGTGTCCATTATCATCTGCCTGAAGACTGATGGATTGGCTGTGACGAGTACTGATGCACTGTGATGACGAGTGCTGTCTCTTCTGTAGTGTGCATTGCGAGAGGAGTCACAAGGGCCACGATTTGATTTACTAGTAGGAAGAGAACTGGCTGAGAAGGCTGGAAATATCAAAGAACCACAACATAATCATCTCCATCATATAAACAAGTTAGACATCAGAAGAGATTTTACGTTGTGTCGCATCAAAGAAAGTTACAGAATGACACCACCATCACCAAAACAAAAACATCACAAAAGTGAAAACAGAAAATATCACAAAAAGTTGGTGGAAGTTGTTTAATTTTGCACTCTTTTAAGTTTTCAACGCATTCATACTCTGTGGAGTAATTACTGAAGATTTTGCAGGAAGGGTTTGGTCTGTTTATGGCATTCTTTCTCTGGCTTCCTCAAAGACCCATGAGAGTGGATCTATCACATGTCTGCATCTCTTAGTATTTTTGAGGTGTTGTAAGTTCATAACTAATCTTGCAGTATAAACGCTCCAGAAGGGATGGACCATAAAGATTCTCAGGAAACAATTAAGACATAGAAAATCACACATATGTGGGTAAAAGCATTTTGGTCTCAGTGCTTGCGTTTTCCTAGTCTGGCAACCCCAATTTTAGCTTGGCGTAGGCGCTGCAATGTAATGTTGTCAAAGAGTTGCTATCTGGTTGCTTTACATCCCAGTGCTACCCTAAGCTAAAGCTAAGAAAAAGGGCAAATTGGGGTTGTCAGACTAGGAAGTGCAAAAATGCTTTTGCCCACATATGTAACTACCGGTAAGGGGGTGAATAATCAATTTTTGTAAAAAGGTGGAGTATTCATTTATGCTAAAACATCACTTATTTCACTGACATTGACTGTAGAAAAAAGGAATGTCCCTAGTTTCCATAAGGAAACTTCAGGAAAATGTCCCTGATTTTCATCTCAGAGCAGGGCCGGTTCTAGGCATAGACGAACTAGGCGATCGCCTAAGGCACCAAATATCAGGGGGGGCATCACAATATATTTTTTACTTTTTTTCTTCTGTTATTCACCTCTATTCCTAGAAAAGAGGGGAAACACTCATATTTGGTTTAGGGCAGTGCAAAGGCTAGAACCGGCCCTGTCTCAGAGGTCTGGTCACTTTATCTTCCGAGTCCTCAGAAGAACCAACATCTCATTTCCCAGTCCAAATGAGAAGCATTGATTCTGTGTCTGGTATTTCGGTGTCAGGTTGTCAACCACTCACAACCTCTGAAGATTTCCATTGTGGACAGTGAAGGCTTTAGTAATGGTGACGCACAGGAAGAGAAAGAAGTGAATCACATGTTGTCCTCAAAGCCTTGACAGACTTGTCAGTATTTCTGCTGACCCTGCAATTACAAAGGAGCGAAGACACACAGGCAGGCAGGCACGTACTCTCACCTGAAAAGCACGTCAAAGTAGAAGGTGGACTCACTTAAAAGGCAAGAATAAAGATGGATGTCTCTTTAGGAATTCTCCTTGGGCGAGGAGAGATGTCAGATAAAAGAAGAGAGAACTGAAAGTATCCACTCAGCCATACAACACTAAGCGATATTGAGAATTAGCGAGCAGCTGAGTTCAATTCTCCCTGTAATTGTGTTCGCTGTAAATAAGGCCTTGCTTGTGTTTGGAAAATCGAAGTGTTGATGAAAGTGAGGAAAACCAAGGCAGATGAGAAACATTCAATCAGAGGCATTAAGGCAGCGCTGTTCACTCGCCGAAATAACTCTCCTGACATTATCCTGATTGTCATCCAACATTTTTTCTCCTCTGTTGTTGTTGTTGTTGCTGCTGTTCTCTGGTCTATTTTCTCTCTCTCTGTCTCTGTGCCCACTTGCTGTCTTGCCCCCCCCCCACACACACACACACACACCTTCTCTTCATTCCTTTTTCCTTGTCTGTCATGTCAGTATGCCTGTTGCTGGATGCCTTACCTCAGCTCCACACGTCAGTGCATGTTTTGTTGTCGTCTCTTTCTTCTTGAGCTGGGGGTCTGACAGAAATGTGTAAATGAAGTCATTCCAGCCTAAGGCTGTTCCCCAGTGGAAACTGCAGTGCAGAAAGCATGGCCCTCTTCGGTCTATCATAAATCTACCTTGAAGGAGATTAAGGATTCGCCTGCCTCTGGACAGGGCCCGAATAGCTAGGCATGCTAATCAAGTGTGACTGGCCTCATTTGAAACCTCAAGTTCTGTTACCCTGATATTTGAGGGCGGGGTGATGGTAATGTGTGTGTGTGTGTGTGTGTGTGTGTGTGTGTGTGTGTGTGTGTGTGTGTGTGTGTGTGTGTGTGTGTGTGTGTGTGTGTGTTTGGGGGAAGGGAGGGCGTTGGAGACTTTCCCATCTATAAATTGATAGTAATTATTGTGAATTCTTCCCCTGTGTTCTCTGCGATGTCAGTAGCCCCTCCATGGCCTTGATTTCACAGCAAGTTAACGGTGCTCTTCTCCTCTCTCTTTATCAATCGTGATGTCTACCCATGATAACATGAAATGGACTGCAAAATCGCACTTTCCCCTGCCTGCTCATGACCCTGGTTTCCATCTGAGTGTAGTTCAGAAGACAGACTTACTCGAATTTTAACTTATCTTCAGGGATCACGTAAAACTGTTTGAGAGAAAATGGCACAGGCACCCCTTTAAAATGGTCAGCCTTTGAAAGCGATACCTTTAATCTCCTTCCTTTTATGCAAGCATGATTGATCCTCAGTGCCGATCACACTCCACTGCCTTCTGCAAGTGAGTTTCTGCATTTGATTTGTGGTGTGAAAACTGATTTCTGCAGCAATCTTTGTTTTTTTTTTTTTTTTGGTCCCTGACCTCAGTAGCCTGACATAGCCCGACCATAATACTGCTGTTCATCCGTATTCATGGTCTGGAGGTTCTTTAACCTGACGCGATTATACTGCGGAGGGGAGGGCATTCACTCCTGGTTTGAAACAATTGGAAAGCTCGTCTAATCAGCTTCGCTTATTGGCCGGTAGACTCTCTACCGATGTAAACACGCCCCAGAGGACCGTTCCCAGACCATGGATACGGATGAACATTCGTATTATGGGCGGGCTATGTCAGGCTATGACCTCAGTACACTGGCATAACGAAAGACTTTTCTCAGAGATGGTATATATACTGAGATATGTTGTGAAGAAGCACTTCCTGGAATCGTGAGGTAGGGCAATCATAAGGTCCTTGAACCTGGTTCACACACTGATTTTAAGCACTAGAGAGGTTCGTTCTGTAACATGGAGGTCTATGGAATAATCCTAGCCTGGCAAATTTGCCATCCCCTTGGTCTACGCTTTAGGAGTATGTAGCTTAAGACTTTTTAGCGGAAGTACGTAGGCAGGCAACGCCAGGCTAGAATAATCCCAGAACTTCAGCAACGTTTTAATTCAGGTGCGCGCCAAGTCTGTTAGTATGCTGATGTTTTTTGTTCGATACATGAATTAATATGTATGGGGTAGAGAAATAAAAAATATAAATAACAGAGAGGAATGCAACAGGATTTTTACATCTATTAATTCAGGTGGGCATCAAGTCTGTTATATAGTGTGCTGATCTTTTTGTTGTTGTTGTTTTTAGATCAAGTCAAAATAGTCTACATATTTACGTACATGGATAGACTACATGAATGAACGTACATGTACATGGATTACAGACATGAAAAATATAAATGACAGAGAGGAATGCAATGTGCAAGGACTGGCTTTACAGGTCTTTTGCATCTGCTGAGTGGAAACGCAATGCTTCAACTGTCCACCATCTTGCTTTCTCCTGCATGTTGTCATATTGAGCAGTTCACAAGGTCAAGGTTGGAGGGTTAAGCATCACAAAGGATCCAGACAAAATGTCTGTCTTTTGACAGCTTGTTATTTTAAGTTGCTTCCTATATTGAATGAACCAGAACTTCTAAATGAAGGATCTGAGGATCTGATACAAACAGACATCTAAATAAAATAATCAGCACAAACAAAGCCGATATTGCTTGATACTAAAATTACTTATACCTGTCAAGATCTGTTCCATCAATGTTGCTTTCAGGACTAGTTCAACCTGAAATGAGTCTGAGCATAAAGAAAGACCGAACAAAAATGTCTCATCGACTTCAGAAATTAAAATGTCAAACTCCGGCACGCTGTAAGCCCAGGTCCCTTGCTCCTTTGAGCTGCAGCGATCACACAGCTCAACTTATAATGTGCTCTTTGCAAGTCATTGGAGAGACGGCCTGTCTCCGGTAATAGACGGGTGAGTGATTGAAGGTTGGGTGAAGGTCACGGGGGAAGAGGCCTTATCCTCTCCTTTTAAACTCTTACATAAGACTGAGCAGAAGATAAGGGGCCCAAAAAATTGAACTCAATACTTTGGGAAAATGACAAGCCAATCCTCTTATTGAATTGAAGTGAAAGGAAAGCGCAGGGCAGAGAGAGAGGGGAGATTGGGCTGAAGCAAGGGGTGGCTAAACAATGATTGCCACAAACCATATGCCAAAAGGTCAATGGCAGCAGAAATGGTGTTCTCACACCTGCCTGTCACAGAGTGGCTCACTGCTGATGATTGGGTCATTTTTGTTTTTTGCCTGATTTTTTTTTTTCTATCTTTCTTTCTGTCGTCATTACTTCTTTCTTTTATTTTAAAGCAATAGTTTACAAAAAAATAAAAAATAGGGCCTTTTTGCCTTTAATTTGATAGGATAGTCGAGAGTGACAGGAAATGAGTGTGGGAGAGAGAGATGGGTTAGGATTGCACTAGCCCGCTGAGCCACAGCACGCATTAAAGTGAGAGTTTGAGTAATTCTTCCAATTCTAGGCCTGATTGAGATAATTTTGTGCAACATTACGCAGACCCAATAGTGGATGTGCAGCTAAATGGCAGCTGAATAGCATCATAAGCTCTCTTTTGCTTTTGCTACCCATGGCTACCATCCATAATGAAAAGAGGGAAAAATACCCGCACACTACTGCTAGACTTGTAGTCAAGACCGCTTAGACCAAGACCAAGACAATACCAAGACCAGAGGCTAACGAGACCAAGACAAGACCAAGACCAGAGGCTAACGAGACCGAGACGAGACCAAGAAAAATTGAGGCCGAGGCCGAGGCCGAGAACGAGACTGGAAAAAAAAGTAGACTAGGCTATATTGGAAGTTATAACTTGATTTGAAAAACGATGTTGGCTAACATTCAACTCATATTAGGGAGTATTATTTCAACTGCTGGCAACAATGTGGATAGGGATAGCAATGTGGTCAGAAGATAAAAACTGTTTTGATATATTTTTTGATAGCTGTTGAACCAATAATTAAAAAAAAAAAATACCCTGCTTTTACCAGCACAAACCGCCTACTGAACTCATGGTGACAAAAATGAGTGTCAGGCCTACTCTATAGCAATATTAGGCTAATTAAATACCAGCAGGAGGATGTCACCTAGTCACCCACTATGATGAGTTGAGGTCTACCAGCGAGATGTCCATGCTCCAGACATTTCAACCAGTAGAAAATCATTTCTGGGTAGCTGAGAGAATGACAAAGTCAACTACATTACATTCAATTCTACTCTATTTCTTCTACAGGTAAAAGTAAGTCTTTGAGAGCGGGTTTCTAAAGCCAGGTGGCACATTAGAATTTTTTTTTATGTTTTTTGTGCATTTTTAATAGCTAGCTCCTTTAAACTTTTAAAGCATTTAAACCTACTGCTATCATGAGATGAATGTGGCACAATAGGTCAACTTGATGGGTGCATTCTACTTTTTATTTTGTTTCCTTTAGTTTTAGATGTAACACAACATGCAGTGTGCCAACGGTATTTCTGAAAGTTGGCAACCCAACCAAGCCTACTAGCATACTCTGTCTATACTACCAAAGATTCTATACTAAGCCTACTTCTAATTGAAAATTAAATTAACATGGCCTGAGTTAATTTTGAGAACATACCATACAAGGATACGATTTTAGCAGAAGCTAGCCTACTTGTGAGATGACAATAGGGCTGGTGCAGCCTTCACTTTTACTGCTTGATGATTCTCATCACTACACGCGGTGACTGAGTTGGTAGGCTAATGCAAAACCCGGAGCGGATTATCAGCGGTATACATTCGCTATTACATCAAGTGGAATGGATTCTTTTGGAATGCAATAGAGATAACTTTGAGAATACATCAACGGCGTTCATTTATCGCCTGATAGGAGTCAACTCGCAGGAAGATTCGACATCCTTCACAAGCGTCCATGAAGCACTAAATACGGGAGTTTTTACGATGTCTGTGTCTCGGTAGCCTATACTAAATTTACGAAAATGAAAGATGAAAGATTTAATTCCCATAAATACATTAGAGATCACGTTAACTAGCATGACATCTCGCTCAGCCGTCATAACACCTGCCTATGCATACACAAACATTTCATAATTAAATTGCCTATATTTTGCGAATGGAAAGTAAACTTTTAGGAGAGTAATTTAGAGCTGCATCTAACTGAACGTGCGCGGCTCTCTGTCACTGAGAGACCGGCCCATAAATGCATTTGAAAGCCTTGCTCTGCTGCACCAAGGGGTGTCTTTTGCGCACACTCACTTTCGTTTTGGTGCGTCTCATTGTTTAGGCTGTCATTTAAACCGGCAACTTGATATTGTTAAAATATATATTTATTAAATTTATTTATCTTGTCTTGGTCTTGGTCTTGCAAGACACCAAGACCAGACCAAGAGATCCGAGACCAAGACAAGACCAAGACAATACACTGTCAAGACCAAGACGAGACCGAGACCACGTAAAATTGGTCTCGAGACCGGTCTCGAGACCAAGACCGGTCTCGAGACATACAACTCTAACTACTGCTGCTGCTCCAGGTAATTTTAATGTACAACAGGTAGGCCTTCGTCAGGTAACCAGAACAAAGGGTGGGAGGGGATAAATAACCTACGTTGCCCATGTCATGGGCCTTGCATCATCCAATTAAGAAGACAGTGGTAAGTGAAGTCTATAGGCTACATCAGTAAATTCTATACATACATACATCATACAGAATCAATATCTTGTTACATCATGTTACATCAAGTTGGATAAAGATGTGACATCTGAGTCTCAGTCCTCCCCCCAGAGTTCTTTCAAGTGCCGTCACCAAGAGTTAAAGATTTACAAAAAATATATATATACATATTTACAAAAAATAAGAAAAAGAACAGTATCCATATCACCAACTGTAAAAAAGCACAAAGATATAGGTCAGACATAGATTATGATACATATACAGTAATTCATAAGATCCATCCATAATGAACGTGCAGCTTACACTGACTGAATGGCATCATATTAAGCTTATTTTCACTTTTGTTGCCTATGGCACCAATCACAGTTCTGCTGCACAAGCTTACTATCAGTACTATGGAGCATATACTGTAATAATGAGAGAATTTCATGTAACCTAGACCCGGTTAGTGAATGCACACCATACATTAAACTGAGTGAACAGAACCATGGAAGCTTCTTTTTCACTTCCGTTTCTTACAGTACTGTGACAGTACCATATTAGCTTTAACTGGCAATTTGCTATCTGTTCTATGTTGTTCCCAAATTCTTCATTTTCTTCCTACTAACAGCATCTACCCTGCTTGTACTACAGGAATTATTTACTTCAACCTACAGTATGTCAATGCCAAATGGCAATTTATTATAAAGGACTTTATAAACAACAGCATTTGACAAAACAAAAGTGCTGTAAAATAAAACAAACTAGAAAAGCACTCCAGTGCAGTCCTCTGCCAAGGGCAATGTGGTCACAGACACTATAAATTACACACACACACACACACAAATGCTGGCGAAAGCATAACCTTCTTGGCGGAGGAAACAAAACGAAAAAGGACAATAAAAAAGAAAAATTGACAATAATAAACAAAACTAGCTTATACTCCTATTTAAACTTAACACTATTTTTTATTATTTGTTTATTTTAAATGAGAACAACAATGGCAAAAAAGAAATTGAAACTAATCCTACTTAAAAAAAAAAAAAAAAGTCACTTTAATGTTATGCGTTTTCTAACTTTCTTGCCCTCTCTCGCCATGTGTTTGATGGATTTCCTTGAATATTCTCTGCTGCCTTTGGCCTTCAAGTCATGCTCAAATAGAGACTCTGGCAGTCAACCCAATCCCTGGTAATTCAATACGCGACCCTGGCATCCCCAGGAAAAAAGAAAAAAAAAGTATTACCATAATTTAATGCAGCAGTCCGCCATCATTTAAATGTATATCACCATCCAATTCAAGCAGCACATTGCCGTCCTGTGGCATGTATATTAAATCTTCTGGTTAAATACAGGCGCTTGAAGCTCTGCCCTGACTCATAATTTCCTTCTAATTTAAATTCAATGATGGTTCATATAAATGAAGGCTATATAAAGTGATGACAATATCCTAAAGTTGACAGACAGCTCATTCACATTTGACAGAGTGGCTTTTTTCAGAAGAAAGGCAGGAGTGAGTGTACACCAGCCATGGCTGTGGGGGGTGAGGGGGATAGGGCAGTACAGAAGATGGTTTCTTGCCTCAGTTTTGACAGGTATTTATTTCCGACTGCCACTGCCTGTTAGTACTGTGGCTGCACACAAATCAAGGTTCTGGCAATAATGACATCGTCATGCAATCTTTTCATTCCTGTTTCGCTCTCCCTTTCTTTCTTCCACCCGTTCTCATAAATTAATTCATTTAAATTTGATGTCTCATTTAGCGTGTCATTGCAACCACAGTCACCACCAGTGACAAGAGATGCATTTCACACGCTCTCTCTTGCTTAAAAATTGGTGATGGTTTAAAAAAAAAAAAATCACTTTCGTTCCTGCCACAGATGCATGAATAAATGGATGGATCAATGAAGCTAAATGGATGGCGAATGAAGATAAAAACAAGTTGTACAGTCAGCAGTGTGTTAGGCATGCAGACCAACCCCCTTCACCTCCGCTCCTCTCTGTGCTTCACTAACGCACACAGAAAGGCTTTGGCATAGCGCCTACAAAGTACTTTAAAAAGCAGACAGTGAAATTTTTTGGTGGAACCATTTTCAAATCTGTTCAGATTTTAATTTCCATTGATATTCAGGCCTTCAAAAACCTCTTGAATGTACTGTAGCTTTACATTGAGAAGGAATCCATAGACTAGGGGTGGTCAAAGTACAGGGGTACAATTGTGGCCCGCCGTGAAGCAAAGGAAATAACATGTAATTTGGTATATCCAGCGCACATCAGTACTGTGTCACATACCTGTCAGCAGTGTCAGTATACAGTGTAGCATTGGATGCCCTGCATGTTTTCAAAATTGCTGTTGCGCCAAACTGTTTTTAAAACTGGTGCTCATAATTTTGCATTAGATTTTTCAGTATGAGGCCTGCAAACAGAGAAGTTTAGCCACCCCTGCTGCTACAGACACAAGCCTGTTTTCTGTTGCAGTTTCTCCAATGAAGAACCACGAGAATCCATATAATGTTTGCGTGGTGGTGGATATGTTTATTTTTAAATCTTCTGTGTACACACAGTCAGACACACACACGCATGTACAGTATGCGACCCAGTGGGCTAGACCACAGACATTCCTACCTGTTCTGTATTTGGACTGACTCTCACTCTCACGTGTCAGCGCTGCCTTTCCTTTTATATCCCTCTCAGACTCCCTCTGGATGCCCACTCCATCCAGGCATGGACTGGCCATAGGGCATACAGGGCAATGCCCGGTGGGCCGATGGTCATTTTTGGGCCGGGGCTGTCATTTACTCATAATTTTCATAAAGGATATTGGGCAACTTTAATGAAATCTCTCATATTCATGCAATATGTCCAACTTACAGTGTTATTTTAGCTAGACACTACATTACTATTATTGAATAAAATCATAGTGGGCCGCCATGGCCAAAAATGCCCGGGCCACTTTTTGGTCCCAGTCCGGCCCTGACTCCATCTCTTCGTTTCCGCTCATATATTGGATAGTACTGTAGGTGGGGTGGCTCAGGTCAAGATCGAGAAAGTGGAACAGCTAAAAGCAACCCCCAGTCACTCAGACCTTTTTTATTTTATCTATTTTATTTATTTAAATAAATAAACAAAACCATGTAGCTCTGGGTGAACTTTTTTGACAGGTACCTGTTAATGCAGCCACAGTGCTGCTTTCTTAGTCACAGTCTTATTGATTCCAAATCCCAAGAAAGAAAGAAAGAAAGAAAGAGAGAGAGAAGGAAAGAAATCTTGGTAACACTTTCTATGAACCCAGAGGGTTTATTTGTATACGTATATTATATTACTGTAATCTCACCCATTAATATTCTAATAAATGTTAGATTTAATAAAACACCAAAAATCTTAGAAAAAAAACATTAAGTATGTGTACAGGTAATTTGTGATTCATGAAAGATTGTGTGTGAGTTTGAACAAAATCATAAAGCCCAACATACATTTCTGAGAGGGAAAAAATATAATATCATTCACATTAGACATAAACACAGCAGGAGGTCTAGGGATATACCATTATACTGTATACTGTAATAAAGACAGTAATACCACTTTTACTTAGTAGTACCACTTTTACTTACTGTCTGTACTGTCTGTCTGCCTTATGGATTTCATGAATAATGTGTTAATTACACCTTACTTAGAGAATGCATTGAGCACTTGTATCTCCTCATTATTTGACATGAGTAGGCCTAATACTGTATCCTATACAGTACTGTACATGAAGAGTTCAGATGCAAAACCCCCTAACTCCACTTGATCACTTTTTGAGAAAAAGGCCATTTTTTATCAGGCGTTTAGAGTGTTTTGATTGTAAACAGATATTTTAGACACAGCGGGGAGCAGGTTTTACTTCATTTTTTCTCAAAAACATTTCATTTACATGTTCTAGATTTATAGAGGATTCACACAATATCATTAACTCAGTTTTCACAAAAATGGTGTTTAGGGGGTTTTGCATCTGAACTCTTCACATATAAATATTCCACACATTGAAATAATTGAAGCTTCACAATGCTTTGTCCACTTCAAGTCGTAAACGTTTAGGCTATAAGACAACATTATGTGGCCGTATAAATACAGACATAAGAACGTATGAGCTTTTATTTTTTAACTCTCTTGTCAGTGAGTAGAAGATTTTTGAATACTTATAATGAATACATTTATAACCCTTTATGAATGCATGATTCCTTATGAATACTGGGTTCATAGAAAGTGTTGTCGAAATGTTTACCTATAGCAGAGCTGAAAGGCCTCGTGTGGGTCGCGTGTTGGATGCTTGGGCTTCCACGTGGGGATCACACAGTGGCTTGTTTTGTGCACGTTATGATATTCTAGAACCAGTAGTGGGATTCCATAAAGAGGAAGGCACAAAGTTTCTCTTTGTTGGACTTCTGCGCTTCTTACAGAAGTGCTCTTGATGTGGCATGTGGCAAATTGCCAGAGAACATTGTGTTTTTGTGTAGGTGTTGTTTTCATGTGAAATATTGTATTATGTCTGGTCATGAGAGCCATATAGGCTAGGATAGCTAAGTCTCCATATTTTAGACAACAAGCATTCAACCTTGCAGATTGAGTTTATTTTAGCATAGAAGGGTGCATCCAAAGGTGGGCTTATTGACCCACGGATGTGTGAAGTGTGAACTTGAGTTCTTTTGGTACAGGTGCAAAGTCCCACAGAGCCCTAGGGTCATTTTACATGGTCTTAAGAGCAACACTACAGAACACAAGGGCAAAAACATGACACATCTGCTCTCTAAAGGTCTCTCTCTCTCTGTGTGTGTGTGTGTGTGTGTGTGTGTGTGTGTGTGTGTCTGTGTGGGCATGCGTGTATGCACATGTGTGAGGGCATATGTGTCTGTGTACAGTATACGTGTGTGTGTGTGTGTGTGTATGTGTGTGTGATGGAGGTCTGGATGGAAGAACCAAATCTGACACAGTGTCTTGTTTGGGGCAGCATGCTTACCCAACTGTGTGTGTTAAACCATTAACAAATGCTTTAACATTATGTGGTTATAAGACCAAACTGATTGTTCTGATTTTTGGTAGCCTAGGACATGTTCACAGGCTGTGTGTCAGAGGCCTACAAATATCTGGACTGAGAAAGAAGGACTCTAAACAAATAGCCAAATACTGTTCCATATCTGCAATAATAGGTAGCCTGCATGTTTGGAGAAGAAGGTGCCATCTCTATCCTTAAAAAAAAAAAAATGCATTCCATAATGATAATGTACTGCTATATTTTCACCATGCACTAGAACATTGTTTTGTACTGTAAAACAGAATAGGCTCTTTGCAACTATTTGGATGCTGTGTTGTTATAATCAGTATTAGCCATTCCAAATAAATAATCAAACTGTGTGTGTGTGGGCATGCGTGTATGCACATGTGTGAGGGCATATGTGTCTGTGTACAGTATACGTGAGTGTGTGTGTGTGTATGTGTGTGTATGTGTGTGTGATGGTGGTCTGGATGGAAGAACCAAATCTGACACAGTGTCTTGTTTGGGGCAGCATGCTTACCCAACGGTGTGTGTGTGTGTGTGTGTGTGTGTGTGTGTGCAAACCCAACAGTGAACCCATTAGAGGGCCCACATACTGTGACACCCCACTGGCTTAATGAGGGTGGGATGGCATTTCAGGGTGACGGCAGGTTTAAACATGAGACGTAGTGAAAAGAGAAGTAGTTTGTGTTTCCGCAGGGTCGGTATGTGGGGGCTTGCAGTGGCAGCAAAACAGGGAGTCAAAGAAAATTAAGCCTGCAAGTGCATGGTTTGCAGGTACTGTATGTGCTGATTATAGACCTACACAGTGACATCGACAAAATGTTATTGAAATCCTAGCCATGTTTCTATCTTGAAAAACACTGTAGAAACAAAAAAGGGTTATAAATATATTTGTGTTCATGTTTTATATTAATACATTACATGCACAAGAATATACTATAAAGCACAAACATTGATTTGCTATAATCTATAATTTGCTATTATTAGTATATTTCTGGTAAATCTTTTCTGGTATTTTTTTTTTTTTATAGAAGAAGAAGAAGTATGTCAACAGCCACAGAGACAGGACTTTCAGTGACAGCCACAGAGACAGGACTTTCAGTGTCATCACCATGACAATTACATGAACCTAAAACTCCAGGTGTTGCTAGGATTCAGCAGATGTAAAAGCATCATATGAGATATTTCTATTTATGCAAATCCTTTAGGTGGGGGTTATTAATCCCACATATGGCCTATCCACTAAAGATTTCTTTTTGTGTTTGTCCTGATGTGTGTATGCATTATCACATTCCTTTGGGTCGTTCAATTGGTGTAAATTAGCAGCCTAACACATGAATAAAATATCAAACCTGGTTATATCATTCATAATTTTCTGTACAAAAACGCTACATAAACATATTGTAACCTTGTTTTGCGTTCACAGCCCGAAATTGCATCACTGTCGTTTTGAAGGATAACTGTAGCCTAGCTGTAACTGTCGACTGAACTCAACGGCACAGATTTAGCTATATTTGTTGGCCCTGAGTTGCTAACTTCATTGGTATGCGGGGATCATCCGTCCCCTTGGCCTCTACTCTGGGGCCCTGGGACTGACAGCGTTTGACCCCACCCTCCCTTTTCAGCAGCACGCTGTTGTAGCAGCCGGAGCCGTTCGCAGGGAAAGTTTACCCGTTCGCGCTGACAACAGGCATCTCCATGACCCATAACCTTCGACCTCGCCGGCTCCAGCCCTGCGCCAGGGCACACACCTGAACATGCCCTTCTTCAGCTGTCTGAGCTCTCTCTTCCGAAAGGTAAGCCCGTCGAATAGCTGACAAGCCGTGGACGTCTAGCAAGACATTTTTGAGCGGAGTGTTTTGGGAGAGGCTGTGAAGCAGCAAATATAAATCGCATCTCCGGGGACGGAAGCACAAGCTGGGGCTTTGCTCTCTGCCAGGTGTGAATGACAGGTACGCGGGGCGCCTCTGATTGATGAGTCAAGAGGTGGAAAGCGCCTTCTTCTCAAAGGCATTTTTGTCCTCGCGGTCCGCGTTCTAGTGCGCTTAAAATATCTACAAATATGTCTTCAAAGTTCGGAAAACTTTTTGTGCGTCAGCCTTCATGGTCTGTGTTTACTTTAAATTAATGTTAAACGGGGAGCGAGAATGTTGTCGTTATAGAAATGTAGAAGGTCTTTTCACAGTGGCATACTTGTGTGGGAAAAAGAGCTTAGTGTGTGTATGAGTGCGCGCTTCTGTGGAACATGTGAGGGATAGAGTGCAGCGGACATTCCAATGTAGTGCAGTGGGTGTAGGAATGGAGCGAAGACTAGCTGGCCTGTTTGCAAGGAGGTGAAAGCCTGCCAGGACTGTTTCCAGAGCAACCACAGTTTAAAAGTAGCTTTTGACTGAGGTTCCGCCTTGCGCAGCCAATGGAGCAACTTTGAGCCACGCTTTGAGCGGTTATGACATCACGTCATATCCAGAAGAAGACTCATACATGACTTTATTTATAGGACACAGCCAGCACACAAGCGCTTGTTTGACTAATGGAACCGTTTTTGTCGAGAAGTCACCAAATTATGAACATTGTCGTTATGCATTGCAAGATGTGCCTCAGTCACATTATGCATTACTATTTTGCACTGAGGATTTGTTGTCATTCCAAATAAAAAAAAGCAATATTGAAGCCAGTAGATTTGCATTGTGTTACCCTGTCTGCTCCAGTAATGGTTGTATCAATTTCAGCACAAGGGCAATCAGGGGCACCTCTGAATGATTCTTAGTGCCTGTCACTGAGAGGACACCCCAGAAAAAAAATAATATTATAATCATTATTTGGGGGGTGACCAAAACTATTTTCTGTCAATAGGGCCCAAAATTACTAGCAGCGTCCTTAAGTGCAGTGAATATGTAAGCTATTCAGAGCTGTCCCTGGTGCTCTAAGACATACACATAAACAAATGCATTAGCCTAGTCAGTATATACTGTAGATGGACAAAAGTTCCTATGAAAACAGCAGACATCAGAGGAATGATGAGAGCCATTAGGTTGACAAAACAGGCTCTAGGTATAGACCACTTTTACATCCTTTGCATTAGCAACAATTCATCAGAGTCTACCCTACACACATGCACACCAACGAACAGAGATGTGTGCGCACACACACACACACACATACTCTCTCTCTCTCTCTCTCTCTCTCTCTCTCTCTCTCTCTCTCTCTCTCTCCTGTCAGCAGGCAGGTTGTTTTAAAAGTCTGCTGATTGAGCTTAAAATGAAACTGAAATTTGGATGTGCGGGGCAATTTGCACTGACATGCTCATTGAAACCCATTGTACAGCAAAGACAGCAGATCTTAAAAACCCAACTACCGCTTTAATTTTTTATTTTGAACAAAAGTTCGACTTGTTTACATGATGGAAAAAGAGCTTTAACAGTGTCAGCGCCAGAGTTGCACTCTCAGACTAGCACTGTGACACTGACGACCAAATTCTATGACTTACAGTACTTACCTGTTGGCTATATTGTGTTCTGTTTTGCAGACTCTGGCACCACTGAGGAGTTTCAGGAACTCAGGTAAGACAATAACATAATGCAGATGAAACTGCTATTGTGGATTGTAGTTTTGGAGTCAAGTTGTCAATTGTCAAATCAGTTGTAAATCCAAGCTATCTCTGCACTCGAGTTTTGTCATTTGAAGGATGTACTTATCATCCGGTTTCTTGGAGAGTGGAGAATCAGGTCAGCTTTGCAACGCCAAATGTTTGATGTAGCTTCCTTTCATATGCGGCTTGCACTAATTGAAGGCAACAGCATTGGTAGCCTACATCACCCTTATAGAGAGAACTTGAACTTGAACCAAGCTACCCTCCTCACCACATGAAAATGTGTATCTTAGTGCCTCAGGCATTTTGTTCATATTTTCTGTTTTTCAGATGGCCTTTATCTCACAAAAAGATTTTTGAATGTGCCTTTAAAAGAATGCCTGTTTTCTCAAGGCCCTCTGTGAACAATGCTGAAGGACAATGCTCTGTTCTGGTGTTACAGTTGTAGATTGGTGGTCAGCCTTTCTTTCTTTTCTTTCTTTCTTTCTTTCTTTCTTTCTTTCTTTATTTATTTAAGTTGGCGGTGAAAGACAGATCTCTACAGAGACATCATTAGAGGTCTAATGACTCAAGGGAATCTTTGAGAGTCGATTTACTCAGCTGGAAGAGCTGTGGGGTGTGGGAAGCATGTAGTTGTTCAATGGTTTAATTGATAATATTAAGATTTAATATTATATGTGAGTGTGTCTGTCTAGAGAGATGTTCAAGATATAAGAAATGGATTTGTCACATGCATAAATGTAAAGGTACAAAGAACAGAGAGATGGAGATTGCGACAAAATTCCCCACTGTACAATTAAGAATAAAAACTCCTTGTATCCATCAATATATATGTATCCTTGTAGAATATATATAATATTAATAAAATGTAAATATCATTGTAATAGTTCTAGAAATACTAAATTATTAAACTAAATTATGCATTTAAGATCTGCATGGCTTGGGGGAAGAAGCACCTTCTAAGTATCTCATTTCTGGCCTTCAAACAATAGAAACACATTTCCAGAGGGCAGTCTTTGAGAGACATTCTGACTGTGGGTGGTGTCTGTCTTTGAGGACTCTATCTGCCTTAATCCTGCAACGCCTTCTGTATATTCCCTGTAACCGTGGCAATGAGTTGACAGAGTGATATATATATGCACAATGAATTACTGTGTGCAGGGAAGTTAGGTCTTGTGAGTTACCATATCCATACCATACCAGTCAGTGCAGAATATTTAGAAAGTCTATAATATAAAGTACTTTGCAGCTGATGAGTTCTTGAATTTCCATAGCGTCCTGAGGTGCTTTTACCTTTTTTTTTTTTTTACCTGGATAGAGATGTGAACTAAGTCCGTGATCGATCCTCACTGATGTGAATGTGAAAGTGGCTCCCTCAGGATACATCCTTCAATCTCTGCTGCTGCTATTGTTGTTGTTGTTGTTGTTGTTGTTGTTGTTGTTAAATTACTGGTAGCATAGTTGGAAAGAGTTCAAACCTCTCTCTTTTCTCTCTCTTTTCTTTTTTTTAATATGATCACTCTATTTTCCAAATCTGTTATACTTTCAGCATAGGCCTACTGCCCATTCCACCAACCCTTATCATCATAATTCTCCTCTCATACAACAGCACACAAACACCATGCCCATTCCTCACAAGCAACAGTACATTGTCCCTTCTCTCCTGTCATTCCCTCTCCCTCACCATGACCCCTGGCAGTTGGGTTAGCCCCCAGAGCTGTGCTGGATCTGCCCAAGGTTTCTTCTTTAGGTAAAGGAGTTTTTCTTTGCCCCTGTTGCTCTTGGGTACACCTTGTTGATGTGCCCCCGCCCCCCACCAAACCTCCTGTCTGGCCACTTTCTTACTGTACTTCTGTACTTTGAATAAATAGGTTGTCACCAGACACAAATTCACTATTTTTTTTTACACTAGTAATCATATGCATGTGACAAATGAAAACTCCTTGTATCTTTTTCAGTTGAGTCTGAGTTTAGTCTGTCCAATGTTAGGCAACCTTGGGTTTTCTGAATCAAAATCTGTGTGTTCCATTGAGGGAAGTTGTGCTTGAACATCACTGCAAAGTTGCAAACAATCACTTTCACTTTCATCTCAGCATGAATAGTCAGACTGATCAGTTTACTGTTTAAATATTACTGGTGTTGTGACGTATTTTCATGGCATGTGAGAATTAGCTGCATGCTTTTGCCTGCAGCGATATAAATTCATTATTGATCAAAGATTTTTGGATAGGCAGAGCACCACTTTTAACCTTCGATCCTCTGATATGATTACTCTATTTTCCAAATCTGTTATCTAGGTCAAATCTGCCATCTCCGGACTAGGTTAGATTTCCAGCACATAAATAGCCATGATGATCTAAATAGGTTTTAAGTGTCAGCCACTCTTACAGTAGAAGTAAGAAATAATTTCTCTTCAAATATCACAGTATATGGGTGGTTAACCCAGTGGCATCCCTGTGAGATTTTCAGTCCACTGCAGGCGATCAAATATTTGCTCTGCAGACATTTCTAAGAATCCTCACCATGTTTCATGAAGGACCACCTGCAGAAAGAACTCTGATTGAATTGACATGAGAGGAGAATGTTTCATGCCATGTGGTCCCACAGCAGCTCAATATTGTTAAGATATCGAGTCTATACTCTTGTGTAGGGCCAATCCATAATACACAAAAATGCAGCTGACTGCACCATCCTTAAATGAAAATTGGAATTTACTAATGAAGTGACCACCTTTGATTTGAGGATTTTCTTGTTGTGGTTTAATTGAACAGTTATTGCACATTAAGCTGTAGCCTACTGTACATCAGTGGCACTGACAAAGGTGGTCATCCAAACAACAGCACTTAATTTAAAAGGATGCGAAACTGTATTTCTTACAATTAGTCTATTGCGGAATTTTTCAGAAGTCAAGAAGGGTTTTGTAAAAAAAAACAAAAAAAACAAAACAAAAACGGAACAACACCCTCCCAGGTGTTCCAGCAGCCAATTAAGCTTCCCCCTTTCTTTGTATCACTTTCAGGGGTCTGTATAAGTGAGTAGCCTAGAGGATGGTGAAGTTATGCACGAATGCAAGGTCTTTTTTAGTTCATATGCTTGTATGGTGAGGTTGAAACATGCTGTGTCAGACTACAAAACCCCCCACTCTATAATGTTCACGTTGGGCTACTTATCCCAGAATTCTTAGTGGAAGGGGACGGCCCAGGAGAGCCAACTACAGGAAGCGTTCATAATTTTGTGTTTTCAATAGAAAATCCTCATGGCATCGCCGTAACTTCGTTGCTTTCAGCGGGCGTAACAAATATGGACCAGTTTTGTTTATTTTTGAGAAATGTAAATAAGGTTTGCGTCGCCTTCCGATATACTGTAGCCAACTTGCCCGTGCGTAATAGTGGCGAGCGGACAAAGTAGCGCAAGTTGTCGCACTCTTGCCGGAGAATGGATGGTAACGTTAAAACGAATGATGGGTTTAAACCAAAATCACGGACTCTTCAAATTCGGACCTCAACTTTCAAGGCTTTTACACTTCTTCGAAGAAAATTATCCCAACAACAAATAGCAGGTAAATATATAGGAAATAACACCAGCCAGCTGTTCACTTTGGTTGACTGTCTTGCTGTCTAATTTAATGGTTTTGGAACTTTGTGGAAGTTGGTCGAGATTAAACGTCTTGGATAAACTTTCATCAACTAACGTTACCCCAAACTGATGCATTCTGACTGTAAGCTAAACACATCTTGTACTCTAACGTTACCGTTTCATTTTTTGAGAATAACGTTACATTAAATTGGGACAGGCATTTGCGTTTTTCTCTTAATTGGTCATAAAGTCAAATAGTCTAATTAGTCTAGGTGAAAGTATATAACGTATAGACTAGGTCTAGTTCATCTTTAAAATGCTCGACCGCTGTTATTAATATTAATAGGTTAGGCTATATCTTCATCAACTAACGCTATTGGGTAATTTCATCTCGGTACAGCTGCTTGGCTCTTAACTGGTAGTAACTGTTAAATTCAATTCGGGTGTGGTTTGAGTGTGGAAGGAGAGGAGGGAGGCAGGGAGCACCGAGACACTGCCCTCCTTGTTCAATTCGAGGTGTATATTTCTCATATGCGGAGTGGAGGGCCTCCACTCTTTGCTCAAGGTCTATTAATAATGGTGGTCAGTGGGAGCTTTTTTTAAAAAAAAAGAGAGAGAGAGAGAGAAAGAGAAATCTGGGCATTTTAGAATGGGATACCATTTTGAAATTCATGATTTTACTGAAGTGTGACTGATATTGTTTAAAGAATGCCTTGGTCTTAATTAGCTTAGATATAATGTGGCCCAGATTAATTCTTCACATCAGTTCACAAGTTCAATAGGCCTAGCAGTTTGGCAGTTCTGTGAAATTCTTAATGACTGGACGGTTACTTTAATTTGATTATTAATTAAGTTCATGATTGCTGATGGGCCTTATCTAGTGCCACATTGAAGTGTTTGAAGAAGGGATTCTGTTTCGTTGTTGGCCAACTATTTCTGCTCCATAAGGCTACATGATTGAACAGCAGTCTAGTGATAGGCCTATGCATGATCACTCAACTGGTTTACTTTAAATTTGAGGAGTAACGTTACTGCCCTTTTCTCATCTACTCTTTTTGCCACCTGAAAAGAGGAAATCTGTTCAGTTAAAGGACTGCTCCAATATTTAGGACTTTGATCCCCTTTTCTGGGCTCCTACCCATGGCCATGCCCCAAAGTAAAGGACCGTCACCATAGCCTATACTTTAGCCAGTACTTGGTTATGAGCTGTGTGGAAATTATAGGTCAAAATAATTGTCAAAATGCCAAGTAAAACAATAAGGAACAATATTTCGCCATGATGAGGTTTTGGAACCTCAACAAACGCCACAAACAACAGTGACTTGCACATTTTCTAAAACGTACATTTAGGGTTGTTGTAAGGACAGGATTGTGCATGCCCATGGCTAGCCATTGTGAAGCAGACAGACTCTAAATAAGGCAAATGGCTGAGACAGGAGTGATAACTGTCAAAACCCCTGCGTCAGCCACTCTATTTCATCCTATACAGTACAACCTAAGTGCAAAGCACCAAAGTTCTCTTAAGTGGTATATAAGGCAAATTCAGTTTCAAAGCATTTGACACTGGTTTGCTACAGATACAGTTTGGCAGCATTGTTTGGCTGCAGTATTGCATAACAGACAGTATGCTTTGAGGTAATTTCCCCTCATTTGGTCTGTGCAAATGCAAATGCATTTTTTAAAAAGAAAGAAGAAGAAGAAGAAGAAAAAAACATTAAGTGGCAATGTTTCCACGCCATTTATATTTGGAACATTAATACTAAAAATAATATTATTTTATAAAACAATTTTAAAAAGCTTAAAAAGTATGAGCATCACCTTGGTTATTTTGCTGCCATAAGAAAACGATTAGAAATGATTCCACCTTAGCTCTCCTGTATAGCGGAAACAGGGAAATAGCAGAGTATTCAGTCAGTATGCCACTCTTTACAGCATGTTGAATCAAACACTTTGCCGTGTGGTGTCCCAGTTAAAGTCCTCCCCACCCTCCCCACGGGCAGGGCTCCCTGTCTCCAATGTTTCCAGTGATGAGTCATCTACAGTAGCAAATTAAAGCCATTTCTGAGTCCAAGACCGAGACCATAGAGGTCTGGATGGCATAACGATCCTTAAGGTCATCGTAATGACCAAAGATAGGCCTGTGTGTAGAAATGCTGGCTGTGAAATGATTGAATATGATGTCGTATGAACCTGTCCAGACCTGGCTGAACTATAACCTCTCATTACAGGGGGGAAAAAGTAGTCATTAGCTGCAAGGAATGTAACAGTGGTACAAACTACCAGGAATGCGCCATTCATTTCACATATCGGGAAGTCTGTTTCTTTATGACTAACATGCCATAATGGATCAGTGGGTAATTTTTTATTATTATTTTCTATTATTGATTTTGTTAGATGCATGGAAATGTCTGTGTTAAGGTCAGGGTCACCAAGCAGCACCACTGTGTGTGTGTGTGTGTGTGTGTGTGTGTGTGTGTGTGTGTGTGTGTGTGTGTGTATGGTACGGGGGACTATGGGTAATAGCCTATCAGTGCATGGTGCAGAGATGTCACCAGATAGACAGATCACGTGAAGTTGACTAGGACTTACCTGTCTGCATTTCTCGCCATCTCCAGGCCTGCCACATTAGATTTGGTTATGTCTGCTGTCTCAGTGGCAGTTGATTTAGAGGCAATTGGTGGCTACCCAAACACAAAACACCAGCACCTATTGGGCAAACTACCCAACCAGTGGGATGCTCTAGGATGCAGCTGCAATACTGGTGACTTATACTAAACGCCAGAAGCACATTTCAGCTGGAACTTTAAAGAAAAGATAGGAAGATATTTTTCCCCTACTGTTTGATGTGTCCTTTTTATTAGGGAATTTATTTTGGTGCCATTTCCAAATTAATTTGGATGACCTACTGTATAGTCTTATGGAGGGTGGATAAAACCAAGTTGTATTCCCACCAGCCATCTAGGATATGTACTGTGTAGTTCTGGCTGGGCGGTATAACCACCACAAAATTACTGATAGCTAAGTTACTGCATGACATTGCTAATTGTTTTGCGGATATCATTAGCATGTCATATCAGTAGTAGCTAGAAAGACTCTGAAAAATGTTTGAATGCTTTTTATGTAGCTAGTTAAATAGTTTTACAGCATGCAAAACTGCATAGTTTATTTAAGCCACCATTTCACACAGGACACCATTTCTGGTGTGAATCGACACATACACGTCCGTCCGCCCTGCGAACATAGAGCTATGGATACAGACATTTCTTTGTGAAGGAGGCTGAAGCCTCTAACTGAATCCAACAAAATGATACTATAGCAGATGCTCAGTTAATCTTAAGTATAATGTTTTAAACAGAATCAGAAGGTGTGGCTGATATCTGTTAGGAGGATTTGTACAAGTTCAGGAGACGCCACAAAGCATGATATGGAACATACGGCTCCATTCTCTGTTCATGTGAAATATTGTCTAGAATCTCTGATCAATTAGTGACCAATCAGTGAGGAGGGGATTAGGGGGCTTAAGTTTTAACCATGTCAGAATATACCAAAGAATTAAAGGTGACATAGAATTAATTAATTGAGTATTGTACCCCCTGCTCTGATGTTTAAATACAATATATTCAATTGTATATTGTCAAAAATAAGATCAAGTGATATTTTACAAGCCTAAATAACACCTCATATTTCAGATAAAAAGTTTTTTTCTTGCCTAAACTACGCCCCACTCTGGCAATCTCAATTGAACTGCAATGGCTTTGTGCTATTTGACATCATTTGTATGCTTTCTTCTAATTTGCCCATGTTTTAGTGGCTATTTCTAAATTGAAGATTTCTATATGAAATAGGGGAGAACCAGATAGCTCTTTCACCATGCACAACCTCTCTTAATTCATCGAAGGCAATGTAAAAGTGGTTTTCCATTCTATGTCTCCTTTAAATTTAAATATACATTTATACAGTACAGCTAAGGTAAATAGACTCTGCATGTTTTCCTGAAAATTTTTCCTTGAAGTGTGTTTGAGTGACCCTTTAGTCATTTATGTATAGTAAATGTCAAGGCTTTGGGATGGTTTTGTATTATGGTGTTCAAGTTAGTAATATTATGTGTGTGTGTGTGTGTGTGTGTACTGAGTGAATTGTAAGAAATTTGAGTTCATTCATGCTCATTCAATGGTTTTGATTAAATGCAGAAAGGTCAGGCAATCTTGGTTGGCCTTCATCATCGGCGAACAATCAGACGTTGGCTTCAATGAAAGTTCACACACATTTATCGTATTTTAATCAGACGTTGGCTTCAAAGAAAGCTCACACACATTTATCGTATTTTAGAGGAGGCCTCAGTAACCCCAGAATAAGGATGCTTATATCACAGGGATGGCACGGGTAACTCATGGCATCCTCGTGACAGAATGAGAGCTACAATAGATCCAAAGAAATGTGTGGCCCCATTTTGAAAGAAGTTAACCTGTGTGGTGTGGGTACTATTTTCCTCTTTTTTTTAAAGATATTTTTTGGGCTTTTTGCCTTTAATCGGATAGGACAGTATAGAGATGGACAGGAAGGAAGTGGGAGAAGGAGATGGGGTGGGATCGGGAAATGACCTAGGGTCGGAGTCGAACCCGAGTCCCCGGAGTAGTGGTATGATGCTCTAACCCACTGAGCCACGGCGCCCCCTGTAGGTACTATTTTCATATGAAAGAAGATCCACAAGGCTGCATTCTAAGGAGCATCAATAAGGAACGCTATTGAAACTTTTTTACCCGACAAACGTCCCAGGCGTCCTGTTATCTAGAAATAACGGACACCCTGACAGCCAATCAGAAAACAGTATTCCATTCCACCGGGTGATGACTCTGCTTAAGGATGTCCGGTTCCATTTGATCCAGTGTGATGAATCCACTGGGTTTACCTTATGGCAGGCCCTACTAGCTATAATGTGTGGAGTTGTGTGGAGTCAGCCTATGTCTAATGGAAGCACTTAGCGTCTCGCAACATCACCATGAATCACTCAACAGAAAATGGCTCTGCTTACACGCTGACACTGTAATGGAGTTGTTGACTGGCAGAAGCAACCCGAGCCATATGCATGCCCAACAAGAGGGCAGCATTGTTTTCCATAGGACTTCCTTTTACCTTACGTTTCCTGTTAAAGGCCATCTCCGCTAATAAGATGCTGCACTCCTGTCTAAACTCCTGCCTCCCAGAGAGCTGTCTGTTTGCCTAGAAATCTAGACGCTCTAGCGGCCAAGTACCTCCAGCCGCGGACTTGCAGCCTCAATGTGGGCTGGGTTCAATGTTGAGCACAACCCTCGCTGTAGCCTACGTGGCTCAATGTTGAGCACAACCCTCCCTGTAGCCTACCGTAAGGCCTGTCTATGGTAGGACCAGAGTGGTATAGAAAAATCAGCAGCTGGGGGCTACTCCTAGCGGCAGCAAATTAATTTGCTCAGCCTGTACGTCTAGTAGCAAGCCATAGGGAATTTGCAGCGTTTGAAAGATAGCAACGTTGTTCAGCCCATGATTGAGTTCGGTTTATCTCTTGATGCCAGACTATACATTTCAATGATATAGGATGGCTTGCCAGGCTAGCTGTCTGTCTAAAGTACTGTTCACACCTGAATAGATAACTATAAAGACTATAAATAACTATTGTACAATTTTAACAAGATTTCCTTCAAACTGACCATCATGTGAATGAACTGACCATCATTTTGCATTACTAAAAACATGTTTAATCTCTGACATAATTTAGTACATTTACAAATCTGACTTTGTAATTGTACTGTATGCTGACTTTTGTTTTATTTATTTTCTTGTATTGCCTTTCATTTGAACAACTTTTTGAAAGTCAGTTAAATGTTTCCCACAGATAATAAATATCAGGTAGTTGATTTCTGTGTGGCTTTTGCCTGAATGAAGTGTGTTGCCACCTTGTGCTCTCTTTCACAATTTATATTCTCAACAATGTTCTCAGATCTATTTAGATCAGATACATTGCAAATTTCTCCTTACAGTACATTCGTGTAGTTTTATAGTGCTCCATAAAAACACTTACAGTAAATGTTGTTCCTGAATATCTTTGTCACGGACAACTTTGCTTTTGCCGGCGTGTATTGTAAATACTTCTCCTTTTTTCGTAACTGCAACGTCACGCTATGACTTCTGGTCCAGTGTCTCACCGGGCAAAGCATATCTTCGTCAGCTGTCTTGTCTCGCCAACGATGACTTTCAGACAGAAAATGTCTGCAATTACATAATCATCCTCTGGAGGTTAGGGCACCGGTGATGCTGTGTTTCCCCCATCTCAGATCATTCTGACATTATCAGATAGATAGAAGAGTGTGTATGTGTGTGTGTGTGTGTGTGTGTGTGTGTGTGTGTGTGTGTGTGGTGGGGTGGGGTGTGCTGGCACGAAAGCCATGACATTTCCCAAACTCTCATCCTTCGCCGCCTCTGCCATTTCCTGTCCGCTCGGCCTGACACAGCACCACACCTCTTCCTTCTCGCTGTCCAACACTTACTGCCCTGCGTCCCCAGGGGGAGTGAAGCACAAGCACACCCCACACTACCACACACACACACACACACACACACACACACACACACACACACACACACACACACACACACACACACACTCACTCACTCACTCACTCACACACACACACACACACACACACACACACACACACACACACACCGCACACACACAATCAGACACACACACACACACACACACACACACACACACACACACACATACACACACACACACACTCACTCACTCACTCACTCACTCACTCACTCACTCACTCACACACACACACACACACACACACACACACACACACACACACACACACACACACACATCCCTGTATGTTCCAGCCAACACCCGGCAACGGCTTCGATCGGAGCGACAGTGGGCTTTAGACACTTCTGTGTCATCGGATCTCGTGGGGAAGTTTCATAACAGGAGAGATGTCTGCCTTGGACCACCAACTCCCTTCCCCTGTCTCGCGTGTGTGTGTGTGTGTGTGGTGGGGCGTAATGAATCACCATATGACTTGTCACACTACTCAAGGCCAATGTATCAGGGGTTTCCTCCTGACCCTAGTTGAGCCTCTCATAACTGTGGTCATCCTGTTGTCATTCCTCTTTTGATTTACAGTAAAGACAAAAGCACAAAAACAGGCCACAAGTGGCAACTGCCAGGATGGGAGAGAGTGTTGACTGTTGTGTTTGATGTGAAGCCTTGTGCTGTACATTGATCAGGAAAAGAAAAAAAACAGCTCAGGTGTTTGTCAAGTCCATACGTTTTATTTATTTATCTATTTTCTTGCTTACTTACTTATTTAAAGACAAGAGCTCCATTGCAACTCAAAGTTTTTATTGTATGAGAAGCTCATGACGTGAAAACTAACTTTTATGACTGAAGCTTGAGAGCCTTCGGCCATTTTGGCCTACCCGTCGAAGTTCCAAGTGAAGTTTTGAAACCCACTTCAAAACAATGGAGGGGGCAGAGAAACTCCCTTTATTTATTTATTTATTTATTTATTTATTTATTTATTTAAAGCTCAGATGTTTTCATGATGAGCTTTCACCTGGTGTCAGATCAATAACGTTCAGCAATGGAGTGGGCCAAGGTGGTTTAGGAAGAGAAATAATTGACAGTATTCAGTCAATACTCGGCTGTAATTCGCCTCCCGTGCAGATCAGAAAAAGAAAACCCCGCAAAGGGCTCTTTCTTTCAAGGTTGTAGGAAAACTGCTCTTTTAAATTCTTGCTTAGCTCAGAACACTTCATGTTGAGTGTTGGAATGGCAGGGGCCACCTTTATTGGACCTTAGTAGTCTTAATCTCCTTTTAGAAGATTACACATTGTAATTCATTTGGAAAACACATCAAAACTTTTTTTTCTGTTTTTTTTTTTTAGTTAAAAAATGGTGTGCTGCTTAGTGTTGGGGGGGAATATTGTCTTTTGTAAGATAATAGGTTAGACGTTTAGATTCTTTTACAGTTTGGGCCATTTGAACCTTCTGGCTCCCCCCCTCCTCCCCCCTCCTTCTAAAGTGGTTTGGTCTTCCTGCTGGGAGTTGGGGTGGGGGGGTAATTGAGGTGGGACATTTGTTGAGGAACCAGATGGTGGTCCGTTTGAATGGGAGCAGGAAGGCCAGTGTTTTTTTTTTTCTCTCTGAAGCTTGCCCCTTAGCCTGTGAGCAGCTCCAGTTCTATAGCTCGGCACGTACGAACCACACGCAGTCTACGCCTTCGCTGCCTTTTTACTGGGGGTTTTCTTTCGTTTACCCATCTCTCGCTCTCTTTCTATCCACCTCTCTCTCTCTCTCTCTCTCTCTCTCTCTCTCTCTCTCTCTCTCTCTCTCTCTCTCTCTCTCTCTCTCTCTCTCCCTCTCTCTCGCTCTCCTTGCCTGCTGGTCTGTCTGGGTCTGAGGTGGTTGGTAGTAGTTGGTTAGGGAAGCTTTGTGGGACAAGCGCAAATGGAATCTGGGAGCTGTTAAACACGGAGAAGTCATTGTTTCCTGACTGTGGACTTAATGACTTGAGCTGTGGTGTGGAGCGAGTGGAGAGGAGCTCTCATGAGTGAGGGGGGAAAGTTTCAGCTCATGGGGAAGAATGGTAAGTAGTTCTTCTTACCTTTCAATTAGACTGAAAAGTGTTTCTTTTCAAAGAAGCACACATGTATACAATACCCGTCAATCAAACTCATCAAGTGCTCACACTTTGTTCAAATTAATTAATTACATAGGTAAAAAAATGAATTAATAAAAGTAGAAGTCTGTTGTAATTGGTCGTAGTGTCTTAACTTCAAGTTTGTTTGATCCATAAGGTCCATTGTTCATGAAGTACAGTATGGTCACATATCTTTAAATTAGCGTTTCAAAGGAATGGTGGAATAAGCTTTGCTATGTGAGAACAAAGGATTTTTCTGGATAAAAGTGCTTAAAAGACTGTGCCTCACTCGTACACATACTTTTATGAATATTTATTAGACCCTCATGTAAATGAATGTTCATAAGCCTAGAAGGGCTTGAGAGCGGCTTGGATTATTGTATGTTAAAGTCTATGGAACAAGTGGAGTTTTCAGTAATTCTCTCTGTGTTGGGAAAGCTCAAGGATTTTCTAGGCCTCCCCCACAACTTGCTTTAGCCAGCCTGGCACCTTGTTAGCAGTCTACTCCATACACAGAGAGCAAGCTGTACTGTACGTGACAGCACCCTGATAGTGGACTGTCAGAACTGTCTCCAGGCCAGCAGTTGTGTACCTCTAAACAGACGTTGACTATTTTGGATTGACATTAGCCACTGATCCGAAACCAGTGGGTGGACCAAGCTCGCTCACTCCAGCGGGAATGTGCCCTTTGAACTCCTATGTGATGTCACAGCACACGCCAGAGCTGGTTGGCGTGTTAATCAAGGCGAAATGTACAGTGGGGCTCATGCACGGTTATGGGCTGAGGACATGCAGAGGAATCAAAGGCTGCCATTGTAAGAGCTAGGGCCTGGGTCTTAGCAATGCTGCCTGGGCTGCTAACAAAAGCCGCCATGCAGCCAAGACGAACAATGGCTATTATTCAGTCTGGATATGGGGTGAGCGTCCAAACACGGATTTGAGATCACAGAAAGGGAACATATCCTCCTTTAGAAATGCTCCCCAACAAACACACATGACACACACACACACCCACACCCACACCCACACACACAGAAAAAGAGAGAGAGAGAGAGACAGAGGGAGAGAGAGAGAGAAAAATAGAAAGCGAGAGAATATCTGGCGTATATGTTAGGACATGTGCCAATGGGTGTTTTTGGAATGTGCGTAGGGTGTCTCTTTGTGTTCCATCTGTGTCTTTATGCATGTGGGCTATTTTGGTGAAGGAGTTCACACAAGTGCCGTTTTCTTTAGCAGCGTATCTCTCAGTCCTCCTCTTCCATGACACAACTTTTAGGCTTTTTTCTCTCTCTCTCTTTTTTTCTTTCTGTGGCCTTGAAGGCTCAATTCACTTGCGTTAATTTATAGGAGACGTTTCTTTCTTAGGACTCTTATCTCTAGATTTCCTCATCTATGAGGTTGGAGCTGCTGCTGCTGCTGCTGCTGCTAGATCAAACGAGGAGGAAACTGAATGCCTCTCTGTTTTCTTCTCTCATTCATTTAGTCTGTTTTCCCTGCTAATTAAGCCTGCGTGTGCTAACTTGTCTGTGCTTGTGAAAAGAGAGTTTTTTTTCCTTCTTTTTTTTTTTTTTTTAAGCAACTCAAAAAACAAAACAAAAATGACGGTTGTGATAGCGTAATTTGTGGTGAAGGGTACGACCACAAGAGGACAGCATTATTTTGTTTGTTTGTTTGTTTGTTTGTTTTTGCACTCCTGCCTTGGGATTGGCTTTGTTTTGCTGTATTGGATCATGTAATTGTCGCTAGTGAGAATTGTGTGTGAATGAATGAATGAGAGAAGTCACTGCTGGAACTGTGGTGATTGCAAAACTTCTCTGAATGGCACTAATGCGTTTGCATGGCTGCGTCCTTCATAACTCTAAAACTAAAAGCGCATTCATCTTGTGCGCCACACACACACACTTAGCAACACTGTCCACGTGCACACACACACACACACACACACACACACACACACACACACACACACACACGCTGTTGATCACTTCTTCACAAATGGTGAGAGATCTTTGTTGTGTCAGGGCCATTTGCCTTGCAACCCATGTTTGAGCAGCAGTAAATGAACTCGCCCAAAAGTCAACACTGTTTCTCTTCTCACACTGATCTTGAAACCAGAGTTAAGCATGTTTAGCACTTCCCTGTAAATACACTTAATGTGTGTGTGTGTGTGTGTGTGTGTGTGTGTGTGTGTGTGTGTGTGTGTGTGTTTGGGTGGGGGGATCACCTGCAGAGAGAGAAAATGCACCTCTCTGAAATTAATATTGAAATGCCTCCTAGTCGAAGCGATGACATTTCACATTTCAATGATTATTTTTTTAGCTGGAACTTGTTGATTAGAGCGCAGTTAGCATGGGTCAGTCAGTGCAGAGTTAACCAGGCTCCTGTTCATCCTAGTCCAGTGGAAGCAAGGATACCATGGGATGCTATCTGCTCTCTTCTCTGCCGATGCCAGTACAGAGGCATTTTTAATGAGTATGTCAGTCCTGGATGGAAGATGGGGGGATGTTCTGTTGGGAGGTCCAGTATAGTGTGAAATGTTTGATAACGCTGCTAATGGTCTATTCGGCTCCATACTGGTCAGAACGTTATCAGAAACCCCACACACACAGATTTGAGTTGTTTGCCAGAGTCAGAATTAAAAGAATGTAATTTAATTTCAATTTAAGAATGTAATTTATCCTGCCAAATAAGAATTAGAATGTTTTTACACTTAGCCTGGACCATTTTGATTGTTATTACCTCCGCCAAGGAGGTTATGTTTTGCTTGACGTGTGTGTGTCTCTGTGTGTGTCTGTGTACAAGATAACTCAAACTACTGCGTGGATTTGGATTAAATTTTCGGACGTGTGTATTGGGACAAGGAGGAACTGATTCGATTTTGGTGGCGATCGGTGATCCAGAACACCATCAGTGACCACATTGTCTTGGCGGAGGTCTGCACTCTCTGAGCGCTTTTTTTAGTTTTAGGTGATGTTATTGAGGGAAATGGCAAGTGACGTTGTCCAATCATGGCATGATGTACACAATCTCTGCGTTTATAGTCCTGGCTTGCCCAGCTTTTACCACAACCCTCAAATTAACCGAGGTTTCTGTCCTGAAGAAGAAGAAGAAGAAGAAGAAGAAGAGTCTGTCTGCATTAGGGAGCAGGGTCAACAACTTCATAAGCAGGCAGCAGTCTTCAGCTGCCTCTGGCATTTATGGTCAAAGGTGAGACTGAAAGAGTCTCTTCTTTACAACACTCTCTTTCTTTCTCTCTCTCTCGTCTGTCTCTCTCTCTCTCTCTCTCTCTCTCTCTCTCTCTTGTCTGTCTATCTCTCTCGTCTCTCTCTCTCTCTCTCTCTCTCTCTCTCTCTCTCTCTCTCTCTCTCTCTCTCTCTCTCTCCCACTCTCCCTCCAGCTGTCTCTCTGTGTGTGATTACAGGGCTGTGGTGGTGAATCAGAGGGTTAATGGACCTTTGAAAGGTTGTAGGCCTGACCTAGGAAGATTCAACTTGAAAATATGGGCTGTCAAAGCAAGCTTCCAAGCAACCATGACATGTAGTTGCCTCTGCTTTCAGAAATGCACCTCTCCTGCGAGCAAACGCTGGTCTGCTTTTAGTGGGAAGTGTTTGGCTGGGGCCAGAGTTGAGGGTTACATGGTTCCATGGACATGGTAACAACTCCTCTGCCACCGTAAGATTAAAGCGCTCTTCATGTCTGACGGACTATTTCACGCCAAATAATATTAAAATGATTCAGTCACATTTGGCTTATAACCATGTGCACTCATGACTAAAATACATGTATGTGTGCATATATGTATACTGTGTAGTATAGTATAGTATGTATTCTTGCATCTCTCTCTCTCTCTCTCTCTCTCTCTCTCTCTCTCTCTCTCTCTCTCTCTCTCTCTCTCTCTCTCTCTCTCTCTTTCTCTCTCTCTCTTTCTCTCTCTCTCTCTCTCTCTCTCTCTCTCTCTCTCTCTCTCTCTCTCTCTCTCTCTCTCTCTCTCTCTCTCTCTCTCTCTCTCTCTCTCTCCCACACCGTTTTCCCTGGGGCTTTGCAGCTACAGGGAGGAGCTGGAAAGGGGAAGAGATAGGAAGGAAGCAGGACTTCCTCTGCACATGGATTGTGCATGCAGGCACTGCCTAATGCCACTCTCCACCAGAGAGAGGGAAAGAGGTTTCACAGTGCTTTCTGCATGGAAGCACAAGGAGATGGATAGAACTGGATCAGTGTTTGTTTGCTTGTTTGTGTACTGTCACTGACAATAACGACATGGAAAAATAACCTCATGCCTTGTATGAAGTGTGAAATTGCAAATCTTTTGTAGTCGATTTCCCATCCACCCATTTGTAGAAGAGTGTGTGTGTTTGGTGTGTGTGTGTGTGTGTGTGTGTGTGTGTGTGTGTGTGTGTGTAGCGTAGTGTAGTGAATGGAAGTACTTAAAGGAACCTTAAATTCTAGTCCTATATTTCAGTGTTCCATCGAGGAAGCCAGGATTTCTTTTGTATTCTCATTGCCAAGAGCTACCTGGCACTTGCCCCTGCCTTGGCTAGTTGTTAGCTAGTGTGTCTGTCTGTCAGTCACGCATGCCAGTCTTATGCCAATCTCTTTTTGCGTTGTCTTTAAGCTAAACCATTAAGTGTTCTACTAGTGGCGCTCATTTGACATGAGCTTCTTCAGTGTCTTTTTACCTCACTCACGTCAGATACTCATGCGCTTACGTAACATTCCAAGTCAAGGGCCAACTTCCGCAACATAACGATCTGATGTTGGAAGCCCATCAGAGAGATTTCAAAGCCAGTGTAATTCTCTAATCCGGACCTCAATCAGTGGCCATAGCATGGCTGCTGTAGAGGCTGTGACGTAGGTCTGAAGAAGCAACTGTTTATGAATCCAACCAATCCAAGTCAAATGGTACTACGAGCCGCTCTTCGGTTGGTTTCGGATGTGGTCTGAGCTGCAGTGTACGTCAATTAAATTGATGAACAAGCACGTTTGCCCAGTTAGATTCAAGGATTTCTGGCTCCTGAAATACAGTTCGTCTAGTCGCTGAATACATCAGATGATATCTGGCGACGTAGCTGTACTAACCTTATCTGACGTGAGTGAGGTAAAGTGTCTTTAGTGTCAGTGTCCACTCTGGAACTGAGGCCACTAAAAGTGTTGGCCTGTAATTGTTACACTGCCCAGTGTGGTACATTTGACAGTCTAAACCCAGTGTGATTGGCCTGGCCCCTGTGTGCTGTAATCTTTTTTTAATAACTCTCAGAATCTCATGACCCCAACCAACCCCTCCCTCCAGCTCCCTCAGGATGCTCTGATTGGCTGCTGCCCTGCCCTGCACTGCAATATTCCTTATCCCCTTCCTGTTCCTTTCTCAATCCGGTCCAGGTTCCATAATGGCGGCTGGCCTCATATGGCTGAGCTTGGTCTACGTGCTGGCTTGAGCAAGCTCACCTGAACAGCACGGCAGGCAGCTTATGGTCTAGCTGTTCTTCTTCTTATTACATTGTCACGAGTGGACACTCCAGTTGCTGGCTAATAATTTATCTGTTCAATGAATGAAAATCTAATTCATATTGGAAATATACATACATTTTCATTAGAATTGAATAGTATCACTCTGCTTACAGGGAAGGAGCAAAGTTGAACAGTGACTTATTCAAATGGCAGCACAGACCTTAAACTAAAGAAGCATTTTGTCATGTCAAGTCTTTGGAAATCTGTTATGAACCTTGAAGGCAGGACTTATGTAATAGGCTTTTTGAAGCCACTTCCTAAAAGCTTTTCCTTGAAAATATTGGCTCTAATCAGCCTGTTTTATGTAGCCTTGTAGTGCTGTTCCTATCCTGAGATGCAGGTTGCAGGGAAGTAAAATGCCCAAAAATCTTGTGAGATGACTGATGCCAGCCCACTTATTCGTGCTGGCAGCGCTGTGGGCATCCACAGAGGGATGGGACGCCATGCTGGAAGCTGTTGGAACTTGAGGAGCGGGCAGGCGATGGCACCAAGTAGAGATCAGTAGAGGCCTGCATTTTGTGTGATCAAATTTTGAGTTTTGCACCACAGTGACCTTGCCGAGGCTACAAGGAGACCAGCCAGACGGCCAGGATGTCACGGAAACTCAGCGTGCTAGGAGACTACCGGCATCTAAATCAGGAGGTGCAAAATCCACCTGAAATCTTATGTAGAGGGGTGGAAATTGTAGCTTTAGGCCCTTAATGTAATCCCTCCTGATAACCTATTTAAATTCAACAGCGCTTCCACCTTGGTTATTTAATTCACCATCAAAAGGAGCATGCTGGCATTTGGTAGATTATCCTTTTCGCCTCTTAGACCCTAAGAGCCTTTCCCAGATCTGCTCTGTCACTTGCACACCTTAGCCAGCTTCAAGAACAAAGATATCCTATACAGTCCCTGAATGTCACTCACTGGCTGCTATCACTGGAATCATAATCAGCTGCCATGTTGGCAAACAGATGAAGGCATGTAGCTCTTTAGAAATATCTCCTGTGATAATAGAGTAACATCACGTACTGTATAATTCCACTCAAGGGTAGCTGGCTTTCATGGGGACTACCAGAAGTGGGAAGAAATCTGATCTCTCTCTTTTGCCTTAAATGTGATGCAATTCATGCTACTTGTAGATATACATATTTTTTGAATCTTCATTATTATTATAAGGGATATTTTGGGCCTGTAATGTTTTGGACCCTGCTTGTAATCATTTGGCCTGTAATTTAGCAGTGCAATGCAACATTTTCATGTGGAGCTGTGGAAATTATGTATTTTGTATTTCTAAGATGTTGGCTAAACCCAACCCTAATGACACTTAATTCACCGTTGCTTGGTGATTTAATGCTAATAGTGGAAAATAATTGCAAATTTGCAGACATTAACAAAAATAATTAAATATGTCATTTTAACATGTAATTATTACATGTGCAAGCCCAAGAAGATGAATGCTGTGCAATTAACAGCATTAACACAAGCTAACCAATTTTATGAAGCCTGACATTGGCGACCATGAGATAATGGCCGTGTCTCAAATCATGTTAAAGAAGTGACCTCTTTTGGGGCAACAATTATAGCCTGATTTGATCATCCCCTTTCACATCATTTCACCTTGTGCAAAGCGTCTGAAACATCTCCATTGGCAATCGTTTCCTGTCTAGACTGTGATGAGCAATCTTTTGAAACATTTTGCTACAGCTTGTTTAAAATGCATATAAAAGATGTTTTGTTATCTTAACTCGAGGTTAGTGATGTCCAGGCACAAGATCGTGGCTTCAGTTTCTCACTCCGTTCGCTGAATTTAGCCCGCACAGATCTGTGACTGTGAAAACGAAACTCAACTAGAAAAGCGCTCAGAGAGTTATGTTGCTCACAGACACACACACGCCGAACAAAACATAACCTCCTTGGCGGAGGTAATTACACTATCCCTGACTATCTGGAGGAACAAAATTAAATGAGCGGAGCCAGCAGGCGGTGTTCGCCTGGCTACAACAATTAGGCCTAACCTCAAAAACGCACTCTGTGACAGTCAGTGCTCCGTGCACTCATAGAAGTGGGCGATTTGAGACATGGCCTAGGTTTCCATGCATGGTGCGCTAATACAAAGGTTAGAGAATCTTTGAGTGGTGAGACGCAAGGTTGAGGCAAGAACTACATTTTATAGCCCTCTATAAGACTGTAATAGTACTTTGTGTTTTTGTTCTTGACCTTTTATTATGCCATTGTTTTTGTGTGTGGTGATGCACTGTCTCTGAACCAAAGGTGGATATGCCTGGTATGCCTTGAGTGCACTCACAAGCATTAGGAGTTTAACCTTTTCAATCAATGGCCAAGAACAAACCTCAGTAAAGACGTTTTGTTTGTCCTTCCTTGCAACAATGCACATTCAGCGCCTCTACTAGTATTAATGATTTAAAACTCTCTCTCCTTACTCAGCCCTGAACTCTTTTCTGTGTTGCTTTTCTTGCACAATTTAGGGTTGGCTCTCTTCTTTGGCCTGATTTCATCTTAGATCATCAAACATTGACAGAATTCACTTTATAGATACAGCAAAACGAACGGAAGATGTGCATAACACAATTTCTTTGTCTGGAAATTTAGTTTGATTGACATTGAGCAACTTAATTTAATGTCCACACAGAGACCTTAGCGCTGAGCTGTCATGGACTTAACTGACCCATTATAGTGAATGAGTTTGCTAGGTTGTGAGTGTCAACCTTGCTATTTGCTTGTTTGGGACACCACCTATTTTGTTTTTATTTTGTTTTATTTTATTTTTGTTTGTTTTATTTTACAGCACTTTGGTCGACTTCTGTTGTATATAAAGTGCTTTATTAATAAATTTGACTTCGACATTTACATCAATCCACATTTTAGGATCTTTGCAACACTTTGCAACACACACTTTGCAACATTGTTTTGCCAACACGGCACAACAGTACGTGATTTTGCGTGAAAGTGTGTGTCCATGGTCTGTGTGTCGGTCCCCTCCCAATCCTTATCTGGTTGCTATAGAAAGTCAATCTTGTGTTCTAATGTAGGGTGAATTCGATATGTTCTGGTGTAGTATGTGTACACACCACTGGGCCCGATGTTCCACTTTAAATGTATGCTATCTGGAATTATTACCTCCGCCAAGGAGGTTATGTTTTCGCCGGTGTGTGTGTGTCCGTCTGTGTGTCCGTCTGTGTGTCTGTCTGTGTACAACATAACTCAAAAAGTACTTCACGGATTTGGATGAAATTTTCGGACAACGTGTGTATTGGGACAAGGAAGAACTGATTCGATTTTGGTCGCCATCGGTGACCCAGAACACCATCTGTGACCACATTGTCTAGGCGGAGGTCTGAGCGCTTTTCTAGTTGATTTTGCATGATATGACCACAAATATCACACCTTTGAAAAAAATGATCTGTCTCTCCAAGTCCATCAACTGCATGATTCATGTCTCTACATCGTAGATATCTATCTCAAATCTTCCATCAAACAGACTTGTTGCACGACAGTCATCCATGAATCAATGTCATTATGTGTCATCTAGGACAAAATAGCCATAGTTGCCTACACCAAGGAGGTTATGTTTTCGCCGGCGTGTGTGTGTCTGTCTGTGTACAACATAACTCAAAAAGTACTGCATGGATTTGGATGAAATTTTCGGACAACGTGTGTATTGGGATGAGTAAGAACTGATTCGACTTTGGTGGTGATCAGTGATCCAGAACACCATCTGTGACCACATTGCCTTGGCGGAGGTCTGCTTTTCTCTGAGCGCTTTTCTAGTTGGCTAGTGTGTTCACACGTGAAGAGAAAGTCCCTACAAGGGAATTGAGAAGTAACACACACACAGCCAGCTTAGTGGAGTCGGTGGTGGCTATCCCCCATTCTGACGACAGAAATCCAAAGACTTCCTGTTTATTTTGGAGCGGCAGATGGAGGTGAAGTGGGAGGCAGTGAGGGAAGAGGGGAAAAGAGGAAGGGAGGGGGGAGGAGGAGGAGGAGGAGGAGGGGACGGGTGGGTGGGGGGCAGTCACTTTGGGGCTTTCCATCCTCTGTGAGAAAACGAGTGAGGGAGAGTAAGAAATAAAGAAAGAAAGAGAGAGAGAGGTAGAAAGAGAGATTGCTATGAAAGAAAATAAAATGTGAATTTTGCTGTCTGTCGTGCTTGAAACCCCAGACCAAAGTCACAAACATCATCAATTCAGTTTGGCTTTGTTTGTCACATAGCTTGAAGAGCCTCTCAAACAGATGAGCCGTCTGGAGACTCTGGGCTTTTTGTTAGGGACCTGATTTGACTGCAGCCAGGGTTCTTCTGGACTGTGAGTTGAGTTCTGTAGCAGGCGGGCCGGGCTGGACTAGGCTGGGATCACTAGGGAGCTGATTTGACTGCAGTGAGTCCAGTTCTATTCTGTTCTGTTCTGTTCTGTTCTGTAGGAAGTGGGCCGGGTTCTTCTGGACTGTGGATTGAGTTCTGTTCTGTAGGAGGTAGAGGTTCTTCTGGACTGTGAGTTGAGTTCTGTAGGACGTGGACTGGGCTGGGCTGGGTTGGGGTGGGGTGTGTGTGTGTGGGGGGGGGGGGGATGCTGGCTGCGAGCTGATGGTGGGAAAAGCAGCGGCAGCTGTGGGAGTCTGGGACTTTAGGAATGTCGTTAAAGAGGAGGGGTTCTGCCCGGGGAGGCTCAATCACTGAATTCACCCTGTGTTCGTGTGTGTGTGTGTGTGTGTGTGTGTGTGTGTGTGTGTGTGTGTGTGCTCATGTGGGTACAGTATGTGTGTGTGTTGTGCTGTTTTGTGAATAGATCATTTCGCTGTTAAATGTCAATGCATATACTGTTCTATGTTGTGTGTGTGTGTGTGTGTGTGTGTGTGTGTGTGTGTGTGTGTGTGTGTGTGTGTGTGTGCGTGTGTGTGTGTGTGTGTGTGCGTGTGTGTGTGCGTGTGTGTGTGTGTGTGTGTGTGTGTGTGTGTGTGTGTGCGCCCGCTCATGTAGGTACAGTATGTGTGTGTTGTGCTGTTTTGTAAATAGATCGTTTTGCTGTTCAAGTATCACTACATACAGTATACTGTTCTATGATTTTGAATCGCTACCAAAAGCGCTCTCTCTCTCTCTCTCTCTCTCTCTCTCTCTCTCTCTCTCTCTCTCTCTCTCTCTCTCTCTCTCTCTCTCTCTCTCTCTCTCTCTCTCTCTCTCTCTCTCTCTCTCTCTCTCTCTCTCTCTCTCTCTCCTCTCTCTCTCTCTCTCTCTCTCTCTCTCTCTCTCTCTGGCTGACTGAGCGAGGAAAGACTAAGAATTCTGTTCTATAAAGTATTTAGGGAAATCCACCTAATAGAAATATAAGAGTGAAAGTTTAGAAGAGGAAATTAGAAATGTCCAGGAGATTAGACGTGTGCTAGACAGAAATGGAGAAATGTGAAAATTGAATGCATGCCAATACGGGTGTAGAATGTTTGTCAGATAAAGATGCTCACTTTATCAGATTAGGTTTTACTGCTCAGAAATGGGAACAGATTGTGAGTGAAACCTTTTTGACTTATAAAAACCATTTATACCCATATTTATATATAACCCAGATCTCAAGCTAACGTAGTAACATGCTAAGCTTTGGTCCATACTCTCCCATACCAAAACAAAGGATCTTGAGACTCTGTATCGAATGCATACAAATTAAATGGTGCCAGTGTGGACATAATGTCGTATTCAAGACAAAAATAGAATTAATTAAATCAAGCGTCACATGTTTTCAGTATCTATACCGTATCCATGTACAGTAGGACTAAAAAAAAACTGCTTTGACATCCTCCAAGAAATGTATAGAGTAGAATATAAAGTATACTGTACTATGGAGCATATTCATTTTCTTGTTGTTACTGCATGTTTATTTCATCCACATGAGCGTATCTATTGTAAGTTTTTTTTATTGGCCTACATTTGTTTTTGTTGCCAATCACATGAAATGCTTGTCTTCATTACAGTGATTATTTTGGATTGCATTGTCATTATGGTATATTGTACAACAATAAGTGCTGCCTACCTAATCACAATGAAATTCATTACAGAACAGTGATGTAAACATGCTTAAAAGCTTACTGTAGTGGAGAAGGTTACGAGGACGAGATGTGGGGGATGGCAACATTCAATTATTTATCCTAGTGTTCAGAACTTGTTTGTACAACTCATAATGGCTGCTATATTTGCTCACCAGTGTACATTACTATTGTTCTTGCTTCACTATGCACTGTAATTAGATTGCAGAGAGCCCCTCTTGTTTGCCAGAGTGTTAGCAACAGTGTGATTTGCGTAGGCCGTATATGCATTAGCGGAGTGTCAGATCTTATTCTATAGCATGAGCGGCACGCTAAAAGCGTCCCATAAATGCACTGAATGGAGTGTTGATTCAAAGTGTCAAAGTGTGAGACGTATTTATAGGCGCTGAGGCTATGATGACAAAGAGGGCGTCACAAATGCCTTTGAATGCCATGGATAGAGGGGTTTCTTCTCTCTTCTCCTCTAATTCTCTCTGAGTCCCTCATCACGGCATGTCAGATTAAACAAAAAAACTCGTTTTCATCAAGCCTCAAAGGAAATGCAGTTTGTTGGAATACGGTTAGCATCGTTTGGGGCTTTAATGTGTGACGCCTATGGACATACATACCTCTGGCCTTATCGAGAGAGTTTAGCCCATCAGAGAGATTTCCTCTGCAATTTATATCTCCTTTGGGGGCTAAAATGAATGCTGCGCCACGGGGCTCTAATGAATACAGCACAACACAAGAGCCCTCTCGAGCTGGTTGTTCCACTTCAGCATGATCAGATACACACACACACACACACACACACACACACACACACACACACACACACACACACACACACACACACACACACACACACACACACACATTCGCACATTCACACAGACGCTTACTCACTTACTCGCTATCATGGAAGAAAGCTGTATCAAATATAAACTGCTTCGGAAAGAAAATGGATATAAAAGCCATTCTTGGTGTGGAAATTGGCTTGTTTTCACTTTGAGTTGGATATGAGTCGTGTGTCTAATCAGTTTCAACCCGTGGGAGAGCGTTTCAGCCTATCTTGGCATAGAAGACATGGGGGTCCCTTACCGTATCCATGACCACACCAGCTTTGGCCGTAACACTGATCTAAAAATACACCTGGATTTGTTCTGGGTGGCCATCTTTGTTTTTGTTTTTGTTTTTTGTTTTTGGTTTTTTTTTTGGCTATACTGTATCTGCATTTGCCTCCAAAAACACAACAGGAGCGTCGTTCCCAATCCTGCCCCCACTCAGTAGTTTCTTCTGCATAGATATTATGTTTTATTCCGGCCGCTTGTCATCTCTGTTTGCCGTGATGGTCCGAACACAGAAATGTGTAATTGAGTGCATGTCCAGATTAGATATGGCGCCAGTGCCATCCTTGCATTGGCTGGCAGCAGAGCGGAGCAGAGCTTGCGGGGGTTACTGTCGCCGTGCCAGCTGGCCGTGGCAGTGCCCGTCCGCTGATGCCCGCTGGCCGAGCCTTTGTGGCCCCCGGGTCCCCACTGAGTGCCACCAACGCCCCTGCTGAGCGAATCTCATTAGCCCTGGAATCAAAAAACCTGCCTGTCCTGCAGAGTCAGACAGCAGCACTACTCAGACATGAGAGGGACAGGGATAGACAGAGAGAGAGATAGACGAGAGAGAGAGAGAGTGAGAGAGAGAGGGGTAGAAAGAGAGAGAGAGAGAGAGAGAGAGAGAGAGAGAGAGAGAGAGACAGAGAGAGAGAGATAGACAGACAGAGAGAGAGGGATAGACAGAGAGAGAGGGATAGACTGACATAGAGAGAGAGGGACAGACAGAGAGAGAGAGAGAGAGTCACATAGAGATACACACACATAGAGAGAGAGAGAGATGGGGAGAGCGAAAGGGATAGATAGAGAGAAAAGTGAGGCTGCAATGCGGTATAACACCAATAATCAAATTTGAATGACATAGATGTAGACAGTGTGATGCATAGAGAGAAATGGGGCCTGCAATGCAGTATGAGACCAATAATCAAACTTGAATTACATCGATGCTATTTGTCCAGGGGCCCTGGTAAGAGCTTCAGAGCTGCTGATGACTTGTGTGTGTGTGTGTGTGTGTGTGTGTGTGTGTGTGTGTGTGTGTGTTGGAGAAAGTGAAAAAACTGAGAGTACTCATATTTGTTCTCTTTTGTTTGCAGAGTTGGAGGCTAAGGAGGCGTGTGAGTGGTTGCGGGCAGCTGGGTTTCCCCAGTATGCACAGCTTTATGAAGGTGACTCATCAATCTATCACTTTTTTTTATCATTGATTGCACTTCTCTTCTCTTTCTCTCTTACTTTTCTCTCTCTTTCTCTCTCACGCTTTCTCATTCTCTTTCTCTCTCACAATTTCTTGTCTCTTACTCGCACTGTCACTCACCCACTCTCTCTCTCTCTCTCTCTCTCTCTCTCTCTCTCTCTCTCTCTCTCTCTCTCTCTCTCTCTCTCTCTCTACTCACTCACTCACTCACTCACTCACTCACTCACACACACACACACACACACACACACACACACACACACACACACACACACACACACACACACACACACACACACACACACACACACCTGTCTATCTCAGCCTTTGGAGTGCACACAGTTGGCTAGTGTGGTAATCCAGCATGACCACACTATACTGGAGTTCAGTGTGATGGGAAATGAAACAGGGGCTTCAGTCAGCTACATTTTCCATTCTCTCCTTTTTCTTCTCCTCCCTCTCTTTCTCTCTGTCTATCTCTTCCTCTGTCTCGCACATTCTCTTTCCACCCACCCACCCCTCTGGGGGTTGTTGCTGAATGGAGTGAGTGAGTGAGGTTGGAGAATGGTGGTGGTGGTGAGTGAGTGAGGTTGGAGAATGGGAAGGGGGGGCGGGAGGCAGCAGTCCCGTCCCGTGGCAGAGGACTAATCCCTGGCAGCAGAGGTAAGCTTGAGTGGGCCGGGCCGGGCCGGGACGAAGGGATGGACATCGTCACGCGGCCAGATGGTCCGGATCCCTTCGGAGCTGTGACCCTGTGCAAGGCATTTCAGCCAGCCAACCAACCCTTCCGAACCCCCAACAACACCCCCACACCCCAACCCCCCCCTCTCCCCTTCTCTCCTGCCCACCAAACACATGTTGGTGTGGGCAAAGCCAAGAACCGCAGCCGATGTTGAACCAAAGCCATAACACAGCTGATTTTGTTGACTTGTTTGTAGATATGAGCGGTTTTCCGAACAGGTCTTTGCTCAGCGTTGCACGAAAGGATTATGGCACAAGCTGCTCATGTCTTACCTCATGTTTGAACATGAGAAAGTGTGTGTGCGTGTGTGTGCGCGTGTGTGTGTGTGTGAACTCGCGTCTGAAAATAAGAAAGTAGGGGAGGCAGGAATCACTCAAGTCCTCCACTTTAGTGAGCCCCCCCCCCCCCCCCTATATATATGTACTGTAGGTACTGAAAAACAGCAAAGTGGTACCTATCCACACGTAGGCAGGCAGGCAGGCAGCTTTGTGGGCTGAAGCGAAGTGCTTAGACATTCCTGCCCTACCTCCGTATTCTTGGCTTTGACAGCCAAGCGAGTCTCCAGTTAATTTACCATCAGAGTTGCAGCTTACACCGACAGACACACGGCTGAGAGCGAACACCACAAGAGTGAAATTCTTGCCTTTCATGTGGGGGTAAAACAAAATCAGAGTTAAGACGGTAGCAAAGCTGTCTTGGAGGCAGCTAGGCATCTGGCCAATTCTCAAACAACTTATTTCAAGTAACACTTTTTTTCTTTTTAAAGGGCATCACACCAGGGTTAGGCTACAGGGGGGTGACTCAGTGTCTCTCAAAGAGCTGGTGTGTCATCTAAATATAGAGTACTATGCTGGTAGGGAATCTATCATAAGAGAACATCAAGACGACCTTTGGTCCCACGCTTCCAGTGACTTCACTGTTGTAATTCCCAATGGTCAGTGATGCTGACCCCTTGTGCTGTGCCTGAAAA
>JAODXP020000020.1:16780897-16785897 GCA_027497455.2 Sardinella longiceps
TGCTAAAAATATGTTTCCCTCCTTATCCTCTAAAAACAGTCTTGGCCCACAGCAACTGTTTAATATCCCCTCTCTGTTGGTTTGTCTTTGTGGATGGTGCTGTTTGGGAGCTGATTTATTCATAAATGCAATTGGTAGTGGCTCCCTTTCAAAGGGGGTGTCACCTGGCCCAGATTGAGAAGAGCTACTTTAAAGGCAATCACAAAGCAGTCGGTGAGTCACGCCATTCTCACACGAGATGCCATTCAAACGCTCCAGTTAAGTCTCCAAGTTAAGTCCCCATCCTCCACCCTCTCAATCTTCTCTTTACCTATCAATTCTTCTTCTTTTCTCTTTCTCTTCTTCTTCTCTCAGACTATTTCCCCCTCTTTTCATTCTTTCTTTCTTTGTTCATTTTAACTCCACCCCCCCCCCCCCTCTTCATCTTTCGCTGACTTTTCTGCCCATTAAACATATATGTATGACTTGAGAGCGTTTCAAGACTGCTTTCTGACCAGTCTATAAATAGATGACACTGGGCGGATAGATTTGCCCGTTGGCACACACTCGTTTTGAGGGATGGATTGTGGCACACACACACACACACACACACACACACACACACACACACACACACACACACACACACGTTTGGAGGCATGGAGTGTGGCAAAGATAAGGCCAAAGAGCGCCTTCACACAGCAGGGCTGACGGAGCCTTAAACCGCCCATGCCCCAGTGGTAGTCTTCCCACTTCTTGGGCTCCTGTGTTTGGGCAAAGCCAGCCAGGCAGAGTCCCCCACCGGATTGGATTCTGTCCCACCTCAAGGCCCCACCTGAATGTCAACTCCAAAGGGAACATTCCCAAGAGGAACAATGTATTTTTGGGATAAGACGCACGCACACACACACACACGCACACACACATACACACAGACAGAGAGACAGAGACAGAGAGAGAGAGAAAACGCCTCCACACATGCCAAAAGAACAGGCAGATAGATGGGGGAGAGAGAGAGAGAGAGAGCACAGCCTAGTTTCCCTCTAGTGCATAACCCAGCTGAGTCATTTCTCTGGCGCAGTGGATTGGCCTTTGATATCTGCTCATGCAAGCAAGGCAAGGCATGCAAACAACTTTTGGTTTCTAAAATTTCTCTTTACATCTCTTCTATCTCTTCCATTCTCCTCATTCTTATTCTCTCATGCCTTCAAGTGTGTGTGCGTGTGTGTGTGTGTGTGTGTGTGTGTGTGTGTGTGTGTGTGTGTGTGTGTGTGTGTGTGTGTGTGTGTGCACGTGTGTGTGTGTAATTGACTTTTTTGATTTGATTGATTTGGTGTCCACAAACCAAATGAGTCTTGAGGATTAAAAAAACCCAAAATCAAACACTGACGTTAACTTTGTCTTCAGTAGGGCACCATGTCCAATATGCTTATGCCAGTGTGAGGAACTCCAAGTGTCAATCATTTGCTTTGAGAGATAAGGAGGAGTTGTTTGGTTGCAGACAGAAACGCTGGATGTGTCAACTGTGAATCTTGAGTGCATTTGCAGCACAGCTCCATCAAAGGAAAACCTTTGCTTGTTAGTGTGGTGTCATTTTAATTGATAATGGTTCTGTCGATGCTAAAAGAGATATGTTTTAATTAATTGATGTGACTTTAATTATACTTGTCAGCTGCATTTCACCGCATTGATGCTTCATTTTAAATATCTGACTGAGTTAGCTATGGGATTCCTTATCACATTGTGGCAGCAGCTGTTCTCACGAAAACAGTTTTCACATTTCTCTCTCTCTCTCTCTCTCTCTCTCTCTCTCTCTCTCTCTCTCTCTCTCTCTCTCTCTCTCTCTCTGTGTGCTTGTGCGTGCTCGCCATTTATTCATTCATTACTAGCACATTGTTTATATAATCACTTATCAGTTCAGATAACAGGCTGTTTATGGCTGTATATTTTGATGCTGTTATTTTTAATCTGTATCAGCCATCCAAAATAAAGTAATCTAACCACGTGTGTCTGTGTCTGTGTGAATCTCAACAGGAGGCTAGCGACGCTAAACAAGTGTGCTGCGATGCGATTAGAAGTTCATTTCCAATGCAAGCAGGTAGGTGCAGTGGTGCGTCTCATTGGATCATCATTTAGGCTAGCTGTGTTTGATATGCATAGCAAGGCTGACAGATACAACCTGCTCTGCCATTATTATATGTCATTGTGTTTGTCATCTAGCTTTCTCAATACGCTTTTGGGTCTCGACTGACCTTAAATGTGTTTGCATGAATTACCTTGTTCCTGTAGAGCACATCCAGTGTCCTTGTTGGAAATTGGTCTATTTTTCATTTAATTTCATTAAATCTTTTAAATGTCTTTGACATGAAGGTGCTTACACCATGTTAATATTCTACTTGTGCTAGTTCACTATTGTGTTCTTTTTGGTGTTTTTTTTTTCTTTCTTTTTTTTCTGTCATATTTTAGCTGAAGCACTCAAGAGTGTATTGTGTTCTAGTTTGCTATGCAAAGTGAGGATAGGCATACAGTAGCAAACCTGACAGATAGAACCTGCTCTGCCATTATTCCATTGTGTTTGTCATCTAGCTTTCTCAATGCGCTTTTGGGTCTCGACTGACCTTAAATGTGTTTGCATGTTTTCCCGTAGAGCATATCCAGTGTCCTTGTCGGAAATTGGTCTATTTTTCATTTAATTTCATTAAATCTTTTAAATGCCTTTGACCTGAAGGCTACTTGTGCTAGTTTATTATTGGGTCCTTTTTTTTTTTTTCTTTCTTTCTTTTCTCTCTCATATTTCAACTAAAGTACTCATGAGTGTGTTCTGGTTCGCTATGCAGAGTGAGGACTCGGAGGAGGATGACGTGTGCGCCATCAGCGATCGCTGGGCTTTCCAGCGCGAGAGTAAAACCTGGTCCAGGCTTCGCCCGCTCTCCCCAGACTCGCCCGGCGACCAGGTCAGAGACGGCGGCCCGCTCCGACCCCTCAGGGCGTCGGCTAGCAGCGAGAGCGTACTGAGTGACTTCAGCAACCTGGAGGTCACCTCTGTCGCGTCGGCGGCATCTGCACTCAGCGACAGCAGCCTAAGTGTGGAAAGCACGCGCGAGAACAGCCCGTCAGAGGCGACCGTCTCGACCTTTGGTAGCAGCGGTGTCGTTGGCGTGGGGGCGGATGTTCACCATGACGCCAATGGTGAAGAAGACAACAAGAAGCGGAGGGCGTCATCATCATCGTCGCTGTCAACGGCGAGGGACAAGCCCAAGAGATGCTCTCGATCTTTCCTCCGTAGGATGGAGTCGCTGCGGAGAAAGGATCAGGAACGACAAGCGGCAGCCACCACTGCGATGTTAACGAGGATGCCACCGGACGCTCTCCACTGCACCTCTGGCGAGAGCCTGCCGGGGCGAAAAGGCAAAATGGCGAAGGCCCACACCATCTGCAGGAGCAGCCTGAGTCGCTGTAAGCTGCCCGACTTTGCGTCCGGAGTCCCCCGCCGCTCCTGCCTGTATCTGGAGGACTACCAGCTCGCCTGGAGCAAACCTCAAGCCACGGACCGCAGCGTGGCGCTCAGAATCAGGCAACAAGGAGGGAGGCTGGTCCATCTTCCCAAGGATCACAAGCCCGGAACGTTCCCTCGCTCGTTGTCCATCGAGAGCTTGTGTCCCGCCTCGCTTGGTGACAGCGCCAACGCCATTGGCTGGCCCGGGGAAGACTGCAACTTCTCGGTGGGCAGCATGAGCAGCCGCAGTGACTCGCAGGACTTCTCCAACGACGACTCCACCTTCCGGAAACGGCGAAACTCCACGTCGTCCATCGGCAGCGTTTACGACAACGTTCCGGAAGGTGGCGGGAGCTCCGAAGAGTTACTCAATCTGGCCGGCACAGAGCAAGCCCTGGACCTGGACGACATTCTCCGACAAGTCCACGGACTTCAGCACAACATCGATCAGTGGTCACGCCAACTCGACCAGGCCCAGACGGAGGAAGACTCGGCTGTGGACTCGACAGTACCTAGCAGCCCTCATTTGGAGGAGCAGTCCATGTCGGATGTGGGGACGACCATGAGCGACTACGACAGCACCGGAAACTCCCTGAACGATGGCGACGGAGAGGGCGAGATGAGGGAGAGGAGGGACTCCGGCGTCGGAGCGTCACTCACCAGACCAAGCAGGTAAAATACTATAGTAATTTTGGAGGGTTTTTTTCTCTCTCCCTCTGTCTGAATGTTCACACAAAAAAAATAGCTGCTAAAAAAAAGCAGCTGCTAAATTCCTCTGTTGTCTCATGACGTGCCCATTGACATTGCATTTGCATCAGAGTGGTTCAAATTTGAAGCCAAAATACGTCTAATTTGCATTAAGTTGACTGGTTTAAGGTTTTTTTTTTATTTGCTCTAGTTGCCCAAGTTTAGTAACTAGTCAGTCTAGTCACTTTTTCCTCTCTTGTCCATACAAAGTGAACTACTTGCGGCGAAAAGTAAATTGCTTCACAGCTTTAGTAGCTCTTGGTGTGAAAACACAGCGTCTCTCCCTGAAGATATCAAGTTGAACTCAGAGATTTGGTTCCCCAAGGGTATCTGGCTAGTTTGCAATGCAGGCGTTGTTGCCTGTTATCCCACCTCACCTCACTCAGGCAGGTAAAACCAACACAAATATGACAACATAATGTTGTCCGCTAGAGAATTGTCTAGACCTCTCCATCCCTCCTTAGAGTGCAAGTGTTTTCAGCTCCCTGAGGCAGTAGCTCTCCACCTACAGTATGTTAGTGTGTGCCTAAGGCCAGTCTCTTGCATCACCGCAGGGGAAGCTGTGTGTGAGGCGGTCCGTAGAGTCAGTCCACCATCTCCTCTCCTTCACCATCCTGTTGCACTCCTATTGCTGCACAGTCACACTCAGAGAGGGGAATTTCATCAGACACGTCAGTCAGATTTAGCTGTCAATTCCAAACCACTGAAACCACTGATTGGCTGCATTACATCTGGCATGATTTTTTCCCCTCTGTTTTTGTCGCTGTGGAATAAGTTT
>JAODXP020000020.1:16795897-16800897 GCA_027497455.2 Sardinella longiceps
CACACACACACACACACACACACACACACACACACACACACACACACACACACTCACTCCAAAAGTTGTGTCAGAGGGGCCTTGAGGAAGGATATATTTGGATGTGTTTCATTTGCATGCCGCTGAGTGTTTGTGGGGTAGCAAGCAGGTGTGTGTGTGTGTGTGTGTGTGTGTGTGTGTGTGTGTGTGTCGGGGGGCCAGGGAAAGCTGGCGTGTGTGTGTGATGAAACTTGTGCTTATGGGAGTGTAGTTGGGGAGGGAGAAAGCTGCTTCTCTGCACTTTCATGGCCGCTTGCTGGGGAAATGCCAGTGAGAGAGATGAGAGGGACTGACTGAGGGAAACGCTACGCAGGGGAAACGGGCAAAAGATGCTCACCGTGCTGTCAGCTTTTTTTTTTTCTGTCAGTGCATGCATGGCCCCTACAGTACCTCACCAATTCTCTGTATCCCATCCCACAGACACACACACACACACACACACACACACACACACACACACACACAACACCACACACACACACACACATACACACACACACACACACACACACACACACACACACACACACATAAAGAGCAATTCCCACTCCGTACAAAATTGACAAAAGGCTCATTCTGACTTATTATGTCAGAACGCTGACTGCTCGAAACGGAACAATGCAACTCTTCCTCCTGAGGCAAACAGAGACAGACGGACAGAGACTGCATCCACAGGCCATGTGTGTGTGTGTGTGTGTGTGTGTGTGTGTGTTTGAGCGAGCATCTAGAGGCCTTGGCCAATTGCTGCGTCACTAGCATTAATGCCTGCTAGGGCAACTTTGAAGTGTGTGTGTGTGCGCTTGTGCGTGTGAGTGATTTTTGAGGTTTGCACCTGGGACAGAGAGAGTATTCATTTACATATAGGGGGTGGTGGTGGTTAATGTGGTAGATTTGCCATTCGGTAGCCGAAGGGGTTGCAGGATCTAACCCCACTCCACCTGACCCCATTCAAGTGTCCTGGAGAGAGATACTTAGCCCCAAATTGCTTCCGGTGAGCAGTCTCTGCCATTGGATGTGTGTACCTTGTAAAACACTTTGAGTGCTCATAGGAGTAGGAAAGTGCTATATAAATGCTGCCAATTTTCCATTTCCATTACATTATGTATTTAACACCCCCCCCCCCTCTCTCTCTCTCTCTCTCTCTCTCTCTCTCTCTCTCTCTCTCTCTCTCTCTCTCTCTCTCTCTCTCTCTCTCTCTTCCTCCCTCACCTGATATCTTTATGCCATAATCTTCACCAACCTCCACAACCAACCCCCTCCACCCCGCCCAGCTCCGCCCCTCTCCATCTCTTCGTCAGCCTCACCTCCACCCCTTCCTCTTCTTCCATGCCCCCCCCCCTCTCTCTCTCTCTCTCTGTCTGTCTGTCTGTCTGTTTCTCTCTCTCCCTCCCCTGGTATCTTTCCCTCCCTCGTGCCATAATCTTTACCAATCTCTACCTAACCTCCACACTGACCCAACCCCCTCCACCCCGCCCAGCTCAGCCCATCCCCTCTCCATCTCCCTCGTCAGCCTCATCTCCACCCCTTCCCCTCCTTCCATGTCTCTCTCTCTCTCTCTCTCTCTCTCTCTCTCTCTCTCTCTCTCTCTCTCTCTCTCTCTCTCTCTCTCTCTCTCTCTCTCTCTCTCTCTCTCTCTCCCCCTGTTTCTCACACACTGTGTCCTGATTGCTTTCCCGCCAGGTGGGCGATGGGCATCCGATCCGTCTGTGGCGAGTGTCGGCGGAGATGGAGGCGCCGTCCAGTGTGGTGCTGCAGCGGGTGCTGCGTGAGCGTCACCTGTGGGACGAGGACCTGCTGCACAGCCGCATCATCGAGAGCCTGGAGAACAACACCGAGGTCTTCCACTACATCACCGACAGCATGGCGCCGCACCCACGCCGGGACTTTGTTGTGCTCAGGTGAGTCTTATTGACATATTGACCTGTGCACACCCACGCCCGCCCACATTCACATTCACACACGCCCACCCACATTCACACACACACACACACACACACTCTCTCACATCACACACACACACACACACACACACACACTCTCACCTCTCACACTCACATGTGCACACACACACACACACACACACACACACACACACACACAGACTCGCCTCTCACTTAGGCGCTCACACACTCATTCCCCACTTTTTTGTGTGTGTAAGAGCCTGTTTGGGCATGACTGACACTATGAAACAGTACACATTTAGACCCACTAGGCTGACATAAACACACCTAGAACACACTGTTTCAGTTCCAAAAGTTTTTGAAGCATCAGTTGGGCTCACATTGCAAGCAGTACAAGTGCACTACAATCTACAGTGCACAGCCAAAGGTAATTGTAGGGGGGGAAAAAATCCTTATGGGACATTTTGTCTTAATTAACTTTTGTCTTAATTATTAACTAATTAATTTATTGGGCAGCAAGTAGATCAGACTGACCAGACAGTCTGGTGACCTTTGATTCCATTCCCAACCCCTCTGGCCTGTTGCACGGCCATTTCACTTCTTGGACACATAACAAGCAGTTGCTAAATGTCAGACAGCCTTAACATCAGCCGCATAACGGCCGCTCACCGTGCTCCTACGAGCACCCCAGTGCCTCTTTTTTTTTCTAAACAAGCGCGGTGATGCGTTACCACCTTAAACAGCTTCCATCCACCTCCCTCTTGCACTTAGTGCCAGCCAAGTGGTCACGCGCGTCGACTGCATCCAGAGCGTACAGGGAGATCAAAGCCATGGCAAGACTTGAAAAGCCAGACATTGAGTGTGTGGAGATGCATAATATAACACACACACAAGGGCCCGCAGAGCGCCATGTAACTCGTTTAGACATGGGATGCTAAGGAGTTTTGTCACTTTGGATCTGCTTGATCATTAGTAGTAGAAAAGAGAAAATGCACGCTGTCCCGGATCACAACACAACTTTTTATTCATTACACCACCTGGGGGGGTGGGGTCACACTGTTATTAAAAAAAGGTTGTGTTATCAGGCATTGTGATCAGTGCAGTGAAGTCTTCATTGGCTTTTCTGTCATCACAATCCTTGTTAGTACTTTGGTTAGGGTTAGGACAAGAGAGAATGGACTTGTTTCACACTTGAACATTCCGACATTCCATGGTACTAAACTGAACATTCTGTCATTGAAATGCATTGGATTTATGCCTCTTTCTGACTTGAAAAAAATGGGTAATAACATTTCAAACATGTTTAAATTCACTTTCTTTCAAATAATACACATTTGAAGCACTCAAATTGGGAGGTCCCGAATAGATTGAAGCTTCATGCACATAAATGTAAAACCACTTTTATCTACTCGGGACCTCCAAATTTGCCTGCTTCAAATGTGTATTATTTGAAAGAAAGCAAATTTAGATGGGCTTTAAATGTTATTACCATTTTTTTTTTCAAGTCAGAAAGAGGCATAAATCCAATGCATTTCAATGATAGAATGTTGAGTTTACTACCATGGAATGCTTTTAGAACCTCGGAATGTTCAGGTGTGAAATAAGCTTATAAAGTCTTGCTTCTCCACTGATTCATCATCAATGAACATCCATCATCAGAAGCCATTGTTTATTCGGTGAAAAATGAGTGTTTTTGAACAGCAATGCCCAGAACTGACAATCAATCAATCAACTAAATGGAATAACAAAAAGCAACAAAGATATAACAACAAGTGGCTGATTACTCAACAGGGAAAGGAAAGGAAACATTCAATGATACTACAATGAACTGATAGCTAAATTATAAATATTCCCCTGCCTGAAATCACTGATAAGTGCCCATCTAATGCAGATTCAGGGAATTGCAGATCTCTTGCTCAAGTTGCCGTGCTGCTAACACTGTTGGTTCTTGTGCTGCATCACTGACTATTGTCATACAATTGGCAGACAGCACTCCAGTTTACAAGTCTTGTCTTTTTGGATCTGGCCTGTGTGATTCACACATCTGTCTTCATTAATGCTCAAGGACAGCTTGCAACCCTTGAGATGGCTGAGCTAAAATGTTTACTCCAGCCAATATACTGATGTATCACCCGGTTGAATGGAATACTGATTTCTGATTGGCTGGCTGGGTGTGTGTGTGTGTGTGTGTGTGTGTGTGTGTGTGTGTGTGTGTGTGTGTGTGTGTGTGTGTGTGTGTGTGTGTGTGTGTGTGTTATTTAAGGGATATCAGGTGACAAGGTGTGCTGTTATACGGAACTAATGAACGAGGTGGGGGTGAAGAACTTTAAGTTGCCGCCTCCACCGCCACGTTTATTATTTCCATGTAACAGCACACCTCCCATTATCCAGCTTCTCACCCTGCTGCAACTCATCCGTGTAAAGAATTGGTCAATTAAAAACATAGGAAATCGTGCTGACAGCTTCAACTACCATTTAATATACTATGGTGGTTATGTTTACCATTCAAAAGAGTATTGATAAAGAGCACAAATTAGACTTTTTTGCCAGATATACCTTCATAGATATGCATTATACAATATGCTTTCTTACAAAGCTGAGTTTTTAGGAGGGACTTAAAAGAGAGTTCTGACTTGGCTAACTTGGGTTTTGGTTTTGTGATGGCCATGTGTGGTGATTAGGCCACTGGTGCACTTAGAAATAATCCGATGGGGAAATTGGCAGGCTTATTAAGGTGAGCCTGTGTCTGAGAAGCATCTTGGCTCCCCGCCTCTCTCGCCTCTGGGAAAATCAATTGGGCAACAGTTTCCTACAACACTAATTGAACCCAACTTTCAAGTCTGACTTGGAATATACTTGACTCTATCTAGAGTCGGTGTGATGCATTTCTTATTAGTCCACAACTTCAGACTTGATAAGTGCCTCAGGCCTCGCACTCCAAGCCAATAATGAACTGTAATATTTTTCTGTCTGATTTTTTTTCTTTTTCTTTTTTCTTTTTCCATCATTATTATTGTTATTTGTTGATGTTATTATAGAGTGTGAAGAAGTGCCGTGTGT
>JAODXP020000020.1:16805897-16813397 GCA_027497455.2 Sardinella longiceps
CCTCAACCTCTCTGATGGCTGTACAATCTGCATCAATCTGCAAAAGTATTTTTGAGTATCTGAATATATGCACCCGAACCCATGTTCTGACAAGTGCCCTACCCCTTAATCTGCTATTGTGCTCCTGTGAAGGACAAGAACATAATTTAAGACAGAGGATTTTTTTGTCCCTTGAACATCTATACACCTGAAGGCAAATAGGAACTGAGCAAAACACTCAACCATGTCTGTCCCCTCATTGATTGAGTTGAATGAAAAAAATAAGACTCAGTCGCTTCCCTCTCTCCGCTCATTCCTATGCCTACTTCATTAACAGAGAGGGCTTGCACTTGGTGGCCAGCGAACGTGGATCCCATACACAGCAGCAGCTCTCCTGATCAATTATTCCTGATCTCATATGGCTCTGTTAACACGGCACAAATAAGTGCTCTTGCTCGTTCCATCTCTTGCTCCGCTGTTTCTCCTGACTGCCCTCTGTGGCAGGCCAGCTGCACCAAATGAAGGGGAGAGGATTCAGGCGATGGGGTGTGTGAAATTAGGCATCTGATTATGCCGGCTGCTTAGCATATTGTCAACAAGGAGAGTGGAAAACGGTGCATGTGGGACCAGGGGCTCTGTGAATCGAGAGAGAGAGAGAGGGGGGGGAGCAGTTTTGTGATGTAGCTGTGTTGAATGGCAATGGATAAGCTGCAGTGGATCACGATTAATCCAAAGTTTGATTCCAATAAATAACAAATGCCACAGCTAAGTTATAATAGCTAACTAAAGTTAGATAACTAAAATAGCAGACAAATAAGTGATGACTGACAGTAGAATGTTAATATGGTGAGTGACAACTGGCTAAATGACCATTGGTGTTTCAAACCACCATTGCAAAAAAGTTAAGATTTTTTTTATAAACAAACAAAACATCCTTTATCCCCAGTCATCTTTGGTTGGAATCTGATTTGTTAAATTCCGTTGCACAGCCTGTGCTCATGTGTTTGTTTGCCATTTGCCCCTGTGTTATCTTGTGACACTGGACTTTTTTAAAGGGACACCAGGCAACGTTTTACTGTTAATATACCAGCCTTGAAGTTACTTTGATGATGAAATGGTTCATTGCGGGGTGACTGATCGTTCTCTCGTCAGTCTCGCTGTTTCGCTGTAATTTCACGGGATTGTTTCGCTGTAATCCCGCTTGCCGGGTCCACAAAATAGAAACTGAAAGTAGATATAACTGAAATCACATTCATTACCGGCTTGTCAGATGACATAACGCATGGAAATTATCATCTTTGATTCGTGCTCTTTGGTTTGGAAATAAACTTACATAGATTGTACAATGTAGTTGTATTTTTTGTAATATTTCAGCGACTGTAGGTGGAGCTCTGGAGATAGAAAAATGGAGTCCTGCCTTGTGTCCCTTTAAAGGGGAACTAGGGGAGATGCCCATGATCACACTGAACCCATGCAGGAACTTCAATTGCACCTTTAAATGGCTAAGACAGCAACTGCTGTAATTGGAGATTGTAGCACCATGTCAATCCAGGCAGTGAATCCAAATGATCTTTTATGTTGTGGTTTCCTCTGGACAGAACACAAAGCTAGACACTGCTACCTGAGAAAAACAATCTTTCATCTATTACTGCCTTAAATTGCTTGGTTATCTTCAAATGGTACAGACAAACTAACCACCATGTTGGCCATTACAAAAGAGAATAACGCACATCTATGACCATTACCAATCTGTCAAAGACTGATCGACCAACCTGGGCCTCAGGTGGAAAAAAGATCTACAGAGAGACACTCAGCTGAGCACTTCTAGAACTACAAATAGAACTCAGGAAATGGGCATGTCCTCCGATTATTTGCCCACCATACAATGAGGCCAGCTTATAGTCTTGCCATTGAGAATGCATAGAAAACAGTGTTTTTAATCATTGGGCAAGCACTCAACAGTTGTTTGACTTTTTTAATCATCTCACAGACATTTCCAATCGCCATAGCTCACACTGAAGAAGTGAGCTAGCCTGAAACGTCTGTGTGGTGATTAAAAAAGTCAAACACAACTGTTGAGTGCTTGCTTCATTCAAGTCTGTATATATTATTGCATTTCATTCAGAAAGTTTAAGCACCCAGTGTATATAATGCGGAGTGTTGAGCGCGTTTCCTTGACTTAAGTTTTTTTATTAGGCTCATTTTAATAACATGCAGCAAATTAACGTTGGAAAATGGGAATGTCATCACAAGCCCTTTCCCCTCTACACTGCCGAAGGCTCTAAATTATAATGTGTCTGTGACCATGTGAACAAGAAAGATAACTTTTGTATGAGAGATTCTACTGCATTTTGTATGAGAGATTCTAATGTAAAGCCAGCAATGTGGCCTCAAAAAATGCCATTGAGTGACAGAGGAGTGAAAAATGGTAGAGTGATGTCAGATTCTCAAGTTCTAGAGTTTTGTTATTCTACCCAAGTTCCACCAACCAAGCATCTAATGAATTATTATTAGGCAGCGAAGGGGTTCAGGGGTGACCAGTCCAGTCACCACTCCCAAAGAGATCAGAGGTCAGAGGTCAGATGAGACTACAGCAGAAAACTAAAGCAGACTATTGGTCAAATGTTAAAACTCAAACTGCACGGCCAAGCCTGAAAAGAGAACCATTCTAATTGTGTTTTCCCAAAGCCCTATTAAAAAACATTGCCACTGAAACTGTGCCTCTGCAGTTCAGGGCCGGGATCATGAGATCATGAAAGAGGACTTGTGTGATTATTTTTCCACTAATAAGGGAAAGCCTGTCAAAATCACTTCTGTCAAAATACTTTGTCACTTAAAGCTCCTACTGCAGCAATAAGGCTTTCAAGTATTTTTTTTTATAGGGGTTCAATATGGTGTTGATTTGTATGTTGAATTTAATGGATACAAAAGTAAATAGGCCTACTGCTTTGTTCAGTATGTGTTCACTCTGAGAATGTTAATGCTGTAGGTAAACCATGCATTCTGTTTTTGTAGATTTTGAACAGTGCTTTGGATTACAGTCCTGCTGAATCAAATAAAGCTTTGTTTGAAATCTACAATAAGCACATACTTATCATTTTTATATTATGTCAAACTAAACAAAAAAAAATATAGGCTGCTTTTCAGACAGAAAAGAATAGAATAGAATAGAAATTAGGAGTATCTGCAGTGACCATAGCAACAGGTGTGCATTGCTTGTAAATGGGAAAGATAAAGTGAAAGTCAACCTTTCTTAAGATCTAAGGTTATGGCCATGTTCTTATGAGAGACCACACCACCTTCAAGAAGTCGTGCTACATGGCAAGATTCCTTTTTGGGCTGAAACATTCCACAAAACAGACACTGCTCTCTTCTCTATGACTATGTGAAACTTTGATGGTCTACTTAAGTGCATTTAGGTATTGATAATGCAGGACTGTTTGCAATTATCACACACACACACACACACACACACACACACACACACACACACACACACACACACACACACACACACACACACACACACACACACACAGGTGTGCCTGCCAAACAGTTGCCTGTCAATGCCTCACCCCTCTGTTAATGGAGGCATTATCATTTGTTTGCTGAAGCAGGTGGCAAATTATTTTCTTGTTTATCTCAGCTGTGATATTTGCTATTTATTTGTTAAAGGTAATTAGATATTCCCGCTGATGCACTGTGCCCATGCAAGCGTATTATGTTGTGGCTGTTTTGCACTGGGTTTCAAGAGGAATGTCTTCTCTTTTGCCAGAGACAGTTTCTTATAGCACTCATGAAACACATATCCTGTATGGCTCCAATCACTGTGAATGTTATAATTGTATTCATCAATTATATTGAAGTTGTCATCACAACTTCAAAGCAGCTTTTCTTCAAATGAAATAGTTGTTTGAACCTCATGGGAAAATGCACATTCAATAGACACCCAGTAGGCCTATTTGAATAAAATTATTAGATTCCCATCTCAACGGACACAGAGCAACTTTTCATCACCGTTTGAAGTATCCTTTTTATCAAACCATTTGTTTTGGCGCCATCTCCAAATCAATTTGGATGACATTTACTGAAGGGCACATTTTTATTTTCCACCAGCCATCAAGGATATGCATTGTACAGTTCTGGAAACCCCCTCAAAATAAAATAAAATCATGACATTCAAACTTTTTTTTTTTTTTATCAGACACCATAATGTTCGAGCAGTGGCATAAGACTAAGAATGTTTTGAAGGTTTTGTATGCATTTTATTAAAGCTAGTCTACTAGTTCTACAGCAAAAAAAAAAAATGCCTGGTGACCCTTTAATGATAGGATCACATTGACAGATAATCACCAGTACTGAATATTGACTGTATAAGGGTCTGCATAAGTCTTTTCATTTGTAAAAACAAACAAACAAACAAACAAACAAAAACTATGCTCTAACTCCATGTATCAGCAGCAGACATCCATGGGAGGTGATGCTTCTTTTGTTGTCTTCATTTTAGTCACAGACAGAATATCAGAATGATGATTTCATCACATTGCTCAGACAGGCATGGTGACTCATGTCCTTACTGACTGACAACAATAACAACAACAACAACAACAACAAAAAAGGAATGAAAAAAGAAAAAAAAAAACATATCTGTGTCTTTGGCGCATTCATATTAACCACAAGGCCTCAAAAAGTTAACAAGATCCATGTTGATGTTAAAAAGTTAATGAACTGGAAATTACATTTCCTTCAGCTAATAATGTCTCAAACCATTTGGCTAATAATGCAAGTATTTATTTTAATATTTTTAAAATGAGGCCAGCGATAAGCAGAGAGATTAGAAGAGATTTTTGAATTTTGTGTGTCTCATTCTGAGTTTTCCAAGTGCATGCTTAATCACTAGGCATATTCTAATTGTTGTATATCTGAATTTAATTGGTTTAATTGAGTGTTTTCCTAGATTGCTGTAAAATTGACCAAAAGTTTTATAGAGCTCATTAAAGCAATATGGAGTTTCCCTCCAAACATTTCCAAGAGTCATATTGGCACTGTTAGAATAAACAAATTGTTTGGTGGCATTATTTTCTGGCGAACTTTCCATTACTAACTGCCAAGCTGTATTACATATTATTTATTTATAAATAATTATTTTATTTTGGGGTGATTTCCTACCCTGCACCCAGCAGTTTGCAGTGCATATCCTGGATGGCTAGTGGGAATGACATCCAAATTAATTCAAAGATACAAAATTAATTGACTGATAAAAATGATACCTCAAATAGTGGTTATGAGGAAATTTCACACAGGGAATGTGGTAAAAAAAAAAATGAAACTAGAGGCAATGTTGTCTTATCATTTGGCCTATAGCAGTGGTTCTCAAACTTTTTCAGACGAAGGACCACTTTGCCCAAAAAATATTTTTTAGGGACTACCTACCCTCGCACCCCCTCACCAAGTCGCATGCTGCTACCCCTTACCCTTTGACCAAATCAAGAGGCATTTCTAAATTGCCATTATGGGCACTTTAAATTCAGATAGCTTGAAGTTTTTAATGAAAAATTACAGGCCTGGTTTTTGGTGATATGGGCTGAACAGAAACACAGCTATTAAAGGAGGAAGCCGATGTGATTCTGTCTTACAATATGTTAAATAATGATCGGAGCACGGACTTGTCACACTTCGTCAATGGTGGAAATTATGGAGGTAAGCTACAGTTTTCAACTCAGACTATCAGGTGCTGGGCCACTCCACCGCTAAGCCTGTTTGTAGCCAATCAGTTAACTAGCCGTATTCCCGAGAGGAGGGGACAGGTGCAAGTGAACTATGTGCGACATGTCCGTGCTCCGATCATTATTTAACATATTTTAAGACAGAATCACACCAGCTTTCTCCTTTAAGAAATTTTTATGGTAGCTACGTGTATGTTGTAGAAATAGACAGAAACCATTGTATTGTTTTACCCTAAAATTATGTGTAAATTAAGACAGGTGGAATTCAATTCCATACAAACTGTTGTGCGCATCCTGAAAATAATCTGATATAGATATTTTTATTAGTAGTAGTGATGAAGCCGTAGGCCTATTTAGATGTATGCAAAGTGACACACTTGTGTTCTGTTCCATGATTAAATTAAATTATCTGAAAAATTATTCACTACAAGAAAACCATCCAGCACTCTTGGGGTTTTCTGTCCCTGCCCTATTTTTGCTCCCTCACTTTTTGGGTCTCTGCATGAGGTCTACAGGGTGACAGACTGGCCTAGTTCTTCTTTTTCGGCCCAAAAACAGTGTTCAGATGTCATCCAAGGCAATATATCATAGGGCCAGCCAGCCAGTCTCTCTGCTGACTAACTCCTACCAAGAGCAAAGATTAAGGAGCAGCTGCTGACCGGTCACACAAAACCAGATTTATTTATTTTCCCCATATATCCATATATAGGCTTCATAATTTGTGAATTAATTAATGGGTAACACATTATAATTAAATTCTATATTATCTTAATCGATACTCTTAAACAGCTATTATTTACTTGTTTTCCTTTTTTCGGGCTGATTTCTGACATAGGCTACACACCAGGGCCAAACATTTCAAAATTGTCTTATCTTTATATTTTCATAATTATCAGAAATATCTTTTATATACAGTCAATGAGAGATTCTAGTGAAAAGATTGGACAAACCCAAATCTGGCCTATAGGACAACAGAAAGGAAACACAAGCATCATGAAACCAAAGCAGAAAGATCCAGACAATCACCAATTCAGATTCCCAAACATACCTGTTGCAGGCGCTGTACTTAGCTGTTAGAACTCAGGAATGTGAGCTGATTACCAACTTGTTTGCTTTATGTAAAAGGACGAATCCATCACCTGGGAAAATATCCAGTCTGAAGAATAATTCAATGGCAAATAGGGCCAACGTCAAATAAAGCAGTGATCGGAATAAGTACTATTAAAAAGTATTTTCTAAAAACGTATAGTTACGGTGTTTGATTGTGACTGGTTGATTGGTCACGTTTGAGGCTGTTGTAAATTCACGTAAGGCGTTGTGCCCAACAAATACCTGTGATAAAACCAGCACAACCACCTCTCGTGGTTTAGTGCTTACATTCATCTGGAAGCACAACTGCATTATTGATACAATCATTCCCGCAAAGTGTTCTCTACTGTAAGTATTTTTACTGAAAGGATTCTTTTCAGAATTGTTATGGTGAATGAAACCAATGTCTGATCTGAAAAAAAAAATCACACCATGAAAAATTCATAAGGATGTTTAAGAGTAACTCAGGCTTTTTTCAAAAATGTTCTTGCAACTTCTTGAATCCCCATTGGATCTGATAACTGGCTATGCTTATGCTAGATCTTGACAAAAAACACCCTAATGTATGTTATGCCCTGAAGAAGACCACAAGCCGCTACGTGTGGGCTTTTAGTCCTTTCTTTGGACATGTCACTTTTGTAATAAAGACATTTTAAAAGGAATACCTTGGTCCGAGAAAACCTTTTCTCTCCTTTTTTGAAAAACT
>JAODXP020000020.1:16820897-16833397 GCA_027497455.2 Sardinella longiceps
TGGCAGAGAATGGCTTCTGGTGATTCAGCAGCCACACAGCTGTGTGTTGGGAGATGACTTCGGAATGGTCCGGAATGTGGACAGCATTCTAATGGATGACCGGAATCACCTCCACTCCTAACACTCTGGGCACAGAGCTGTCATGTTCATCACCTTTAACACCCCCTGCTACCCCAGGAAAAAAAACAACCTCTCAAAAGTAAATATATATACCACAGCAATCTTCTTTGTAGCTCTGGCACCTTATCTAATGATAGATAACCCCATAAACACAACCAATTGCCTTTAACTCTGTTTACCTTCACTTGTATTGAGGCCAATGGTGAAGAATTTGCTCAGTTTAACAATACCCTGTTTGTCACCTTAGAATGAACTGGGAGAAAAGTGAAACTAAGTTGGAAAACAGGCCCAATGTGCATTCTATACCGAGCCACACCACACACAAACACACACACACACACACACACACACACACACACACACACACACACACACACACACACACACACGCATACACACAAAACCAAAATTGATTTATTTTTTGGCTGGCGCTGAGCTCAGTTTATCCAATTCTGTTTTCCTGCTGCATTGCAGAGGTGATGTGGATTTGATGTGGAGAAATAAATGGCAGATTGATGAGAATCGGCAGGTAGAGAGAGAGAGTGTGTCAAAATGCCAGGAGGTCCTGCAGCTACCTGCCACAGGCTCAGAGAGGTGAGCTGACCTGGCCATATGGACAGCCAATGGGGAGTGACCTCTGACATGGGAAACACAACAGAACTGGCCAGGTAATTCAGGCCATTGAAAGCGCGGTCAATTGCTTGGTTTCCAAGGTTAATGAAAGGTTTCACACGATCAATTCATGCCTGGGGAAATGATAGGCTTTACAGAATCTATCAGTGCCCCGGAGCATCATCCTTGAGAGAATCAACCAATGCGGTGAATAGTGACTCATCACCAATACTTCAATCACTAACAGACAGCAAGAGCAGTGAGCTCCAGTCTTAGTCTACTGAGTTATATAAGCTGATTTGGCTTTAGGAAGATGCAAAACTGTCTGTCCACTGAGTCATTCTGGACAAAAATCGACTGATTGACAACCCTGGAATTAAGGTAAAGCATTAAAATGTGGGGGAAATATCCATCCAATTTGGCCAACTCTGATAAATAAAGGCCAATGAAAATGCATGAATAAGTCAGAGAGGATTCAAGCGGAGTATTCCATGATCTTTGGTCATACTATTTGAAATCCATACTTTCAACGTAAAACAGTGCATAGGGACTAGGCCAAACTGCCATCACTCCTCACTACCCATCCTCACTACCCCCCCCCCCCCCCCCCAAAATAGAAACTGCTGAGTCACTGGACTGCAATGGCATAAAATAGATTTTCATTTTGATTCCATTTGACATTAAGGAAGGAGAGAGTAGTTCCTTGAGCTTGGTAAGGAATCAGAGAGATCAGCAAATCCTCTGAGGGTAGAGGAGGAGTTTATTTCCCCGCTTCCCACTTGTTTACTGAGGTAGGCCCTATCTCACACTCTAGAGAGCTTCTCACACACACACGCACGCGCACATGCACACGCACACACACACACACACACGTCTAGGCATACACAATCATCCTACTACTGTATATGTGACGCTCCAACATGTTTACACACACACACACACACACACGCACACACACACACACACACGTGTCTAAGCATACACAATCATCCTACTTCTGCATATGTGATGCTCTAACATGTTTACAGTGATTAAACTGTCATATGTTGACGGCACATTTCCAAAAGCTCCCGGTTTATGCATAAATCATATCGTGTTTACAGAACAGACAGGCTTTGCAGGGATCTGTGACAAAATCTGAGGGGGGATGAAAAAAAAATGAAAAAAATATGAATGAGAAGGAACATGTTGCTACTCACATATGCGACAAGTTGCTGAAAGATCGAAACATGCGGATGCTGATGTTTGGGATCTCAACATCCTCCATACTCCTATGAGAGAGAGAGAGAGAGAGAGAGAGAGAGAGAGAGAGAGAGAGAGAGAGAGAGAGAGAGAGAGAAGTAGAAAGAAAGGAGAGACAAAGTAGTCTCTGTGTGTTACACAGACAGACAGGCAGATAGACATAGACTCTGTAGTCTGTGTTAAAAGAAGACAGACAGACAGAGAGAGAGAGAGAGAGAGAGAGAGAGAGAGAGAGAGAGAGAGAGAGAGAGAGAGAGAGAGAGAGAGAGAGAGAGAGAGAGAGAGAGAGAGAGAGTCTTCACAGCCACTAAAATGCTATTCTATTTTGCCAGTGCTACTTATCATGGCTGACCATGCGGCCGTCATATTGTCATACACTGAAGGGCTGGAGTCTGGCTGTGACAGAAGTTCACTGGACCTTAAGGAGGCCCTTATCTTTCCCTCTCGCAAGCACCAGGCTTCAGGAGGCAGACATGCGTGTGGCAATCTGCATAATCAAGGCCAACAAACAATGTGTGTTGTGCTCAGAAAAGGGGAATAAAAAGGCAGAAAGTAGGACTACTCACAGAGACTGAAGATTGACAAAACTGTCAAACTGATCCTCATATATTGTGCTCAGTGGGTTGTTTGAGATGTTCCTGCGCCAACACAAACACAAAGTCCAGACAAAACACATACAGACTCAAACAGAATAGATGGAATATTAAGCATGCAAGGTCAAACACAGAAATCGATACAGAGCCAGTGTTATGTTTTTATCTTGTCTTATTGCAACCTCAAGACCAGTCAATGGAGTTGATGTAGCAATGGGAAAAAACTGAAAGGTACATTCAGTCGTTTAAAAGATAAAGGTCAGAATGGCTGTGGTGAAAATGGAAGAACTTTTGAGTTTTCTCCCGTCAAGAACAACAAGACATCTTTCAGCACTGCAAAAGGATGGCAATCAAGATGCAGCCACAGCATTACAATAAACTAAAATAAATTTTTTAAAAAGCTGCTTACAACTGCTGGAGACTTTTCAGACTCTGAAATAATGATGGAGGGAGTTGCTGAATTTGGTTGACAGACAGGTCCCTGCAAAAAAGACAACTTACTTCAGTCAATCAGAACTCCATTAACCCCTACAATATAATATAAAATATAAATATAATATAAATACAATTAAAAAAAAAGAGCAATAGCCATTCATTTGGAAGACAGACAACGTGTGTGTGTGTGTGTGTGTGTGTGTGTGTGTGTGTGTGTGTGTGTGTGTGTGTGCATTCTCACAATTCTATTAGCCGAAGCATAGCTGAGAAAGTTCCCTTCTCAATTGTCCCAATGCAGTTTTTACGCAGAACGCTGGAACAAAAATACAAAACCAGGTTTCAGCACAAACCTCAGTTACACACCTTATTTCTACTAAATATAACTACTGATGCAATGAATGACACCATTATGTCAGTTAAATGCATTAAAGAGGCCCTAACCCCTTGGTCACACGAAAGGGCAACTGGGCGATTTGAACAAGCAACTCAGTTGCCAAGGAGGCATGACTCGTTTGAAGTTCGTTGCTACCGGCAAACACTAAAATATGCGTCTGGTAGCGACAACGTATATCGCCACAGATGTATTTTCGTGTTACAAAACCCATGTTTTCAGATTTGTCTTACCTCATTTGCCGTCTCGTTTTACAAAATATCAAGTCATAAATCCTTAACTTTTTAGTATGTCAAAATATAAATGCCATTTTGAAGTTAGCTCCGCCAATGTGGATGTCCGATCAAAATTCCTTTTGAAAGTATGCCGTCACGCATGGCTTCACTCTGATTGCCGTTTATGAAAAATCGCCTTGCTAATTCGCCCAACTTTTGCAGAAAATAGCCTGCATTTCTATTAATTTTCCCCGCCCACCAGGCGATCTGTTGCCCAGTTGCCTCTACTAATCGCCCGTTGCCTACTGTCATTGAAAATGAATGGGAGCTAGTCGCCCAACAGCAGTGATTTTGTCGCCTGTGTGACCACACGGTAAATACTAATTCAAGTCAAAGTCATCACTCATCATCAAAATCATACACTTACAGTGGGTATGTGGGTTTTGGTCTGTAAGTAATGATGATGACACGAATGATGATAAAAATGATGATGAAGATGAGGATGAGGACGAAGATGAAGATGATGGTGATGATTTGTGCGATAAGTTAGTTTACCATCAAGATGATGCTGAAGCATTAAGGCAACACCAGACAACTTTTGTCTGAGCCTGAGGTGTCCTTTTTATCAGACAAATTGTTAATTTGGATGACATTTAGTAATAATAAAAAGAGTGGATAAATGTAAGTTTAATTCCCACCAGCCCTCCAGGATAAACACTATGCCCCTATGTTCTAGCTGGGGGGTTGGAAAGCACCTTAAATTAAAAGAAAACCTTGTTACAGCATGACAAAAAACATTACAGTGTACTAGCTGTGGCCTTAATAATGGAAAATGTTTGGAAGGTTTGGTATGATTTTAATATCTTGCTAGTTTACTGATTTTATGGGAGTTTAGCAGTGCACCTCTGACACACAACTCACACACTCATCTGCACATATTGGCTTTTTTCTGCTGCACTGACCACTAAGCAGCGAAGGGGAAACACACTCAGTCAAAAGTTCAATCATTATCCTCCAAGCCTGCATACTCAGAGACAAGTTCCCAACCACCCAAGTTTACCATTACTGCATTGCATACCAAAATGTATTTATAGAATGTATTAATAATAGATAATAGCCTCAGCAAAATAAAAAGTCTGTTAACAGTTCAGCTGATTGGTTATGACAAGCTCTCCATCACTTTCCGCAACAGCAGGCTGTTATCAAGAAATGCCAGAAAAGGAGAATTCTACAGCATTATTAAGAGCTTCTATTTCACCCATGGCTATACAACTATAGCCAAACATCATATTTAGCTAAAATAAAGTTTGTTCAGGAAAGCTTGTTCAGTAAAGACTTGTAAAGATGTAATAACATGTATTGTGCTTAACACAGACCTTATAAAGCATTAATAAACATACTTGATAACATACTAATGTCTTGTTCACATATTCTGCTATTCACACCCACCCTGACATCCAGCATGTATACATACAGTGAGAATGGCAAGACTGACCCTGTCTGGTGATACTACTAATAATTCAAGGATCATGTCTCAATGCCTTTTTGGGGTGCAGGTGAGCTATGCAGTATATCACCATGGGAGTTCTGTGGCAATCAGTTGCAGTGGCATGCATGAGTAGGCATAGCTCTGGGTTTCTATCCAACGTGTTAAAGCCCATTAAATGGCACACCAGGAAGCATTTAAAGCTTACTGATTCTGCACTGGCAAATGTCCTGCATTGATCATCTCTTGGACTACATATATCTTTACATACGTCTGCAGTTTCCCACACTGCCCTTGTAACAAATTACAAGTACAACTTAATGTTACTGTAGCCTAATGGAACAACATTATTGATTACTTTACTATATTTCTTATGGTAATGTATGTATGTAATTTTTCACATATTTGAAGACTGTGTGTCTAGGTATGTGTTTGATGTCTTAATGCTACTGGACACTTGAAAGTGTAGATCCGGAGAGAGTTTAAGCATAGCCCTGTTGCACGAGCCTTCTAACAGCACTAGATTTCGCATGGAATGGAAGAATTTCAAACAGCATGGACCGAACGTGAACGCAATGGCGAACAAGCACTTTACGTTGAGTCACCGGTACCTCAGATCTTACTTTTGGTTTAGAATAATCTGAGTTTCCATTGATTCAGTGTAAAGTGCTTCTTCGCTTCTGCGCTCGTGTTCGGTCTGCTGTTCCAAATCATTTTGTTCCACCCGCTAACTAGTGCATTTAGCAGGCTCGTTCAACAGGGCTATGCTTGAAATCACTCCGGAGCACCACCACTCTAATGCTACTGGACACCTTAATTTCCATTGGGATGAAATAAAGTATCTCTATCTATCTCTATCTGTTTTGGGTTAATTGAGCTTTATAGCCTCTTTCATCCTTAAATGGAGGGTGAATGGAGGATCTATCTGCCCTCTCTAGGAGTGTTTTTGGGTTAATTTATCGCTTTCTAGTCTCTTTGATTCTTAAATGGCTCATTAGACGGTGAATGGAGGATTTATCTGCCCTCTGTAGTGAGTTTTACTCTCATGCAGTTCTACCTCTTGCAGCCTCTCATCTGTGAACTGCTGTGAAACTAAACTGAAACTGAATGAGACCAAGATTATTGTGTTTATTACCTGCCAACATTACTCTATGGCAGGGGTCTCCAACAGGCAGCTCAGGGGCTACCAGTTAGCTCACCACCAGCTTCTGAGTAGCTCTCCACAGGATCAAAGGATATGTAAATAAATTTCCTAACATAGCCACAAAATCTATTAAACCTGTTGAAATCTATGAAGGATGATTCAAACATCCTACCCAGCTTTACTGCTCTCTGATGGGAATTTGTGCTGATAGAGTGGACCAGATTAGGCGATAACAACACAAAATCTACCCCAAATACCACACATTTAGATGACACATCAGATGTTAATTTGCATTGCGCTGTAAGTGGATCATATGGTTAAAATAATATCAATGTGGGAGCGGCATAGCTCAGGGGGCTAGTGCATCATACCACAAATCCAGGGACCCGGGTTTGATTCCGACCCGAGGTCATTTCCCGATCCCTACCCTTCTCTCTCTCCCACTCATTTCCTGTCACACTATCTACTGTCCTATCGAATTAAAGGCAAAAAAACGCTAAAAAATATCTTTAAAAAAAACAACAAAAAAAACAAGAATAATAATATCAATGTAAAATAGTAGAGTAGCTCTCGGCCACGATTTTGATCAAAACAACTCTCAGAGATCCCTGCTCTATGGAAATGATCAACATGAAAACCATCAACATTACTCTATGGAATTGATCAACAGAACAAATCCACATAGATTGGTAAAAAATAAACACTGTGATTAAAAAATTATACCGGCGACTGCAGCGGGAGCTCCTTTGGGGAAAAAAATGTCTTTAAGTTTTAAGTGCCTTAAAGTTATACGAATGAGAAATCCTCCGTTGGAAACACCTGCCAATTCCCCTAATGCCAATATAAATTTGAGTGGCTTAAGGGGGTGGATTATCTCTTAATGTGAATAAGGCATAATAAGATTAAATTAGATGGAAACTGCTTAATTCGCTTATATTTGCTGACTTTCTAACCATGGGCGTTCTCCTGGCAGCGCTAGTTTTGATCTCATAGCCTTTCGGAACACGTCATTCGATTAGCCAAATGTTCTTTTTTTTTTTTTTTTTTGCCCTGACGGAGTTGATTGAAATGCACACAGACATGTGTAATGAATGCCAAATAGCCTTGGTAAGCTAGTGGCAGTAAGTGGCAAATCCTCACACCCCTAGCCTTAAGTACACTTCTAACCGCTGAGTTGGAAGCCTGGGCGTTTCAGCTCAATGGTTTGAGTGTTTGCTCTCCCTTGCCGTGGGTTTATTGTAGTTTATCACCCGTTGGAATGGAATACTGTTTTCTGATTGCCTGTCAGGGTGTCCGTTATTTCTAGATAACAGGACACCTGAGGCATTGTTGGGTTAAAAAAGTTTAACCAGCGTTCTTTATCAATGCTCTTTAGAATGCAGCCTTGCGGATCTTCTTTCATAAGAAAATAGTACCCCAACCGAACAGGATAACTTCTTTCTAAACGGAGCCACATTGACTACATTGGTGCTGATGAGGGGGAGGATTTAAAGGGGGTGATTGTATCCAATGGCAACTACCCTGGGTTAGCCGGTGACATTACATGGTAAATCCTCGCACCTATAGCTTGGCTACACATGAATATTCTTGAGCTAAATTTTTGTTGATGCAAATATGAAATGTGAATAAGTTACATAGTTACTGCCAAGTATAGTGACACAAAAAATAATGAATGAATGGATGAATGAATGAACCTTCTAGGTAGCACTGCCTGGAAGGCACTAACCCTAACCCTAATCCTAACCCCCTTAACCTTCACCTTAACTCTAGATTGGGGGAGGTAGTGTCTTGAAGATAGTGCTGCCTGGAAGGCACCATTGAGGGCAAAACAGATCAAAGACCCGCTCACTCGGAACAGAAACCTACAGTGTATCCTACAGGGACAAACCTACAGTAAATCCCGCAGGGCTGAAGGTGGTAGGATGCTTTGCAAAGGTGAGAGACAGAACAAGACTGACATGGATGGTTGAGTGACGCAACAGGAGACACAGGATCAGACTCACAGTACTTGTAAAGTCGTGCACTCCTCAAAGCTGGACTCACTCAGTGACGTTATTTGGTTTCCCTCCAGGTCCCTGTCAGAGGAAAACATTGGGAAAATCGTCATGATAAGCACATAACCTACCATCCTGACTGGCACCTCTATTTGTCTTCATGCTTCAAGCTCAGGCTGACTCCTGTACAAGAAGGACTCATTTTGGTCAACATAAACCCCCTATAGGCGTACTCAAAGTGATGGGACTGTGGAAAGCCCTGTTTCTGGATGTTGCTGGATGACTGTAAATATGTATAGGCCTACCAAGGATTTTATTTTGTAATCCATACACTCTGGATGAAAGGGCATGAAAGTGAACATCAGCTTTTTTACTTGTACATGAAATCTACAGACTGATGTAGAGACAGATTGCTGATTAGGTTTTGCATTTGCATATGAAAGTATTTGCAGCACTGTTCTCTACATCTGCCTTTATCACAGGATTCCCAAGGTATTGCAGGGCAGCAACTTTCCGCTTAAAGGTAGGGTATGAGATCCCGGAAAAAAATGGTGCGAGCAAGCTTGCATTTGACAACACCTTTCTTCAGACGTCCTCCAAAGCTACAGCAGGGTACAGGAACTAGTGATAACTATGGCTATGGTTGGAAAGGGACTGAAAGTAGTTTAGCCAATAAGATTCTGATTCAGTGTGACCTTGTCCTGCAACCTCTTGGACAAAATCGACTTTCAAATATAGTTAATAGTTACTTGGTAATAATATTGTTTAGCCTGGTCATATCAGGTTAACATCTATGCATTACAATTTGGAAATATTAGATTAAATCAGCTGCTGTTCTGAAGTTATTTCTCATTCATATGCAGGGCTAGTGTAGCAGTTTCCACAAATGAATGCCCCATTCACAGTGTAATTGCTTCACCAAGGTGGTTATGTTTTACTGTAAGTGAAAAGAATCAGTGGATTCTCATGAGAGTTGTTGAAAGTTTTAGCCTGAATGAATAACAAACAAGATAGGCACTAGACCTTGGCAGTGGTGTCTACTGTCTGAATGCCTTTCAGACTGTAGAGAAAACACATATGGGCTCAATGTCAATGTCCCCACTAAGCCCTCAGCTTTTAAACTGTCCACACACCGGCTCTGACAGCATTGCAGTCAGAGCACTTTCGAATCCGACAATTTTGCAACGAACCAAGCCCCGTAGCATGAGAAATAACAATGGATGTCATTGGACAGCTCCGACAAAATAGAATTCAATCATAATTCACAATCGACAGCGGAAGGGTTCGGCACTGGTGTGCGGGGTTGCATTGAAAGCAATGGAATAGAATGTTGTAAGCAGAGTGCTCAGCACTGTGTCGGAGCCAGTGTGTGGACGGCTTTCGGTGCTTTCACACTGCAAGCGTGAGACGTCCACTTAACGTCTCCGGTATCAGTCCGAAACGGTTAAAATACATGAAAACAGATCATGCCTTGCACACAGGAGTGCAGTGTAAGCACGGCACATGTCCGGCCCCACAAGCAGCAGACCGGACATGTCCGCGATGCTCCTTGAAAATAGAACTCGAGTCAATTTTCTGCGCGGACGTCCACGTGCAATGAGCGGGCTCCCATTGAAAATGCATGGTAGATAGAACGCAAACGTGACTGTGCAGTGTGAAAGGGAACAACGAAACAGCCCGCGAACCTCTCGGACTCGCGATGCTCCCTGAGACGCGGGTTCGAGACGCGAAAGTCTGGTGTGTGAGCACCGTTTAGCCCTCAACTACGTAACTAAAATGAATATGCCTTGTGATTGGCCAGTTCATGCCAGTTACTGTAAGTCTTTTAAGGTTCAGGTCTCAATAACTCCATGTACTATTGAGAATGTAAACATATTGGATATATTTTTGTTAGTTTCTTTTGTATTGTCAAGGTTATAGCCTACCTGAATGCAAATGTGCAAGTGCTTGCCCTCCTCTCTTTTTCTCTGTTTGTGTGCTGTGTGTGTGTGTGTGTGTGTGTGTGTGTGTGTGTGTGTGTGTGTTGGTGGGTGTGCATTTCCAACTTACAGCCAATGCAGGCGAGGCATTTCCAGGTAGAAGGACATCCTGGGAACTGTTTGTTTGTGTGTGTGTGTGTGTGTGTGTGTGTGTGTGTGTGTGTGTGTGTGTGTGTGTGTGTGTGTATTTTGGCGGGTGTGCATTTCCAACTTACAGCCAATGCAGTCGAGGCATTTCCAGGCAGAAGGACGTCCTGGGAAGTTGCTCCATTGAATTATTCACTAAGGAACTTAAGAGGATTCAAAAGTGTATAGCCAAATTTAGGGCCAAACACACACACACACACACACACACGAGAGAGAGAGAGAGAGAGAGAGAGAGAGAGGGAGAGAGAGAGAGAGAGAGAGAGAGAGAGAGAGAGAGAGAGAGAGAGAGAGAGATACATTATTCACATATTATGGCATTGATAAGTTACACCCCCATACCCTAATGCAGATGACTCCAATTTTTTGGGATAGTCCCTGGTGACTGATTTTGATGGACTGTCCCCACTTCGATATCTTAAAATTATTTTTGAAGTTACATTATTAAGTGATTATTTTTACACTATACTACTACTGTCACAATATTCCAAGGAAATTCAGAGACAAGTCCTTGATTTTTATTTCAGAAATCTGGTCACCTTAGTAAGGGACACACATACTTGTACAGTCTAACACCCCCCTCCTCTCTCTCTCTCTCTCTCTCTCTCTCTCTATCTCTCTCTCTCTCTCTCTCTCTCTCTCACACACACACGCACACACCTACGCACATGCATGCAAGGACATTTACATGGAGGAGTACGTGACTGGCATTTGGTTTGATGGTATTTGGTTATTGGTGTGTTGTTAATTGGTGTGCCATGCTGCTGCTACTCACAGGTAATATAATGACTTGAGCCCCTCAAAGGCCCTCTCCCGTAAAGAGCTTATCTTATTCTCATCCAGGATGCTGTGGAGACATGAAAACAGCTCTTTAAAAATACATGACTATTTAATGACTCTCAATTTATCTCTGGCTTTAATTTGACCTGCTGCATATGAGGGAGCCTAATCTCAAGCACTCTCTACTGGTTTTGTGTGCAGATCGAAAGAAATTAGATTTCCCATAGAGGCATTTTGGAATGATTATTATATTTCAGGTCACATCTAGCCTGGTCATAACCAGCTCCTTGGTTTACGCTTCTCTTCATACAAGGGTCTGGGATTCAGGCTATTGAGAAATGATTGCTTGCTGGAAGTATATTAAAGGAAAAATGATCCGGCGTGAATCAACACGTAGTCCTATTGTTTTGTAGTGCCAAGCGCTATTGTTAGCCACCTCAATCACTGGATTTCATGCAAGGCAGACTTAGTGAAACGGCAGCTAACGTTAACAGTATTTCAAAACGAAAGCAAATCGATTAGGTTTCGTTTTTGACATCATTCACTTAGTGTTAGCTGTCGTTTTGCAAACTCGGTCTACGATGCACAAAATTTTATCATTGAGGTGGCTTTCAGTAGCTCTTTAGCAGTATAAAACAGCAGGGCTAGGTGTTGATTCACGCTGGATTATACCTTTAAATGTTTGGATCTGCTCTTGACTGATAGCCTATTGTATCCTTTCATTTACTTCTCAAAGTTCACTGATTGGCCAGGATATGATGCATCCTAAATGAGGCCAATGGGCGGAATAATCTCAGAGAGACTACTGAAGGAAAATGAAAATCGAGCGGAATTGCATAGGAAGGCAGTGGCCAGGCTAGGATACTTAAAACATTAATGTAAAGGCTTCAGTTCAGTCTTCAGTTGCAGAGTGCATCTAAAATCCTTGTGATTAAAGAGACACCAGGTAGGGCTGCCGCTTTCTATCTCCGGAGCTCCAACTTACAGCCGCCGAATTTTAGAAAAAACAGCAACTACATTGTACGTTCTCACCAACTGATGTGAATTTATTTGCAAGCTAAAGGTGTTGCGTTGTTGGCCGAGAGATCCATTATTCAACCCGTAATGAGCCATTTAATAATCAAAGTGACTTTGAGGCTGGTAAATTAACAGTAAAAGCGTTGCCAGGTATTCCTTTAAAATGTGACAACATTCTCAAAAAATTAAATTCTCTCACGTGTTACTATAACAAGCAAACTGGAAAATGGAAAATTCCATTGAGGTGAACACAACCCAGTGGCATGTTTTTTCTACCATTAGTCAAATGGATTTGGCTTTGTGAGGGGTGAAATTGTCACTCAATGACTCAGTAGGCTCAGTCTTTAA
>JAODXP020000020.1:16840897-16854749 GCA_027497455.2 Sardinella longiceps
TCAGTCACACACTTACTTTCTGTAAAAAAACATCCCACACACACCACCTTAGTTGTGAAGGAGGTCATACAGTAACTGATTGCACCTGTGAAATTACTTTGTAGACATACCTCTACAAACTGTTTCTAAAACACTGTTTCTAAAACACACACACACACACACACACACACACACACACACACACACACACACACACACGCACACACAAGACTTTTTATGCAACAACACTGAACAACTTTGTAAAGCTGATGTGTGTTGCCTTGTTTTACAGTTGAGGTGGGGTCTTCATTCCCTTAAAGAACTGTACGAAGAAAGTAGTATGAAGTTAGGATGATTCTAAGAGGGCTCCAGAGAATATATTAATATTATAATCAAGTTTGTGGGGTGGGGGTGGGGTAGTGTAAGTGTGATGCCTAGATGTCTCTCACATATGGAAATCTCACTTCATATATCCCTCACTTAGGTATATATAGAACCCCTTATCAATTATTAAATGCTTTGAAGATCCTGTGATGTTAAAGTTTTCTTGCAGGGTGACCCATGATATCCAGTCCCCAGGGAAAACCCCTCACTGGAACTGAAGACTGCGCGTGCACACACACACACACACACACACACACACACACACACACACACACACACACACACACACACACACACACACACACGCACACACACGCACACACACACACACACACACACACACACACACACACACACACACACACACACACACACTCAAACTGCCAATCTGATGCAGCTCATCACCAGCCCAGCTGTGAAGTCAAACCTTCAAAAGCACCGGACATGCACAAGCCAAGTGTGAAGCCAACTAGGGAGGTAAAGCCTTCCAAGTCAGAAGTGATTACCATCACACAAGTGTTGACACTTCTCAGATGTGTCTGACCAGGGAAATGAAGGCAGTCAAGTACTGCAAGCGAGCTGTTTTGCATGCTCGATTTCAGTTCTATTTGACATTTTGTTGTGCTGTTGATTTTACTACGCTGAAAAAATAGCTCCAGAATGTTCAAAATACCACATAAAACATGACAGAGACTGTATCACGCAACAATAATAGTTTTGCTGCTCACATTTTTTCAAATAAAGTTTTTAAGGTTGTTGTGAGGTTGCATTATCGGACATGCAAATAGCAAGCCATTCTGAAGCAGATAGGGGGATTCTAAATGAGCCAAATATCCAAGACAGCACCAATCGCCAAAATGTTGGTGTCAATCTTTCAATTTCATCCTAAATCTGGTGAGTAAGGATTTCACAGCTACTGTAGATGTTGTTGTGTAGCACCAAAACAAATGAAGCGCCATAACATAAAAAAATATTTTGATGTCACCACGCCTATCTCTCCTGTACATTTCTCCATCCGCATACTTTTCTGCCAATCACAGCTCTGTTCACATCAAACACATCAGACTTATAGAAGAAATGACTTGTAAAACTGCTTTTTATGTACTTTACAGAAAATTATTAGACGGCTCTCTAGAATGTTACAGGAGGCTCCATTGACTTTAAATGGGGCTTCTCAACGTTCGCAGGTGAGTAACTTCTGCATGATGACCACGGCAAAAGTATAATAATAACTGCTGTCAATGGCAACAGCCTCTTTCTGCGTAAGATTTCTGAGAGGAAGAATACATCACGGGACTTCCATTTACTTCCTGACACTACTGTATGGCAGCCTGTCTTTGAAAATCATCATTATGATTTGGTTATGTTGTCTCATCATGATAATAATAATAATGCTAGAAGGCATGTCAGAATTGATCAGTGTGATTAATTGCCCTAAAGCAACAGGAGGTATGCCTACAGAAAGGTATCATTGAAGGCCGAGCAGTGAGCCTGGAGGCATGTTACCCAGCAGGCAGAGGCAAAGGCAGAGGTGGTTCCTAGACCAGTCGCCTATATGGTGGCATATTTATTTGTATTTTTACTTGTATTTCTAGAAAAGAGGGGGTAAAATAGTACAGAAAGTTTATATAAGAAGTCTCGGTAGCACTTTATAATAACTGTCTTCTATAAATGGTTATTAAATAGATTATTAACATCAGTAAGATGTTAATTGGAAAGTTGGTGGTTTCAGTCAATGAGATGAATAAATTCCATCAAGTTCTACCATTTTTTAATTTAGCCATAACAAACTGTAAACTAACTGCTAACTTACTAACTATGCTGTAAAATGTCTGTTAATAACCGTTACCTTACTGTTAACTGTTATCTATTAACAGTTACATTACTACTAACTGATGTTAATAAGCTATTTAATAACCATTTATAGAGGACGGTTATTATAAAGTGCTACCGAAGGCTCAGGGCCATTTCAAGGTAGCCTATTTGGGGCCCCCAGGCAAACAGATGTTAGACCTGCACATCATGAAAATCATGATATTGATTAACTAATTAATTATTAATTGTGTTGCGCATACAGTCCATAACATACTAATAATAATTGAAATATCGGTAACACTTTGCAGTAAGGGTACATGAATTATCATGAATTCATGCATGATTTCATTCATGATTAATTCGTGATTCATGCATTACTTCATCTCTGAATATCTAATGACTCATCAGGTATTAGCATGAATTCATTGTTTATCATTAATGACCTCCTGCTGAAATAGCAGATGATCTTAAGCATTAATTACTCTGGGTACATCATCATGAGTCATAACTAATTACACATGATCATGATGTTTTTGTTCAAAAGAATTTGATATAATTTGATATAATAAAAGTACTTATTTAGCCTACTTTGGCCTAGTCATACGCCATACGTCAACTAAATTTTACCAATTTAACCATGTCAACACTTTAGTTGAGGGGGCACAAACATGATGAATTCATCATGATCATGCTAATAATCATGACTCATGCTAATTAATCATGACTCATGATGATGTACCCAGAGTAACTAATACTTAAGATCATGTGCTATTTCAGCAGGAGGTCATTAATGACAAACAATGAATTCATGTTAATTCCTGATAACTCATTAGACTTTCAGACATGAAGTAATGCATGAATCATGAATTTATCATGAATGATTTCATGCATGAATTCATGATAATTCATGTACCCTTACCGCAAAGTGTTACCGAAATATCCTATTACTGCATACACAGAGAGAAAGAAAGAATAGAAAAGAGAATAGAAAAGAAAAAAGAAAAAGAACTTTTGCTTCTGACACATGACTGATCATAGAATGTGAAGAGGCGCCCACACAGTTGATGCTGCTATGGATTGATACTCGTTTGCTATGGATTGTTAATCGTTCTCAGGAGGCCACCTTCAGCTGGGCCCCAAACAACTGATTGGTTTGCTTGCCTTGTTGACACAGGCTTGATTGAGCTGGTAGTTTAAGATGGATTCCGTGGGCATCATTCTTTCCATTAAACACACAATAATGAATAATACAATCATCTTTACATCTTGGATCTTGACAAACATAAATTGAATCAACTGGTGCTTTTCTCTTGCACAATGTCAAAGAAATGGAAACTGAAGTGACATTGAAATCTCTTATGGTGATGAATCACTAAGTACGTGGACTAGATGAAAATAAAAGAAATAGAAGAAAACCACACCTCAGCAAGGTGTAATAATGCATCTGGATGGTGAAATTGTCTGGTTATGGAATTTATCTCTCTCACACTCAAACACAGACACAGACACAGACACACACACACACACACACACACACACACACACACACACACACACACACACACACACACACACACACACACACACACACACACACTCAAAGGCACAACCACACCTCTCTCTCTCTCTCTCTCTCTCTCTCTCTCTCTCTCTCTCTCTCTCTCTCTCTCTCTCTCACACACACACACACACACACACACACACACACACACACACACACACACACACACACACACACACACACACTCCTCTCACTCTCTCCCTCCATCCCTCCCTGCCTTAGTACCTCTCATGGCCCAATTTTCACCCTTTCTCTCCCATTCATCCAGCCAAGCTCATCCCCATACTAAGACACACAGTCCAGAGCAGTATGCTGAGTAGAGAGGCATTTGTCTGGGTTTGTCTGGCTTGTTGTTTACTTACAGCTGGCGTAATGAGAAACTTTTCACAGATCTCAGTGGAAGGGGCAATAGTGGAAGTGGCAGCAGGAGGATTTAAAATTGAGTTGATAGAGCTAAACAAAATTCTAGGTCTATGAGCATTACTATTAATTAAGTCTGCATAATACTCAGCCTTAGCCGTCTTAACAGCTCTTTGGTACATTTTAAGAGAATCTCTATAAATGTCATAGGACACCTGTAATTTATCTTTTCTCCATTTACGTTCAGCTCTCCTACAGAGTTGTCTGTGGGAGCGAGTGGAGTCATGCAACCAGTGGGTAGAATTAGACTTAGACTTAGAACGTCTAAGACACACAGTACAGAGCAGTATGCTGAGTGAGTAGAGAGGCATTTGCCTGGGTTTGTCTGGCTTGTTGTTTACTTACAGCTGGCGGAGTGAAAACAGGCCGGAGAAAGCTCTTCTGGAGATGACCTCAATGCTGTTGTTCTGCAAGTGCCTTTGAGAGACAAAATAAAATGAGAGATAACAGACGGTTAGGAAGTAATGCACACTAAATTGTAAACATGTCCATTTTGAGGAGAAAGGGGATTGATGGGGATCGTGGTTAAAGTGAGAGACACGTAAAAACTGAAGTTGTTTGAAAATAATTTGGATGCTGGGTGGGTAATGAATCTAAGTGGACAAGGAACACAAAATCACTGATAATTCCTCCACCTGTGGCTGTTGAGTTTCAGCGACTAACAATTTTGTTTGTTCCGCGTGTAAAAACCCAAAGCCTGCGGGAGGCATCTAGATTTGCCCGCCGTCTAGCACAGATAGGGGACAAACATTTGCTCAGACAAATTAAGCTGATTCCAATAGCCTAGCGTACGCTCTAATCTGCAGCACTTCACCTGCGTATCCAATCTTTTTATTTTGCTATTGTCATGTTTTTATTGTTGTAATTCTCCTCTCCAATCCCAAAGCAGCGTAAAGAGCTACGGAGGAGGTGTCATCAATCTCCACTTTCATCAAAAGTAGTAACCCCAAAAAACACCATCAGAAATTCAGTTCCTGTGCTGTCCGTCACCAAGGGAATGATTATCGCTTTTTATTTTCAAAGCCTTCTCTGAACAGTCACAGTGGAAAAGAGGAGCATCTTTTCTTGTTTTTGTTGGGGGAAAGAAACAGTTTTGGAAGAGATCGAGAGAGAACAAATAAATAATGGGGAGGGGAAACAATCAATCAGTTGAAAGGGAAATGATGTTGTGATGTGACAACAAAGCAAATTGCCACTCAATGGAGAGTGCCTAATTCCAGGCTCCGGTTAAAGGAGTTGTGAGTAATACTTTTAGATAAATAAAACATCCAAAACTGACATAGAAACATCAACAGTGAAGATGTGAAGAATCATATTATAGTAATGTTAAAAATGCCCAATTAGGTTGTCCACAGATATCCACTAAAGTTGGCAAACAAATCAACTTGGGTATTACAGTACAGTCAATACACTCACAATGATGGCTAAGCTACAAGCTACAAGCTACATGCAGCTTGAAACTACGACCTTTAGTCCAGGAAATGAAAAACATAGTTGAATAGTTGATTACTGTGCTTGTCATTAATCATCTATGTGTGAAATTCTATCTTTCTATGTGTGATAGATGTTCTGTCCTCAGGATGGATGGATATAATGAATACTTACTGCTGTTTCATAGGATGTGTGTTATTTATTACCTGTACCCAAGTGTTACCTGTTAGCATAACAAACATGAGTATTTTACCAATAAGTTGTAGACTGGTTATGTGGATACTGGGATTGGTAAAAAGAATCTCAATCAATAATCAATCAATGCCTGGCCTACACTCACACAAGAATGTCAGGCCAACATGCAAACACACACACACACACACACACACACGCACACACACACACACACACGCACGCACACACGCACACACACACACACACACACACACACACACACACACACACACACACACTAGCAGGTAAAAACACACTCTCAGACAGCGTGAGAAAAATAGCCTATCGGGCAGAAAATCGAATTCCGACTCAAAGGCAGAAGATACTGTACACAGGCAATCAGAATTTAAAAAAAAATGACCCTTACAGTTTTTCCAGGTGTCTGTATCGGATGAACAGATCTGGGGGAAGAGAGGTAATCTCATTGCTGTTCAGCACCCTGAGAATGGAGGGATGAGAAAGAGGAGAGGAGTGAGATACACACACAGGCATTATAGGTCATGTTATATCAGGCTACTGCAGTCATTTGTATGTTAGCATGTGGTAGGGAGAGCAGGCAGAGGAAACAGACAAAGGGGCGAGGGAAAGAGAGATAGACTAGAGAGAGAAAAGCAGGAATAGAGAGAAAGAGACAGAGAGAAGAGGGAAAGAGAGATAGACTAGAGAGAGAAAAGCAGGGATAGAGAGAAAGAGACAGAGAGAAGAGGGAAAGAGAGATAGACTAGAGAGAGAAAAGCAGGGATAGAGAGAAAGAGACAGAGAGAAGAGGGAAAGAGAGATAGACTAGAGAGAGAGAAGCAGGAATAGAGAGAAAGAGACAGAGAGAAGAGGGAAAGAGAGATAGACTAGAGAGAGAAAAGCAGGAATAGAGAGAAAGAGACAGAGAGAAGAGGGAAAGAGAGATAGACTAGAGAGAGAGAAAGGGAGAGAAGCAGGGATAGAGAGAAAGTAGAGAGAGAGGAAGAGGGAAAGGAGCAAGGAAAGAGAGAGATTGACGAGAGAGAGGGGAGCAAGGAATAGAGAGATAGACGAGAGAGAAGCAGAGATAGAGAGAGAGAGAGGGAGAGAGAGAGAGGGAAGGAGGAAAAGGAGCAAGGAAAGCGAGAGATAGACGAGAGAGAGAGAGAGAGATTTGATTGGCGCTGTATGAACTCACAGGTAGACAAGCCAGGGGGAGAAAGAGAGAGGGAGAGAGAGAGAGAGAGAGAGAGAGAGAGAGAGAGAGAGAGAGAGAGAGAGAGAGAGAGAAAAGCAGAGAGAGAGAGGAGCAGAGATAGGGAGAGAAGCAGAGATATAGAAAGAGCTAGAGAGAGAGAGAGAGAGAGAGAGAGAGAGAGAGAGAAAGAGCTAGAGAGAGAGAGATGTGATGGTGCTTGATTGGCGCTGCATGCACTCACAGGGCGGTCACGTTGGAGGAGACGGCTGGGATGTGCAACAGGCTCCTGCTGTGGCAGTTCACCACGCGGCCCTCACACTGGCACTGCTCAGGATACACGTCTAGTACTGCAGCACATACAACACACACACACACACATAGACACACACACACACACACACACATAAATATACTCACACAAACACACACACACACACACACACACACACACACACACACACACACACACACATTCACACACACACACACACACACACACACACACACACACACACACACACATAAACATACACACTCACACACACATAAACATACACGTACACACACACACACACACACACACACACACACACACACACACACAAACACCATTATCACCCTCTGCTCTCCTCTGTGAGATCCACTCCACTGGTCAGTAATGAGGTCTGTAATCTCCGTGGCTTTGGGAGAGTGATATGGATTATACACTCCTTTCTCATTGCCTCTCCCACAGGGATGTATTGATTCTCTCCATGTTGTGTGTGTGTGTGTGTGTGTGTGTGTGTGTGTGTGTGTGTGTGTGTGTGTGTGTGTGTGTGTGTGTTCTGTTTATGTGTTTACAGTACTAATGTATTTTCTCTAACTGTTCCCATGAGAACAGTATGCTGACTTAGAGTACATTGGCTTCACATGAACACCTTCCATAGCTGATTGAAATCCCTATTCAAAACAGGCACCACCTTACTAATTATATCAAGTGCTTAAATTCATTTCCCATTCACTCATGAGAGGCATTGGCAGTGCATAGCATGTAGAATATTACAACACTTGTCACAGCTGTGACAAACAAACAAACAAACAAACAAACAAACAAACAAACTAACTAACTACTAACAAACAAACTGTATATTAGATTCTAAATGTTCATTCAGACAGATTGGGATCACCGAGGTCTTAATTGTTACTATTGTAATATCTGAAATGTGAAAATAATTGATTCAACTCGAAGCAAAATATAGCCTACTGAGACAAAACACACTTATGTCAGACAGATCTTGTGTTTGTGTTTTAATGTGCTGACCTTCTCCTACTTCAAATCTCTTTTTTTTTGTTCTCAATCTCAGTCACAGTTGATTCAGAATGCAGCTGCTAGGCTATCAGCCTTGTCAGTATAGAGATAGATAGAGAGTGTTTCTCAAAGTCGAGGAAGCATGCTTGGAAAGCTGCTTTATCGAGTATTCCTCGTCATTGAACTGTATGTCACCAAGCACTGTTCCAATGTCAAGGATTCTATCAAAGATCGCTTGAATCCTCTCTGATTCTATCTAGGAGTCCTTTATCCGTAGATTTTTCAAGGATGCACTAGATTCTAATGGAACCTCATCAATAATGGAATCACAATTCATCGCGTATGAATTCCAAGACGAGCGTTCTACCAAGGAAGCATTCTGGACTTTGAGAACCAGCCAGAGACACTCATCATCAGTCCTCTGCTTATCTCTCATCATCACTGACTCCTCATAGGCTATAGAGCTTGCTTGGGAACCTGACATCATTCCAGCTAAAATCACCACCATTTTCTGAGGCTGCGCTGACAAAATACTTAAAATTGAGGCTTCACATCGATCATTGTCACAGGCATCATTTCTTGCCATCAGCGGTGTAGAGGGCAAAGGGCTTGTGACAACTTCCACATTTTCTGACGTTTATTTTGCCGATAACAAACCACCATTTTCTACGTATTCTCAATGTCACGAGTGTAATCTGGCCTCATGGTATGGTGGCCAAATAACCAGAATACACGTCCATTGGCAAAGCTTTATCTGTAGCCTATTTATGTTTTATTTTTTTGAAAATATTCTCCCAAGAGGGCAGAGCAAAGTCCAAGCTTTCATGTATTTGGTAGACCTAATTCACCAGAACACTCCTGCACACTCCCGTAGACATATGCATGAGACAAGTGCAGCTTCAATGCACTATAGTCTCTTCCCAATTTACTGCTTGTAGATGTTATTTGCTCTGCTCTCGGCAATGTACTTGTACAGTAAATGAACATTTTTTCTATATGCTGTAATTACACCCGTATCTTGCCTTGGAGATAGTGACAGGGAAGATGGTGGCAGGGAATTGGTCTGCATGTTTCGCAATCTTTTGGCCCCTAAGTTGCTAACTTTCTTAATAACATTTTTTTCATAAACTGTAATGAATGACTTTAGCATGATAATCATCACCACCATACTAATGTAATACCGCTGCAATATGAGTTATGTTGTTTAAGACTGATTGACTTCTATGAGAACGGCACCAATTTCATCAGAGGGTCTATAGCCTCCAATGATGAAACCCTCTGGCTGGCATTACATTAAAGCCTGGCTGTATTCTCAAATGTGCACTTATAGTGTCAAGGCATACATTTCATCCTCCATTACGAAAGCCCCTTCTGCATGCTACACTATTAAACCTCATTTAAAGGGCCTCTGTTCTCTCTCCACACTTGTGCACTCTTCTGTCACATCTCATTAATTCTCTCTCTCTCTCTGTCTCTTTCTCTCCTCCATGCGTTCATGCGGATCAGGAAGCCACTGACAAAGACTTCTTTGCACGAGTAGAGGCGCATCAAATCCCCTTTAAAAATGGGAATAATACGCATCAGAGCTTTTTTTTTTTTTGTAGGCTCAGTTCTGTTCTGAGTGATCTCTGTATGAAATGTGACTGAATTCCTAGGGGACAAGCATATGATATACTGTACTACACAGATGAAACGTATACATTTTGAAAATGTCTTACCATGACAACAAGAAGCAGCATGGCAGTGAATGTACCTTAAAGCTACATTCATACATACATACTTAAAGTTTCCTATACATTGTACATTTATAAAGGTACATTCAGTGTTGGGAGTAACACCCAACCCAGGCCCACCCATACTTCCTGTCGCTGCATGAAATTTCGAGATCAAGTCAGTATGGCCAAGGAGGCAATTCCCCCAACTCTCGAGCCCAGAAAAATCAGGACCTAATGAGAAACGTTTAGGCTGAAAGAGGCGAGCTTACGATGACTCTAGCCAGCTATGTTCCATAACATTGATAGAAGTTTGATAGCATTTGATAGACGTTAAAATTAATCCTACCCGGAAATCCAGACAATGCTAGCTTTACCAGACCACAATTCATTTCTGAACGTGCAGAAGGTCGCGCAAGCCAGGCTAACGCCTCACAGAAGTAACAAAATAATATATATTGATTGATAAATGACATGTTCTGTAGTAAAATGTGCCCCTTAGTGAGGTTGTCCATGCCTCCTAGTTACAGATATTGCACTTGCAATTTCAGGGGGAGCGTCTAGCCTCGTTTGTTTTGGTTAGCAGGCAAGCTAGGTCACGTGACTTAGCTGGAGCTTACTACTTGAATAGCTGGCTTTCACTTTACGTCACTAATGTATTTTTCTAAGCGTTCTTCTGAGCACGCGAACCTCAACTGGTGGGCTACTGGAGCTGGAGCCATTGAAAGCACTGTGTCTTGGCTGCAACTTTTTTGTACAAAAAGCCTCAGTTTTGTGCCATTTTTAGATGTTATAAACTGTCTAACCGAGAGAAGGGAAAGGGTTAATATCGAGTACCTAAGGAAATCGCCTGTAACGGTGAGAAATGAAAAAAAAAACTCTCAGAACAACGCCGTAGTTCGTAATGCCCACAGCCTCGATTGTTGGCAAATATTTCCGCTCTTGAGAAAATTCTGACATTTTCATCAAGTACGGGCCACGTCCGATGTATTTCCTTACTAATTCCTTGTATTTTTCCCTACATACCGGCTCCAAACCACTATAATATGCACTTTTCTCCATGCCCTTCCATTGCTGTTGTTATGCTTGCCCCCCCTCTTGCCCATCAGTTCGAATTGTTCGCGCTCCCGTTATCACGTCACTGAGACCCTGCTATTACAATGTGATTTGTACCCTCTCAGCCGATTCAACTGTCCATACATTTTGATAGCGGCTTGCTCCGTCGACTGAACAATTCTACATGGAGAATTATTGGACATTACCGGACTTGCACAGGGCCTCTTTAAGATTACTTTCCATTTATTGTTTGTGCATTTGGAGTCTCTTCCAAGAATGCTGTATTATGTAGACTAGAAATGGATGGCCCGCTGAGTTGTTGTGTCAGACAGACTAAAAGCACAATGGGACTTAGGGAACAGGTGACGTGTGTTGACAGGTAATGTATTTTGTATGAAACTGGTGATTCATCCTCATGTCTCAGACAGACGTCCTCTCAAGCAATACCCCTCCCTGCATAGTCCTGTTCTTCTCTTCTTCTTCTTTCTTCTTGCTGTTGTTGTTGTTGTTGTTGTTATTTCATTCTATTTCCTTTTATTTTTGTTCTTGTGCTGACAGCCAGCCTTTCTAGAACATTGTCTAGGTCTCATTCATAGCTCCATTCATCTACGGCACTAAAGCTAAAAGCTAAAAAGATTTCTGGCTGAATATCTCTTTCACGTGCTCAGTGCATCATCCATCATTTAGTCCTCTGTACAGCACAGTAAATAAGAAAAGTAATATGCCCCCAGCGGACTGTGGAAAGAATGAAGTTCATTACTTCTGTCCTCCTCAGGCTAGTTCATTAACAAACTCTCCCTCTCTCTTTTTCTGTCACACATACACACACCAAACACACACACACACACACACACACACACACACACACACACACACACACACGCACGCAAACACACACACACACACACACACACACGCGCGCGCACACACACACACACACACACACACACACACACACACACACACATTGTAGTCATTCACTACAGCCTCTCAAAAAGGCATAAAGGAAACCTTTACATGTTGTAAAATATTTTCCCTTTTACACCTATATAACTCTTATCCCTGTTGTATAGTGGTGGTATACAGCATCAGTTGAACCTAGCCAAGAGACAAGGGGTTATTCATGACAAAGGGCAAGCTTCTGAACGACCCCCTCAACCTCCGAGAGACATGACAAGCCGATTCTGACATTGACATTTCTCTCTTTTTCATAATCGCCATGGCGAGCCAAGAAACAATCCATCGGTATCAGTTGGCATATAACAGACCATTCAGTGGAGACAGTTTAATTAGTGTGGTATTGTTGCCGATGTCACTATATTGGAGGGCCTCAAAGAACAAAAGCGAACCAATGACAGCACATTAACGGAAGAGCGTCTGGTCTTGACTTAAAAAAAAAATTGATGAGAGAAGGCCATTGCTTGTTCATTTCATTATTAAGTTCTAGCACGTATTTATTTATTTTATTATTTATTTATAATACTGTGTGCAGCTGTTGGATCAATGATTCCTTTCATAAACACTAATCTTGTTCCTTTTCTTTAACTGCCTTTCTCTCGTGTCTTTGTTTTGTTGCTTTCACAACTCTAGTTGTTAAAGTTTGAATTTTTCAAGGTTTTAAAAGACATTACATCCTCTGCCTCAATTCTATGGAACTGTCTGTAGTCACATCAGTCTTGTCTGTAGTCACGTCAGTCTTGTAACTTGCAGGGAGAGCATCAAATATTAAGCTGAAACTAGGATTCCTCTTCCTCCCTTGAGAAAAAAAACTGTGATTAGTAGCTAAGTACTTTTTGGTTTTGGAAAAAAAAAAAAAAACTCCAGCAGAAGTCTGTGAAAAAACTGTGACAGCTTTTTTTTTCTTCTTCTTCTTCTTCTTACGCCTTAGAGGTTTTAACACAAGGGGACAGACTAGCGGGAGTGAAATCTCTGATGTTCAGGGGGAGATATAGCAGCAGTGTGGGGATGTACGGATGCCTTAGGAAAGAACCCTGCAGGATAGCAGGGCACAAATCCATCTGACCACCGACTAGCAAGCGAGCATGTAGCAGCAGCAGAAGGCTAGACAGATGGGTCACACTCAATTGAGCAGGCAACCCAGTCCATGGTGATTGGAGGGGGCCGGCCGGGCACAGCTTATCTTCCACAGCACTGGCCTACAGTGTAATGCCAAGCTTCACAGCCAGAGAACATGTCAGTCAAGCCTGAGCACATCCAGCTCAAAACTCTGAAACATTCTCCGGGGATGACAGCAGCAAGCGGTGAAGAACAAAGTTGCTTTCTGTGGAATATGGGCGAGTGCATTGGAAATTGCTATAGAATCTGTGAGTCCCTCCTATAGCATAATCTTACAGAAAATCCAATTAGATACATAGCATGCCAATAAACATACGGTATATTACCTACAATAGATAATTAATTCTAATTCCCGAAAATTAGGCCTCTTCAAACCCTTTGAACGGCGAGACGACAAAGACAACAAACTAGACAATAAATAATAGCGAGACATTAAAATATATAGTACGGCATCGATCGATAGACCAAACACAATCCTGTTCGGAACCCAGCACAGAGCCAACAACTATTTTCCAAAATGCCTCTGCATGCATAGGATAGTGCTACGACCAGTCAAAGGAATAAACTAGATGTAAACACCAATTCAAAAGCCAATTTTCTTGTCTAAGCCCGTCCAAAGACTCTGTAAACACATTGAGCATTATGATTGGTGAACACCAACGGTCTCTGACTATTCAAAAGACCTACTACGTCCCTATGGCTCGATGTATGATGTGCTGGCAGAGCCTGTTTGCTGCCGC
>JAODXP020000020.1:16854849-16922349 GCA_027497455.2 Sardinella longiceps
CAAGGCATTTCAGGGAGGCGGGTCAACCATTAGCTTTTAGAAAGTTTGTTTTGGTCTTGGTCAGACCAAAGTCTCACAGAGCTTTGAAAGTCGATGAAAATCAGGCTAGTAATGGGTGCCCTTGTGGCTACAATAAAGAACTTACTATATTTGGTCAAAGAACTATATAACCCCGCCTCTTTCTTTCCACTATGTTAAAAGTCTTTCTAATGGAAATCAAATGGACTATAAACAAGGTCTTCATGAATTGCAATTCACAAAGGCACAGACAGTTATATATGCAGACAGAGACACAAAGAGAGGCAATACTGAAGGTCATTTAAATAGATCTATGGGTGTCATTTCCAATGGAAAGACCTGCTAAGAGCTTATCTCGAAAAATAATATTTGCACATATAGGTCTATACTGGTATTCAATGGGTCTGTCCTCCCGAGCCCTTAGCTATAAACCCTATTGACAGAACTGACAGTAAAAGGAATAGGCAATATTTTATCCTGTTAGGCTAAATGACTTACATTACATTAAAACTCCCTTATATAGCCGGAAATTCGTGAATTTACAGTACAGTGCTAAATGATTCATTCCAGCTCCCCTGTGAAGCCTCAGTGAATTTACAGGGACAAAATCACGCCAATGTAGAACGAAACAGACATTGTCTCACTTATGAGTCTAATGATTAATAATGATTAGTGATATCATCTTTATTATCAGCAGTGTTGAAAACTTAACACTCTAGGTGATTCCTAAAGAAAATCCCTCAGATTAAAAAAAAGAAATACTCCACTTTCCTGACATGTACTGTATAGGCTTAACTCAACTAGAAAATGACTAGGCTGTCATCAAGTCAGGCTAAAAAGATTGTATGGATTCACTCCTGTATATCCAACAGGGTGAAGTAAACATCCATTAAAATGAACTAACATTGTCCAGATCTTTCCTGACTTTCCTGACTTTTGTTTAATGACATACCTATTGTGGATCTTGTTCAAGAAGTTACTTGATGTTTCAGGAAATCAATGGGGGTAGATGATAGTTGTGAATTGGTCGACTATTTTATTTAGTCATTAGACAGCACTTATCAGTCAACATAACTAGATTTTCATTGCTAGTTCCTGTTGTCGGTTTATGAAACAAACACCTACTTGTGAGTATTGAGATGTTGGCGGTATAGTTTGGTGACAAGAGAGAGCTCTGAGAACTATATGCCACTAAAAGCAGATAGAATAAAATTTCACCTTTCAAAGACTGATGAGAAAAGTTCAGTCACATCATTCAATCAAAACACCAAAAACTCCACTTGAGCTCAACATAAATGGTATGCTTTGTGAGATGAAAAAAAAATCGGCTTTTATGTCAACTACTATCATCTGAGACAGAGATGGCTACAGAGAACTGGAGTCACTCACTCACTCCGAAACAGACTCAAACTCATTTTTATCCTTTCAAGGTTCAAGATTTGTCTCCGGTGTTGTTGACAGGATGGAACTCTCATTTGCCAGATGTTGTTTTGACAGTTATTTTGCCCTCCAATTTCCTGTTGTACATTCTCACACTTAACCCTAATGACACAACTTCCCTGCAGCGCTCCAGAAGCTGATTCGCAGCCAGTGCCTGGCTGGCGATGATCGTTTTTCTTTGATCGAGTGCAGTCACAGCCAAACCCCGATGTCAAATGTGTCTCTTTTCCCAACTTTAGCATCTCACTAACAGTGGAGTGAGGAAGACACTATTGCCACTATGTCTACAGACTGTTTGTATGGATGGAAAAACATCTTTCAAAGGCCAGAAAGTTGGATTTATGTCTTTATCAATCTGGACTTGATAGTTCTGTGCACTGGGTAAAGTGTGACAAACGCAGAGTTGTATAAAGTACTGGAGTAGAGGAGTGGAGTAGAAGTAAAAGTACCATATCAAAAAAATTACTTGAGTAGAAGTAGAAGTGTTCTTTAAACACCATACTTAAGTGGAAGTACTAAAGTATTCAAAATGTTTTGTACTTAAGTATTGCAAGTAAAAGTATTTTAAAAATTGCTACTCAAGTACTGAAAGTAAAAGTAGAAGTACTGTATATTTTAAAGAAAGCAGTCAAAAGTTTGAATATCATATTGTTTTACATTTCTTTGGCTGAAATAGTCTGTTTGGCCATGGACTCTAAGTAGGGCCAGGGATGGTCACCACCAGTCCCCTCACTACAATCATTCGAAGTTAAAGAACTTAGTGTTCTTCTTCCATCTCGAAATGGAGCAGTCGACTTGTCCTTGCTAATCGTTCCCAATTGACTGCATTCAGTACTGCGAAAGGTCGAAGGGGAGCATTAAGTCTCTTATACCGCTTGAATCGCCCTAATAATGGTCTGGTCTGGTATTGACAGGCTATCATTGGATGTGGTATGATTTGTAATATTCTTTATAAAAGTAACGAGTAACTAATTGGCACATCAAAAATGTAACGAAGTAGAAGTATTAAATTCATCAAAAAAATGTAGTGAAGTAAAAGTGGAAGTAGGAGAAAAAAAGAATACTCCAGTAAAGTACAGATACTGCATTTTAGTACTTAAGTAGGCTACTTAAGTAGTTCTACTTAGTTACTATACATCTCTGGACAAACGGGAGGTTTTGCCTGCTTGGCAAAAATAGCCATTCAATATCTGCTCTCCGCTCCGTCTCGTCTCATGTCTCGGCCAGTTTGAGTGGCTCACCTTCTACTCTCAAAGCTCTTAGGTGATCAATACTGGGTGTGGCTAGACACACCCATCAAATTTGATCATTAAAATTAGACTATAAAATGCTTGGTCAGTTTCTCGAAGTCTCCAAACAAATAACAGTCATAGATAACAATGTAAAGCTCTTCAGAAAAGAAAAAAATGGGATTAATTGATGGCTAATTGATTAGTTTACAGACAGAACAAGATTTTATTTTAATTTCATTTGTCCTGCACCTGGCCTGAAGGAGGGATGTGCACTACCTTAACCTTAACCCTGAACCTAACCCCCTCAACTCTCATCCTAACCCCAACTTGGGAGTGAGTAGTGCAGCGCTGCCTGGAAGGCACCGTTGAGGGCAAAAAATACCAAAGACATTTCATTGCATTATATGCAAAAGGTAAAAATGAAATAAAATACAAATAACAATACAATACAATAATAACAAAAGACCCATCAGTGTCTCCTCTACATCCTTTTAGTCATACAGAAATATATAATGGCTTTAGGCGGAGTAGATGAAGAAAATGGAGGCACTTAACACTCACAGCATTCCTCTTCCTCCTGAACCGTCTTCTTCATAAAGGCATCGAATAGCTGAGGCCAGCCGCTGTTGTCCACTGTTTACCAAATACAAAAACAAAACGCTGAGTCACAACAAATCCACTGGTATTGTATATAATTTGTGTATGTATGTATGTGTGTTGGTTGGGGAAAGATAGACTTTTGTGTTGTGTTGTGTTGTTGTAGGTATTTGTGTGTGTGTGTGTGTGTGTGTGTGTGTGTGTGTGTGTGTGTGTGTGTGTGTGTGTGTGTGTGTGCGTGCGTGTGTGTATGTGTGTGGTGGAGGACCTACCACAGTTTTCCTCGTCGGCACCATTAGGACAGTCTTGTAGGCCATTGCAGTGTTGGGGCTGAGGCAAACACACTGACAGGTTGCCACAAGGGAACTGACCCAAGGGACACTCAACATCAACCTCAGCCCTGCAACCTACACACACACACACACACACACACACACACACACACACACACACACACACACACACACACACACACACACACACACACACACCACACATACACACACACACACACACACACACACACACACACACACACACACACACACACACACACACACACACACACACACACACACACACACACACACACACACACACACACACACACACACACACACACACACACACACACACACTCATTAAAACTTCATCAGTATGTCTGCAGAATATTTATAAGCGTGCATTGGGCACATTATGCGAAACAATGCTTGCGGGGTCAAGGTGTCTATTGCAATTACCTGTCTGGCAACATAATTGTGTATAATAGAAGGAAAAAGCAGTAATTTAACTGCACAACAATGTGCAAGTTTACAAGTATGTTGGACAGAAGAAAATTAGTATACATTTCCCTTGGGTGATCCATCCTAAAAGTAGCCTAGAAATCTTGACCGGTTTTATTCAGATATTGGTTTAGCCAATCACAATACTCTATATGGAGAGGGGGTATTTGGGCGGGCTTAGCGTTGTTTGAATTAGCTTGTTTGTTGCGGTCTTTGGTATTATTAGCCCTCAACGGTGCCTTCCAGCGCTGCCTTTAAGGCACTACGCCCCTCAGATTAGGGTTAGGATGAGGGTTGAGGAGGTTAGGGGTTAGGAATAGGGTTAAGGTAGTGCCTTTTAGGCTGTGCTGCCTGGAAGATGCCGTTGGGGGCAAAAAACACTGTTGAGCATTTGTTGCTCTGAATTGATTGTAGCCAGAGCCATTTGATGCGCTTTCTTGGCTCTAGTCATAGTGCTGTCCCATTGCATACAGAGGCAGTTTGAAAGATTCCACCTATAGCAGTGGTTCCCAAACTTTTAACGGTCGCGTACCCCCTGAGACACTCCGGTCCTACCGAGTACCCCCTGCACTACAGAAATTTTGCTTTTCAAGATTTTTGCTCAGTTATTGCAGCATTAACAAAATGGGAACACATACTGTAATACATACTGGTACACAACAATGTGGTAGCAATATAGTTGTTTGAATATAGAATATAATAGTGTAGTATCTAGGAATAGTTTGAGCATAACGTCTTTTCTATTTATATATGCTGGTGAGAACTGAGAAGCCATTCACAGATTCATTTTGTGCACCTCCTAGAACCCATCCAAGTACCCCCAGGGGTACTTGTACTCCAGTTTGAGAACCATTGACCTATAGGATCTATCCATTGTGGCCAGACAATCGATTTTATGTTATAGACTTGCTTGTCATGCTATCCTAGATGGGTAGAAAAAAACTCAAACCGGAAGTGAGTTTTTATTGACATTTAAATTGGCCACCCATAATATTCAAAAGAATGATTTTCCTATATCTCTATCAGAGAAAAAGACATTTCTGTTTTGGGTTTATACTAAATAAGAACTCTTTCCTCGATTCGTAAGTGAGAAAGAGTTACATCTAATAATTTCTCGGAAACAGTCTTCATAAAGGCTTACAAATGTCTCAACTAAATGAATGAAAATGGGTTAAAAATGTCTCAAGGTTAGATTTACACTCAATCCAATGAGATGTACAGGTATGCCCAATAAATCAAAATCAATACCTGTCAAATATGAGTAATAGAAAAATAAACACAATTTATCTCATGTCTTAGCAGAAGAGTGTTGACAAGACAGCAAGTCGCACACAGGCCTGCTCTTGAGATAACTAATGTATGGGAAACTCATGTAGCACAGTGAGTAACTATCTATCACTGTCAGGTCCCACTTACTGAGCAGAGCGACAAACACTGCAGTATTCATAAGGTGATCAACATTAGATTGATGCCTAGCTGACACACTGTGTTATGCCTTGTAAGATAAAGTAAACATGCTCTATGGAGAAGAGAATGATTGGGGTTTGGTAGAAAATAAATCATGTGAATATGTTTACATGGTCATTTGTCTTCTCATATCAGTTTGATCGGATTCAACCTAACCCATTTGACCAACACTGACATGTCCACAAACAAACAGCATACAACTTGTTGATAAAAACAAAAGTGGTTATGTTTGGAAAATAATTTACATTATTTATTTCTGAGCAAATTCTAAGCACAATCTGTTCAGTCACCACCTGAACTTCCCATTACCTGAATACAAAATGTCTGCTAACGAAGCACTATGTTAAAACCATATTGGTATTTCCATCCACTGTATCCAAAACACTGACAACAACGCTTGCCAGCCAATATAAATTTGCCCTGCTGGTCAGTCTGGTCAGTCTGCCATCACTGCCCAATTGAATCACCAAATACCCAGGAGCCAACTGCTCATTTGGCAAGAGATGGGTTTTATTCAACACATGCACAATTGATAACAGTATCTGTTTTAAACCATATTAGTCCTTGAGCCAGAGCTCATAATTTGGCTCTCTGGTACCACTCCAAGGGGTAGTAGTAAGCAAATTGTGTGTTTTTTTTTTTTTTTTTTTTTGGCAAGGTATGTGATAGCATTGCATTTAAGGTAGCTATTTGTGTCTTATCAGCTGTTTATGTGAAAATAATGGACAATTTTCATTACGTAAGTGAATAGGGTGAAGCTTTAACTTGTAGATATCCCCACAAAACCTCGCCAGCTGATTATTTACATCAAAGCACCTTACAGATCAAACTGTTCTCAAAATGTTTGGGTGGTAGAGGTGTAAGGCCCCATAGCCAGGGCCGGTTTAGCCTTTTCTTTGTTTTTTTCTTTTTCTTCTTTTTCATATCTACAATATTTGTTAGGATATTTACCCCAGTCACCCATGCATCCCGTATTGTCTTATAATCTGCATAAAGAGGGTGATAACACATATAAAAGCTACCAGCAATGCAGTGCAAACTCTATTGTGGTATATACCCTTCCAAAAATCATTACTGTATGTGCCTTACTGCCCTCCTGTGGTACCAACCAATCCTCTGACTCAAAGACTATATGGACCACAAGCCAATAACAACTTTGGCATGGGGTTAGACTGGCTTCGCCTTCCTACGTAGGAACAGCCGATCCCTCAAAATGGGTTTCAACTTTCAACAAAATTCATTAATCATTCCGAAAGGTTGTCTTACAAGATTTGGTCGTCTCACAAGAATTGCTATATTGCAGTGCAGGATTGCAATATTTCTGCCTAGATCAATGTATTTCTGAAGTGAAATATTTTGCTTTGCAGCACTTGTAGATTTTAGTGTCCAAATCAGAATATTATATTCCTGTGAATGCAGCAAAACTAAACTCCTGGACCCAATGTAGCTGCTCTCTCTCTCTCTCTCTCTCTCTCTCTCTCTCTCTCTCTCTCTCTCTCTCTCTCTGTCTCCTCCTCACTGCCTAGATGGCATCAGGTCAAATAATGGAATAGGCAATTTTGTTTTGTTCATTGTTAATTAATTTTCTTTTGTATCCTAAGTTCTTTGTGTTATTGTTATTGTTACCCCTTGTGTTATCTCCCCTTTGTCATGGTTTTGAGACCAAAGACGTGACCTGACCTGAGAGAGGTGAGGTTACAGAAAATTGACTTTCTGTGAATTGCCCATTTGAGAAGAACAAAGCCAGGTGTTTAGCTTCAGGGTCTTATCATGGCAAAATAAGGGTCCAACCCCAGTAACCAAATTCTTACTGGATGAAATTTGTTTCCATTAAACGTGATCAATTATGATTAAACGTGGCAAAATTGTGTGATTAATCACATTATTTTTCATTTGATTTTTCATTTGACAGCACAGCACTAGATGTGAATGATTAAGAGGAATGTGTCGTACAAAAAATGGTTGAATTTTTGTTGTACAAAAAATGCTTGAATCATGTGGAATTTCTGTGCCAGTATTATTCAACAAAATACAAGTGAAAGTCAAACTGAGGGGATTCAGTGAAATATATGGAACAGCAATTCAAGTTCATAGACTGCAGATCACATTGTCAATCAAATTCCATGTTGCATCATCTCCAATTTGATTTGGGCCCAAATGATCACATAAGAAGATCAATAAATAGTATATCCTTCTGTGTATGGGTTTTCAAGGTGAACTATTCCAGTGCTTATACCACCATAGTTAAAATGGAGAGTGAGAGAAATGATCACATCACATATTGCACATTAATCAAAACAGCATAAAAGTATATTTAAAAGTTCTCATTCAATAAAAAATTCTATATTGAATAGCAGGACTGATAATGCCAGTTTAAATTAGTCATCCATCCAATCAATCAACTAATCGGGTTGCTCTCTATTTCAAGAGCAAGCAGAGAAAAAAAGAAGCCTATATTGATTATTAATACATGGTACACACAGACACTGCACACACGGACAGATCACCCCTGTCTTCAAATACAACGTTGAAAGGCAAAAGAGAAGTACTGGCATGATGAGGAGTGCCTCATGGTGTTGTTGTCATGGCGTCCTTGAAGTCTGCATTCATGATGCAGTTAGGTCACATGACTGATGGAAGTTGTCTGTTTGAAACGCGCCATCCCTGCCACCACTCGTGTGACCTCACAGCCTCATGACATAAACGTCCCTCTCGCTCTCTTCCCAACCTCCTCGCTTTTGGCACCGCATCACATGACGTCACTCTGTTCCCAACCTCCTCGCTTTTGGCACCGCATCACATGGCGTCACTGTGATGTCATGTTGACAAAGAACAAATACTTGTGGCACAGTTAATAATGTCACCCAAAATCAGTGCCCTCTTCCTCTGAAAAACTCTGAGAGTAATTAACGCATAGCATCTCTCTCTCTCTCTCTCTCTCTCTCTCTCTCTCTCTCTCTCTCTCCTCTTCGCTCCCTTTCTCTCACTGTCACTCACGTGCGGGCACACACATACAAAAACACACCACAACCAACACACACGTCAAATCTTCCATGAATGCATCTCACAAGAACTACAATACAAATGCACTGATACAATAGCTGTAAAATATGCACACACAGGCAAATGATAAATCCATAAGCTGTCCAATTAACCGAAAGGCTTAATGCCTTGGCAGGTTCTATAGTTGAAATATCAGGCCGTGCTTACTGTGGGGAATTTAATGAATAATGGAGAAAACAACTCCTATACACCTTTGTAAAAACATATGCAAATGAGGACAGGAAGATTGCAGTCTGATACTAGATGGAGGAGACTCCTAATTAGATTAGGTCGTTCCTTTAAAGGTTTTGTCTTCGACTGCTCTTGTCCCTAATAACAATTATGACATTCAGTGAACCATCATGGCATTCCTGAGAACAGCTCTTACGTAACTACAAGAATCCAGCATCCACATGTAGGGATACAACAGTGATTGATGCACTCATCTAATGCATGATAAGCATCTGCAGTATCTCATACACACATGCAAAGCTGCAGAGACATGCCCACAGGCTATCATAAATAGCTTAGTAGACATCATGATAGTACGTAATTACAACAACAATCCCTTTACCTCTGTAAGGCACTTGCAACAACACCTGGGTAGTCATTTATGTATAACAGCAATCATCTGGAATTCACTAAAAATGATTTTAAAAGTTGTTTGATATGAAAGGATTTTGAAAACCTTTCTCATTTCTGCACACACATGAATGAGAAATGTAAATCGCCAGTGTTGAAAAAGAACAACTTATGACCAGGGAGGAATTTTAAAAACAGAGCATATAAACCTGCTTCTTCACCTTTCCTGCTTTGAGACTGTAGAATATAAAAACTCTCCCTAAATATAGGCTACGGTATCAAGATTTGAGAATAATCCCAAACGCCAATGGCAAAAAGCAATAAAGTACAGTACACACTCCATTGGTGTTAAAATGTGACTCATGTCATGTCTGAAAGATGACTTGGAACTTCCATTTTAATTAAATATGTCCATATCCAGCAAAGGAACATAATATCTCAGCCTTAACAATCAATCTAACACTCTCTAACATTTCCTCAAGGTATTTCATCATATTGTCACACACACCAACACACACACACACACACACACACACACACACACACACACACACACACACACACACACACACACACACACACACACACACACACACACACACACACACACACACACACACACACACACACACACACACACACACACACACACACACACACACACACACACACACACACACAGCCACTCCTCTTACTAGCTCTCATTAATCTCTCCCCATTCACAAGAAGAGAGCCAGTCAAGTACCAGCAGAGCAGAGCAGGGCAGCATTCCCATTGCACCCATTGAGTCCCACACAAGTGTGAGCAAGAGAGATAGAGATAGAGAGAGAGAGAGAGAGAGAGAGAGAGAGAGAGAGAGAGAGAGAGAGAGAAGATTGCTTTGGCAATATGAATGCCTTGTTCATCATGCCAATGAAGCATTATTGAATTGAATTCAATTGAGAGAGAGAGAGAGAGAGAGAGAGAGAGAGAGAGAGAGAGAGAGAGAGAGTAAAAAAAGTCAGACAAAGCATTAAGACAGAGTGCATTAAACCCCGGCAGATGGACAGATGGAGGACAGAAACAGAGAGAAGGAGAGAGAGAGAGAGATAGATAGAATGACAGAAAGTAAAAAAAAACAGCCTGACAGAGAGAGTGCATCAGAAACACTGACAGAGACAGAGATAGAGAGGATTGGAAAGAGACAGACAGAGAGAGAGAGAGAGAGAGAGAGAGAGAGAGAGAGAGAGAGAGAGAGAGAGAGAGAGAGAGAGAGAGAGAGAGAGAGAGAGAGAGAGAGAGAGAGAGAGAAATAAAAACAGAAACATATGAGGAAAAACAAGATAAAAAGCTTACCTTTGAGAGCACAGAGCGACAGGAAAAAAAGTAGGAAGAGGTGAAGCATAGTGTGAGCCGTGAGTGTGTATATATGAAAGTGCATGTGCGCGTGTGCGCCTCCTTTTCTTAGTAAGTCCCTCTCAGAGTGACGAGGAGCTGCACCTTCCCAACCTACCAGCTTTCGACTGTCAGACCGTCACACACGCACGCTCACTGACACACGCACACACATACACACACACACACACACACACACACACACACACACTTGCGCTTGGGCGGCTCAGACCCCTCTGAGGCACATCACACACACACATACACAAGCACATCGTCAGAGCGCAGAGAGAGGACAGATCTGCATGCTACCGTAGACTGCTGCCACAGTGGCTTCTACTCATGCAGATCCGCTGTGTGCTCTCTCAACTGTACACAGACAGCAGCTTCTTCATTAGCCTTCTTTTAAACGGCCATTAGCCTACAGTCATTTAGAGAGGCATGCTGCCACACCTGCACATTTGAAAATCACACCTGGCTGTGTGACAACAAATGTTGCCTTTTATACATGGCTACTCACCCATACTCACTCATGTGTATTTATTATCATGTCCATTCTCTCTCTCTCTCTCTCTCTCTCTCTCTCTCTCTCTCTCTCTCTCTCTCTCTCTCTCTCTCTCTCTCCCCCTTGTGAGTTTCAGAGACAGCGTCTCTCGCTGAGCATTAAATTTTAAATCTACATGGGCACAACTACACAGTAAAACATTTTCCCCTACTAACATTAGGCTATTTGCCAAAAAAAACAAAAAAAACTTTTTGAATAATTTACAGATTGCATATCAATAGGCTGCATGGCCCATGCATTTACTATACAATATCTTTTACAGAAAGGGTTATTTTATCTGCTTTAGACTATACCAACTATACATCTTTACTGAAGCTTTTTAATATTTCAATAGAGTGATTCCGAACCTGGTCTCTTATGGCGTATGCAGAATTAATCATGACTCTTGAACAGAACATGTCGACCTTGACTGCACAGTATGGTGTGAAATGACATCCATTAGGTCAACTCTGAGTGACTTTTTGGCAATGCATGGTTAAGTTGAGGAGCGTTGAGCTTATGATAGTATTCCATGATCTTTGACTAGGGTTTATGACCTGGGATATGCTCTATGATCTCTTTTTTTTCTTCTTCTTCTTCTTTTTTTTTTTTTTTTTGTTTAAAAAAAATCAGGCTCTTTTATTTTCCAAATCCTGAAAATATTACAGTAATTCCATCCTAACTAGAGTAGGCTACTCACACAAACGGACATCAAAGTGAAGAGCAAGATCTGTGATTTTCCTCTCAACATCGCCACCTGGTGGTTTGAATGGTTTGTGTCCGATGACATAATCTAATATGCGACGACTACGTAATTAATGAGCGACACTACGGATGTTCAGCGCTTCGCAAATCGTAGAAAAAGTGATCACTGATCACTGCGTAGGGGGGTTGTTTTTTCTTGTAAAGTGTATATTTCAAAGCCCAATTTACGTATGTGCCAGTAAAAACGTGTAAAATAACATGCCTAAAGTAGTTTCGCGAAGTGTAGTTTGTTCTGATACGCGGGACCGTGAAGAATATGACGACGGAGAGAAACCCCTTCATGTTTACTACTGTTTATGTGGCCAAATGGTCCTCGTACTTGGTAAGTCCACTGATCTCTAAACAATACTTCTTTGTTTATACGTAAGCCTGCCTATTGGCTGTGTTCTCCAGTAAAAAAGGATTCTTTTTTCAAAAAAGGCATTTCCAACAGAATTAACGTTAAGCTAGACGGTCCTTCTTCAGAATGCATGTGGTCGAGCCACTTTCAGGCTAAAGTTGGTAATAACGTTAGGTAAATCCGTGCATTCTTTGCTGTGAAACTAGTGAACTTGCCAACGATACACAAAAGGCATGTACCGGTACTCATTTTTCAAGTCTTGCTAGCATTACATATACTAACGTTAGCGTTGCATGCTAATGATGTCTGATGGCTAAAGCAATGCATTGCTGTAGGCTACTAGGTTTTTCTTTTACTTTGAGGTGTTGTCCTACTCCCCACCCAGAACTAACTTTGGCTACACAGTGCATAGGCCTATCATCGATTGCTGGAATAAAACTTGCATTTATCCATCTTATATATCATCAGAATTACATTGGAGATGGTATCAAAACAAATGATCTGATAAAAAAGGATACCTTAAACAGAAAGTAGAGTCCCTTTTAATATGTACCATGTCTGTAACCAAGGTTGGCCCTATGGCTTTGTCTACATAACCAACAGACTAAAGCCTCAATCATAGAAAATCAGCGTCATGTCACATTGCAGCCTTTTATCAAGTCAGCTGAAGTTTGATCACAGGTAGCTTAGTGCTTTTCTTTAAAGGTCATGTAGGCCTATGGGGACCTAATGTTTGACAACTCAAAGGCAAGTTACATTGCTTTCCAAGATGCACCGTACAGTCAAGGTAGCATACATGGAAAAGCACTTATCGCCCAAATGCCCATCTAACCCTAGTTTATGTAAGGCATGTGTGGATCCTTGAAATACTGTAGCCTACTGTGATGAATACTTTATGCCTAAGCTACTGGTCAGGGTTGTTGGCCTGGTATGAGATCTGAGTCCAACGCAAAAGATAGCCTAGACCAGGGGTGGGCAATTATTTTGGGCAAGGGGCCACATTGGCTTTTAGTTTTTGACTAACGGGCCGGGTTTTAACAGTTAACCAACTGATGTCGGTAGATTGGCTCAAGCCAGTAGCCCCACTTTCATCAGAGGACATGTTAATATGCAGTTTTAAAAGGGTGGAATTTGCATTTCATGAATACAACACATTTGATAAATAAGGCTTATAATCTAATTCACCATGACTAAATGAGAAATTATTTTATTTTGGGAAGGCTCCACGGGCCGCATCAAACAGCTCCACGGGCCGCATCTGGCCCCCGGGCCTTAGTTTGCCCAGGTATGGCCTAGACAGACTCTAATCACCAGTGCTGATAGTTTTATTTTATTTTATAATGCATTTCAATTTAAATAAAAGGCTTTGAGGCATTTTCAATGGGCTGAGATTCATTCATAGGGCTCAAAATAAAAGAAATTAAAAAATATAAACAAAATCAATCAATAAATAGAAACCTAGGCCTATTAAAAAAAAATGGTATAAAACAAGCACACAATAATTTATACGTTCTTTGAAATCACCATTACCATATTTTCTTTCAATTTAACCTGTTCTCTTGCAACCTGTCGTCCGCACATGTACATGTTCTGTGAATGCATGTGTTGGATTATCCTCAATACCGATACTTGGCAAATGTTTCCTGCCTGGAAAGAGTAGGATGTTTTGATTCTGCTCAAAATTCAAGACATGCCTGAGAATATATAAAATAACCTCTGCTTTTTTCTGTCCTGCATATGAAACAGATAATAAGGAATGAAAAGGATAAAAGTCTGTGTTAGCTACAGTAGTTGTTTTCAACCCACCGGCTGCCATTTTAGTCTAATTATGCAAATAGGCATTCTAAATTAATAACCACCAAATATCCAGTCTCAACAGAGGCAAGTGTCAGTGTAGTTCCTTGCTGTAAAACTAATCTTTTAAATGTTCAATTTAAGAATATGACCTTCAAAGAATTAGATCATGTGTTTGCTTTCTGTTGATTATAAAGTACACCTTTGCCTTCGGGGATGGAAAATTTGTACTGACCATCGCTGATTAATTATTTGGCAGACAAATGTATAATATGTTTTGAACTTATTTATCTTTGAGTGTTAGGGTTGGTTGTGGTCTAAGCAACTTGTGGATTTTACTTGCAGAAGGCACAAATAGCAGGTGACATCACTATACAACTTATTTCCTGGCTTAAGTCCCAACTTGGCTCATTCAGTTTGGCCCCCTAATCATCCTCCACTGTGATTGAGTTCGAGAAGTGGGGGGGGGGGGTCCATTCTTTTGGACCGCCATTTTTTGGTTCACGCTTACACACTCTCCATTGAGAATACATAAAAAAACGTACTTTGTTATTAGCCTCACAGAGCAAATTGATGTTTGAAAATGAGCTAGTAAAGTTGTCTTAAGCCCTCTCCCTTCTATGCTGTCGATGGCAAGAATCAATCTTTGTGACAAAGTTTAACCGGCAAGAAAGACCGCTACTCTCAGCATTTTGTGTGGGATTCACCTGTAAAGCCCGCAGCGTGACATGGCGGCGGATTCCAACAATTATTGATCACATGCCCTATTCCCGAGCTCAATTGGCCCATTAAATTATTCCCTCACTCTCCACCTCTAGCTAATGTGTGGTGAGCGTTCTGGCACATAATGGCTGCCGTGCATCACCCAGGTGGGTGCTACACATTGGTGGTGGTCAGAGAGGTCCCCTTTCCACTGTTAAGCGCTTTGGGTGTATTGAAAAGCGCTATAGAAATGTAAGGTGGTGGTGGTGTTTTTTGGTATAAAATAGTTTATTCATTATTATTCCCTTGTGTTATTTGAAACCAGAGAAAAGCTTGCACATTTTAAGACTTTCAAATTGCATATTTGTCAAAATACACTGATTACAAGTGATTGTCTGACTTGTAAAAATATGAAATGAACAACAAAACAAACCTGTTGATTAGGCGCTGATTGGTAAGCAGCCATGCACTGGGGAGAAAAAATGGATTTGCAATCTGGTTCTGTATTATTGAATAAAAGTTCACAGCAGCATACTGTGCCAGTCGAGATGAAAGCTCATACAGAGTGCCAGCGTATTGAGATGTTTTGGTTAAGGAGGTACCAGTTAAACTAAGAACTCACCAATTTGTGCAAAGAGATAGAAGTATGGTAAGACAAATGTAGGATTTACTGTATGGCAGCCCTAGGCTATAGAACAGGGGTGGCCAACCAGTCGGAGACCAAGAGCCACATATCTGACTGTTACAGCAAAGAGCCACATCGGTACACAGAATCATGAATCTGTTACAACTAGCACTTTACCCATCTTTCTGACACACACACACACACACACACACACACACACACACACACACACACACACACACCTCCGCCAGTGAGATGAATCTGCCAGATGAATTGTAAATGTCACACACCAATAGAAATGTGCCCCAATAGTAAGATCAAGTTCAATTCAAAGTTCGGTCCCTTTTGGAAAATCCTGGTCAAGGTTAGCTGTAGTGACGCTGAGATTTTGAAGCCTTGAAATGAACGTAAGAGCCGCATGACTCCGGGCAAAGAGCCGCATGTGGCTCCCGAGCCTCGGGTTGGCCACCCCTGCTATAGAAGCATAACTAATAAATGGAATAACGTTCTATGAGGCGGTCATTATCGTGGAATATCTCTTGACACCATGATGCAACGCAGCCCGACACGCTCTGTTCACTTTTGCTTGACAGCGGTCTGTTATTAAGGGCCGTGTAATAAGCTTAGTTAACCATCATTAGTCGTGGATCAGACTTTCATGGGCCGGTTTCCCTTCTGGTGTGTGAAATGAAACGTGCTGACTGAATTAATGCATTATGGACACCTTTTCCTTGCTTTTGTAGATTGCCAAATTGAGAAGTTGCCCATGAGACCAAGGGACAAGTCCAGGGTCATAGATGTTGCCAAACATGCCCACAAGTTCTGCAATGTGGAAGACGACGAATGCGTGTACCTGAAAAGGTAAGCTATCAGCAGGGCTGGTGTACATGACATTGTGGAAAATTACTGGTTGTTGAAAATACAGCAGTGTACTCCGGGGACCACTGGTGGTCTGCGACAAAGCTCAAGTGGTCCACAGCGGGATTTTCCCAAAAAATATATGTGAATTTAGTCTGTGTTTCTCACTAACATGATTTGAAGGCAACAGATGAGTTGTTCACTGAATACTGAGACAAGTCTGTAATTTATTACAAACTTCAGGTTATCTGAATTTGAAGTGCCTATATACCTAATCAGAAATGCCTGCTGATAAGGTAAGAGTAGCAACAGGGGACTTCGAGATGGGTCGTGACTCTAAGAGCAGGTGGTCCCTGAAAAACACTCTTTTTAAGGTGGGGGGGGGGGGGGGGGGCTACAAGAATTATTACAAGGAAGTATTTGCCTAGTTTTACTTGACAGCCTAGCCCTTTTCTCGCTGTGGAATTGAGCGTAGTGCATGTCATGTCGACTGGTTGACTAATTGAGCTTTTTGTCTTTTCCCCTCTTTAGACCGGATGGCATCGAGAGGCAGTACAGAAAGAAATGTGGAAAGTGAGTGCTTTGACCACACACACACACACACACACACACACACACACACACACACACACACACACACACACACACACACACACAATATTTCTAACTTTTGAAGCACTGACTAATCAGTATTCCAACATGGTTTTGACTCCCTTGAAAAGTAAAGTACCTGAAGCAGTCTCTTTGATTTTTAGACTTAACAGATCTCCCACTCTGTCATGCATATGAACTTATTTTGTACACTAAACTTTATTACCTTACTTTTTATGCACCAGTCTGATATGCAATTTGTAAAGTTTGGGTTGTTTTCTACCAGAGACTTTAACCTTGGCTCATCATTAGAATTCAGCTGAGTGTCAGCTTGAGTTTAAGCACAGCCAAGTCTGTGAAATTTGAGAGAGAATTTATCTTGCTTGCAATTGAACAGAAAGGTGTTCGGTGTTTTTATTTTTTATTTTTTATTTTTTATTTTTTTTTTGTCGTGGTGGTTGTTTGGGGTAGTGCCAGGGATGTGGATGGAGGGGGGGGGGGGGTGGTCGTGTCACCATCCATGTCTCACTGCTAATCTTTAGCAAGTGCAGTTGTGAATGTTAAGCCAGCTCCTGCTGCTTCTGAAATAAACATGTTTTTTTTTTTTTTTTTTTTTCTTTCTTTCCAGGTGCGGCTTGTGGCTTTTCTATCAGCACCAGATGAAGAACACGCCAGCAACCTTCATAGTGGATGACGCTGTGGTGAAGTTTGGCCAAGGCTTTGGCAACACGAGCGTGTACAGCCAGAAACAGGAGGCCCCTAAGAAAGTCAGGGTAAGAGACACTCTTTATTTGATCACAGAGCTTTTCCTCTGGTATATGGACAAATATTTTATTTATAACTCGTTGGGGGTTTTGCCGCATCACGTTGAATATTTTCCAGCTTTTTTTCTCCTTGGCTGATCACATCCCTGTATTATATTATTTTATTAATCTTTTTGCCAAGGTGTATATAGTAGAACCCAGAAATGATTCCTAATTATGTCATAACATCTAACTCATAATTATAGTTATGCCAAATATAATGTAACGTGAATCCCTGCAATAGATTATCACATTAATAGAAGGCTATAACCTAAAAAAAAAAGTTCAACCTCATTTTTGAAAGAATTATGAAGGTCTTTGCTCTGATAAACGCTCCCAAGAGGGAGAACAGCATCTCTAAATAAATCCACTTGTGAGCGTCTGTATATATTATTCTTTTCTGAGTTACACTCTTTGGTCCAGCATCTGCATTTTGATGATGTGCACATTTTTCATCTTGCATCTATGACTTAATCATATTTTGATCATCCAAAAGTGTAGCAATGTAATGTAATCCAGTAAACCAATATGGTCAATACTGTAGTAACATACAAATACAGATTTCTGTATGTAGTCTGCACTACATCACTGTTGGATTCGATGTTCTCCTAGCTTCATGCCTCGTTTTGGGTGTGTGGAGTACTGTATGCTAAAGAACACGCTGATTACATGATTGGGAGGCTTCCATTTTTGTTGCTCGTGCTTCACATGTCTCTTCCAATCAGGTGATGATGACCAAACGGACCAAAGATATGGGCAAGTTCAGCTCCGTTACCGTATCGACCATAGATGAAGAGGAGGAAGAGATTGAGGCGGTGAGTGCACGCGCACACACACACACACACACACACACACACACACACACACACACACACACATCACACATTCTCTCTCTGTGTATGAGACATGGACTGATAGGGGCTATCATTGCTGGAGCAAATGATCATGATACCTGAGCATGAGTGCAGCACACCACCCCACACACACACACACACACACACACACACACACACACACACACACACACACACACATAGCTCTCCCTTTCTCTCATGATGAGGTAGGGAATGACAGGGGTTATCACTGACACATCAGTGCTAGGTAGTGAGAGGCTACGGTGATGAAAATGCTACAGTGGCAGGAGCAGATGATGGACCAGGTGACACACACACACACACACACACACACACACACACATATATACACACACACACACACACACACACACACACACACACACACACACATATATACACACACACACACACACACACACACACACCACGGTGGGGGATATGGGTAATAAGGTGGTGGCCAATGTGTGCTGCTTAGATATTGGGATTGAGACTTTGCAGATGATAAAATATATAATAACTGAAAAGGTAGGCCTGCAGAAGTTATAAAATAATCAAAATGTTGATACATTTATGAAGTTAGTTCGTCTTTATTTGTCCTTAGATAGAAAATTTGTTTTCACTGACCATACAAGCCTTACAGACATGAAATACATTGATACACACTGCTTTGGTTCTTCACCCACCACCAAGACACCCACATACTTTACCCACCACACATGTATCCCACCAGCACATACATATCACAGAGAAACATATATTCCACCATCACATACATCACAGAAAAACATGTATCCCACCATCACATACATATCACAGAGAAACATATATCCCACCATCACATACATCACAGAGAAACATATATCCCACCATCACATATATCCCACCATCACATACATCACAGAGAAACATATATTCCACCATCACATGCATATCACAGAGAAACATATATCCCACCATCACATATATCCCACCATCACATACATCACAGAGAAACATATATTCCACCATCACATACATCACAGAGAAACATATATCCCACCATCACATACATCACAGAGAAACATATATCCCACCATCACATACATCACAGAGAAACATATATCCCACCATCACATATATCCCACCATCACATACATCACAGAGAAACATATATCCCACCATACATCACAGAGAAACATATATCCCACCATCACATACATCACAAACATATATCCCACCATCACATACAGATCACAAAACATATATTCCACCATCACATACATCACAGAGAAACATATATCCCACCAGCACATACATCACAGAGAAACATATATCCACACTACATCGGATATATATCCCACCATCACATACATCACAGGGAAACATGTATCCCACCATCACATACATCACAGGGAAACATATATCCCACCAGCACATACATATCACAAAACTTTACAGAGAAAAACAGAAGAACCTGTCCACAGTTACTGGCCCTACAGAGGAATGAGGGAAACGGCCAAATGTAAATTTGCATTAACCGATAATTGAATGAAATCAAATTGAATTTGATTCTATCGTGCTCTTGCCAGTCTGTGAACAGAACAGTACTGTTGTAAGATATGTAACAGACAGCAGTGTGACATAAAATAAATATTACTGTTATTTAGTTGCAGTGAGGTACCAGGAGGAACCAATTTCATGTCATGTACTGTCCTCAGGGAAAAAAACACTATACACCAACCACTTGCTTGATGGGAATTGAACATTTGATGCAGCAAATCCTTAATTTGGTTTCCTTTATCAAGGAGCGCTTGATTAACGGCAGATAATACAAATTACGAGACACTGTTCAAGGGTATGGAGTGTGTTTCTCGAACAATTTGTCATAATTTTAGCTCTTCCATCACACTGATTGCTTCTCCATCTTGCTCCACCCACACACACACACACACACACACACCTACATTTTTGAGTGTGTTTTTGATATGGCCTCACCAAATAGAGGAAGAATCCCCCTTATCCCTCCATCCTACTCTACCCACCCGTACACTCGCCCACACACACACACACACACACACACACACACACACACACACCTTATTGAGTGTGTTTTTGATATGGCCTCACCAAATAGAGGAAGAATCCCCCTTAGTCCCAGCAGGCCATCACTGAGATGGGAACCTTCTTAGCTCACTTTCAGGAACATCCTGTGCGTGTGTGTGTGTGTGTGTGTGTGTGTGTGTGTGTGTGTGTGTGTGTGTGTGTGTGTGTGTGTGTGTGTGTGTGCGTGTGTGTGTGTGCGTGTGTGTGTGTGTGTGCGTGTGTGAGTGTGTGTACGTGCGTGTGTATGTGTGCATAGAGTGGGATTGTTTCGCTGCTCTCCCCAGTAGCATAGTCTGTTTCATGAATAATTGATGGGCGAGTGTATTTCTCTCTTGCTGGCCCTGATGAGCGAGTGTATTCCTAGCGAGCTCACCCTCCATCACTGAGGTCTGTTGGAAAAGTACCTTATGTAAGGTGTGCTCAAACTTCTGTCAGCAGATTGAAAATGTGTATCCCTGTGGCTTATGCGCGCACACACACACACACACACACACACACACACACACACAAACACACTCTCTTACATACACATACATATACATGGATTGTGTATACACACACACAACCTCACTCTCATGTGGGTAATTACATCAATTGTCTGGAAGTGTGACAGAGGGTCAAGCACAATGATGGAGTATTTTGTTCTGATGGGTGTAATTGGTTGTTTCATTGCAGAGGGAGGTTGCAGACTCGTACGCACAGAACGCCAAGGTCATCGAGAAACAGCTGGAGAGGAAAGGCATGAGCAAGAGGAGACTACAGGAGTTGGTGAGTTTGCACACACACACACACACACACACACACACACACACACACACACACACACACACACACACACACACACAGACTCCCCTTCAGATCCATACTATCAGCAGAAGCGTGCACCATTTCAAATATCTGAGAAAACATTCGCTCATTTGACCATGATCAAATCGATAGACAAAATCGAAGGAGTCGCCCTTGGACTGGCATGGGCATATTCTCCGCCAGCCTCTTTATTTATTTGGTATACACACACACACACACACACACACACACACACACACACACACCACTATGGCTTTGCGCCTCCGCTTGTCATCAGAACTGCTTTTTGTAATGACTTTGGTTAAGCAGCATTGTTATGGGAGGTAAAAGCTTCCAAAAATAGAAATAATAATGAAAACCGTCTAATTGAAATGTCTTTTTGGCAGCTTTTACCACCCCTGGTCCATATTTATATGCCGTTTCTGCAGATTTTATCAGCTACACATAATTTCTGGGCAACATCTGCCATTCTTCTTGTTGCCTGGTTTTTGTGTAAATAAAGACAAATTGGCCCTTAAAAGCTAGAAAGCAGACACAAAGTAATTCTTTGTGTAAAACTACAATGGCTTGTTAAATAAGTTTGCTTTTGGGTATGTTTTCGGTCAGATATTTTAGGAAATATATTAATATTTGGCCTAGGCACAGCGGTAGCATTATGCCTGGCATGTAGCACATTTCTTTCCACCCCTGAGAGGTTGTTGTACAGTTAGTGGATGTTCGTTTACCCAGTTAAAGTGAAAGTTCGGTGTAATTCAAGCATAGCTCTACCTTTGGGTACCAATAAAGTTATCTAATCTAATCTAGCTCTTTTGATGTGAGCCTCCTGCCTGCACTACATAACGAGTGAAATGAAAGAATTTGGAATAACATAGATCAAACGCAAACACAAGGAAGATTGTATATATGGGCAATTCCACGAAAAAGTAAACCTCACCTTAAAATTTTAAGTCTCACCTACATGGACATACAAATTCTTTCAGAAAACTTCCAATACAAAAAAGTATTGTCTCGATGTAAATATTCAACTGAGCAAGTTTCGAAAGGATATCTGTTTGTTAAAATTTTTACCCTATTCAGCTATAATGTAAGTCTATGGAGGGGCTTATAATCGACATAAGTGGGTGATAACACACACAAAGCTGCAATACTATCAGTTATTTTTCATTGTTATATTACTATTTCTCTTGTTACAGGTTAAAATCCACCGTTCACAATTGTTTTGTATCGTTTTGGAGGGTTTTTCCAGACGTCACGTCCATAACGTCACATCCATAACGCCATGTCTCCCAATGAAAACCAACTTTTTTTACATTTACATCTGAAATTAAGTCTTTCTCTGTCTTTACTGAGGTGTCCTGTTTGGTATGAATGTAGTAATATTTACATTTCTCTAGAAATTTCACACACTTCACAGCAAAAACTACGCTCTCTCAAAAGTTTGTCCGTTTTTCGTCACGTCCATAACGCAAATTGAAAGGCTCATATTCTTATGATGCAAATCATGATATTCATTTTTTCTGTTTGCCTGTATTCAGCCATGGAGTTTGCAGAAGAATATGAAAAAAAATTGTGAAATACTGCTAGGTTTGCGGAGGTTATCTGTCCTTTTGTTCATCAATAATGCACGAAAATGTCACGTCCATAACGCTGGAATTGCCCATATATACTTTATTACAGGCTCAAGGCCCAGCGAAAGAGAAGACATACATCACATCGCGATATACATTACGTACATACATTAATATGTTCCATCGACTCAACGTAAACTGCTTGTTTGTTTGTGCGTTCGGGTTATGCTTATATTACTCCGAACTTTCGTTTTAACTTGGTCATCCAAACACAAATGCAAATCTGCCTTGGGGCACCAGAGACAATATAGTTCAGTTTCTTACCATCTGTTAATGTCCTCTGTGACCCTCACCTCTTCCACCCTCTTGCTGTTTATGTACAGTAGGTACTCTGGCCTCTTTCCTTCTGCTCTTCTCTACTTTGCACAAATAGGCTGACACTAATATAGACACAGTTTCAATTTCACAGCATTTTTTTACCTCTGCCAAAGAGTTATGTTTTCGCCAGCGTCTGTGTATCTGTGGACAACATAACTCAAAAAGTGCTGCACGGATGTGGATGAAATGTTCGGACAACGTGTGTATTGGGACATGCAAGAACTTATTCCATTTTGGCGGCAATCTGTGATCCAGAACATCATCTGGAATTTATATTGTGTCTTTGACCACATTGCCTTGGCGGAAGTCTGCTTTCTGTCAGCACTTTTGTTGTTTTACTAGTAAACAGTTGCATGTGATAAATAAAACTCTTGTATTCTTGTACTCTGTCAAAAAGTCTTCTGTGCACCGTGAGTGGCACAGGTCCCTGTTGTCAAGTAGTTTTATAGTTTTATCTTTTCTTTTCCACAGGCTGAGCTGGAGGCAAAGAAGGCAAAGATGAAGGGAACACTTATTGACAACCAGTTTAAGTAGAGGGTGTGAAAGAACGTGTGTGTCTGTGTGTGTGTGTGTGTGTGTGTGTGTGTGTGCGTGTGTGTGTGTGTGTGTGCGTGTGTGCGTGCGTGTGTGTGTGTGTGTGTGTGTGTGTACATACATGTGTGCGCGTGTGTTTGAACATTTTGTGAAAAAAAGAATGGACTCCTATGCTCAATTTAAGAACATGGCTGTCAATAATAATACAGAAATAGTTCAACAGTACAGTAATGGAACATACATTATGTGCTGTCTTTAGTGATGAGTTTTCTTTTATTCAGTGTACTTTTCTATGAAAAAGGAACATTTTTGACATGTAGCCTAATTATTTTTAATTGGTCACTCTGAATAGGTTGTTCCTCTTGTCCTAGGCATTCTGTATTCATTATTGTGATTCTTTATTAAAGATCTTTCAGTCAAGTTTTGTTTGTGTTTATCTTCTGCTGTTTAAGAGCAGCATTATGTTTTTCATTTCAGTTCTGTTTTCTATGGCCGTCTTTAACAATTGATAGGAATTAGAATGAGCGACGTTTTCATGTTTGAACACATTTAACAGGTATAACAAATATAACTAATTTCAAACTGTGCTGTGGCATGTTTGGGCACAATAGCTTCTTTCGGATGAAATTGTATATGGCTTGGACATGTAAGGGATAACGGCCACCGAGGTGTCCCGATATCAGAAGAATAATGGACGACCCGATAGGCAGAGAAACAATGGACTCCGACGGCGACGCCGACGGGCTGTTCTTTGCCTACGCGAAGTCCATTATTTCTCTGATATCGGGACACCTCGAAGGCCGTTATCCCGCTTATCACCCGGTTGCAACTTAAACGTATAGATGGTAAGCAAGTGTTTAAAACATAAAAGAAACACCTGGCTCCGTTTAGAAAGAAGTTATCCTGTTCGGTTGGGGTACTATTTTCATATGAAAGAAGATCCGCCAGGCTGCATTCTAAAGAGCATTGATATTCACCTTATTCAGCGGGTAAACATGGGCGCTGCCATGACGATTGTCATTCAACATCCGGTCTAGCAACGCATTGACTTAGCGTTGTGATATTTGGTGTTTTAACGGTCTAATATAAGTGGTCTTATTATGAAGTTGTGCTCACTACATCCATCAATATAGTTAGAACAGTTCGTCGCCAGATGAAAAATTATGTTTTCAGCAGTAAAAAGTGTGTTTCTACGGCTACAATAAGGAGTTTTGTGATCGTGGTATTTCATGAAAATTACGTTGATTTGAATGAGAGGCAGCGTCTAACGGAAGTTTCAAGACAATCGGAGGGCAAACGCGGAAGAAAAAAAGACGAAAAGGGGCGGGGCTGCATAAGGTGAATAGAACGCTGGTGAAACTTTTTTAACCCAACAATGCCTCAGGTGTCCTGTTATCTAGAAATAACGGACACCCTGACAGCCAATCAGAAAACAGTATTCCATTCCACCGGGTGATAATTCTGGTTAAATTGGCCCCAGTAGTCCAGTCAGAATGTTAGCGGCTAGTGCAGACCTGGACAAACTAAGGCCCGGGGGCCACATAACATACATTGGGCTATTTAATCCGGCCCGTGGAGCCTTCCCAAAATAGAATAATTTCTCAATTAGCCAAGGTGACTTAGATTATAGGCCTAATTTATCAAATTTGTTGTATACATGAAATTGAAATCCTCTATTTTCTCGTCCTATTAAGGAAGTGGGGCTACTGGTTTGAGACTTGCCAATTTACCAGCATCAACCCCCATAAATCGGTTGACTGTTAACACCCAGGCCTTTAGTCAAAATCTATAATCCAATGTGGCCCTTAGGCCACAATAATTGCCCACCCCTGAGTTAAAATGTTAGCAGCTAGTGTAATCTTCAACTAACAAGATGGCTACCCTTAAAGTAGGCTGTTTTGTGTGACTGCAACTGACAGACTTGTTACTTACTACAGTCTGAATGCAGTTTGTTTTAGTTGTCTTTTATAGTTAATGTTATGCAGCACGTGGAGCTGAAAGTAAGTGAGCAGTGTTAAAAATGGTCTACTGTAAGTGGCCTTGAGACCCAGGGTTTGACCAAAGATCATACTGACCGCTCCGCTTGAATCCTCTCTGGGTTGACTGTGGTCGTTTCCCTATGGGCTTATTTCACACCTGAACATTCTGAGATTCTAAACCATTCCATGGTAGTAACCTGAACATTCTATCATTGAAATGCATTGAGTTTATCCCTTTTTCTGACTTGAAAAAAATGGGTAATAATATTTAAAACTCATCTAAATTCACTTTCTTTCAAATATTGCACATGGGAAGCCCACAAATTGGGAAGTTCCGAATAGATAGCCTAGAAGCTTTTGGAATATTCATGCACAATACAAGCATGTAAAACCACTTTTATCTTTTTGGGACTTCCCAATTTGTGGGCTTCAGATGTGCATTATTTGAAAGAAAGTTATTTTTTTTCCAAGTCAGAAAAAGGGATAAACTCAATGCATTTCAATGATGGAATGTTCAGTTTACTACCATGGAATGCTTTTAGAATCTCGGAAAGTTCAGGTGTGAAATAAGCCCATTACTCCTTTCTCTTTCAAGGCAGTCTGGAATAGAATGCAGAAACGGCTAAAAGATCATAAACTCGTCACAAAGCTGTAGTATTCATGGAGAAACCCATTGAGATAAATGGCTGGCAGTCTGGCTTAAAGCAATGCATTCTGGGAGGGCAATGAGGCTTTTTCATTGGGCAAAAGTCATCCATCCAGCCAGCCATCTGTCCAACCAGCCAAGTTGAACGTTTCAGTCTGAATAATTTTTTCCAAACTCAAATGAGATTACACGTGGTGGAATCTACATGAAAAGGACACAGCGGCGTAGCTATATTTCGCTCCCTATCTGACATTCTGCCTTGTGACGGGTGCTGTGGAGGCTGCATTGTTGTGGTGTGTGTCTCATCCATGGCGCTCTTTCTAATCTACACTCCTCTGAATGTTTTCCCCCAAGCCCCTTTTTCATACAGGCCTATCTGAGGGCATTTCATGGCTGACTGAAGCGATTTGCGAGTAGAGAACGGGGAGCAGTGAGCACTTGGCCATGCCTTGCTTCGCCTTGCCCCTGCTTACTTATCTCTGATGATGAGCAACGATATAACACCTTCTCGGATGGTGCATAGGGTTATGAGCTGAAGTCAATTCCCAACTGGCAAAAAGATTAGCGGCAAGTCCTTTAAATTGCCATGCTCATACCTCATATCTCACTGAGATCCCTTCCAAACCAGGGTTACCTGGTTACAGATAGATACCAGTGAGTCCAAGGGGGCGCAGACTGACACTCTTAACTGAGCATGAGCAGAATCACAACTAGAATAGGGAGTGTTTCTCAAAGTCGAGTAAGCATGCTTGGAAGGCTGCTTTTTCGAGCATTCCACGCCATTGTCAGTCGCCAAGTACTGTTCCAAAGTCAAGCATCCTTCTAAATTCTAGCGAGGACAGAGGCCTTTGTTCATAGATTTTTCAAGGATGCACTGATGGAACCTCATTTTTGAAGTGTACGGCTTCCAAGGCTAGTGTGCTACCTAGGAAGCATTCTCGACTTTGAGAAACACTCAGCAGTGGGGTGCTTGTTATGGAGGATTAAAGCCATATTGAGCACAACACTGAAAATCTCCTTCCATGGCATTCTTTGCCGTGTGTGTGTGTGTGTGTGTGTGTGTGTGTGTGTGTGTGTGTGTGTCAATGAGAGAGAGAAAGACATTGTAAATGTGAGAATCAAGATTTACAATTCTTTTCACTGGCTCTTCAAACTGCTGCAGTAATAATGCTGAGTAGATGATCTATGTGGTGAATAGGTGAATAAGCATGATGAAGCATTTAACAAGTATTCCTTTGTTTGGGCTAACAGTGGTTTCACTGCAGGTCTCATTATTTCGACTTCATATTCATATGTTGACATATCTCATAAGATTATGTCTATTCTCAAAATGTTACATCTTTTTGCTGCAGAAAAAGGTCCTGCTGAGATTGTATTTTCGTTTCGTTGTATTTGTATTTTTACAGGGAGTCTTGGCCAAGATAGTGGCTCAAAAGTTTCATACATACACTATAAACTATGACTAAAAAATAGTCACAAACTCTAGACCTACGTATCAGTCAAGCCAGAACAAATAGAACAAACAATGAACCATGAATAGTAAAATAATGATGTCAACAAATTGGAGAAGGCTGTGAATTTAAAACAATGACAATGTTCTGTGAGAACTGATTGTAAACAATCAATAATAAAAGAGACACAAGGTTTAGCATATTTTGAAGCTCATTCAAAGTGTATATGCAGAGGGCAGTTCTACCCAATTCTCTTTGTTGTGTTGAGTATTTCCACTGAGAAGCAAATGCATGTTGAAATATGATGTATGAGCAGACTACAGATGTAGGGGCTTTTGCAATGAATATTAAAAGATGACTTTTCCTTCCAAGATACAGTGATATCCACTGAACCATATCATGCAAGTTGCAGTGATGTGTCCTTGTGTCTTTTATCTGTCTGTCATATCTGGACGCTTCTAACTAAAGAAAAAAAATATAAAACCTTAAGAATAAAATGCAGAATTAATAATAATATCAATAATTTATCATTTAATGAAATGAAAACATAGGCTAACTAGAAAAGCGCTCAGAGAGCGCAGACCTCCGCCAAGACAATGTGGTCACAGATGGTGTTCTGGATCACCGATCACCACCAAAATCGAATCAGTTCTTACTTATCCCAATACACACGTTGTCCGAAAATTTGATCCAAATCCGTGCAGTACTTTTCGAGTTATGTTGCTCACAGACAGACAGACAGCACACACACACACACAGACTCACACACGCCGAGCAAAACATAACCTCCTTGGCGGAGGTAATAAAAACCATAACCAATACAAGACAGGACATTTGTCACACAACACAGGACATTTGTTTGAAAGAAGAAGCTTTATCGGTAAAATTAACTCCACTATGCACATCTACAGATGAATGTTTATTACATTTCAGGTGAAGTACAGCCCTTGTCATCCCTTGTCAATTCAGACATGCAGTACTTTACTGACTTTTCCATAAAGGTCTCTTTCACCCTTGGGATTTCTTGTCTGCCCTTATTGGCAGTGACAACCAATACAGGGACGAAATAAAGTTCTATTTTTAAGATAAACATACTCATGTACAATGTGCAATGTACAGCAACTACACATAAAATAGGCAAAAGTATTTCTCATATCACAAATCAGACAAACAAAAAAATATTTCCATCACCATGGTAGCAACATCACAAATTCTACATCACTATATTGTTAAACTGTATTCTCTCTCATTTAATAATTTTGGACTACTTTTAACTGTCAACAATAGCCATGCTAAAAATGCAAAAATGTTGACACATCAAATTGTTATTCAGTAATTAAAATGACAAAAACATGTCAAAGCCTGTTTCTTTTGGTGAATTTTGCATGCAAGTGACATTGTCAGACTTCACTGGCTCTGACAAATTCCGGCACTTCAGTTTTGTTGCATGGCTACTGCCATCTGGGCAATAAATTGGCCTTCACACTGACTTAGAGAAGAGAAGTGGGACATCAATCTTGTTCTTGCCAGCCCATGTATCTTAAAAAGGCACAAATAAGTTGCTCATTTGTTTCATTTGTGTAGTCATTCAAAGATGCAGTGCAGGTGGAATTGGGGCTGTGTACGATGGTTGGTTGGTTTGCTGTCTTAAAAAGGCACAAATAAGTTGCTCATTTGTGTAGTCTTCCAAAGATATCCAGTAGGAATAGGGGCTGTGTAGAATGCTTGGTGGATGGTAGGGTTTTGCAGGGGGTTTGTTGGGTGGGCAGGGACTGGGGGGGGGGGCACATATGAGCACACTGTAACAACGATTTGTGATGGTCACGCTAATGAGCAACATGTGTGGAAACTCGGAAAAGCTCCCTTACCTAAGGAAGAAACCTTGAGTAGATCCACGGCTCAGGGGCTAACCTACTGCCGGGGGTAGGGGTGGGGGTCATGGTGAGGGAGTCGGGGTGACAGGAGAGATGGGATAGTGTGCTGTGTGGAGAGGGTATGGTGGTGATGGTTGCTGTATGTACAGTATGTTAGGAGGCTGTCTCATGAGCCAATGCTGTGTTTGCAAGAGGCCATATGATGGCAGGGGAGATGGAGAGGTGATGGAGAGAGTGGTGATGGGGCCTGTATGTTGAAGGGAGCTTCCTGATGTGGCAATGTGCTCACTGTGTGTGTGTGTGTGTGTGTGTGTGTGTGTGTGTGTGTGTGTGTGTGTGTGTGTGTGTGTGTAGGGACTAATTTACTATTTTCACTTTACCAACAACACATAAAACCATATTGGTTTTGTCTTCCAAAAAATGGTCAGGTAATAGCCTATAACTTGGGAAGTCATACAGACTTAGAGAAAAAATACAGAGTCAATCACTCCATATCTCTAGCCCTACAGCTCCCCAAGAGTATGCCACTGCACATTCTCTATCTCCTCCCAGAGGAGACTAAACTAAAGTGAGGCGAAACAGTCAATCAATCGACCCCAAAAAGTGTTGTAGGAACATCACAATGAGTCTTAACTTGCTTAATTAAAGTAAACTAAGCTAAGTAGTTGCATAGTTCCTCTGTAAAGCTTCTCCTAATACCTTCATTTGCTGGCTGTCTCTCTGAGAACAAGTTGTTATTTCTCCTCACGTTGTCACTTGTCTCAGTCCTCCTGCATTCCTTTATGTTCTTTTACTGCCATTATTTGTCAGTCAGCCAATGTTGCTCTGCCTCTGCTACTCATCCCTGATGGGCTTTGGAGACATCGGAGCTGTTATGTCTTTATCTGTCAGCCTGTGTGTTCCCTGCTTTGCTCACATTGTTGTTGTCTTGTTGTTGTATGTCTTTGCCCTTACATTAATACAGGATACATCAACTCCCAGGAGTCTTTTTACCGGTCGGAGAGGCTTCTTTGTCAATGTTGAACATTCACATTGGGTGTAGTGGGATCGGGACTAGATTAGCATATACTGTTGTGTTTGGCAGGCAAATTGATTTATTCATGCGCTTCATGCCGAGGAGGACTTCATGCCGGTGAGCCAGGGACTGGGAGATCTTTCCCGTGGTGTCAGAGAGGTTAGCCTGTTTTGGTAAATATTTAATTAATCAGATTATTTGCGTGCAATGGAAGCACCCCACCACCCCACCCAGTTATCCAAGGTGTTTTATTTGATTAGCTCTTTTCCCCCTCTCTCTCCCTTTCACTCCCGCTGCTGTGTTAGTATTGACTGACTCTGAGTGTGTGTGTGTGTGTGTGTGTGTGTGTGTGTGTGTGTGTGTGTGTGTGTGTTTGTTTGCTCAGGTATTTGCTTTGTGATTGGAATATGTTTGGTGAGAACATGCATGGATTTCATATGTTCTATGGAAATAAAACAATAACAACAACCTCCAAGGTCATAAGATCAGGTTTATGTATTCAATCCAACTTCTGGCTATTTGGCACACTATATACAAACCCTCTCCCCAATCAATCAAACACAAACACACACACACACACACACACACACACACACACACACACACACATACATACACACGGACCCACAAGAAAAACACAAACACTGCAAAGTGAGGCCTTCTTGGAGGCAGATTGGGAGAGGAAGCTGACCCCGCTGTGAATATAAATATGCATCTCCTATACTGCGGCGTGTGGGTAGCAGCACTATGAATATAACATGGCCTCCCAGTCGGAGAGCTGAACTGGAGGAGTGCAGGTAAAATTTAAAAAAAAAAACCTCTCACAGCTCTCTCCCACTGCGGTGACGGCTTTTCCAGGAGGACGCCTGCCGGCAGGATGCCTGCTTCTGCACCCCAAGGAGGAGGACGCAGAGCAGGGGCGTAGCACCAAATACTGGGCCCTGTGCAGAAGATGTAGTCATGGGCCCGCTTAAAGGAATATACCGGAGTGAATTCAAGCATAGCCCTGATGAAAGAGCTTGCTAAATGCGCTAGTTAGCGAGTGGAACAAAATAATTTGGTACAGCACAGACCGAACGCAAACGCAGAAGCGAACAGGTACTTTACACTGAATCAATGGGACCTGACTGTTGGAAACCGAAAGTAAGATCTGAGGTTACATTGACTCAATGTTAAGTGTTTCGCGTTCGCGTTAGGTCTATGCTGCTTGAAATTCTTTCATTTCATGCGAAATATATTGCTGTTAGAAGGCTCGTGCAGCAGGGCTATGCTTAAACTTACTCCGGTATATTCCTTTAATGCTTGGAATAAAATTCCAGACTCTTGAAGGGCCCTCTCCCCTCTCGGGGCCCTGGTAACCCAGTTCTCCTTTTCCCGCACTATGACGGCCCTGACACAGAACATCAACATTCAGTTACAGACTGACTTGGTGATCCCTCGTTATTCCAGAGGACAGATGAGACCTTGCATCATAATAGGAGTTATTAGAGTAATTTGTCACCTGTTGCTAAGGGAGTAGAGTAAATTAATTACTTAAGCAGAGAGCGAAATGAGGGTTTTTTTAATTTCCTTCCTAGGCTATCCTTTGTGGAATGGACTTGAATTGCTGGTGCATAAACCTCTAGTGCTCTCGTCTCGTGGCATTGCTTCACAAGTATGCCAAGTGAAATGTCAGGCTTTCTGTTCCACAGGTTTAGTCTCCGTGCAGAACTACTTTCTGTTCCACTCCACGGCAACTGATAGAATGCTTTCCTTTGGCTTAGCTCCTATTCCAGTTCTTTTCAGACTTGACTAACAAATTCACACTGTGTCTCCTCTGAAGACATCTGAATTATCTCGGTCCCTCCATGTATGTCTGTACAAACAGTCTGTGAGCAAGTGAGCGCTTACATATTTCATGTTGTTAGTTACAATAGGAGGTGACGGATGTGAAGGTTAGAAATGTCAAAATACTGCATGCCTGACTGAACATATACATTTCAGTGACTGGCAGTTCTCTGGTTTGGGAAGCATGTTGTTATCTATAGACAAATAATGTAAACACACAGACAGACACACACACACACACACACACACACACACACACACACACACACACACACACACAAGCAAAGAACAATCAATAGCAGACCTACACTAAGGTGCAAAATTCAAGCACATCAAATATCCAGTGAATATCAAACCTGCCAACTTGAACACGTTGGTAGTTTGGTGGAGGAAAATGTTGATGTTTGAGGTTCTAAAATGGTTCTTAAATAGTTAAAATGGATCTATTTCGACCTCACTCAGACCGTCACCACGGTCGTTACACTCTGAATGATGCCATTCCTTATACCTACTTCGAGACCTAATGACAACAATGTCATGATTGACCGCAGGTGGCATGGCTCACTTCCTATATTAGCCCCATTGTGAGTCAGCCACTTCCTCTTGCCTTTCTCGCATACCAAGAGACCTTCGGCTGGTAAGTGAAAACTTAATCACTATAGCTATTATCTTGTGTTGTAATGTGTTGTCCCGCTGACCTCTGCGTGCATTGTCTGGGAAACATATTGCGGCTTCCAGTGTACGTTCGTGCACGAAGTTTGAAGTTCGCTGTAAAGTTGTTGTGTTTAGTACTATCAGTGCTTAAAGTCACGATTTGTTTGTTATACGGCGTGTCCGTGCAGAGCAGCGCGTTCGCGCGTGAGCCTTGTTTAATTAACTTGGTCTGAAATAACGTTAGCGTTATTATTGGACTGTGAGTCTTCTTCGTTGACTTGTCTATTTGTTTGCAGTGCTGGGTATTGTACAGCGTGCTTAATTTGATGAGCAGCGCATGCGTGCGTGAGCCTTCTGTATCTCGTTTTGCCCTTCAGCTGTTTTATCTTGACTAAGCGGTCGTTCACACTAAACACGCTTTTTTGCGAGTGTTCTGAAATTGTGAGTGACAAAAACATGCGAGGTCGAAAGTGATGAATGTACATCTTGTTGCTATGACGAGTATAATAAGGGCGCATTCGCCAGCATCAGGTTCCTTTATTGATCAGGCCTACAGTTAATCTGTTGAGCTTATTTACTTTCAAGAAACTCTTGAAGACCCAGCTCTTTCAAGAATATTTCTTGTCCTAGTTCCTTAAATAACTTGGAATGCACTGATCAAGCACTTCTAAACTCTTGCACTTGCTTTCCTATTTTGCAAATGGCACTCCAGTAGGCATTTACTTGTATGGTGTTGCAGCTTGATTGTTATCCCTCTTTTGTAAGTCGCTTTGGATAAAAGCGTCTGCTAAATGCATAAATGTAAATGTAAATTTACTTGCTAAGTAGTGCATGCGTGCACTTGAGTCTTCTGCTGTGCTTTGCCTATAGTGTGTGTTTTTCTTATTTGGGCATAGGCTTAAAGCTTACTAAGAGAAAGAAGCATTGCGTACGCGCATGTGAGCCTTTTTCCCATTGCTGATCCGTACCCAGGGTATTTTTGGCCATGGCAGCCCACTATAATTTTATTCAATAATAATAATGTTGTGGCTAGCTAAAATAACACTAAGTTGGACATGTTATTGCATTAATATGAGGGCAGTAATTAAACTAACCCAATATGCTTCATGAAAATTGTGAGTAAATGACAGCCCTGGCCCAAAAATGACTTGTCAGCCCACCGGGCATTTCCCTGTATGCCCTATGGCCAGTCCATGCCTGCCCGTACAGCATGTGTGCTGTAGGTTTCAGTTTGTCTACTTTATTGAGCAGTGCGTGCGCGCATATCAGTCTTTTGTTTGCTGTTGAAAGAAGCATTGCAAAGAGGCATTAAACAAGCAAAGCTTATTTTAAGAAAAAAAAGCATTGCGTACGCGCATGTGAGCCTTTTTCCATTACTGACCCGTACAGCGTGTGCGCTGTAGGTTCCAGTTTGTCTACTTTATTGAGCAGTGCGTGCGCGCATGTCAGTCTCTTTTGTTTGCTGTTTATAGGCTACAGCATGTTGTGCCCTGAGGTGAGGTTACAGCTTGTCAGCTTTATTGAGCAGTGCGTGCGCGCATATCAGTCTCTCTTGTATGCTGTTTATAGGCTACAGTGTGTTGTGCACTGTGGTCAGGTTACAGCTTGTCAGCTTTATTGAGCAGTGCGTGCGCGCATATCAGTCTCTTTTGTTTGCTGTTTATTCAGCTACTACTTAATGAGCAGTGCGTTAGCGCACATTAGTCTCCTTTCTGTTCTGTTCGCTATACTCTGTGTACATACACAAGTCTTGCATATTAGCGACGCTTATATTCCGGTAAATATTTGTAAGCTGTTATTAGCACCGCTTGTGTTTTGGTAAGTATGTACAAGCTGTTGTTAGCACTGCTTATATTTTGGTAAGTATTTGTAAGCATGGCCTCCCAAGTTTGCTGAATTATGTTGAGTTGCTAAAGAAGTCCTGGGGCAACCCTGCAACCCCCCCCCCCCCCCACACACACACACACACACATACACACAGTTTACAGCTGGGTGTCAGAGGTTTGCGAAGCACCAGTTCGAGGCAGGCTCCGGCCTGGGTGACATGCCGCCTATCGAACGTGACACGGCAGCCTTTACTTCTCTAGGACTGGCACGGGTGACTGCTATTCCCAAATGCCCAGTCAAAGGCTGTCGTAAGACTGATTCCCTTGTGTGTCGTGCTCACATTGCAGCAGTCCGAGCTGCACGCTCTAGTACTGCACTGGCTATACTACTGGCAGCGATCAGAAAGTTGGTCGGGTCTGATCGAGACACCTTGTCACTGGTTGACTTTGCTCATATGACCCACTCTCAACTTATCAGAGATGTGGGGACGGTCATAGCCTCCACAGTGATGGCATGCAGACAGATTCGCAGACTTCTCTCTCAGCGTGTGAAGAGAGACCTTATAGGCATGCTGGTTGTTCCCGGTAGAGTTTTTCATCCTGACTCTCAGGGCTTGGCCGAGGCTGCAGAACGTTCTCGGACAGTGTCAGTCCATCGTGCGTCCAATAGGGCTGGTCCTTCATATGGTTTCAGGGTCTCTTATCCCCAACCAGACTGGTCACGTCCCAGGGGCTACACCACGTAGCTGTATGGGGCCGCCTGCTGAGGCCGTGTCCCAGCTTCGCCTGGACAGCTAGGAAAAATGTGTGTCAGACCATTGGGTGCTTACCACAGTAGCAAACGGCTACAGAATTCAGTTTCAGCAGCACCTACCTGCTCCTTTCTCTGGGGTTCATATGACTGTGGTCAGAGACCCAGTCCAGACAGACATTTTAAACCAAGAGATTTTAAATCTTTTAGCGATGGCCGCGATAAGAGTCGGTAGACTCCAGCGAACAGCTTGCTGGGTTTTACAGCACATATTTTATCATTCCGACATAGGACGGGGGTCTGTGTCCCATTTTGGACCTCACAAGGTTAAGTGTCTTTTTAAAGGTCCTGCCTTTCAAAATGTACACCACATAATAGATGTTGGTCTTCTCGAGGCGTGGCGGCAGCCTTAACCCCTCTTCAAACGGCGGGTCTGAAGATCCTACCGTACTTAAACAACTGGTTGATTTGTGCCCCAGGTCACTGCCATGTTGTGCTGGATACGGAGAAGGGTCATCCACCACGTGCTGAACTTAGGGTTCAGGGTGAACCTAGAAAAGAGCAACCTCATCTCCTACACAGGATGTGTCGTTCGTGCGGCTTCAGATAGACTCTGTGGCAATGCATGCCTCACTCCCCCCTCTCAGGGTAATGAGGCTTCTGTCACTGGTGAGCCAGTTCCGTCTCTGCAGGAGACTGGACTTGGTAAAATTTCAAAGGCTGCTTGGCACAATAGTGGCGGCAACAGCAGTGGTGCCATTGGGTCTCATCCGGACCCAACCTCTCCAGAAATGGTTGAATGCATTCAGTTTTCATCCAGTGCAAGACAGACGGGTGAAGCTCAAAGTGACTCAGTCGTTCACACGAGCGCTGTGTCCTTGGAGCAAAGAGGCCTTCCTGACTTATGGAGTCCGGCTCGGTAACATCCCCTTTCACAGGACTGTGGTGTCCACAGACGCCTCCCTAACTGGGTATGGTGCAGTTTGGGAAGGCAGGATGGTGAGGGGTTCCTGGGAGCACATAAATGTGCTGGAGTTGAAGGCAGTCCATCTGGCCCTGCAAGATCTCCTCCCTCTCATCAGAGGCAGACATGTCCTAGTGAGGATGGACAATTCCTCTACAGTGTTCCACATCAACCACCAATGGCATTTTCAAGATGACGTAACGTTACAAAACGTTTACTACGTCACCCATAGGGATGAATGAGAATTGTTACGTTACATTACAAGACGTTATGACTATTGAATTCACCCCAAGTCGCCAGGTCCTTGCGCAGCCTTCAGGTTGCCAGGACATTGCTGGAATAGGCCTTCACTCACTTCACTTCTCTGAGAGCTGTTTTTGTGCTAAGGGTGCAGAATCGGACGGCAGATGTCCTCTCCAGGACAGGTCCCCTACCGGGCGAGTGGAGACTACACCCAGAGGTGGTATGCCAGCTGTGGTCCCAGTTCGGCAGAGCACAGGCCGACCTGTTTGCATCATCAGAGACAACTCATTGCAACATGTGGTTCTCAATAAGCTGGATGCCCTGCTCCACAGGGTCCTTAAGGGTCGCTGCAGGGTCCTGCTGATCGCCCCCAGGTGGCCGGGGAGGTAATGATTCCCCGCTCTCCTCAGATTCCTTCACGGACGACCGTGGCCCCTTCCAGTCAGGGCAGATCTCCTGTCTCAGGCAGAGGGACACATTTTTGCACCCCAATCTGGTGTTGATTCAGTTGTGGGTGTGGCCACTGCTCAGCCCCTCTCTTAGGAGTTAGATGAGGCTGCCAGACTCACCATTCAGAGCACCAGGGCTCCGTCAACACGGGCCGGCTATGGCCAGACATGGTGGGTGTTTTCACAGTGGTGTGTTGACAGACAGCTGGATTCAGCCTCATGTCCTGTGCACTGTCATTCATTTCCTTCAGTCTCTTCTTGCTGCAGGAAAAGCAGCTAGCACTGAAAGTTTATACGGCTGTTATTTCTTCCTTCCATCATGTGGTTGATGGCCTCTATTGGGAAAACACCCATTGGTGTCTCAGTGTCTTGAAGGCGCACACCGCCTCCGTCCTGGCAGGACTCTTGAGAACTCCATCCTGGGACCTGCCCACAGTGTCGCAGGCACCGACAGTAGCCCCATACGGACCTTTTGAATATGGCCGACTTGAAGTATCTTACACAGAAAACTGTTCTTCCTGGCGATCTATACCGCCTACAGAGTTGGTGAGATGCATGCACTCTCAGTCAGCGATCAGTGTCTTAGGTGGAAGACTGACTACACTGGGGTGTCGCTATGGCCTAATCCTTCTTTCCTTCCCAAGGTTCTGAATCCTCAGATCTTGGATCTCAGGTCAGTGCTCTCACAGACTCTTCACTTGGGTCTGAGAGCACGAATTTGGTAAAGCTTGTGCCCAGTGAGGGCGTTGCGTATATATGTGACATGTACACACTCAATCAGACGTTCTCGTCTGCAGCTATTCATCTGCTAAGGCGGAAATAAACATGGAGAGCCTCTAAACAGAGGTTTTCCCATTGGGTGGTCGACACATGCCTATGGCATCTCCCATGCCTATGGCAGTCAGAATCTTCCTGTTCCTGGCAACCTAGTTGCGCACTCTACAAGGAGTATGGCTACCTCCTGGGCTGCACCTAGAGGGGTTTCTGTAGCAGAGATCTGTGCAGCAGCTTCATGGAGCACACTGTGCACATTTGCACGTCTTTAGAGTCAATGTGGCTGCTTCAGCACCACTGGGCTCGGTGGTTCTTTCTGCTCCTAGCGGGACTTGAAGCATGCGTTATTTTTCGCTCTTCTTTCCTCGCGACTTAGATGGCATTAGTCATCCAGAGTGTAACGACCGTGGTGACGGTCTGAGTGAGGTCGAAATAGATCGTAAGTTATGTACATAACTATGGATCTATGAGACCGAACGATGACCGTCACCATTTCTTGTCGCTCGGAACGAGTGGGGCGTTCCAGGCAAGAGGAAGTGGCTGACTCACAATGGGGCTAATATAGGAAGTGAGCCATGCCACCTGCGGTCAATCATGACATTGTTGTCATTAGGTCTCGAAGTAGGTATAAGGAATGGCATCATTCAGAGTGTAACGACCGTGGTGACGGTCATCGTTCGGTCTCATAGATCCATAGTTATGTACATAACTTACGTTTTTAGCAATACATTACTGTATGAAAATCTTTCAAAGTCACATGGTTAATCAACGATTAGCAGCAGGGAAAGAGCTTAAATGTGTGCCTATTTTTGTAACACCAGAGAATTCACAGTCACATATTATGCACTTCTCTATGGCGAAACGTGGCTTTTCTCGCCAGTAGGACGTCCATGTAGTCATTCACCCCCTGCAGAGAAACACCACAGGATTCTACTTACATCAGTCACACAAAACCAAGTTAATCATACTATAATTACAGAAGATTACAGTTTGTGAATATAATAACAAGTAAATATTAATAGTAACACTTCAAATGAGATGTGGAGCTTGGCTGAGCTTATGTAAGTTTGTCATAAAAGAGGTATAAAAATATGTGTTGTATATTAAATTCAGTGCAAAAAACAAACACATATAGAAACTTATTTCTTGACTTATGATGAGCTAGATAGAAACAGAGTGAGGCCTTTAAAAAGTTCTTATGAAGAATTTATGGGACTGAATCAATGATCAAGATATGGTATGTTGTTACCAAGCAGTATTGCCTTCAACAAGTATTCCTGCAGCTTCCATTGGTGTTTATAGGTAAAGCCGCGTAACATTATGAATTAGTCTGCCTGGCCATGGTCACATTCCATGACAAACCTTTTATTTGCGTCAGTATAATTGTTGTCATTGCATAGTCAAACTATATTATTCTAAGGTAGCAGACAACAATGGCCCTAGGTGCTCAAAAACACACATTCTGCGATTTACTTGTCTGTCTTGTCTTATGCAATGATAGGCCTATATCAGGCACACACTACACACATCATACTTTGAGATGTTCCACACACAGATTAAAAATTGCACTCACATAAATCTGTTAGCAGAGAGATGGAATATGTCCATGAGTTTTTATTTAATGATATATTACAACTCTAATTCCACTGCATAATACATATTCAGAGATAACCATGATAAGAGAACAATGTTTTGCTGTATTTTTGCAGAATATTTTATGAATATTAACTTTTTTTCTATCAGATTTCATTAGGCCTATCTAAAACCAAGACATATTTGTAATATTAATGTACAGAGCAGAAGGAAAGAGGTCACTGCACAAGTAGTAGCAGTAGTAGAAGCAGCCTACTGATTGAATTGGTGTTTACATCTTGTTCATTCCTCCATTGGTTATAGCACTATCCTATTGTGTGCAAATGCAGTTTGTAAGATTTGAGTTATTGAGTTGAGTGACTAATTAAGTTTGTTCTATCTATCGATGGCAGTCAGACATACATTTTAATGTTATTAGATGGCTTGCCAAGCTAATTTTTATTTTCAGTTGAAAACAATTAATAAGTGTCCGCAAGGTGGTTTCTATTAAGTTCCTCTCCATGAACGCAATGTCGGCACAGCAAGGCCTATCTATCTTATGTTAGTCCAATGCTAACATAATGTAAACAAAGTATATCAAGTAAAATATTAAAGTATTGGGTAAGTAAGAGTAAGAACGACAAGGCTGTTCATAGATTCTTCAAAAAAGCATGACATAAATGTAACCTAGGTGGGTGCAAGAAGCACAATGGGCTATTTTAGTTAGTCCTGAAGCCAAATTAATGTCTGTATTGCAGGTTGTTACCCATTAGTGCTTCACGGCTGGAATCTGAGGTGTTACCAACTTTTTTAATGACATTATAGAGACTTTTTCAGGTCCTGAGATGACCAAGTGCCATCGACAAAACCAAGTACTGTCAACAAGAAAATTTGGTACAACACAAATAAGTTGTGATTCAACAGCTAAAGCAAAATGAAATAGAGTTGGTTTATCAGTTTGCACTAGTTTGCTATCAGGTGTTACGCCTCATTTACATCACAGTCTAAATCTTTGAAGTTTGGCCATGACTGTAGAAAGCCACTAAATTGTCATTATCCAGGGCACACACAAAATCCACATACTGAGAGGGTTGTTCATGATATTGTCTGTTTCTATATGTTGAATGTGATGCCTGCGCTCTATAAAGATATGAGTTGTGCAATGAGGTATCATAAGAATAATTATGCCTGTTGTCCATTCTGACAAAGGGGCGGAGCTGATCATAGTGCTCAACATTAACACTGTGCAGACAAATCATCTCACCACATTCACCCCTTATGAAAAATAATAATATCTGAGATGAGTGAACCCACTGTATATGCAGTTTATTTTGAGACTTGAATTGAGTGAGTGAGGTAGAGCTTGATTTTGAAGCTTTACCTTGGCATGGTGTCTTTTTTTCCTTTTTCGGTTTTAACCTTTATCATTTGGTTGTCTTTCCACTCCAGCCCATACATTGTTCTCTGCATATTGTCAGCTTCTTCATCACAAAGGCCAACACACCAGTTATATTTGTCAGAAAACCGAATTGCCCAGCTAAGATCTGCACTTTTTATATCATTCTGTAAGAAAACTTTTTGATTGACAAAACTGCAGACAGTTTTCTCAAAAAACTGCAGACAGAATTCCTCAAATGGGTCCTCTATCATGGGTGAGTAACAATACAGCGTTTTATGATCTAAAGACAAACGTAACAGTCCCCCTAAGCCGTTAGGGTCAAAGGTCACATTTGTAGGTTTTGTTTCACCCCAGTGCTGTTTACATGGGTCAACTAAGACCAAAAGGCCTCGCTGCAGCTTTTTCACATTCTTCATGGCTTCATAGCCATACTTGAGAAGGTCAGAAACAACATCAGCTTTTTCTGTATTCTTTTCCATTCCTTGTGCAAAGTCTACAGTTCGGGTTCTCTCTACTGCTTCATGCACCCCTGAATAATTCTGCAGAAATACATGGGCATCTTCTTCTGACAGGGCTTTTTCTACGTTCTGTCGAGCTGTTTCTATGATCCTAAGACGAGCTGCAACTGAGTTTTGTACTTTGGTCAAGCCAGTTTTACGCAGAGTAGCCAACTCCTTCACCAGATTCTCACCAGACTCTTCTAGGGCCTTTGTTTGATTCATTTCCCAATGCCTCAGTGCCTTGCCCTGAGTCTCTCGCTCAGCCAGGTCTTTCAGCTCCTTGTTCAGATTCTCCACCAGTACCTTGTGAGCACTGCTGAGGGTCTTCATATTGTGCAAGCGGTGCTGACCCTCGATAGAGCAGGACACGCATACACAGGTGCGGTCATCCATGCAGTAGTACTCCAGAAGTTTGCCATGCTCCTGGCAGCGGACTGTCTGTGACCTTAGGCCCTCCGGTGCTGTGGGTTTGGTCAGGGGATGAGTCTGCAGCAGGACTGGGGTGGTGAGGTGGGCCTGTAGGTGCTCCTCACACATGGAGATCTCACACTTAAGGCAAGTCCTCAGAGCCGGTGTCTGTTTGTCCTGACACATGTCACAAAGGACCTGATGGAACTTCTGCTTGATCTCTGGTGCACTAGCCATAGCGCCTTTAGATTTTGTTCACCTTTGCAGTTCTGCAATCCCTACCGTCCTTATCTCTGCTGTGTCCTGCAAAATTGACATATATACAACTCTTCAAATCACCGTAATGAAGGTTAATTTATGAACATTTATAGCTTATAAAAATAACAATGTGATATTTCAACTTTAGTTTAGTGCTATCGATAGTAATTAAATAGAGTTGTGTGAATGACTTGAAGAAACTGCAGTTTTGAACATACTCTATGCTGTTTGTCTAACTGGATAGAAAGCGTTAAGTTTAAGTGAGGACAGAACAGTAATCTATAGTTATCTATAGTTAAATATGAAAATAAAGGGTAACTGCGTTTTAGGGCTGCAAAATTGTATTTTTACTTTCACCAGATTAGAGCTAGCACTAACAACACATTGGCCTATCTAGCATTAAATCACATAAAAAATGATGGGTGACAACAAAACACATTCATAGGAGCTGTCATAAATCACTCACAAGTATGTTTCATCAGAAATGATTCAACAACATTCATACCCAACTTTCCATAAATGTGGAAAGCAGAATGGCAAATTAACAAAATTAACAAAATAAAAGTTCAACAGTCTGAAAGGAGCACTGTTGACTTTGTTAAATAGTTACTGGTTTTACTATCATTCTCTATCTAAATATTTCATGAATATCTAATGTCAGGTCTTTAATATACAAATTGATAAGCATTCATAATCATTTATTATAGTATTAGTATAATACTGAGAAATATAGCCTACTAGAGCTGACCAATAACTGCATGTTTGATGTACTCACCCGTCAAATCAAGTGTTACCAACCAAAATCTGTGACATACTGTAACTCATGGATTAGGAGAAATCAAGGTTGTTTCCTCGTTTTTAAACAAACTACAGCCACAGAAATGAATGTGACCCAGGACTTCTGCTCATCCTTTGGAGAAGTTATTTTTCCAAGTTCCTTTTACTCACATAATGTTTCTGCTCTACAAAAGCTTACATGCAATGTGCACGAAATATGCTCTCACCTGTTGAGACCTTCTTAAGCATGATTACTATTCAGAATATTGTTCCACTTATTATAATTAATTTGATTTAAATTGCTGAGATTTAGGGGGTGTAATCTGAAATGCCACACTGTGGGCCCAACAGTGGACACAACTCATTTTTTTTGCTAAAAATGTTATTTCATGAAGATTGAATATTTTAGGTGAAAGAAAGTAGATGTTCTAAGTCACATTGTGTCAACCTTTTGAAAGAGGATGACCTTTAATTAGGTCATGATGAATTACGGTTGGTTGGTTCCTTGTTTTCAAACAAACAAACTTCCTTTGCCAAGCAGGTGTTGCACTGTGTCTTTTTTTTATACAAAAATACACACTTCCTCCTATTGAATAGTACCTGTAAGAAACTTTAACTATATCTCCCCCATGCATGGCAGCACTTGTCACATTGCAGCATATGGTATAACTGAAAAACAAATAAACAAACAAACAAAAACAAATTGGTACTCTAACAAACGGATGGTTGGGGCTCATTGGAAGCAGCTTCTGGAGACTTTTCTCAAGACGAAATTTCACTGGCCGTTGTGGTAGTAAAAGGTAACAATTATCTGCAAAGGTGATGGATTAAAAAAATTAAATTAAATTCACTTTGCAGTGAATTAACATCAGTCAAATGGGAATGTGTCCAACTGTTTTGGTGTCTGAGCCCATATGTATTTCTATCTGAGGGCATATCTATATTCCTCTAGCCTGGCTTTGGCCATCTCCTTGCTTTAGTTTCGTACAAGGGTCTGGCATTTCACCATTGACGAATGATTGCAAGCTGGAGGTGTGGACTGTAGAAGTTTGAAACAATTAAATCTGAATTCACCCAATCGCTAACGTTATGCACCAGCTTGGTCGTGAAGTAAGCTATGCTACAACAGCAGAAACCCGGCGTTATCTCGTACAAATCCTGATCCTGCTTGCTTTTTAGCGCAGTTTGGAATTGATCGCTACAAATGATGCCAATGGTCGGAATGCCCGACGGAGTTGTGAGAGAGATGATTATTGAGTGGAAGTAGGAAGGCAAAGCCAGGCTAATTTCCCTTCCATTCACCCATAATTTTTCCAAAACAATAAAAAACATTAAAACTGCAGTTTTAAGACACTCTTGTAAATAAATTGCTAAAATTAAAAAAGAATGAAAATGTAAAATATATAAATTAGTTCCACTTGCTATGAATGTTCTTGCCTACTTTCAGTTGAACACAGTTTATGTTTGATGCTTTCAGTAATCGATGTGAACAGACCAAAGACCATCCCCACTCATTATAGTGTTGCCAAGTGATGTTTAAAGAATAAAATAAAATAATAATAAAAAAAACCACACATTATTAATCAGTCTTATTCTTCATCTGTGTTCTGCGAGCTTGAGTTAATCTCATTGTCTGATGCATGGGGACAGCACTGACGGCCTACTGGGGCACAGCCAGCCCTTTACTACAAGGCCAAATAATCATGTGCTGATAAAGGTAATGAGCTGGTTTCTCCAGAGTGAACGAAAGAGGAAATGAGAAAGAATAAAGTAAATGCCCTCGACATGAACCTCGTCTATAGTCCTCTTCTTCAGAGACCTCAGTTGAAAAGCGAACCTCATCCTCATCGGTGCTCACGGACGTGTCTGTTCCTCTGCGGGGGATGGCTTGTGCTCAGAGCTCCCCACTTGTCTGCTAATGAAACAATCTCAGCCTAATTAAAGTCTGCAGGGCCTCAAAGTGTTACTGTGACAGAAATGGAGGTGAGTGAAGCTTTAAAGCAAATAAGAGAGAACTCCAGTTGTAGCATCAAGAGGCAGCAGCTGAAGAGGAAGAAGAAAGAAAGAAAGAAAGAAAGAAGGAAAGAAGGAAGGAAGAAAAAAGGAAGATAACAGGTTGGCTCAATTGCCTGCAGAAAGCCTCAATAACACAAAGTACATATTCTATCTTATTCTATATTTTATATTCTATCTATCTTCTTGTAATAGGGTGACTACCCCCACTGCTCTGGATGCATGTTCTGTAAGCCTTGAGTGAATTTGAATGCGACTGATAGTGAGGCTGTCTCCACTTGACTGACTCGATTTCGGTTCAGATTGAGGGACAGAAGTTTCACCATCTGATGAGGAGCCATATCATCCTTTCTGTCCTTTCTATCGCCCTCTGACCGGGAAATGATTGCCTGTTCGGCTTCCTTTTGGATTCATTTGATTTCGGCTGTCCTTGAAAACCCATCATGCCAGATGTAAAATGTTCCGTTGTACCTCAGAGGCAGAGTTGTATAAAGTACTGGAGAAGAGGAGTGGAGTGGAAGTAAAAGTACCATATGAAAAAAATGACTTGAGTGGAAGTAAAAGTGTTCTTTAAACACCATACTTAAGTGGAAGTACTAAAGTATTCAAAAAATTTTGTACTTAAGTATTGCAAGTAAAAGTATTTAAAAAATTGCTACTCAAGTACTGAAAGTAAAAGTAGAAGTACTGTGTATATTAAAGAAAGCAGTCAAAAGTTTGAATATTACTGTTTTACATTTATTTGGCTGAAATAGTCTGTTTGGCCACGGACTCTAAGTAGGGCCAGGGATGGTCACCACCATTCCCGTCACTACAATCATTTGAAGTTGAAGAACTTGGTGTTTTTCTTCCATCTCAAAATGGAGCAGTAGACTGACCCTTGCTAATCGTTCCCAATTCACTGCATTCATTCAGTACTGCGAAAGGTCGAAGGGGAGCTTGAGGTCTCTTATACTGCTTGAATCGCCCAATAATGACAATGAAAACCTGGTGATGGTCTGGTCTGGCATTGATAGACTATCATTGGATGTGGTATGATTTGTAAAAAAAAATTATAAAAGTAACGAGTAACTAATCAGCACATCAAAAATGTAATGGAGTAGAAGTATTAAATTCATCAAAAAAATGTAGTGAAGTAAAAGTGGAAGTAGGAGAAAAAAAGAATACTCCAGTAAAGTACAGATACTGCATTTTAGTACTTAAGTAGGCTACACTAGGGGGGGACACTTCAGGGTCCTCTCAAGATTCATTTGTTGACATCGCAAACTACATGAAGCACTTGGAGTTTCCATTTCTTTCTTTAAAAAAATAAAAAAATAAAAATAAATAAAAAAGTAGTGTATGCGTCTCTGACGTAAAGCTAACTACGCAGCCCACTCACACTTCATCTAAGCCTCATAATTCGACACTCATTCACAAGTCTTTGTTATTTAAAAATCAAGTGCCGCAATGGTAACACTCCCAGTAGATGGAACATCTCTTAGATGCTTGGAGGTGCTGAATGAGATGTGGCAGCAGACATAATGTTTGCCTTTACAGGTCTCTGGTGCCTCACTGATAAAGCAAGGGCCATGAGTAGACTTTCTTTAAAACTCACAGCTATGAATTTGTCTTGGTGAGCCACTTAGCCTCAAGTTAAACTATCATTATAAAAAAAGAAAAGAAAAGAAAGAAAAAGCCTCAAAGCCTGACACAGTGATATTGGGACTATACTGCCATCTGGTGCTTGAGTCATGAACTGCTCCTCACATGGCACCTAGTTGCAATCGCTCAACATGTTGATGAGATGATGATGAACTTGATGAACTTTAACAGTAGCAGATCTGGATGCCTGAATAACAGGTGGTGTGGGCATCAGGGGTTGCATCAAACACACACACACACACACACACACACACACACACACACTTGACAACAAATGATCAGAATCTAAACTGAAAAACAACACACAAACTCATGAATGAACATAAACCTTATTTTTATTTGATCATAGTGATCATAACATTTGTGAGTACTCGACAAAGTAACTGAAATATATCAATGAAAAAACAAACAAACTCATAAACGTACAAAGGGTTCACTGATTCAACATTCAGAAAGTCTAACTAATGCATTATGTACAATTATTCAAATGTGAACAATAGTATTACCATCTGATTCTTGGACATTATTGATTCTATGGGCAGCCTCATTACGTATGGGGCAAAACAATTACACCAAAATCCAGGACTTTTTTCTACATTCTAACAAATTAGAACTACTTATGTCACAACTGACCAAACATTTTAAACCCCCAGTTTGTTAACTGCACATTCCTAAAAATTTCCACAAGGTGATTAGTGCTTTGCGAGAAAAATAGCTTTGAATATTAAAGAGATCCGGTGGTGTCATTCAGTAAGCTAAGAACCAAACAAAGCAGTTATTAAGCGTTTCTGCCATTATACACTATTTAGAATTGCGTAGTCAATGGAGAAAGGCGATATCTGCCTTCCTCAGATCAGATCATGGTTAGATCTCAACATTCCTTTGTTGACAGTCTCTCATTGGTTTTAGGTCATTAATGCTCAGTGTTGGGTAAATTACTTTAGAAATGTAATGCGTTACAGTTACAAGTTACCCCTTTGAAAACGTAATTGTAGTGTAACTATTTTGATTACTTTAATAAAGTAATGTAACTAATTACATTTGATTACTTTTTGATTACATTTCTACATTTTTGAAAAAAATAAAATAAATTCAATTGTCAAGCAATTTTGAGTTTTTGAATCCTGGCAATGTTAACTGTCACATAGGCCTATTATTCAACACTGACAATGCCAAAATCCTTTTTAACTCCCACAGCAGTGTCAGAGTTCACTCCGAGCAAATAGTTAAAATACTTGGTGAACATCACTGAATAAGCAGGTGTTTGTTTGTCTGAGATTGCTCATGCAGTATGTGTGCACCTGATCAATAGCCAGCAATATATCCAGCAATGGGCTACAGGCCTATGTTCTAGTTTCTGTCTGACAGTCATGCCTCCTTGCTACTGCAACTTATGCTTAGTTTACACTACCCCGAGTCTTCGAGAAACCGGTTATCTTCCCCTCCCCCGAGTAAGAAAACAATCGCATTTACACAAACATCAAAAACGGCTAAGAAAGGCGGTGACAATTAACCACCACGTCACAGTTTTATCAAAGATCTTTCAAGGGAGCAACATCGTGGCAGATGGCCACAAACGTTAAGTGTTTCGGTCTGCATTAGCTGCAGTGTCACATTAACGTTACGTCACATCATGAACATTTTTCCTTAAGAAATTATAGAATGATATTAATGTATGTGTGCCATAATATTGTCTGTGATCATTAATGAAACCAACAAATGACAATTCAATCGCTCCTCTGCAAAACAATGTTGTATGAACCAAGTCTGCTTTTTAGCTTTAGACAGAGAGGGTTTGTTTGGCAGTTACCATGACGACATAGCTATATGCTAACTATAAGCTAGTCGTTTTGGACTTTGCTCAAACCTCACATATTGCTGTAAACTATGTTTACGTTTGCTCTGTCCAGTTAAAATGAACTCAGTAATGTTACCCGTAGGCTGTCAATAAATTAAATCTCAAATATAAATGTAAAACATTACGTTAGCTAGATCGCTAGCGTTAGCTCGCTAACAACTTGAAATTTTAGTAGGCTATTTACTGCCTGGCAGCTTCATCTGATAGAAATACCAACAGTAACAGTTTACAACATTAGTCTTGAAATCATGTTTAACACTTACAGAATATGAGAGATACATGCCAAAAAAACTGATAACTCCAAAAAGACGATTTATTGGTAAAAGTCCTGACATCATTCAAAACTAGGTGGTGCCCCTTGTGAAAATAGAACTGCTATGCGCGAACGTAGGTGCTTCTCGTTTGATCCAACAGTCTTTGGTGCTAGAGCTCCGGTTATGGGTAGTTACACAAATCTCTGAAGACGGGGTTCTCCGACATCTCCACCTTGCCTGGAGTTCGTGAGATTCTCCGTCTTCACCTTCGGATAAGTGTAACAGAGAGGTGCAACCGCAGAGAAACGTGTGCGTCTTTATGGTTATCTGTGTTTGTGTAAACGGGGTCTTAGACCACTGTAGAATGGTGTTGCCAACATGATGGTACTGTAGAAACGATTATCCTCTCTGTTACACTTACCCGAAGGTGAAGACGGAGAATCCCACAAACTCCGGGCAAGGTGGAGATGTCGGAGAACCCCGTCTTCAGAGATTTGTGTAACTACCCATAACCGGAGCTCTAGCACCAAAGACTGTTGGATCAAACGAGAAGCACCTACGTTCGCGCATAGCAGTTCTATTTTCACAAGGGGCACCACTTAGTTTTGAATGATGTCAGGACTTTTACCAATAAATCGTCTTTTTGGAGTTATCAGGGTTTTTTTGGCATGTATCTCTCATATTCTGTAAGTGTTAAACATGATTTCAAGACTAATGTTGTAAACTGTTACTGTTGGTATTTCTATCAGATGAAGCTGCCAGGCAGTAAATAGCCTACTAAAATTTCTAAAAGTTGTTAGCGAGCTAACGCTAGCGATCTAGCTAACGTAATGTTTTACATTTATATTTGAGATTTAATTTATTGACAGCCTGCGGGTAACATTACTGAGTTCATTTTAACTGGACAGAGCAAACATAGTTTACAGCAATATGTGAGGTTTGAGCAAAGTCCAAAACGACTAGTTTATAGTTAGCATATAGCTATGTCGTCATGGTAACTGCCAAACAAACCCTCTCTGTCTAAAGCTAAAAAGCAGACTTGGTTCATACAACATTGTTTTGCAGAGGAGCGATTGAATTGTCATTTGTTGGTTTCATTAATGATCACAGACAATATTATGGCATACATACATTAATATCATTCTATAATTTCTTAAGGGAAAATGTTAATGATGTGACGTAACGTTAATGTGACACTGCTGCTAATGCAGACCGAAACACTTCACGTTTGTGGCCATCTGCCACGATGTTGCTCCCTTGAAAGATCTTTGATAAAACTGTGACGTGGTGGTTAATTGTCACCGCCTTTCTTAGCCGTTTTTGATGTTTGTGTAAATGCGATTGTTTTCTTACTCGGGGAGGGAAGATAACCGTTTTCTCGAAGACCCGGGGTAGTGTAAACTAAGCATATATTGGAATAGTGTCTTTTAGCTGTAGTAATGGCATGTACTGACATAGCCAATGTTTCTGCAGATGATATTGGGATCATGTAACTGAAATTGTAATTCTGAAAATTTCTTGAAGTAACTGTAATTCAATTACACATTTTTTCAAAGTAACTAACAGATTACTGTTACTTTTATATTGTAATTAAATTATGTAATTTCGTTGCATGTAACTCGTTACTCCCCAACACTGTTAATGCTTCACGAGAAAAATAGCTTTGAATATTAAATAGACTACCTTTAATCCCGCATCCATCATACATGGACTTTTCCTGGTGCAATAGTTGACAAACTTGACAAACCATCTATGCTATGATTGGTATGACTTAGCAGCCAATCCAGCCAGAACTACATTACATTTCTGCATAGTCTCAAGCAAGCCAAGCCAAAACTAAATAAATTAATAAATAAAGTGTGAGAATTGTTAGTGAATATAAATTATACACCATATTTAGTTTTTCCTAAATGCTATTTAATTAAATACAACTATCATCAAATATTAGATTAGGTTACAAGACTTGGTGGGAGTTAAAGGTATATTCCAGTGTTTGGCATGTTTAGTCCCTTTTCTGGGGTGTCTTAAAATGAAAGAATGGTTGACAAAATTTTGATGATTGCTCCAGTCTCGCCTTTCTGGCTTATTTAGAATGTCCCCTGTCTGCTTTCAGAATGGTTTGCTGTGCATTCTTAAAGGGGTGCTCCGAAGTGATTTCAAACATAGCCCTGTTGAGCAAGCCTGCTAAATGCACTAGTTAGCGAGTGGAACAAGAGAATTTGGAACAGCATAGACCAAACGCGAATCAGTGGAACCTCAGATTATTCAAAAACAAAGGTAAGATTTGAGGCTGTAGATTTGACTCAATGTGAAGTGCTTGTTCGCCATAGTGTTCGCATTCGGTCTATGCTGTTCTAAATTCTTTCATTCCATGCGTAATCTAGTGCTGTTAAATTTACTCCGGAGCTACGCTTTCATCCTGTCCATAAAACAATCTTAAAGTGATATTCCACCATTTGGGGAAATACCCTTATTTTCCACCTCTCCTCGAGTTAAACAACTGAGTTTTACCTTTCTTCAGTTCATCCAGCCGGCATAGATGATTAAATCAAATTAGTACTTAAGCATCTCTCCTAGCCTTGTGAAGATTGCCCAAATTAAAACTCTTCTGTAGTTGCAACTTGTCCTAACACCAGAGGGTGGACATGGGGTTCCAGTTGGCAGGTCAATTTGCGACAATTTACGGGAAGTTTTCACCATTGCCTGCAAAACTGCTGGGGCTTTACATTTAACGGACATGCAAGGGGCCGCACACACACACGCAAATTCCTCTTTTCGTGCAGTGGCATGGAGCTGCAATTGCAGTTAGATGAGATGATGATATAACTTTATCAGTCACAGATCTGGATGCCTGAATAACAGGTGGTGTGGAGATCAGGAGTCGCATCAGTCATATTATCACACACACACATGTAACTGTAGCAGGTTTAAACTCTATTTGACCCTTGGATACACAACAATTTTATAGTAAATATTGATTTTATTAACAGCTTAAAATATAGAAACAAAGATTCTGCATAAAAAGGCCACAAGAGAAAATAAACAATTCATCCATTCACAGAGTAATAAGCTCAGATAACTGGCATGACACCAACAGTGGTAATATAATTATGTGCAAATCTGCAAAGGTGGGCGGGGACTAGACTGGGGCAATGTCTATGCAGTAAGCCTAGTGGCAGTTCTCAGTATGTGCAAAATACAAGCAAATAGCAACCCGCAGTCAGTATGTGCAAAATACAAGCAAATGGCGACCTATAGTCAGTATGTGCAAAATGCAAGCAAATGGCAACCTATAGTCAGTATGTGCAAAATGCAAGCAAATGGCAACCTATAGTCAGTATGTGCAAAATGCAAGCAATAGGTAATCCTCACACAGCATGCAAAAGTACAATAGCTTAAAGGGTTACAGTTAGTAAAATAAGGATCATAAACTAGTCACAGTTTATAAATCAGTATGAGCAAAATACAAGCAACTATCAGTACCAATGTCAAAACATGCACACAGTGGATTGGTAACCAACAGATAAATATACAAAACTACCAGCCAGTCATTACTACACAGGTTGCCGGCAATCTAAATAACTATTATTTGGCGCCCCCTAGTGGCGAAGTGGGCTACGCTTGGGCATTACACAAGGCCTATATAGTTAACACCGTGAGCGGCACAAACAGGCGCGCGGGAAGGTCTTCGGCACAGGGGGGCTGGGGGCTGGGTCGTTGTATGTGACGTCACACCCGCTGTGCGCAGCCAATTTACTACATTAGGAAAACATTGGCTGTTGTAGGGTATATCTTCTAATGCTACAGGCAGCAGGTGTAATGTGCCCTGCTTTAAACATTTTTTGATGAGTTGAGTTGTTAGCGCAGTTCGTACTGCGGATTGCGCACACCAGTAATGGCATAGCCTACAACAGTAAGACATAGGCTATAGATTATTACCCAACACAGCCACCATAGAACACACAAAACATCGAAGTCAATCAATAGATGTTCATGATTTGAACCTATTAACGAAACAAAATGTCATTTTAGTTGCGAGGAACTTTTTAAGGACAGATAAATGTAAATTTGAGAGAAGCCCCATCATGAGACCGTTATTAGTTAATAACAGGTTAAAACTTACCCAATTAAGCCGGGTGCGCATATTTTAATAAATGCATTATGCATCAAAGAGGTTATGTTTTCGTGGGTATTTGTCTATATGTTTGTTTGTCTATGTGAAAAATAACTCGAAATGTTCTGCACGGAAATGAAGACATGGAATGCTCAATAATTCAATAATGCAGTGATCCTGCAAGCTTTAATGGAGCGCTTAAGTCATGTAGCCTATGACATTTTAAATCATTCCATTTTGAGTTAAGTTCTAGGCCTAATGAATGCTTTTTTTAATTTCTAATAAAATCACAAAAAACATCATTGCATCAAGCAAATGAATAAATGAAAAAAAAAAAAAAATCCCTATATCGACATAGGCCAATCAATAAACAGGACCTAGTCCTACAACAAGAAAAGACAAAATATTTTTTTATCTTTTGAGAACAGCAAACTTGCTAACTGCTTGGGGTCCCAACAGACCATCGCCTCTGCCTCCAACATCATTACCATGGGTTCATCTGGGAGGAAGAATTAAAAGGGAAAACTAAACGGGTTGCCAGCGTACACGAATCCATAAGATGGATCACATTCATCATGCTCAACACAGCCACATCAAAACACACACACATCAGTCCTTAGTCTTTGCCAGGGAAAAAAGCCTTCAGATTTTGACTAACTTTTTGGTGGTCTGCTAATTTGCGTTTAGAAAACTGAATGCGCACAATGCTCAGCGGAGAAGTAGAATGGGGTTTAAAGTAGCCTTTTTTCTTACCTTACTTCACAGTGCACCAAACGTTGCCTTCCGTTCGGGTGTGTTGCTGATGAAGCTTTTCACAAGTGACCGAATGTCCAACCTGTCCAGAATATCACTGTGGACGTGCATGAGAGCCAGATGCGTCAACCTCCTCTGGCTCATGGTGGATCGAGTCCATGTCTTCAGCCGCCTGAGGGCTGAAAAGGTCCTTTCGGACGAGGCCGCTGAAACGGGCAGACTTAGGCAAAGTTCAATATATGCCTCCACTTCTTTAAACAGTCCCCTGGTCTGCGAATGCAACGATGACATGAATTCAGCTACCTCAGTAACTGTACTGAAGCGCGTCTCTTTACTCAAATCACCCAACAAGGTTAGCTGCATTCGTAAGCGTGAACGATCGAACTTTTCAGGGAGTTGAATATCCTCTAGTCCAGACAAATTCTGGTTTGCAGCATCGATTAGTGCAGTCTCTCGTTGCGCAGCCACTTTCATCCCTTCTTGATTAATTCTGCGTTCAAGTTCCGTTTGAATTAAGTCCACTGCTTCAAAGAATTGACGCCGCCACTGCGCTTCTCTAGAGTCGCACACTACAGCCTCTGGTTCTGTGGTGCTTCGGACGCGCACAAAGTTCAGGGTGTCTGCAATTAGTCTGACATCTCTTGCTACCTCTTGCAGAACTAGATCCAAAGCATGGTTACTGCAACGCACATAAAGGGAGCCTGGGCACTCTGCCTTTAGTTTAGCCTGAACACCATTTAAATGGCCGGACATATTGGACGCCCCATCAAAACAAACCAAAAAAACCAAACCTTGACCCTGATGTTCTGGCTAATTACAGACCTATATCCAACCTTCCTTTTATATCCAAAATTCTAGAAAAAACTGTGTTCAAACAAATTTGTCGCTTCCTAGACGAAAACAAAATCCAGGAAGTCTTCCAATCAGGATTTAGAGCTAATCACAGCACTGAAACGGCCTTAGTTAAAGTCTTCAACGACCTCCTTCTTTCCATGGACAATGGTAATATATCCATATTAATTTTACTTGATCTTAGTGCAGCTTTTGACACCATTGACCACGATATCCTACTACACAGACTCGAACATACGATAGGCATTAGAAATTCAGCATTAGCTTGGTTCAAATCCTACCTCACTGATCGATACCAATTTGTACATGCTCATAACGTCTCATCTCATCATACTAAAGTTAAATATGGCGTTCCGCAAGGCTCAGTACTGGGCCCCCTACTATTCTCTCTCTATATGCTACCTCTGGGTGAAATCATTAGGAAACATGGCATTGCATTTCACTCATACGCAGATGATACACAGCTTTATCTCTCTATGAAGCCTAGCGACTGCACTCCAACAACCAAACTCAATGCCTGTCTTGAAGACATTAAAGTTTGGATGTCAAAAAATTTCGTATGCTTGAACTCAGATAAAACTGAAGTTATGATGATTGCCTCTAAACAACTGAAGGACACCTCGCTTCACCATCATAGCTCACTTAGCAGTCCTACACTCTCATTTAGCTCACAAGTGAAAAATCTGGGGGTAATTATTGATCAAGACCTCTCCTTGAATAGCCATGTAAAGCACATTTCTAAAACATCATTTTTTCACCTTAGAAACATTGCTAAGGTTAGGAAGTTCCTGTCCTTTGAGGATGCTGAAAAACTTATACATGCATTTGTTACCTCCAGACTCGACTACTGCAATGCTCTGTTCTCAGGGTGCAGTAACACCTGCATTAAAAGTCTACAGCTAATCCAAAATGCAGCAGCTAGAACACTCACTAGAACTAAGAAATATGAACATATTTCTCCCATTCTAGCATCTCTACACTGGCTTCCTGTCAAAAGTCGAATTGACTTCAAAATCCTTCTCATGACGTATAAGGCACTTAACTCATTGACTGCCAGCCGTTTTCAGAATAGAGTTCCATACTGCCAGAGGTTTTGGGGAATTTTGACTGTTTTTTAAAGAGCCACAGAATATTATGTGTTACGACTACATAAACAATGAAACTACCACAAGAAAGAGCAGACTCTCTTCTTTCACCAGAAAAAAAAAGTTCGTTTCTACCCCTTTCCATTGCTTAGAAATCAGCAGGCGAACATAAGCTACTTTCTCCAAACACACCCGTTGTTTATCAAAAAAGGGAGAAAATTAGCGTTTTGTTTGACAACGTTAGTGTCTTGGATGCGCGTTTTTTTCGGTCTATTAGCACGTCAAACATCGGGAAAATGTCTTCCTGTGATAAGACCACAAAAACAACAGTAACAGGGGGCTTTTGGTAATAAAATAGACATTGTTGTAACAAGGTAAATATATGCTATTTACAGGCTGTGACAGCGAAAACTCAGTGATCAACAACTGGCTCGCAAATTCTTACCTGACCCGGAACTGTGAGCTAGCTGGGCACTGAAACAAGTCACAACTGCTATTTCCGTTTGCCCAAGGTTGATCTCCTTCATCTCCCACGATCGGAACACTACTCGAACTACTATGGCAGTGACACATACTCTGATCGAGTGTGAACTGCCTAAATTTCTCCGATTTACGTCTGCACTTTGCTAGCGGCATATTTAGCCATGTCATTAGCTTTCTCTACTTCTCCCTTGGCCATACCTATGAATCTATGCTCATCTCACATCCAAAGTGACACACTGCCACCCTCAGGATCAATTTGGAACAACAATTTTCGACGGAGAATTCTGATATTTACAGACAAGGTTCCCTAGGTCTTTCTGCAGCCCTCCCCATTAAAAAACGCAGTTGACGTCTAAAGACGTCATTGGCAGTGAACGGCAGTATTTCAGTTGACGTCTAAAGACGTCATTGGCAGTCAATGAGTTAATGGCTTAGCTCCTGCATATATTCCAGATTCACTTGTTCCATACCATCCAGCAAGACCTCTGAGATCTCAAAATGCTGGCCTCCTTGAAAAAGTGACCATATCTAAAACCACAATTGGGGGAAGAGCTTTTGCCTATCGAGCACCTCTTCTATGGAATTCTATTCCTCCCTACATTCGCGAAGCGAACACTCTCAATACCTTTAAGTCTAGACTTAAAACCTTCCTTTCTGACATTTCCTATAATTAGGAGTGGGCCATGGCATATCACCACTCCTCTTGGGCTTTCCTGGGAGGGCTACCTCTGCTTTTTTCCAAGGCGGCCACTGACCACCCCCTTCTGGGTTGGTGAGATGCCATGTACCATACCTTAGTTATGTGCGATAGCCTAGTGCTGCCACCTTCTGCACACTTGCCATCCTGTACAACCCTCTTTCTCCTCTCTCTCTCTCCCTCTCCTCACTCTAGCTAGATTATATGACACATATCATGAAGTGATATCCTCCTAGATTGGCCTAACCCTCTTGTTTCTGTTTCTTTTTGTCTCTCTTGCCTCCTCTGCCCTGACGCACTGGCTGAGTGATGAACCTCCCTGCCACCAACTCTACCCCACTACGGATGCTGACCAAACCCCCCGGAGCCACACACCAGGACCATCCTCCCCTTTTCTCTGAGGCCCGTGATGGAACTGGCCTGATGGCCCCCTGATGACCACTACTTAGATGGCGACCAACACCCAATGAACTCTGATCCCACTCCAATTACTGACTAATCCCACACTCCAACTACTGACTCCATCCCTTGGCCCTGACTGTCACACAAACTATGTGTATATCTTCTCTGACTACATTCAGTACTCATACTGTTTTGTGTTAACCATGGTCAATCTATGCATCAGACTTTACGGATACTTAATTAGGCCCCAGGCAGGTAGGCTGAGTCCATGAGGCGTGGATCTGCCCAAGGTTTCTTCCTACATAACAAATTATTTACAAAGCGAGGGAGTTTTTCCTTGCCCCTGATTCTCATGGATGCTTCCCGCACTGTCTGTAAAGCGCCGTGAGACAATGTACTGTATTTGTGCGCTATACAAATAAAATTGAATTGAATTGAATTGAAAACAATATCCTGCCAGACGTTCCAAGGGTATGTTCAAACTAATGAATATGTCCTTAATGCAAGAGAACAGCGTTTCTGCAGATGTGTTGCCTGCATTGTAGAATCCAAGAAACACGTTATGTGGCTTTAAATCTGAATCCACAAATTGCACATAACATGAAAATTGCTCACTCGCGCTAATGTCAGTTGTTCCGTCAGCTACGAGTCCTAAGTAGGAACAGTGAATAATTTCACTCATGATTTCGCGTTGAATGGCATGGGCAAACATCTCCAAAATTTTGTTTTGGATTGTATCGGACATCCAATTGTCTCTGCGCATCATCCATTCTCTTTCTTTCGGAGATTCGTGTGTACGTTCCAGCATAAACTGCCAGAGGACACCATCACGGTGAGTGTGGCCCCTGAGTGCTAGACCCTGGCGACCCAACAACTTGATAGAGCGGAAAAAAAGTTCTAGCACTGTCCTTGCCGTGGATTGTTCTCTTGCCGCTATGTCTGAAATCACAGCACTGATTGGAGTCAGTTTTAAGGAGGCTAAAGCACGCACTGAATCAGAATGTACTTCCGAAAGCTCATGCTGACTGAATTTTTCACGAGCTTTTTTCCAATTGTTGAACCCTCCTGTTACAAAGGAGGTTTGGCTGTCTTTGACGTGCAATCCCTTTTGCTTGGCTTTTACGCAGATAAAGCATACAACACAGTCAGATTCTGTAATGTAATGCAGCCATGTCCATGTTTTAAACCACGCATGTTGAAATGTTCTCTCACATGTTTCCACCCCAAATCTCCTCCCTGGAAATTTCATGAGGGGCTGGTAGGGCTCTTCATCATCGATAGTCATCCTGTGTTTCCCAACCTGAGTAGCACACGTAGCACAGTTGGTAAGGTTAATGCTGGTGGAATCAGCTACGTTGATGCTGGCTTGAACCAGATTTGAGTCCTCCGAAACGAGCTCAGTCCCTGTGTCATCATTGTTGTTGTTATTGACGTCCTTTTTACTAGTATTAACTGAGTTGTTACGGGAAAAAAAGTCCGAAATGTGCTTCTGCATGTTCTTGCTAGTCTTAGCCACGCTCTACGCTGCTCATATCTCACTACGGCAGGAAGCACTTCCTGTAACTAGTACTTACTGAGGACTTTACCCTTCTATATGAAACTCTTTCTTATTTGTCTTGTACATCTCAGTCCGATCCTACTCACGGCCCAACCCAAGGCTTTATCGGCAGGCGCAGACGTCCAGAGCGAGAGGCAATAGACAGAGTCCTTCGGGTCACGCCCCCTCACAGGTCTATCCAGCGGGATCGGTAGCTTAGGCTGAAAACAAGGAAGCACAATCAGCGTACGCGCAGTTCAGGCCGTGGCCCATTCATACAAAGTTATGTTTAGTTTAGTGACTTCCCTTAATACAGGAGGTTGAGAGCGTAGAGCGGTCTTTGGTGTTCAGCCAGCTTTCGCGATGGTCCTCGAGGACTGTGAAGATGTAAAGAGGCAGACTTTAAAACCAGGCACATACGATCATAGTTTCACTCACACACACACTGGAGGCGAGGGCAGGGTCACTTCCCTTTAGCAAGGCGCTTGAGTGCGTAGAACAGATTCTTTCGTCGGGCTGCCGCTTAGATTGCTGGTGCGTTCGTTCGCCTCACGTCTCCTTGGAAGCCGGTCTGTCGAAAGGAAACTACTGTTCGTTTTTATGCACCATTGCCACCAATCCCGTGAGCCATTAATCAGCCAGCATATTCGGAGCACCTGTGGAGGGCGTACTGCAAATACAAGAACACACAAATCCCGCACAGACACAGACAAGCAATCACTCAATTCAACACTCGTGTTCAGTCAATGCGTGTGGCTTCATTTACTCCCGTTACACACACACACACACACACACACACACACACACACACACACACACATAAACATGCATTAATTTGACACCAAACTATCACAGAATCTAAACTGAAAAAGTCCACACAAACTCATAAATGGAGATAAACCTTTTCTTTAAATCAGGTTCAAAGTATTGACCCACGTCACACGGACAGAGACAAAGTGATATTGTTAAACAGGTTGTACCACTGTACTTACATAGCCTAGGTAAATACACTGCAACAGTGACACTGTATAATAAAGTGTTACCGTAACAGTATAGCCATGAGCCATAAACCTGATAAACCAAGCCAGAGGTTTATGGCTGTTATAACTTGGTAGGATAATACATGATTCTTGCACATTATTGATTGTATGGCTACCATTCAGCCTTATTATGGCTTATTATGGGGTAAGACAATTGAATTTGAATCAGTGTATCTGACTGTATATGTCTTTGTACATTTGATGATTGATTATGTCTTTAGTTTGCAGATTGCCTAAGAGCTGAAATCCATCTAGCAACTGATAATTCATGAACTTAATTCTTGTGTGTAATTCTGGTTGTGTTCAGGTGTGTTCCCATAATGTCACTAGCAAAATCCGAGCCTAGAAATCTTGTTGTAGGCTACCCTAGCGGCTAGTGGCGGCGCCATAACAAAAAGGAGACAACACAAGGGAAAACAATAACAATAACAAAAAGTAATTTATTCAACAAATATATATCTACAGGAAACGAATGAACAATAAACAAAACAAAAATGTCTCTTCCATCATTTGGTCTGATGCAGCACAAGCCATCCAGACAGGATAAGAACAGAGAGAGAGAGAGCTACAGTACATTAGTGCTACAAAGGAAAGCACTTCCCTTCAGAAATACAATAATCTAGACCGAAATATTGCAGTCCTGTACTTTGTATATGGTCAAAACAACTACAGCAGTGTTTGTATGATGTTGCAATATACTTTGGGTCCATATCACACTGGCGCTAGCCTGGTCGTAACCGTCCCCTTGGTTTACGCTTCTCTTCGTAAGAGGGTCTGGGATTCTGGCCATTGACCTCGTTTGCATCGACTGCATTGACCCTGAGCCAATCAGCAAACTTCAAAGGACAGCTCCGGAGTGAATTCAAGCTTGGCCCTTTTGAAGGAGCATGCTAAATGCACCAGTTAGCGAGTGGAACAAAATAATTTGGTACAGAATGGACCAAATGCGAACGCAGAAGCAAACACACACTTTACACTGAATCAATGGGATCTGACTTTTCCAAACCGAAAGTAAGATCTGAGGTGTTGTTGACTCAATGTAACGTGTTTCGCGTTCGCGTTACTCTTTAAGAATGGACCACATGAGCAATGGGATTTTCCTCAGAGGGGCACCACGGCAAGTCTACAAGTGTGACCACAAACTAGGGTGGGAAAAAAGCACCTTTCTTCACGTTTCTGACCATCACCAACACAGTCCTAATTCGCAACTGCTTAATTTTGTATTAATTTCCTGGTGGTAAGCAGTTCCATGATGCCCATCATAGAGAGTTGCCAGGATTGTGTTGTGGAAATGAGACACGATCCACTTTTGACATCGCTAGAACTATTTTCAAAATGGCCACATAGCTAAAACTCTTTTCAAGCTTTTTGAGGCGGGCCGCATGAAATGATGTTACCACATCCAGCCCTAGGGCTTTATGTTTGACACCCCTGGTATAGAGTGTTCTCCATAACACTTAATAATATGCTAATGATTAAGTTCACAAGTCAGAATGTATATGCATGGTACCAGTTTTGATTTGGTTGGTTTCGACACTCAATTCACAGTTATCGCCATAGTATGGATACTTACACTTGCACATAGCCCGAAAGATACCTGACACAGGAACACACTTTCCTCTTTCCACCCCCCCACAATCTCGTTTGTTGCAGGGATCTTTTGTCATAATTTCCTCCTCACTCTTAATCATAACCACAAACTTGCCTTTCTTGAGCCCTACTTGGCAAACCCCAGTGTAAATAAAAGGACTCTGAGCTGAATTGGCTACTAGAGTGGCGTCACCCACCCCCTCCCCGTCCTCCTCTGATATGGTCACACCACCATGCCTCTGGTGAGCTTTCTTTTCCCACGCGTGCACGGCTGTGTACGTTTCCCCAACTTTGATTCTCTGACCTCCCATGTCCACCTCTTCTTTACATTTACCAAGATGCTTTCCCACATTGCTGCACGAGATTGGCACATTCAAGCAACTAGCAATGCTGCACGAGACTGACGTTTCCAAGCAACTAGCAATGGTGTCTGTGATTTGCTTCATCTTAGTCTGTGTTCCCTTCATTTGTCTGGCTATACTCACATTGAATTTTCCCTTTTGCACAGACTCAAATCCCGTCAGGATGTGACTGTTAAGAATTTTTTGAGCTTTATCTGCCACAACTATCCAGTCATATCGGTCAAACTCTGTATTTAAACGTGACCAGACGTCATCTGCTAGCTTTTGACGATCGTCTGTCTTGTGCGCTTCTATGACTTCTTCCACATCTTTCTTAACGTACTTCATGCTGTGAATAACACAGTCAAAATAGATGTTATTCATTATCGATGCTGTTTCATGTGTGAGGTTAACTTGCTCTTTCAATCTTGCGTCACTCAATAGATCTTGGGCATCATAGTAAAATTGATTCATCATATTGCCTTTGAACATCAATATACTGACTAAGTCTGCATAGCTTCTGATTTCCTTTTCATGGCAATTAACATGTTCAGCCAGTGTATCATTAAGCTTGCAAATGAAACTTGGGCCGCTAGATTTCAAATTGTGGTGCAACTCCAACACAGACTTAGTCTTGTAATTTTTTACAAATTCGTCTACATGTCTTCTTTTTACTTTTTCATCGTTTGTCTCTAGTATACTATTCATCATTGTTGAGTACTCTTTCCAGGCTACGTTGATTCTCTGTTCTGCCTTGCCAAAAACAGCCGCACATGCATACCATTTAGCATCAATGCGATATCTGGCAAAAGTAGATTCAAGAGTTTGTAACTGACTTTTTAAAGTAGACTTATCTGACGGATTATCACAAAGCTTGTCATTTAGTTCAGTTACTCCAAGATGTGTCAGTTTTACAATGCCTGTTGCGAGTTTGCCTGGTGTGCAATCGACCAACGGTGCCACAATGACCGCAAACTTTGAGACCCTCTTGAGGTTCTTACATACAATCAAGCTAATATCTTTTAAGACTGCTTTGACATTCTTGTCATCCTTGGCAGTGTCCTCTTCTCCTGGCTTGGCAGTTGAGGAAGTGTTCTGGATGAGTATGAAGAAAGACCCAAACATCAGCAGCAGGAGCAGCAGCTTAGCAGATTCCATGACTGACAACAACACACAACAGAACAAACACACAAAACAAACTCATTACACAGTAGCACTTACGTAGTATCATGACACAAAATATTGTATCTCCTTCTGAGGACTGTGATGCATCCAGTAGTAAACAGCTTCAATGTTATTTTGATGGTAATATAACTTGTAATACACAATAAATGCAGGCACATATGTCCACATCGGTTAGAATTGGCTGCCGTTTTGCTATTTTGGTCATGGCATCACATGAAATTCTCATCGCAGCACTTAGCAATGCCAACAACTGGTATAGGGGTTGATTCAGTCCAGTTAATTCCTTTAAGTAAAGTGACATGTAAAGTATATGGACTTCACAAGACATTGATGAAATGTCATGATCAGTGACATCGTCAGGTAACAGTTTTACAGCAATACTGTATTGAGACCTTTGGACTTGTTATTGCCATTCTGGCTTCAAAATTTATGAGAGGTAGAGTATGAAATGCTGAGTCTTATGAAATAGTCATAATTGTTTTGTGAGTAGTTTCTGACAGCAATTGTTCTGTACAGTGTTAGAAAAGTGACTTAAAAACAAATGACACTTCTTGACAATAGTCATACATGTTCATTAAGGCTATTTAACCTTTAATTTTGTGTGTACAGTACATCACATCTCTGCAGTCAGTTCAACATTTTTTTTTCCTTTTGTGGCCAATAGGCTCAGTGATATGAATGAATATCATATAGGCTACAGTAGGCTTGTGAACTATTAGCAAAACTACAAAGACACACCTGTAGCAGAAGATTGGGAGACCCAAGGAAATCGGTGTGATCTATCGGTGGCTGGTAAGCGGGCACTGGGTGATCTATGCAGTGTCTGCTACTGAAGATAGTCTCTGATGACGATGCTCTGTGGGCAGGGTTTCTTGATCAGTGTGCTACATCACAGAGAGAGATGTCTTTATAGGAGGCTCTCAGGCCACACCTACTCACCTGGGCAGGTTGCCATAAAATGATGAAACTGAACTTAACCCCCCCTAACCCCCCACATACCCACCCACCCACCCACCTACACACACACACACACACACACACACAGTTATGCACCACAGGTGTGTTATCACCTACTCTGCTACACTACATAATCTTTGAAGCCCTGGGGCAAAAGGGAAATATGTGCTCCCCGAATTTCCAGGTATTCCAGTCTCATATAACCGGTTATTATACGCCTCTTTAGCACTGAACTGACGTTTTCTGATACCCTGGAAATCGTGGGCTTGAATCCTGCCACCGTTGTCGCTTTGTGTAAGTCACTTACCCCTACGCTGCTCCAGGGTGACTGTGGCTTGATAAATCAAGCTCAACGGGACAAATCCCGGATGAAACACTGAGCCGTAGAGATGAGAAGCAAGCGGAATTGTGTAGGAGGGCAATGGCCAGGCTAAGACTCCTAGGATTCCTTGACAAAATGTGTTGACCTCCACCAAGGCAATTTGGTCACAGACACAAATAAATTCCAGATCATGCTCTGGACCACCGATTGCCACCAAAATCACTTCTTGCTTGTCCCATTATACACATTGTCTGAAAATTTCATCCAAATCCGTGCAGTACTTTTCGGGTTATCCTGCTGACAGACAAACAGACAGACAAACAAACAGACAGACAAACCAACGCGACCGAAAACATAAGGTAATAGTAATAATAATAATAAGAAGAAGAATTAAAAAGCTTTACAGCACAACATTGCTGATTACCATCAATTAGCATTATCTTGCAGAGAGTAAAAAGAAAGCATTTTGAGTGTCCTGTTAAATATAATTGACGCCAACAACAGTCTTAAAGTCAACATAATACCTGCTGAAATTCTTTTAATCTTGGCGAAATAGCGCACAGGGCTTTAGTCACACAGATTATAGTACATCCGCATTGTACGCAACGGCGTGAACATAGCAATGAATTCCATTTGCTGTGATAAACAATTCACAAGAAAAATAACTTAGGAAGACGGCTGCCAACTCTATGCAATGATGCATGACAGAAAGACATGCTTTCACTTGCTCTAACTTGCCTTACCCTCCACTAACTTCCCTGTTTAACCTATAAGTGCATGTTCATCAGAGAGGTGGCGAAACGCAAGTAAACGCAGCTTACCCACCTCTCACATTTTGGAAAGAGGGGTTACCCACCTCTAGATAGAGTTTATGCACAAAATGGAACAACTGCGTGCCAATTTAAAATGGAATACCACAGCAATGATCTTCCTCTCCATCATCAAACATGTCCCATGTATTTTCTTTAAACAAATGGTTTTTGTGTTTTGTAGGCAACTTTGCACTGATCACAAAATCTATAGTGTGCCCTTCTCATATTTTACCGCTATAACACTGGTGTTCATCTTGGTTCAGGGATACTTGTGTTGAAGCAGTGCCAGTTAGAACATTTCCTGTGTAGTTCTAGCCACACTGCTACCTTGCACATGTCATATCAGATGGAATTGCGATTAAATCTGAACATTCCATGCAGGGCCGTCGCAACAGGACAGGCAAACCAGGCAATTGCCTGGGGCCCCAGGCTGAAACGGGCCCTCAAGAATGACTGTTTAGTCGTTTTAGTTCAGTTGGTGGCGTTCATTCAATTAAATATGACAGAGTTAGACAATTGCAAGTTCAACACAAATAATTATATTAATGCAAGTTGCTTGAAGATCATAACAATGAGGTTTACGTAGGAATTTATGGGAGGTGAAGGGCCCCCTTACCGTGTTTGCTGGGGGCCTCCTAAGTACCTTGAAACGGCCCTGATTCCATGACGATCTCTCATTGGCTGTGGTGTGATTAATACTCGAGAAAAATAGCTTTGATTCCTCAATAGGCTACACATAATTCTGCAACCATCATACATTGCCTTTTCCTGGTGCAAGAGTTCACAAACTTTTTCTGAAAAAACTAACTATTCTGTTATGCCAGGTGCAATTAAGCAGCCTAAATCAACAAGAATTTAGGCCTGCATGACATTTCCGCAAAGTTTCGTCTAAAGGAAAAAGCGCAAAAAATAAAGTAGAAATGTGAGAAACATACAGTAGGTGAATATAAATTATACACCATTTAGTTTGTCCTAAATGCTATACAATTCCTGTCACAAGATTAGGCTATGTTACTGTAAACAGGTTACAAGACTTGGTGGGAGTTAAATAGTGTTTCGCCTGCAGTAAATTTACAGTGGGCTTTGTGCCAAGGAAATATTATGGTAAGGTAGTTACTTACAGTGAATGGTCTGGAATACAAAATCAACGAAAAGGCCTAATAGGATACAAGTACCAAACTGGTAGCAAACGTGAGATAAATTAGATCTAACTAAGCTAGATGTAACCTGGGAGTACCCATGCTCCTTTGAACGCTCCATTTCATTTCACTTAGCAAAGCAGCATGGTGACCTTGGTCAATTTCAAGCCCTGCCCTCGGTATCTAATCACAGAACAAGGAGGGACTATAGCCCGGGAGTACCCATGCCACTTATATGAGACCCATGCTCTTAATTCTATGTTTTCTGGTGGCTCTGGTATTGGCTATGAACTACATATATACTATGATAGACATTTGTAGCACCCAATAAATGGCTCTGGACTATCCATAAAGACACTTCCCCTTAAAAGGAAATGAATAGGTGGGTCGCCAAACTAAATATCACTGGTAAATAGGATAGGTTAGTAGCAATGTATTTATAACATTAGGCCTACCTATGCTAACCAGGGGGCTTTCATATCACCTGAGGCTAGAGATTTTTCGCTGACTATTATTTTTGCCAGGTTTATTACTGTAAAAATATAACATTTGGTTTCAGTTAAGAAGGTGTTTAGGCTAAGCAGTTAATCAAATAATTTCCAACTTCCTTTTAAACACAGATCTGTATAGGCAACAGGAACATAGGCAGCCATTTACAGTAGTTTTCTTGAGTTTAAACTTGGTGTTTTTTTTTCAGGCATAAGAATTCTCAGACAGCTCAGGTGTACTTGAATGGCCAGTAAGTCAGGATGTATTGGATATGAATAAATCTGAGTGAATTGAGCAGGACAAGCCCTAAATCCACCAGAATGCATGAAATCACACTGTTGTTATTAATGATTATAAGACATTACAGTAACAGCTACATTTTTTGCAGGCAATTAACAGGTATGTATATATGTCGCAATTTTTATCATTTTAAAATTATTTTTTTTAAAGATATTTTTGGGGCTTTTTGCCTTTAATCAGATAGGATAGTGTAGAGATGACAGGAAACAAGTGGGAGAGAGAGAGATGGGGTGGGATCGGGAAATGACCTCGGGTCGGAATCGAACCCGGGTCCCTGGAGCAATGGTCTGACGCTCTAGCCACCGAGCCACGGCACCCCAGGAATTTTTATATTTTTTAAATTATTTTAACAGTGTCATTAACATTATAATTATACAATTGTGCAACATGATTTTTAGCAGTCGATTTCATCTACTAGGATAGATTAAATTTATGCTTGAAGAGGTGTGCTGTTTGGGTCAAATCAGTGTCATTTATTTGTGTGCCT
>JAODXP020000020.1:16927349-16934849 GCA_027497455.2 Sardinella longiceps
ATCATGACAAACGTCCAGCTGCACCCTATTCAACGCTTCACCTTAAATCACGGATGTCCTTAATCCCCGCTGTGATGGCTGGATGAGGATGAAGCGGGAAGTTTGTTTGGTAGTCCCCCCCCAGGGCCGTCGCAACAAGACAGGCAAACCAGGCAATTGCATGGGGCCCCAAGCTGAAAGGGGCCCCCAAGATTGACTGTTTAATAATTTTAGTAGTTCGGTGGGTGGCGTTTTTTAATAAAATATGACTTAATTGCTGGAGTAGGAAAATCCCAACACAATTAATTATATTGATGAAAGATGCTTAAAGATTGTAACAATATGGTTTATGTAGGTATTTGTGGGGTGTTAAGGGCCCCCATGTCCTGTTTGCTTGGGGCCCCCTGTGTACCTTGAAACGGCCCTGGTCCCCCACCCCCCCAAACCCCCTCTCCCCGACCGTTCCCCTCCCCTGCTGTCGCCGACCGACCGAGCGACCAAGCCCAGCGATGTGACCAACCCCCCTGTGGGCTTTGCGAAGCCGAGGATCATGCGCTGGAACAACATGGCGGCTAGTTCCATCTGGCAGGCTACCGGTGCGGTCGAATGGACCTCAAAGCTCCAGCCATCCATCAGCTCCAGACTGTGTGTGTGTGTGTGTGTGTGTGTGTGTATGTGTGTGTGTGAAAAACACTTTGTCATGGGCCAGTGTCATCCAATTCAATCCAATTGTGTTAAAGTGAAATTAACCTCAAATGGAGTTAAAGTTTTTTTTCTTGTTGTGACATGTAGTGTATAGTATAATTTCAGTCATGTTTGGTGTTAACGGATTGGATTTAATACAGATTGAACATTAACTCAATTAAATTAAATCTCTCATTATCTCTCTCTCTCTCTCTCTCTCTCTCTCTCTCTCACACACACATAACACACACACACACACACACACACACACACACACACACACACACATAAAGCCAAACACACCAACAGCAACAACCGCTGATCATGTGTCATTAATCTAGCCTCTCTTAGTCACACACAAAGGATCCTTTAGCCTGCTTCAGTCCTTTTAAAGTAGACAGACAAATTGCCAGTTACTCATTAATCTCTTCCTAATTAAATGTCTGAAATTGATTTTTGTCAGTCAGCTATTTAGTGCTCAGGTCTCGTTGTGTCTTTCTACGATGCGAGTCAGTGAGCTATTGAGCCAGGCGGCGTTCTTTGAGAGGCCTCGGTGGTGATGACAGCGTTAGACGTCACAGGTCACCGAATATGGCCCAGATGTCGCTTGTCAGCGCTCAGATGGCATGTAATGAAATAGACCAGTGTAACCTCGTGTACTTATTCACTTAAGGCCTCCCCAGAGGGCCTCAGTCCATAATGCCAAGGGTTCAGTCAGACAGAAGTGTGTGTGTGTGCGTGTGTGTAAAGGGCGGGGGGATGGCGGCAACCATGGAGACACTTGCTGAGAGAGATCACACCACAAAGTCATTTGCACAAGTAGCCCGACAGCCTTACACAGGAATTCCCTACGGTGCTGCTGTGTGTCTGTCTGTGTGTGTGTGTGTGTGTGTGTGTGTGTGTGTGTGTGTGTGTGTGTGTGTGCAAGTGAGCGTGTGTGTGTGTGAGTGTGTGTGTGTGCGTGTCTTTCTGTCTATCTTTCTGGAAGTCTCTTTCTGTGTGTATGTGTGTACTATGTGTATATGTGTCTGTGTGTGTGCACTTGCATTATGTAAATAATGAATGACTGTGTTTTAGACATGGTGCCTGAATGTTGGAGTGTGTGTGTCTATTGTGTGTGTGTGTGTGTGTGTGTGTGTGTGTGTGTGTGTGTGTGTGTGTGTATGACAGAGTGTGTGTGTCTATCGGGCGGGGAGAACAGGAGGGTCTCCCTCTCCCTCCAGGGTAAGTTTACCACTCACTAATGAAGCCTAGAGGGTCACAGTGTGTGTGTGTGTGTGTGTGTGACAGAGGCACTGCAGCTGCAGGTTTATAGATCTCTGTATGGATCAGCACTAATGGAGGATTCAATGAAAAGACCTCAGGGTTGAAAATTGAGGCACTTAGAGTGTACTTAAGCCAACACAACTCCACCTCTCTCTCTCTCTTTCTCTCTCTCTTTCTGTGTGTGTGTGTGTGTGTGTGTGTGTGTGTGTGTGTGAGAGAGAGAGAGAGACTTAGCCATAATTTCCAATTAACACAAACAATAAATTGGGCATTAGATTTCAACACCTTTATTCGATACATAAACAAACACACTAAACAATATAAACAAATAACACACAATGCTGTTGCCAAAAGAGTAAAGATTAGCTACAACTATCTGCAACTCCATGCCACTTCTCTGTAAAATATGTGTGTATGTGTGTGTGTGTGTGCGCACCTGTGTGTGTATGCCTGTGTCAGTGTGAGCACAAATGTGTGTGTGTGTGTGTGTGTGTGTGTGTGTGTGTGCGCCTGTGTGTGTATGCCTGTGTCAGTGTGAGCACAAATGTGTGTGTGTGTGTGTGTGTGTGTGTGTGTGTTTCATTTGACAAAAGCAATATTGATGAAGCTGGAGCAGCGCAAAAAGGCTCCTGTCCTGTCTAGGCTGGCTAATAGCACAATTAGTCTCTTCTAGACGCACGCACACACACACACACACACACACACACACACACACACACACACACACACACACACACACACCTCTGGGTATTTCCTAAAGTCAATCATCTGCTCACTCCTGAAGATGTGATTGGATGGATGCTTGGCCTGTGCCTGCAATCATACAGTAATTGGAAAGTAACTTACTATCGGTGTCCACTTTACACCTGTTAAGATATGGAAAGTTTATTATTTTGAATCACCGGCTTCTGTGAAAATAATTCCAGCTGACTCTTTGGAATGCATAGAGGCAATTATTGTAGCAATTAGATCTTTCCGCTATTTAATTAGTTGGCGTTTTAAATTAATGCTGGAAAAATCCTATGCTACATAATTGTGTTTTAAACAGGATGTAAATGTGCACATGTGCGATTTGAAAGCCCCCGTCTCTCTCCTCTCTCTCTCTTTTCTCTATTTCTCTCATCTCATCAACGTTTAGTACCACAACAATCCCAATTTTCTCTTAAATCTTTTTAATTTGGCATTGTAGCGCCAATGCAGGTTCCAAGTCTTTGTGAATCAGTGGTGTATTTGTATTTGAGTGTATGAGTGTGTGTGTGTGTGTGTGTGTGTGTGTGTGTGTGTGTGTGTGTGTGTGTGTGTGTGTGTGTGTGTGTGTGTGTGGACTGTGGAGTGGATTTGTATGTCAGTTTTGTGCCAGGAGCTTTTCAGAGGCCTCCATTGTGCCTATTTCTTTTGTTCAATTTGTGCTTGTGATCTTAGGGGAGGCTAAATTCACTTTAGCCACTGCATTACCCTCCTTTTAGACTTGGCCAGCGCTAGCCACATTGGGAACCAGATGACTGAGCAACGACACCTGTTGTGAACTCAATAAGCACACACACCACGCCTGGGGGAAACACGGCCTGGGGATGGATCCCTGCTGGAAAAGCATTCCCCACGCATACATACACACACACGCACACACACACATACTCTCTCTCTCTCTCTCTCTCTCTCTCTCTCACACACACACACACATTTACCCCGTCTCTCTCTCTTCTCGCTCTCTTTATCTCTCTCTCTCTCTCTCTCTCTCTCTCTCACACACACACACACACACACACACACACACACACCATTTGTGAAAGCCATAGCTCGCAGTGCCAGCCTAGAGGGTATCTCTGCTTCCTCTGCCAACCTGTTAGTGTCCAGAGAGCGCCAGGCCTGGTGCTATCCTCAGTGACAGCTTGGCTTTTGGTTCCACTGGGAAAGGGAACACAAACTAAGATCAGACCATGTGTCCGTTTCCCTAAAGCATAGTTGCTAACCATTGTCTGTTTCCCAAAAGCATAGTCGCTAACTAACTTAGCAACTATGTTGGTTGCAATACAATTTCCCATTGACAACTAACCAAGTTGAAACCAAGTTAGCAACTATGCTTTTGGGAAACGAACACCAGTTAGCAACGTACTTAGTTGCCAATGGGAAATTGCATTGCAACCATCATAGCTGCTAACTTGTTTAGCAACTATACCTTTTGGGAAACGTATGCCAGAGCGGCCGAGCAGCGAGAATTAGCATTGCCGTTCCTAACAGATGGACAACGCTCATACATGGGCGAGAGAGAGAGAGAGAGAGAGAGAGAGAGAGAGAGAGAGAGAGGGAAAAAGAGGAGAGGGAAAACTGCATGGGTGGAAGGAATGAAGGAGCTTTTTTTGGGTCATCATTTTTTGCCGTCTGTAATTAGGTCCATGTCTGTATGCAGCCTCATTACAGAGAGGCCCCTGTGAAGTGATGTGTGCGTGATTCAAGAATACTGTGTTTGTTTTGGTGCTCCCGATAGCTAGCTAGAGAGGATAGTGAGGTAATCGCAATGTGACTGTTCAACACTAATGAATTGGAAGAATCGTTAGAGAGGAGGAGGAGGAGGAGGAGGAGAACGGCTCTAGTCCTAGCCCTCGCTTTGCACTCTGTTGTATAAGAGCCTATGGGGGCTGTGTGTGTGTGTGTGTGTGTGTGTGTGTGTGTGTGTGTGTGTGTGTTTGGGTGTTTTTTTTTTTGTTTTTTTTTTAGGGGGACGCTTGGAATCAGGCATCGGGCCCTTTGTGCTCTGCCCATTGTGGTGCGTCGGCACGGAAACGATGCATTGTGACACCTGGCCCACATGCGCCGAGCCCTCTGAAATGGACCTCATCAGCACCAATCAGATCAGCCCTCCTAAACATCAGCACCAATCAGGTCAGCTCTCCCGCAGTCATGAGCAACGCCACGGAAACAGGCGACCTAGTTGGGTTCTTAAAGGAACAGACCTCACTTTGAACCCTTCCAAATCCCTCAGACACACACACACACACACACACACACACACACACACACACACACACACAAAAACCTCCCAAATTTAAAATGTCAGTAACAGCGACTTTTAAAATCCATCCCAGCCACCTGTCTTCTTGATGCATGTCACTGGAGAGGAATGTTTGTCATGTTTTTTTGTTTTGTTTTTCTCGGCGAACAGCATTTTCTTTGCCCAGTCGCATTCGCTGTGGGTGAATTTTGTGGCATTTTGGAACGAGTGTGTTCCTGTGTATCAATGGGTGTGTGTGTGTGTGTGTGTGTGTGTGTGTGTGTGTGTGTGTGTGTGTGTACTGTATGTGTGTGTGCTTTCTGGCATTTATGAGAGTGGATCTGTGTGTGTATTTTGTGGCATTTTTGTGACCGTGTGAACTTTTTTGTATGATTCGCTCTCAGTGTGTGTCTCTATGGCTCACGCACACACACACATTCACACACATACACACACACACACACACACACACACACACACACACATTTTCACTCTTGCTCTCTAACTAACTCTTGCTCTCTAACATTGCCTGGTGTGTGTGTGTCTGTATGTGTGTGTAGTTGTGCGTGCGGCCGATGTGTGCAGTGCGCAGTGCGTGCTTGTGTGTGGCTTTGACATTTTCCGAGAGCTGACCTTGAGCGGAACCTTGAGCCTGTGCTGTGACACACACTTGGGTGCTCCTCCATCGTATGTGACAGGGTGTGTGTGAGTGTGTGTGTGTGTGTGTGTGTGTGTGTGTGTGTGTGTGTGTGTGGGTGCTCCTCCATCGTATGTGACAGGGTGTTTGTGAGATGCCAGATGAGGACTGGCTGCTGTGCCTCCCCTTGGCATTCCTTCTCCTCCGTGTCACCTGTTTCTTTTTCTCTCGCTCTCTCTCTCCTCCTCCTCTTCCTCCTCTTTCTTTCTCTTTATTTTTCTCTAATTCTTTTCTTCTCTTCTCTGGGGACTCATAAAATGTCCAGTCTCTGTAGCCCCTAACTCACGACATCAGACACTTCCAAAAACCGGAAATGTTTACACACACACACACACACACACACACACACACACACACACACACACACACAGCCATGAAAGGGGTGAGGAAGTGCAGTTAGTAGACCATAAAGAAATTCTTATGTAAACTCTATGCACTGTGGTGCCCTCCAGGCTGCACAGGCTGTGTGTGTGTGTGTGTGTATGTGTGTGTGTGTGTGTGTGTGTGTGTTTGTGTGTGTGTGGCTGATGCGCTTGGGTTTAGGCTGAAATATGAGCTGCCGGCTCCTGACTGATTGTAGTTGGAGGTCAGCAGAATGATCACTAAGGGTGTGTGTGTGTGTGTGTGTGTGTGTGTGTGTGTGTTGTGGGGGAACGATGCGCTCATTAGTTAAAAATATCGCTCCGTGTAAACATCTTTTATAAATATGCCCTGGGAGCTGTGTGTCTGTTCTCCTGGAGAGAGAAAACATTACTACTGTGGACCAATACAGGAAACCTGACTGAATCTGTGCACGCACGCACGCACACACACACACACACACACACACACACACACACACACACACACACACACACACACACAGGCTACACACACACACACACACACACACACACACATACACACACAGGCTACACACACACACACACACACACACACACACACACACACACACAAACACACACACGGACTACACACAGACACGATGCAATCAAACTCTGGCCTTTCTACAGCTTTAAAAGGTGAAATCGACTCCTGTTCCTTTCGTATTGAGGCTGGATGTTGGACCAATAGACATAGCCGGAGCGAAACAGACAAGACGAAAATGAGAAACATCACAGAGGAACCAGGAGGACAACAACGATTTTACAGAATACACACACCGGCGGTGCAAATCACCTCCCCACAGAACAAACGCAGGGTGACAGATAAAAAGAGAACGCAACTGCAGCCAAACAAAACCAAAAGACGGGAACCAAAGCTTAAATAAAAGCAAAAATGATAGTAGTAGTAGTAGTAGTAGATTTTTATTATCTTGTGTAATACATCAAAATGGTGCCCAGCCCACATGGGCTTATAAGACACAAACATACATTTTTAAAGATGCGTGCAGAGAAAAGCATCTTATGTCAAACATAAAGTGTTCTCTTTCTCAAGAGCCAACCATTCTGCACATATTGAGCTAACTGAAATACACGACGTTCAAACAAATACTATAATTTTTCATCATCATCCTTGTAAAATAAATCTGGACAAACATCACTGACCTTAACAAACAATCTTGCCCTTAAATTGTCATACAGGGGACAAAATGCTTTTCATTTTCAACCTCATTTAAATCACACACCCCCAGGAAATAACGCATGGCTCTGCCCTGGACTCGATCACTATGAGGCTGATGAAGATAGCCCCAGACCCCTGCAACATAGTCTAGGACAGGACAGACACAGGACCTATACAATTCTGTGTAAGTTTTATAACCCAGGTCATGGCAAGCTTTAGCCTTATTTATGTTGGCAACTAGTGCTCTACCTGCTGACTCAGACAGGCCCTTTATCCCTTCATCAAAAGTTAAATGCTCTAGTAGTGACACTGCTTGTGAACT
>JAODXP020000020.1:16944849-16947349 GCA_027497455.2 Sardinella longiceps
ACACACTCACACACAAGCACACACACACATAAAGGTGAAACAGGTTGTATGGTTATTAGCATGTGAATGAAGGGTCACAGAGTGAGACAGAACAGCACCAGCCCTTGCTAGCCGCTTAGAATGCTAATAGCGGTTTTTGCACTGATTACGAGAACAGGACCAACGGTGTAGGAACCTTTCTCTCTCTCTTAGGTTATTCTTTCCATCTCTCTCTCTCTCTCCCTCCCTCTCTCTCTTTCCATCTCTCTTTTTCCTTGCCCCCCCGTTTATACACACAGGAACACTCATATAGACACAGTCATATTTGGTGTGTTTTTGTTACTAACAGTTTACGCTTCAGTGTAGCTGGAGCTGATCTTTTTTGTGGTGCTCTATTTAGCCAGAACGAGACCAAGTCTGTTCCCTTGTTTCATTTTTTTTTTCTCTTCTTTTAACACTTTTTTTTCTGTCTCCATGTGTCATTAATTTCATGACAAGCCTTGTTTGAGGAACTCACCTAAAAGTGCTTTCTGACTCAATGCGGTGGCTGTAAGATAGCAAGCCATGGAGCCACAGTCGGCCTTTATGCGTCCACCAAACTCATAAAAGTGAGTGAGTCATAAGACTTTTGTGCCCTGATGTTGCCCAAAGTGACAGGGTACTATTTAACTGCAGGGGGAGGAGGAGGAGGACAATAATTGTCACATGTGATTGTTTAGGGGCACCACATGTGTTTAATGGCAACCTGTAAAATGGGAAATGATTTGGGTTATAAAGAAGTCTCTGTTCTAAACACGCAGCATCAACACAGAGGGCCGCTTCTTGAAAAACATCTTTCACACAGACGTTACAAACATCACACTGCTGGCCTTGGAGGGAGACACACTGTGGTTATAGTGCCAGAGGACCTGTGGCAGGAGTGAAACTATTTGTGCTCAGGCAACAACAAGGCAAGGCAAATCAAGGCACATTTACTTTTATAGCGCATTTCATACGTAGGCCTAGAGAAACTGAATGTGCTTCACATGAGGATCAACTTTAAAATAAGATAAGAAGAAAAAGCTGAAATAAGTTGAAGAAAGTGTGTGTGTGTGTGTGTGTGTGTGTGTGTGTGTGTGTGTGTGTGTGTGTGTGTGTGTGTGAAGAAAACAGTAAAAATATCAACAGATAACAACAGAACAGAACAACTACAATAACAACAACAGATATGGACATACCCTACTGTATGGGCTAGCCAAGCATTTACATACAAGTACAATGAGGGCCATGATTTCAATGTGAAAAGAGGTCTTAAGTCTAACAAAAGCTAATTTAGTAACTAAACTTATTTAGCTAATTTAACTGCAAACACAGAGGGAATGACTATGGCTCTCTGCAGTGGAACCCTGCTTGCTGATGGACTTTGCACTTTGCCCTGCATTTAAATATGTGCGCTAATAAATAACATTGTGTGTTTACAATTAATGGGCCTTATTTACCAATATCTTCTTAAGAATTTTCTTAAATTTGTTCTTAAAGTCCCATTTACAAACTTATATTGGAAAAAAATCTCTGAAAAACTACATAAGTGGGATTTAAGAACAAATGTCTTCATAAGAATGGTTGGTGAATGAGGCCCAATGAGCAGTGAGATTGATTGTGAGTGACAGCTCCCACGGCTAAGGCTCCATCAGACTCTAACCAGAACTGCCCAGCGCTCATTTTACTGTATAGGAAAGTTATTTTACTGTATAGCGAAGTTATTTCAATTCAATTCAATTAAATGTATTGATATTTAAAGGGTAATATCACCACAAAACATGGTCTCAGAACACTGAACAAACTTCAATGCACAGGAAGAAGACTTGTGACAGTTGCAGCATAGACAAATGCCTAATATGTGCAAAATGCAACTGAAAATGAACAACCGCATGTTTGGGTGAATCTCTCACAAGGTCAAAGGTCAGATCCTCTCGTCAATCACCAGAGGCAAGACAATGTAGAACTTAGGCCCACCGCAACAACAGTTCATTTGTTATTAATTCATCAATTCAATCATTCTTTTATCTGTCTATCAGAGTAAGACATTGTCAATGCGTGGTGAAATTACACTTTCAGGTGCTGAAGTATAGGCCGACTAAAGTACTTGCATGCATTGTGCTCCAGTGTAAAAGCTTGCCTGGCCTTTCTCTTACCTAATCTTCCATATCATCATATTTCAGCACCTCATGCAGAATTCATCTGACATTTGGATGCATAAAGTTATACTTGGCTAAGGTGAGAATGGATTTTCTTTTCTTTCTTTTCTTTTTTCTTTCTCATACAGTGCATGCATCTCGGCAAGACTTTTGCATTTGAGCAAGGTGTGTGTGAGGAGGAGTGTGTGAGGATGGTGCAAGAGTGAGTGTGTGAGCGAGCGAGCGAGCGAGCGGACGAGGGATGTAAGTGCTTTTTCCACCCCCCTGTTGGCAGATCCCTCTCTCAGGCCTGTCCTGTCAGGGAGTTTGGAGGTGTCGGAGCATTCCGCTGCTTGTGATTGGTG
>JAODXP020000020.1:16962349-16964849 GCA_027497455.2 Sardinella longiceps
ATACCTTGTTCCTGCCTGTGGTCATTTTGGTCATTTTGTTCTCCAATAATGCACCAGATGGAAGTGAAATGGTGGCTGCGCTTGTGTGCTATACTTGGCAAACATTCAGCAGGAGGAAATTTATTTCTTAGCAGAGAAATCATTATCTGTTAATAATCCCCCACATTCTTGTTTCCCTTCAGTGAAACCACCGCAGGTGAATGTGGTAACTATTTTAGAAATGCAATAAGCCACTCGGGGATGTTGTGAGTTAGGCTTGTTTTCCCATGGCAAAGAAGGTTTAACGCTTGATGCGCCGTGCCTAACAACTCTCCTTAGCCGTGCTAAAACCAACATCACCAGTGGACCTTATCTGACCTTTCGCTTACGCTATCATTGTGACCTGACCAGCCCGGTCATTGATTTCAGTCGAAGTATCAGTACCATTAAAGGAATGTACCGGAGTGAATTCAAGCATAGCCCTGTTGAAAGAGCTTGCTAAATGCGCTAGTTAGCGAGTGGAACAAAATAATTTGGTACAGCATAGACCGAACGTGAACGCAGAAGCGAACAGGCACTTTACACTGAATCAATGGGACCTGACTATTGGAAACCGAAAGTAAGATCTGAGGTTACATTGACTCAATGTAAAGTGTTTCGCGTTCGTATTAGGTCTATGCTGTTCGAAATTCTTTCATTTCATGCTAAATATATTGCTAACCCCCTCAACCCTCATCCTAACCCTAAACTGAGTGGAGTAGTGCCTTGGAGGCAGCGCTGCCTGGAAGGCACCATTGAGGGCATGGAGCTTGGATCAGCAATCCGCTATATTTCAATGTTTTTCCTGTCTCTTTAAACCCTGTGCAATGCAATGTGCACGGGGCCAAAATAACCATGCATGGGCTCTCATCCGAGCAGCTTGGTTACAGTTCCACTTGATTGGAACTTATTAATTAGAACAGGTCTCTAGTGTTTTTCCACGCTGGAGAATGACCGGCTCATTTGACCTCTGTGTGACTTTATTTATAAACCTTTGTCCAACAGGAAATTATAGTGAAGCTAACAGCTTGAAAGATTTTTTTGATTACTGTAACATACAGAAATACTGAAAAAAAAACTTGATAAATAGTTACGAATACTAATGCTATTATGAATACCCTTTTATGAATGAATCATAACTTATTATAATTTTTAACCCTTATTATCAATATTATGAATACTGGGTACATAGAAGGTGTTACTAATTATGTTTTTATATCTCTTATTACTTATTACTCTTATTTAACTAAGGGTATTAATGCATACAGAGTACACTGTTACCAGTAGAGATTTATCTGAGATTGGAGAACAGCACATTATTGTGTCTGTAATGGACATAGTCTCTGGTTATAAACTGCTCTTCTCCGGTTTGCCTGAACAGTATAAATACCTCCAGTAATAACCGTTATCAAGGAATCACTGCCTGCTTTGGTCAGTCTTGTACTCCAGAATTAATGTCAGTGATAATGATAGGGGTATGGAGAGAGAGGGAGAGAGAGAGAGAGAGAGAGAGAGAGAGAGAGAGAGAGAGAGAGAGAGAGAGAGAGAGAATGTACTGAGAAAACGAGCAAAAAGGAAAGTATAGCATGGCCCGTTTTATGAAGTGAAATAAATCAGTCTTGAACACTTCTCTGTATGCCAATTTAAATATGTCTGTTGTCATATCTCTTCTAGTATTATTTGATATTGTATGCGATACAGAGCCGGGCAATCATGTGCAATAACCTGTTTCCCTTACCATTTCAACTTTAGATGTGTCACACAGCCAAAATCAACCAACGCAGCAGAAAGCCAAATAGACCACAGCGCTCTTTTTTTTATTATACTCCTTTTTTCCTTCCACCCTCCTATCCCGTGTCTCTATGTCTTTCTCTCTCTCTCTCTCTCTCTCTCTCTCTCTCTCTCTCTCTCTCTGTCTCACTCTCTCTCTTTCTCTCTCAATTTCTCACACTTTGTCACCCACTCACACCCACAAGACAGAGAATAAAAAAAACATTATGAGGGGTAAAGAAAGACTGAGTGTCTGTGTGTGTGTCTGATTGTACGTATGTGTGTGTGTGTGTGTGTGTGTGAGAGAGAGAGAGAGAGAGAGCGTGTAAGTGTGTGTGTCTGTGTATGTGTGAGAGAATGTGTGTGCATTAGTGTATGTGCGCGCACGCTGTGTGTGTTAGTATGTGTGTGTGTGAGTAAGCGTATGTGTGTGTGTGAGTAAGCGTGTGTGTGTGTGTGTGTGTGTGTGTAAGCGAGTGTGGAGTGAAGCGAGGGCAGTTTCCCCGGTGCATGAAGGACACATCTGATCTGAGGTCTTGTGGTGCCACTCAGGCAGCGGAGCGTATCCCAGCAGCCCCTGGGCCAAAGCTAAGCAAAGCGAGCGAGCTGCACTGAGCTACGCTACGCTAGGCTACGCTAGTGTGCTACGCCGCCATTGCTCCACTTCACTCCACCACCTCCTCCTCCTCCTCCTCCTCTCAACAACACTACT
>JAODXP020000020.1:16982349-16987349 GCA_027497455.2 Sardinella longiceps
TGGGAGAAGTGGAGGGGTGTGTGCCAGCCCTGGGGTGACACGGATCTCCTCACTGATGGCTTTTTCCTCTTTGAGATTAAAGTCAGACATTAATCAGCGGTATCCGTTGGTTTTGTTTGTGTCTCTGTGAAGCCAACCCCCCCTACACACACACACACACACACACACACTCCTCCTCTCCCCCTCCTTTCCTTTTCCTGAGTGGCAATGCAATTAAGGATCTTAGAGTGCTTTTATTTCTCCAGTGCTTCTAAGACCTTGTCTCCATGTGCGTTGAGTCTCACGAGGCAAATTACATTTCAGCCTGCGTGTGGTTTTAGCTTGTTTGGTTTCAACAGTCAAAGAGTTTTAACAAAGCTCTTGCCATGTCAAAACGCAACTTTATGTCACCAACAAACATCCATCACCTACCTGACTTTTTTTTTTAAACTTAAAATATTACTTGGCTAGTCTTAGTCATTTTCAGTTTTTTATTTATTTATTTATTTTTTGGTACTGTTAATAATAATGAAAGTAGTATCATAGCTGATAGAAAAACATAACAACCATAGGATATTTCAAGTCCTGTTGAAAATATATGCAGTGATTAATTTAAATATTACATTTGTATACTGTAATTCCCTTTAAGCTCTGTGTGTGGGTCTTCAATGGATAGCAGTGTGTGTGTGTGTGTGTGTGTGTGTGTGTGTGTGTGTGTGTGTGTGTGTATGTGTGTGTGTGTTAGAGAAACACAGCCTTTGGCATACTTGAAACCTCATCTTGTGTACCATAACAAATACTGTATTTCAGCCAGAGAATCTTGACGTCAATTCATGCCTCTTGTCCATTCATGTGTTGAACACTATTATTTGACGATACAGATAATCCCTGCTGAAATAACAACACAAAACAAATAATTTCATGTTTATCCACATTGTATGCAAATAGCAAATAAGAATTTAGCCACAGTTATAGCCTGGTTTGACCTCGAAGTGAAATAATAAAATAAACTCCCCTGCAGAAGCTCGTGTTAATTACAGTGACACAACCGCTTTTTAAAATCAGCCCAGACTTGTCTGAGGGTGTTTACACCACAAACATGCAGCATTCCAACTCTACACGGCCGCAGCTTCTGACATCTTGGGAGGTGGCTGAGGAAGAGAGAGGCTGTGTGTGTGTGTGTGTGTGTGTGTGTGTGGGTTGAGAAGAACTATACTGAGGAGAAGCAGGAACCAGGGAGCGCATGGATGTGATGACAGCCATCACCCTTTGCAGCACCTGAAGCTGTCCTCCTCCTCCTCGTCCTCCCTCTTTCCCTCCTTCCTTCTCTCTCTCCCTCCCTCCCTCCCTCCCTCCCTCCCTCTTCCTTTCGTCTCTCTGTCAGCCTGAAGTACTATTCCACCCCAATGCATTTTTCTTTCCTTCCTTAACGGCAGGCTTGTCCAGAGCATTCCCTTATTTGAAGTGTTGGAGCTGGAGTCGAGATCCGTTGCCAAAGGTGTGGTGGTGGTGGTGGTGGTGGGGGGGGAGGGTGGTGGCGACTTCTTTCGTCTTAGGGATCTGCGGAATCCCAGATCACTCATTTTGAACTTGGCCCTTAGTAATGGTTTTTAAAACTATTTAAAATCCATTTTTCAGGTACTGTGTTTCCTTTGGTATCGCTATGATCTATGAACTGTTCCAAATAGTTATGGTTATGAATATTAATTACCTGTGCTCTATGGGAAAGTTGGGAAAATATGTTGCTGTGTCTGACATCAAAGCGATTAGTCATGAAAAAGTAATAGGAGTGAAATCCAACAACCGTGATCAGAAGAAATTATATGCAGCGTATTTGTTTCAGCATTTTAAACAGAATGCAAAAAAATGCTAAAAAAAAAAAAAAAAAAAAAATTAGCTTTACAAGAAAGTGTCAGATGATTCATAACTACGCCTTAAAATATCACTCAAGTAGTCGTTGCTGCATTAGTCATAGTAAAAAAAAATAAAATATTAAAAACTTAGCAAGCGACGAGGGAATATAAAAGCCTCTGGTCCACACGGCGTGACTTAGCATTAAAATGATCAAAGCTAAAAGGTCGCTGGTTGTCCTGTTTTAAGTGTGACTGTGCGACTGCACGCAATCCTCAAAGGCCAACCATCTGATGCGATGCTATGCATGTGTAGCACGTTACTGTCTGAGGCCTGTGAACAGATGCGTTATTTGTGGTGGCTGTGGAATCTGCCAATCTGACCTCCCTGATCCACTCTAGGGGGTGAAGAAGAAGATGAAGTAGTCGCTATGGCAATGCCGTGACGGACACAAAGTCATGGAACAACACCCCCCCCCCCCCCTTCTCCCTCAAAAACCCCTCACCTGTGATTAATTCCGGAATTTTCTGGACTGTTCTGGAACACAGGTTTAGATTTAAACAGCATTCCGAAGAAACCTCCTGGTTTCCACCACGGCTCCACCATCCCCTAGCGACAAGCGCCAGCTCCAGATGAGGCGAAGCCTGGTTTATATGACATCACTTCCTTCGCTCTAACCGCCGAGAAGAGTGGCCTTCCTCTTCGCCACTTCACTCATGTGTCCCCTGAGTGTCGTGGGCTGAACGCTCCTTATTGGCTCCCCTGCTTTGGGTTGGGAGACAGATTGCCAGTAAAGCTCCACATCTCATTTGGGCAGCAGCAGCAGCAGCAGTGTGTGTGTGTGTGTGTGTGTGTGTGTGTGTGTGTGTGTGTGTGTGTGTGTGTGTGTGTGGGTACTCAGTCAGCTCCCATGGCTTTATGCTCAACAGATGTCTGCTCCGGTTCAGACGCCATCACTGGGCCTGAGAGATGAAGTCTGTGAAGTTTCATTCGGAGTCGAGGGAGGACACACACACACGCGCGCACACACACACACACACACACACACACACACACACACACAGACAGACAGACAGACAGACACACACACACACACACACTCACATACACACCGCATACAGACACTCCCACACAGACTCTCACACACACACACACACACACTTACACACACACATACAGTACACACACACACACACACACACACACACACAAATACTCTCTCTCTCTATTTCTCTTTTGTCTTTCTTTCTCTCTCTCTCTCTCTCTCTGCCTCTCTCTCTCTCTCTCTCTCTCTCCCTCTCTCTTCTTTTCTTCCCCTGCTATCCCCCACTCTCATCAAATCCCAAACATGCTCCAAAGGTCCATGGCTAAGAGAAATGCGATCCACCATAAATTGCACACAATGCAATTTCTGTCTGTTCAGGAGTTAACCACTCCAAGTCAGACATCAGGTCATCATGTTCCCGAGGCCGTTCGTTCTTAAACCAACGTGAAAGATAAATCTAATTCTTGTCCTTGCGAATTCTTGATGAGAATAACTCTTTTTATACAACTTATAATTTCTCTACATTTCGACATTACCAGACCCATGTTTGATCTCCCTGAACAGTCATGTCTTGCTTCTATAGGGAATACTCCTGCTGAAAGGCTCGAAAATGGATGAAGAGGATACAATTTCATACAACTTCATTTCAACATTGTTCCAAAGTCAACCAAGTCTATTTTATTTTCCGTAGCGCATTGAATCAGGCCTCCTTCTTGGGCGGTCGAAGATATATAGATTGAAACGAGCTATGACCGCTATCCGATTTCTCGCCGTTGCCCACCAGCTCCAGCGAAAAGGCTTGGGTAATATGAGTCTTTCAAATGTACTCTGTGTCACTTTCACATCAACACATCGAATCAATCTGGCTGCCCGGAGAACAGGACCGCCGCTGCCGCGTGAGCGGTCTGACTCATGAAACGACCCATAATGCATTGCACTTAAGCGTGCAGTTTTCATTTCGTGCAGAAATAATGAAATAAAGTCTTAATCCTGTTGTCACTATGTGTGCTTTTGTGAGCAAGTGTGTGTGTGTTTTTTGTGTATTTTATGGCCATAGGCATGCATGTGGGTGTGTTTGTTTGTGTATATGTTTGCGAGTATGTGTGTGTGGCTGTTGCAGAGGAGATGTAACTTTGCACTGTTTTTGCAAGGATTGTGTGTGTATATGCGTGTTTAAGAGCAAGTGAGTGTGTATGTATTTGTGTGTGTGTATGTAAGAGAGAGTGAGTGTGTATGTAAGAGTTAAAGAGTGTGTGTGTACTGTTAGGTGGGTGAAGGGGCGTATGTGCTCCAGCTCCCACTGTAAGCAGCCAAAGTGGAGGCTGGAGCCAGGGCTGTTCGTCATAGTGGCACACGGCTCATTGACTGTTGGACAGAGACACTGACAGGGGAAATGGAGTGTGTCTTCATTTAACTAAATCACCAGCGCCCATAGGGAGAGGCCGCAAGCAAGCCCCACTGAATGCCTACGAGCCCGGAGAAACAGGGTCAGGGGAGAGGGTGTGTGTGTGTGTGTGTGTGTGTGTGTGTGTGTGTGTGTGTGTGTGTGTGTGTGTCTGGGGGGGGGGCAGTCAGCGAAGGCCAGGTGACATGGGCCAGACTCCAGCTGTTAGGCAGAGAGAGAGAGAGTGAGAGAGAGAGAGAGAGAGAGAGAGAGAGAGAGAGAGAGAGAGAGAGGGGCCTTCCTTGCAGTTAGACAGGTGTGTTTGTGTGCACACTTACAAAGTTATGTTATGTGTGTGTCGTGTGTGTGTGTGTGTGTGTGTGTGCGTGCATATTTAGGAAAAGTGTGTCCTTGTAAACCAAGGTCTCGGATGTCCTTTTAAAACCAATAAATATAATATCCAACCAATATATTTCATATCATATTAAAATGTATAATACACATGCCAAAAACAGAGACTCTCTCTCTCTCTCTCTCTCTCTCTCTCTCTCTCTCTCTCTCTCTCTCTCTCTCTCTCTCTCTCTGTGTGTGTGAGTGTGTGTGTGTGTGTTTTAAATATAATTTGTATCACTTGTGCGACAGAGAGCAGTCTCACAGAGCATACAATAGTGGACTTTTGGCCCAGACAGACTATCACAGCTGCAGACACCCCCCATCTCCCTTCACACACACACACACACA
>JAODXP020000020.1:17004849-17007349 GCA_027497455.2 Sardinella longiceps
TTGTTTACATGGCTTTGCACTAGATTAAGATAAAGGGAGCCCATGCTGTTTGTGCTGATAGTCGGAGCTTATAGGTGCAATTTAGCATGGCTAACTATAGCTAATGCTTTTGGTAGGGGTTAACAAAAAAGAAAAAAAACCTGAGCACAGAAATTAAGAAAACACTCAAAACAAAAACAATAACTACTAGTTCCAGCTGAATTCTCCAAGTCTGTCTTTCTGTCAGTTATTTTTTCTCTCTCACTCCTCAATTTTCTCCCTCCCTCCCCTCCTCGCTTCACTCCTGAACCAGAATCATATCAGGCAGGCCTACAGTAATACCAACAGTGGGGTACAGTGAGTGATATTGGTGCAAAAATGTCTATGTCTGGCTATCAGCTTTCCACTTGAGTGCAATGTTGCCTGTTCTCTGGTCTGTCTACGTGTCTGACATACACGGCTGTCTTCACCTCTTAATTACAGAGAGGTCATTTTCATCTGATTATCAGACTGTTACCCAGTGAGACTGTACAGCTCCCTTCATGCTGGATCCCTTTGAAGACATATTCCAGGAAGTGCAAGTGTGTGTGTGTGTGTGTGTGTGTGTGTGTGTGTGTGTGTGTGTGTGTGTGTGTGTGTGTGTGTGTGTGCGTACGTGTGCAGGGGTGTAGTGGGCGTGTAGTAGAGTCCCCCCACTTTTCGAAACAGATCATTTATGTAGATTATTTCTTACATTTTTAATATTAGGCATTCCATTTACAGCATTGAGTTGCATTGCATTGCATGAGTGTGTGTGTGTGTGTGTGTGTGTGTGTGTGTTTTGTAGGTGCATTCTATACATTCAGGGATTTATTAAATTTTAAATGTTATACATTCAGATCAACAACTGTTTGAGGTAAGACCAAACAGTTAGAGGTAAGAGAGGTAAAAACCAGTTTAGGATTTGGATGCCACAATTGACATGATATAAACTAGGGTGGGTGTGTCGGTGGACAGTCGGAGAGATAAAGTGTTTCTCAGTGTTGTTAGAGAAACATTTATGGATAATACTGTATCATGCCCTTGAATGGTTGGATGAAGTTGAATTGTAAAGTAGTAAAAAATAATGTTGATTGACCATCACCATATGAGAAGAAAATAAATGACTTGATTCTCCAGGATAACTATCACCAGCAGTAATAATACTTATGATGATATATAGCATCACACTGCATGACTGTTCTTATGAAACTGACTCCATATTTTGATTTAATTCAACCGCACAGTTTATTCAAAGACTCGTTGTGATCAATCACACCTAATGCCAGTTCCCTAATGTATACAGAGAGAGAGAGAGAGAGTTAGTCAAGTTGGATCATGGCATAATCCGTATGGTTTTTACTGCCTCCAGAGAAATGACAATTAGTGAATGTTTTACTTTCTGAAGGTATTTTATGGCTCTGTATACTTTCCAACAACTTATTTCTTTTCTAAGTGGGCCTGGAGACTATGAAATAGTGAGTCATATGGGAACGTGTGGATTTGGAGGTTGACTCCTCAGGGTCCTCACTGGAGATAGTCAATACTTGAGTACTCACTGACCTTCCTTGTTGTGATGTTTCCATGGTGATAGTCAACATTCTTTGGTACACACTGTGGCACATTGTTGTCAAGGCTCTGGCCCAGGTGTGCTGAACGAGAGACTCCATCTGCCTGAGGTGAAAAGCGGAGGGGTGACCTGTCCTGACCTCTGCACCAACCCACCCCCATTCATCCACCCACCCATCCACCCACCCAACCATCCAGCCCCCTGGGGGCCTCTCTGCAGTTTGGGAAAATTGGATTGAATAACCAGGGTTAAGCAGGTCTTTCCCTTTCTCTTCAAATCGGCAGGTTTGCTGTGTATGTATATGTAGTGCCATGCACAATCCTGTGTAGACACACACACACACACACACACACACACACACACACACTAACGTCTTGGGTGAGAGCCTTGAAAAACGATTAAGAAAAACAATCTCCATTATGGGTGATCTGGCACATCATAACACGATGTCTGCCGCCGCATCCAATAGGGCTCCAGCGAAGGCCATTAGTTCCAGTCCAAAGATGGAGAGTATTGCGTGCCTTTACGATAAACACGGGATTCCACAAAAGAATGTTTGGTCTGGGAGCCGTCACTGGGGTTTCACTACAGTGTTGGTTACGATCGTTAACATCCCCCCTCAGTGCCCTTGAGGTGTAGGCCTTCAAGAGAACATTAACATTAACGTAGACGGACTGTGTCATCTGTTTGGTATTGTGAATGTGTGCTCAATGACAGATAGATGACAGAGGAATTACAGTAACAGCAGTCTACATCAGCAGACTCGATTTGGAGAACCATTAGTGATTAGTGATTATTACTACATTGTAATAGTGTAACAACACCATCAAGTAGGCTACTAGGCTACACTGGATGTGTTAAGTCAGAGACTTATCTGCCGTTACCATTAACTTCCACTATAAACAATGGAATTGGCTATTGGGAACCGAAGTC
>JAODXP020000020.1:17017349-17019849 GCA_027497455.2 Sardinella longiceps
TCTTCCAGTGATCCAAGCCACTGCGCTTTGATGGCCACCCCCGCATGAAACGCGGCCCGCCGGGAGCCAGTTGCACTGCACATCCATCAAAAGCCATTCTATCCAAGGGAGCTGTCCGCGGACGAGCCAAGATGGCGGCGTGTGGCACTCTTTTTTTTTCTTCTTCTTCTTTCTTTCTGTGTATGTATGCAAAGAGAGGGGTGGGGTGAGAAAGAGAGAGAGAGAGAGAGAGAGGGAGAGTTTGATTGTTTTTCTGCATTACCATATGTTGTACTGTATGGATATCATTATTATTTATTTTATTTCAGCTTTGGAAATACAATGTGTTAATTTGTCATGACAATAAAGTATATTTGAATTGAATTGAGAGACAGAGAAAAGAGAGGAGAGAGAGAGAGAGAGAGAGAGAGAGAGAGAGAGAGAGAGAGAGAGAGAGAGAGAGAGAGAGATGTATGCCACGGCCTTGATGACTCTTGACTCTGATCGCATCTTCACTTATACCCAAGCCTGGGTAACCTCTTTATAATTTTTTTTTCTCTTCTTTTGCAAAGCCATATTGGACGTCTTCTGCAGCAGGATTAGAGCACGGTTGTCTGCATGCCTTGTTTACATAAACAAACCCCATCTGCTACCTTACAAAAAAAAAAAAAAACAGAAAACAAGGGACCTATTCCAGACCTTTAAACCTTAAAAAGAGGAGCTTTACCGTGAGGAAACAGTGACCTCGTTTTGGAATCATCTTCTTTTTTTATAACTAGTAATAAACTCCATCGTCCTTATCGCACGCAGAGGAAAAAATCCTCAAGTGGACCACATTTATGAGAAAACTACAAATTGAATTGTCTTCCAGACTGGGCATAGTATATATATTTTATTTTATTTTTTATTATTTTTTTTTCACTCTTATTCTGCTGAGCATCAGTATCCTCTCCACCGCAAGAGATTCTGCCTGCCGTGACATTTTTATAGCCGGGCTGTGAGATAGTCTTGTTAAATAGGAGCTGATAGGGAAAAAGTGGAAACGTTCAACGCTTCTTTCCGGAGGAGAATGTGGTAGTAGTGTGGCCATGCCCAGTGTGTGTGTGTGTGTGTGTGTGTGTGTGTGTGTGTGTGTGTGTGTGTGTGTGTGTGTGTGTGTTGGGGTGGGGGGTTGATTCTGAGGCCTGTCTTTCTCGAGGAGAATATTAGTAGTGTGGCCATGCCCAGAGAGGAGAGAGAGAGAGAGATGTGTTAGTGTGTGTGTGTGTGTGTGTGTGTGTGTGTGTGTGTGTGTGTGTCTGTGTGTGTGTGTTTGTTGGGGTGGGGGGTACAGCTGGGGTGTTGACTCTGAGACCTGTCGTGAACGGATGCCTCTGATTGGTCCTGACAGTGCGGGGAATGACCGACCTCAGCAAAGCCGGTGCCTGACACGTGGTGATTAAAGGGGTGACACACACACACACACACACACACACACACACACACAGGCGTAATCAAACGTCAATATGGAACACGCTTTAGTGCGTCATGCGATGAGTTAAATGATGTGCCGCACATCTGTGTACCATGTTTTGAGCTTGTGCTGCATTTGTGTGTGTGTGTGTGTGTGTGTGTGTGATGTGTGTGTGTGTATCAGACATTACCAATATTCCTCTCGCAACTCATAGCTGAGCGACAAACCCAGTGGAAAAAGGCATGCTTCAGCTCGGGGAGTATTCATGGCCATAACATTTAGTAAGTAACCATGGTACAAAAATGTGTGGAAAACAAGCTAATTCCGGCGGGACGGCCTTTCAAAATATTCCCCCAAGGGGATGAAGGTTTTGCCAGAGGCAGCGCTAAGCTATTCAATCACACGCTATACCCATAGCCACATTCAGAAAGGCTCGATTATCATAGCAGAAATGAGCTGAATATTTCATAACTTGCTAATGAAGCAATGATCTCTTGAAATTGGACCTTCTCCAACGTGTGTGTGTGTGTATGTGTGTGTGTGTGTGTTTGTATGTCTATGTCTGTGTGTGTGTGTGTGTGTGTGTGCGTGTATATGTCTATGTATGTGTGTGTGTGTGTGTGTGTGTGTGTGTGTGTGTGTGTGTGTGTGTGTGTGTGTGTGTGTGTGTATACACTAATTCCCCGGATGGGAATATTTCCAGGGTAATAGTGTGTTTGATCCTGTGAGGTGGAGTTGATGCTCTGTGATGGCCTGTAAAGGGCTGAATCTCATTACTGAGAGCCAGAGGAAGGAGACTAAACTCATCAGAACCGAACAGGGCTCAGCTCAGCTTATTAGCATTTGGCCTGCGAGTTTAGCAAGGTCAGGACTGATCACTGATCAGCTTCACAGTGAACAATTTCACAGCTTTATTTCATATGTACGCACAAGCACAGACACACACACACACACACACACACACACACACACACATACCTGCATGCGCACATAGATTTACACATACACCCCCCCCCACACACACACACGCACACATACACACACACATACACACACATCAATAGATGC
>JAODXP020000020.1:17024849-17027245 GCA_027497455.2 Sardinella longiceps
AAGAGAAAGCTACTCTGTGAGAAACACAACTGTGAGCTCATGGACGGGGGGTGGGTGGGGTGTGTGTGTGTGGTGGGGTGAAGACTGAAGACATTGGGGAAAGGAAGAAGGCGAAGAAAAACACATGCACACACACACACACACACACACACACACACACAAACATACAGTGTAGTGTCTCTTTCTTTCTCCAAACACTTTCCCCAACATGCACTCAAAAGCATTAAGACTGGTTTGGAACAAATTGAAATGATATCATTTCATTCATGTGGAATGCATCTCTTTGGCGCTCTTTCCTCCTCCTCTCTCTCTCTCCCTCTCTCTCTCTCTCTCTTTTATGCTTTTTCCTCCTTGAGTGAATATTATACCAACAAAAGTATCACAGATCGAATTGTGCAAAGCCCTAGTGCATTTGGGGCTTTTCCGAAGAGCAACACACGAGAGTCATTGTGGCGAAAAAGCTTCGGCGCTTCGCCCACAGAGATCTGTTTTGTGCACTACGTGCGTGCGCCAAACTTAAAAGGCCTCCAAAATTGTGAGTTTACTAACAGTGCGTCGTTTGAGCCACAGATCGGCAGTGAAGCGTGTACACACACACACACACACACACACACACACACACACACACACACACTCACTCACACTTCCTGTTCAGTTAGATGATGATGCCATACTATATAGTTTTCAGTGGTGTGTGTTTGTGTGGGATTTGTGTGTGTGTGTGTGTGTGTGTGTGTGTGTGTGTGTGGGGGGGGGGGGGGGCTGTATGCTCAGCGGGCCAAATGGAAGTGGATGCGTGTTGTTTTTGGAGCGGGGTCGCTACATTAATTTACAATGTGCAAACAATGCGATCATCTAACTACTGTTTTCCAGCACTGCAATGGGATCCATATGTCACAATTGGATAATACCGCCACTACAGTACCCAGACCACCTCCTCAGCACAGCCCACACACCACACCACCCCATCCCATCCCAACACACCACACCACCCAACATTAGACACACTCTCTTTCTTTCTCTCTCTCTATCTCTCTGTCCCTCTTTCTTTCTCTCTCTCTCTCTTTTCCACTTTCCATGCCCGCGTCTTCCCTGTTTTATTTGCACTGGTTTCTTGCATTACTACAGTGTGTGTATAAAACATGCAGAATCTCTTGCATCATTCTTGGAAAGAGAGGAGTGGTCCTGACCCCACCCTCCTCTCATCTTTCCTCTCTCTCTCTCTCTCTCTCTCTCTCTCTCTCTCTCTTTCTTTCTCTTTCACTCTTTCGCTCGTTAAAATTCCATTGTGTTTCCTCTGTTGGTGCGACCTCTCCCCCGCATCATCCCCCAAGCAAAAAGCAATTTGCACACGGAAAGAATAATTTGTCGACCAAATTTGGTCACTCCTATCCTCTCTCTCTCTCTCTCTCTCTCTCTCTCTCTCTCTCTCTCTCTCTCTCTCTCTCTCTCTCTCTCTCTCTCTCTCTCTCTCTGTCTCTTCTCTCTTTCCGTGATGGACAGATGAAAGTCTGAGGATGGGTCTCGGGTGGTGCTGCTCCGGAGCCAGACCTCTCCCCTCTAAATGCTCTCTTCCTGTGAGTGTGTGTGAGTGTGTGTGGTGTGTTTATGTTAATGTGTGCCTGTGTGTGTGTGTGTGTGTGTGTGTTTGTCGTGCGTCAGCGTTTGTATCTGTGTATGTGTGTCACAATAGGATAACGCTGTGTGTGTGTGTGTGTGTGTGTGTGTGTGTGTGTGTGTGTGTGTATGTGTCACAATAGGATAACGCTGTGTGTGTGTGTGTGTGTGTGTGTGTGTGTGTGTGTGTGTGTGTGTGTGTGTGTGTGTGTGTGTGTGTGTGTGTGTGTGTGTGTGTGTGTGTGTGTGTGTGTGTGTGTGTGTGTGTGTTCTGTGATCCCTCTGGTCATTGGCCCTGTCCCTGAGCATGACGTGTTGGCTGCCTGAATGAAGAGATAATGAGAAGTGGCCTCCTGATACACAGATAGAGACCCATTAGAGATACTCACTCCCCTCATCCTGCCTCCTACGCCTTTCATCTCTCTTTCTTTTACTCTTTTTCTTTCTTCCTTTCTTTCAGTCTTTCTTCCTTTCTTACTTAGCTACTTTCATTATTTCTTTTCTATCTTACTTTCAGTCTTTATTTGTTTATTTATTTGATTCTCTATTTATGTATTATTTACTTACGTTCTGTCATTTATTATTCAACTCATTCTGTATTTGTTCTCTCTGTATCTCTCTCTGTATTTCTATATTCATATATTTCTTTCAATATCTTTTCATTCACTGTCTGTCTGCTTTTTTTCGTATCTACCAGAGCGCGCACACACACACACACACACACACACACACACACACACACACACACACACACACACACACACACACACACACACACA
>JAODXP020000020.1:17027345-17037345 GCA_027497455.2 Sardinella longiceps
TGCGCTTGTGTGTGCATGCTCATATCGGTTAGCCAGGTGAGACAGAGGGACTGCCAGCGGAATGTGTTTCCACAGACTGATGCTATGTCTGTCTGTCTGTCTGTCTGTCTGTCCGTCCGTCTGCTTGTCTGCCTTTCTGTCTGTCTGTCTGTCTGCCAGTCTGTCTGTGGCCTAGTAGATCTAAAGGGAGAAGGCCATAAATAACACAGAATGGTCTCTACAGTAACTCACACACAGACAACGGCTATAGCTGAGTAATAATGAAAGCATTCTCTCTCTCTCTCTCTCTCTCTCTTGCGCCTCGCCCCAAACACTGATCCAAACTTATCCACACATGTCCTGCATCTCTCCACTTGGGCTCCATGTTTTTGTAAAGGGCATTTTTAACACTGAACTGTGTCCTAAAGCGACACAGAATGTTCCACATTGATGGATACACAAAGCACACACACACAAAAGTTTGTTATAACATTGAAATTTGTGTGTCATTTTGCTCTAGAACCTGTGAAGTTAATCTGCCATTTGTTTATGTAGGTCACAATACTGACACACTGCAATTTGAGCTTGCGGTCTGATTGCAAGGTTAGAGCGACCCTACTATTGTGAATGTAAAGTGCAGATTTAAGTACTTCTATGGTCAATTTTATGTAGACTAACAGTTTCTAGACATTCTAATAGTACACTTGATTAAACTGCCAAGAGTCAAACTATCTCCTTTTTTTCACTCTTGAATTGAAGCGTAGCCTACAGCTATGGCAGTTCAGGAAAAATACAATTATTTTTCACTCATTTGCCTGATAAATGTCTGAAGAAGGCGATATGACATATTTTTGAAAAAGAATATATACCTTTATGAATCTTAAACCTGAATCCCAAATACTATGCATTGTTTGTACAGCATCATATTCCTTCAGGTAAATTTCGGCCCTCATTAAAAAAGGGTCTTATCTTGCCACTGACATGAATGCTTCCAGTCACCATTTGGCTCTGATGTTCTTATTTACGAAGTATATTCAAGAATTGGAACAGTGATGCTGTAGATCAAGATGGTGATGTTCAGGATTAAAGCAACATTTCCCATTTAGAAATATGTAATTTTGGAAAAAATTGTAAAACAGAAAAATAAATGTAGATTAACCACTATGTACAATATATATTTTTTTTTTCATTTTGTGATTATACTGTAATGTCAATTAAAAAATGTAATCATTAGACAGGCCTAGTTTTCGAAATATAATCACGTTACCTTATCTTGTACCATATCACGTTATCATGTATGTTATGTACTGTAGCATTTGTAACTTGACATGATGTGGACACAGAATGATTTAATAGAATTATGGGCTAAGTGTTCTGGATAAATATGTATGAGGGAATAATATGAATTTCCAGACATTATTGTAAATGCACTGTGCAATGTAATGCAACGTGTATCAATTATTAAATATTACGAAACTTAAAGGGGGAAAAAAATCTTGTTCTTTTACCTTGAAATAACCTCTCAAATCTCAGTGGAGAGACTGGAGCCTGACAGTGCCAAGTAAGCAAGCCTGGGAATGTCAGGTATTGGTATTTTCATGGGTAGTAGAGTGACCTTTACAGTGCTTTGATGAGTTAGGCATCCCTCTTGGATACCAATGCATATAGAAACATGCTGTCATTATTTTAGCCATAATTACTAAGACAGTGTGTGTGTGTGTGTGTGTGTGTGTGTGTGTGTGTGTGTGTGTGTGTGTGTGTGTCAGAGGTAACAAAGGTCTGGCGATGTGAAAGAGTCAGATCACACCTGCCTCATCTTCGGCAGATGGTGAATGACGAAAACCAGCCTGATTTATATTTCAACAGGGCATTATTTTTTAACATGGCTGAATGCTGATTAATGAGCTTGAAAAAAAATTCATCACCTGTCTGACGTGTGCATACGGTTGCTGTTGCTGGCGATGAGGCCCATAGGTATTGATTGAGTGTGCATAAATGTTTATGACTGTTGTGAACTTTAGGCTGCTTCATTAAATTCCATTACTGAGAAATACCTTGCATGGCATTTAACAAAAAGTAATTAATGTGGAATTTTTCTTTTTTTCCCCACTAAATATGTGACTTTTTCCTGACATTTCCCCTTAAATAATGAAGCATTCACTGCTAAAAATGGTGTGTGTGTCTCTGTGTGTGTTTGTGTGTAACTCCCTCCCTCAGGTGTGTGTGTGTGTGTGTGTGTGTGTGTGTGTGTGTGTGTGTGTGTGTGTGTGTGTGTGTGTGTGTGTGTGTGCTTTTTCAATGTGAAAGGGACAATGGAGACAGGCTAAGTGTTTCAGTATGGACACTGCAGAGGTAGTAATGACTGTGGTTGTGTGTGTGTGTGTGTGTGTGTGTGTGTGTGTGTGTGTGTGTGTGTGTGTGTGTGTGTGTGCAGTGGGTGGGTGGGAGGGATAATTGCCCTACTTTCTCCATTAGTGTAATAAATCACCTGATGACTGAGCTGACATCTCTCTACTCCTCTCTCTTACCCTGCCAGTGAAAAACAGAGAGAAACAGAGGGAGAGAGAAACACACACACACACACACACACACACACACACACACACACACACACACACACACACTCACACACAAACAATCACACATAGTGTGTGAGCGTCTACCGGCTCCCCTACATTACCCTCTGCTCAGCTATACCCAAATACTGGACCCCAGCACATTATCTGGAACTACAGAACAGCATCTAGCTGCTCCTATCCACAATTCATCATGTTAACACTTCGTAGAGTTACAAACACAGCTAGCCCGCCTAGCATAGCATAGCATAACAGAGGGAGAGAGGGAGAGAGAGACACTCACACACACACACACACACACACACACACACACACAGCATCTAGCTGCTCCTATCCATAATTCATCATGTTAACACCCTGCAGAGTTACAAACACAGCTATCCCACCTAGCCTAGCATAGCATAGATAGCGGCCGTTCACACTGAACGCGCTTTTCCGCTTCTAAAACGCGAGTGTTCTGAAATTGTGAGTGACAAAAACATACGAGGTCGAAAGTGATAATTGTACGTCTTGTTGCGATGACAGGTAGATTTGGCTAAACCGCTAACTCCCCGACTTAGCTATGACTGGCAGCTAGGCAACGGGCCCATTTTTGAAGAAAACGCGACCTCAAAAGTTAAACTATTTTCAACTTTAAGCGCTTGTATTTTGTAGGCGCTAGCGTTTTTTCCCTTATGCATAGGGAAACAATTGAAATCGAGCGCCTGGAAGTGAAAAAAGCGCGTCAGTGTGAACGGCCGCTTAGGGAGGAAGGCAGGAAAAGGTAAAAGGTACCATAGGTCCACACACCAAGACTGCTCCATCTCACTCAGGCCTTGTTCACAATCAGCAGTCAGTGCATTCCCAGTTCATTGCTGTTCATGTTCACGGTGTGTGTGTGTGTGTGTGTGTGTGTGTGTGTGTGTGTGTGTGTGTCTGTGTGTGTTTTAACACCAAAACACCAGAAACGTCCTCCTGCACTAACCGACTGTCCAAGCTGTTGTTTAAACCCTATGGAGTGTGTTACGCTCAGCGCAGAATGCCTGCAAAAATAAAATAGACCCGTGTGTGCAGTATGCATAGAAAACCAGGCCATTTCTATGGGCTTAACGAACACTTGTCTTAACCTCTGCGGCAGACGTGTATAAAACAATCTCTAAAGTCTAAAGTTTTGGGAGGGGGGTTTAAATCTTTTTTTGTATCTTTTCACATACTCAGGAATGTGATATGATGGATTAGCCTTAAAGGTAGAGTAAGTGTTTTTACATGTTAGTACACACATAACACTTTTTATATCACCTCCTGTCTGCTCTTCATTGTCTGGCTCTTCATTCTCTTGGGTCACTGTGAACAAGTCAAAAGTCTTTTTATGACACACTGTCTGAATACTGAAAACAAACAATCAGCATTTCCTCCAAATAAAAACCCAATCAGCGACTGCACTATAAACAATATCATTACAATGAAAAAAAAGAGAGTCCATTCCATGTATTCTTCTTGGAAAGCTATGAGCAAATTACTGTTCCAGTAGGCAAAACTCCAGTCAAACGTTTTTTTTTGATGTGGAATGTTTCATTTTGCTACTATGTACCTCACAGAGTTCCAAGACAGGCTAATGGTTGTGGCTGTATGACAAGATTTAGTGATAAAATATTTGTTTTAAACTTTAAAGCTAAATATTAATGGCTAATGCATTAAAGATGGCGACTAAGGCAAAGAGGTGGGCTGGTCCATGTCTTGTCGACAGCTTGTATTATCCAGGCACTGATTCCAGCTAAATGTGGTGGTCATTTAGGACAATGACGCTATGCCCTCAAGCAATAGAAGAACACACATTTACTCAGTCACACACTTTTACTCAGTCACACACACACACACACACACACACACACACACACACACACACACACACATGGACATACATACATACACACACATTTACTCAGTCACACACACACACACACACACACACACACACATGGACATATACACACACACATACACACACACATGGAAATACACGCACACACACACACGGACATACATACATACACACACATGCACAGCGCGCACACACTACACACACACAGTATACACTGACACACACAGACAAATGCACACACACACACAAAACACACACATGGACACATGGCACAGACAGCGCACACACACACACACACACACACACACACACACACACACACACACTCACCTTGTCCTGCTCACTAGCCCAGGACATATGACCCATTTAGAAAAATGACCAAGGAAGCATTTTTATGAGCAGCAAGGCATGTGTGGTCTCTTCATCGAGACCTAATAAATACAAAAGAGCAGCCTACACACACACACACACACACACACACACACACACACACACACACACACACACACACACACACACACACTCATAAATACAAGAGAGCAGCCTAGCCTACAGCCCAGAGGCAGTCTGACAGTCAGTCAGTGTGGGGGATCTCCCCGAACTGTCCTAGTTAGTTAGGCGCTATTTCAAATAGAATTGCTTTTAGAGTACACACAGCAAGGCTGTGCTGCTGGCTCACCCACCCTCATTGATTTGGGCTGGCTATATTTTACACTTGAACGCAACACTGGAAAGTCTACAGCCATATCTCTCTCTCTCTCCCCCACCCATCTCTCTCTCTCTCTCTCTCTCTCTCTCTCTCTCTCCCCCACACATCTCTCTCTCTCTCTCTCCCACCCCTATCTCTCCCCCCCCTCTCTCTCTCTCTCTCTCTCTCCCCCACCCATCTCTCTCTCTCTCTCTCTCTCTATCCTGTCTTATCCATCCATCCATCACTCCTCCGTCTCCTCCACTCTTCATCCCTTTATCTTCCCCATCCATCTATCCATCCATACATTACAGTACAGTACGCACCTCCACCACCACCGTCTTCCTTCTCTGGCCCTGCTGCCCTTCACCCATAATTTAAAGCTATTTAAACATGCTGGGGATGTGTAACCCAAGGTCTGAAGAATTAGACTAAGGAGAGGCTGGGAGGGAGGTAGAGAGGGAGGGGGAGAGAGAGAGAGAGAGAGAGGGGAGGGGGAGGGCGGTGGGACCTCCATAGTGCAAAGCAGTGAAGTATCTCTTTCCTTATAAGATATTCTTCAGATTTGTCATGCATGGGCTCCCCCACCCTACTCCGGTCTCCTCTCTACTCCACTCAGCTCCACTCCACTCCCAGCTGCAAGGGGATGGAGATAAATCTCCGACTGGCGTGGTTAGTGTAAATTTTGCCTGGGGGGTTTATCATTTAAATCTATGGCAGCAGTCCCACGCACAGGGGAGTGTGTCTGTGTGTGTGTGTGTGTGTGTGTGTGTGCGTCATGTATGGCTGCTTTAGAACCCGAGATGTCTTTACTGGGTGAATGGAGGACTATGCGGGGCAGGAAATATACGTCTTTTTTACATATGCTACACGCTAAGTGGGCACGACATTGCTGAGCTGTGTGAAACAATATGATACTTGCCCTTGCTGAAAGGGCTGTGATGTAAGACCGCTGTCATCATGAGAACTGAGATCGTTTTGAGATAACTGCTTCTTCTTCTTCTTTTTTTTTTTTTTGCATGATGTGGATAGCAGCGTTTTGCATAAGGCTATGAGGATGTTTTAGCATAATGCAGTCACTTTTGCTGAAATAATATGCAGACATACTGTAAATGGTTTAGGATAACACAGAGACCACTTTTATGAAAAAGATAACTCAGAACAAGCATATAGGACTTGTACTGTTTGAGGGATCACATTGTCTGCTGTACAGTATTATAAAATCATGTTGATTTAGGTCAGTTATTTTAATCTATTAAATACTGCTTAATAAGAGTAGGAGGCTCTGGTGAACAATTAACTTTGAGCTATCAAAACTAGTGACATATTGATAACGTGCAATTAATTTATAATTAATAATAATTAATTTCCAAATCCAGCAGTGCTGACATGTAGTATTTACAGTCAAAAGCTTATTTTGTGAAGTAAACACTTCTTCTTTTCTTGCCATTCATTCTTTGTTCTCTTTTCTCCCTCTTTCATTACAGAATGTCAGGCCTGTTCTTTCACGTGGAGAAAAGCCGAAGCCTGTTCCTTTTGAAGGGAGTCCTGTTTGTGTCAGTGCTGTCATACAGTCCAGTACAGAACAGTACAGAACAGAACATGCAGCCATCTGAGAATTTCATTTCCCCTAACATGTATGTACACATATGTTTGTGATTCTGCAAAGCAGAGCGGTGCTGAGGGATATGTATGCAGTATTTCTCATACAATTATGTCCACTGTGTGCACGTGTACCTGTACTGTATGTCTTGTTCTGTGTGTAAGCAGGTATAATGTGTGATTGAGTGAGCATAGGTGTGACTGTGTGTGTCTATGTGTGTGTGTGTGTGTGTGGGTCTGTGGGGGTGTGTGTATAGGTGTGTGTGCATGTACTGTATGTATGTGTGTGTGAGTGTGTGTTCATGTTTGTGTCTGTATCTGTGTGTGTGTGTGTATGTATGTGTTTGCTGTATGGTTGTGTATGTGTTTGCTATGTGTGTGTATGTGTATGTGTGTGTTCATGTCCATGCCTATGGTGTGATGGTGTGTGTGTGTGTGTGTGTGTGTGTGTGTGTGTGTGTGTGTGTGTTCATGTCCATGCCCGTGGTGTGATGGTGTGAGTGTGTGAGTGTGTGTGTGTCCGTGTGGGAGCGGCTCAGCTGCGGAAGGCGAGAGAGCGAGGGAGCGAGAGCGGCACAGCTGTGTAATTTGTCTCCTGCGAGGAGCGCATCGCCTCTCCTGTCAGCCCCAGCCAGAGAGAGAGAGAGAGAGCGAGAGAGAGAGAGAGCGTTAGTTTTGCCTTCTGTCAAACATCAGATGCTTTATGAGGTGCCGTCGGACACAAGGGTGCAGGGGGGGGCGAGGGTCTGTGGCAACATGCAGAGGAAACACTCACTCCACACACACACGGACATACATACATACACACACACACACACACATGCACACACACAAGCACACACACAGGCCGAGACGGCCCATGAGGAGTTGGGGGGTGGGGGGGACTGGAGCAATGGAGGGTGTGAGGGAGACTGTAGCAACATGCCATTTTCTGGAAAACTAGCTTTCCTGTGCTGTGCTGTTAATGTATAACACTGGACATACACACACACACACACACACACACACACACACACACACACACACACACACACTTAGGGAGACACATGTAGTAGTACTGGAAAAAAAGGCGTACTGTAACCACCACCGCAATGATAAGCATAATCCTGAATGGAAAATCGCTTAACGTCTTTAACATAAATTTTTACATAATGCTATGGCTATTGCTTAAAGATAGGTTTTATTCCCTGCGCTGTCTCTGTGTGTGTGTTATTACCACAGGGGCAATGTATGCATTGTAAAACACTATGTAAGCAGGCCATTATGGCAGGCAATAGAGAGGTGAATTGCAAAAATAAAGCACATAATGGCATTGCACAGCTATATCCTAGCCAAGCTTAGGCTATTTTTTCTCCTTCCCACCCACACTGTCACACACTCACACACAGTCACAAACACACACACACACACACACACACACACACACACACACACACACACACACACACACACACGCACACAATCCCATGCAGTAACCTACGCAATAATGGCAATCACTGCATCACTGCGAGAGGCTATTCCCATGTGTGTTTAATCGCATTGGTTCTCTCGATCAGTGAAAGCCACAGGTTGATGAAGGGGGAATTCTAAAGAAGCTGTTTTATCCGCCCCAGTTATCATTTAGTCTAAGGTGATGCATATGTCATAACCTGCTCAAGATAGCAGAAATGCAAAAGTACTTTATTAAGTGACAAGTTAGATGTGTAAACCCAGGCTAGAAACGCTGATTTGCCATCATAAATTGGTAGATTTAAAAAAATCCCAATCGGATGTACAAGGCTACCAGGTAGAACTCCCGATGGAAATGCAAAGAAAGTGGATTGAGTCTAGTAGAGTACAAAAGAGTTGGTAGGCTACTAATAATGTCTGATGGAAAAGGCTAGCAAAAAATGCATTTCTATAGCTACAGTATGGTGCATGTGTCTAGGCTAGAGAGACTAACACGCCAAAGCCTTTAACACACTGACTGACAGTGCTATCTGTATAGGAGGGCACTTTCTTTCAGTTTGTCAAACACAGTCGGAGATAGAAGGAAGGGAGTGGAGAGAGAGAGGAATGAAAGGATAGAGGAGGGAATGGAGGAGGAGAGGAAATGGAATGACGCTCAGAATGATGGAATCTGTCCATCTGAATGACCTCTGTCACCCCTCCATTTCACAGCTCTGTGTCCAGCCCTAGCAGTAAGTAACCTTTCGCCAAACTCCCCCATCCACCCCCCCCCAGCCTGTTTAGCTGTGACATTCTGGTGAAGTTGGCCTGGCCTTTTCAATTCTGTTCTGGCTTAGACTGGGCTGGGCTTTGGGAAACCACCACAGTGTGGTCGACAGAGTCTTCAGAAGCAGAGTCAGTCAGAGAGAGCACTACTGAAGGAGGATCACGGATCACGTGGGTTGTGATTCTTTGCCGTCACCATTTCAACCCTCACCAGTGTGTGTGTGTGTGTGTGTGTGTCAGTGAGGCAGCAGCCGAGTGGAGTCTGCAGTCAGTGTATTTCAAACGCTCGTTGGTGCTGAGGCTTATGGCCTGGGGCTCTGTACTCGGTGTCACACACACACACACACACACACACTCTCTCTCTCACTCTCTCTCTCTCTCTCTCTCTGCTCTTGGGCAGCACTAAAGTGGAGAGTTTGGGAAACAGTGTCTGTTCTGTTGCCAGAAGAGCCAATGGGGGTGGGGGTGGGGATAAATAACCCTATCACCACCAACACCACTGACGCCACCGTCACACACTCTACTGGATTCTACTTATCATCTCTCTCTCTCTCTCTCTCTCTCTCTCTCTCTCTCTCTCTCTCTCTCTCTCTCTGCTAGTGAAAGAGTGAGCATGCTATACATACAGGAGAATTATGAAAACTTCTTGCACGCCTCTTTTTCTATGTCGGGGGCGTTGGAGAAGAGGTAAATTTACCTGATGGTCTAAGACCGAAACGTTGTAATTTCTTAATCTTTAATAAACGTTTTGCTTGCGTAATAGTCAGTGTGTGGGATTCCTTTCAAGCTTCTAATACATACAAGAGAACAAATGTAGTATGGCTCAATGCTAAGTGTGTCTGTGTCTGTGTCTGTGTGTCATTCTGTCCTTCAGAACGAATACATACAAAGCAACATCTGAACACCCAATTAGCTAAGTGTCTCCATCTTTGGAGCAAGTTTACATTTCTATGTAGCGTCGTGTAGTTCCATGTAGCTCCTCTGTTTATATAGCCACAAAGAGGATCTCAGTGCATCTCACTTAAAACGGGAAGGGGAGAGGAGGAGAGCATCTCTGTCAGACAAAACCTCAGCAAAAAA
>JAODXP020000020.1:17049845-17052345 GCA_027497455.2 Sardinella longiceps
AGACATACAGCAGGAAAGGCGAAAAGTGAACGCGTGTAACCTGACCTACATATCACTTGCGTCTCACTTCACTTGCGTCTGTTGTGTCGGGTGACCTGTTTATCAGCAACAGGTAATGTTCTGTATGTTCTGCACCAAGGGACGTGTTTGGTAAGCACGTGCAGATTAATCATAGGAGTTTTTTTTTTTTTTTTTTCATTATTATTTTGGTACCCGCAGATATGTAATCAATTAGAGTGTGCTTTAGCCAGTGGCCCCCAGGGGTCTGTGATATCAACATTTCTCTGGATTAGACTCCATTTATCATTGTTTACCATCAAGCCGGCTCCAGGGCTGATAAACAAGAGAGCACCAGCAAAGGAATTGGAGAGAACGCTTAAGAAATTGAATAAGACAGAGAGAGAGAGAGAGAGAGAGAGAGAGAGAGGGAGAGAGAGAGAGAGAGAGAGAGGACAGAAGAAAGAAAGAGTGGAGATGAGAGGGTGGAAGAAAACAAATTTACAGTTAACATTAAACATGGGCAGGAATCACCTTCAACCAAGAAGTGCATGTCACTCTTTGTGTGTGTGTGTTGTTGGTTTGTTTTTTGGATTTACTGGTAGTTTTCTGTCAACCAGTGTTCCCTGCAATGCCATTAATTACAACCCGCTCTGTTGCGTTTGCACTTCTGCTCTTGCATGGTGTTATTTTTGGGGTGGAAAACAGGTCGCCGTTTCTGCAGCGTCAGCGGACAGGTGTGGCTCCAGGATTTGGGCGTGGCAGGATTCGAGACTATAGCGACGGCGGCGGTGGTGAGGGGTTGTCACGGTAGGGTACTGTAGCCTGCCAGCTTGCTGTCTTGCAGTGAAGGTCGAGACAAAAAGACAAATCTCTCTTGCGAAGCGCTCGGTGTGATACCACTCAGGGAATTTCAATGGGTCGCTTCGTTGGCAGCGCTGCCGGCTTGTTTTGTTTTACAGATTAGAGTTTGCCCAACATCTCTGGGAGTCACGGCGCCCAATCTCTACAGAATGCCACAGAATGCACAGCTTATCTGCTTTGTTCAAGCATGGCTGCCAACTCTTAACACATTGAGTGGAGGACGACTCAACTCCTCACACAACAAGACACTGTACAGTATCTCTCTCTGTCTCTCTCTGTCTGTGTCTCCTTCTCCCTGAGGCCACATGCATTTAGTCACGCAAACGTGTCATCGTTGCTTTGCTCAGGGATTTACAAATGACGAAACTCTGTACTTGGCCCAGACATAGCCCAGAGATCAACACATCAACATCTCTTAAGATTACAGTTCAGTGATTTATACAATATGTGGTTATTATTGGAATAATACTGAGCAGCACTTCAACCAAATCCTGTAGCTAACCAGTGGCGCCTCCAGTATTTATGCGTACCTTACAGTGCAATCCTGCAGGCGCCACTGTACCTAAACTGAAGAAAAGGCTATAGTTCACAGAAGATAATTTTGTTAATAATCTGAACATCTGTTCGTTGTCTATGGTGGACTATCCACCGTTGACTGTCATTGGTCCCCACTAAGCATAAAAACAATATCTATGATGCTGGTGTCTACGTATGTATGATGTTGGTGACCACGCCCAGATGAAGGTCTAGACGGCCGAAACTGGTCAGCGTTTTTTATCCTGTTACCCATGATTGAAATAAAGGGTTTTTATACTTAATCACCATGACTCAAAAGAGAGTGTATGGTGGACTTTATGTTGAAAATATCTATGCTGCTTTTTGAAAGGAGAAACATGAAAAAAACGATGAAACTTGCAGAAAGTTGAAAGTCTTTATTAGAGCAAAACTGATTAACGTTTGGACACCACTGTGTCTTCGTCAAAAGATGAGTGGCAGGAAGGAAGGAACAAAATAAAATTGTAAAATGATCATAGTCTACGTTAAAGCTGGGAACAGAACTACTGACATTCTCAGTCTTTTACGATTAGAACGCGATTGAGTGAGCCAAACCTACAGACTCGATCTGGGACCATTGAGAGTCGTTTATGAGCACAAACCTGACGATTGAGTTGTCAGCCTTTTAATGTCATAATTGGTATCATAGCGACCACAGAACGGACCAGTTAAGATCATAACAAACATGTTTGATTCAGTCCGATTCAGTCGTAGTTGCGTGAACAATGGAAAGAATCGCATCATTACAAATCTGTCACCCACACACGACGACTCTTGCCACGACTGAAACTTGCGACTACTCATGATTACTCATGACTGACCCTGACGTTCCATCGTATCAATATCAGGGTTAATAATCGGTAGGTCTGTTGCCTGCTTAAGAAATTTCTCTGATTGTAAATGTTAGGGGTTAAAATAATTGTACAAATACAATAATTATTATATCGATTTAAGACGTCAAAGGTTATTTGAGGACAACCTGACCCAAAATTAAGGCATAGTGCTGTTTTATTTATCAACTTAATTTAATAACTGAATGCATTATTCAGAACCACATGCAATATGAATTATAAAAACTAAATGA
>JAODXP020000020.1:17077345-17087345 GCA_027497455.2 Sardinella longiceps
GCTGCCGTTTCGCTATTTTGTCTGTAATTTGATCACTGTCGTACCTATTGAGAGCACTTGACAGCGATGTCAAAACAACAGTGCTATGGGTTGATTCACTCTGGATTATTCCTTCAAGCTAACATACTGTAGGTGTATGGGGCCTGCTTAAAGCAATGCAATGCAATGCAATGTTCCTCTTGCCTCAGTGGAGTTTTGCATTATGTGAAAACCCCCCCGACAGGCATTGCTTTTAAGTCAATACTCTTCTGTAAGCGACTGCTTCAAATGGAGCACACAGAGCATGTGTCATAAATGTCTGGCACAAATGAATAACAGATAACATTATGTGAGTATCACACACACACACACACACACACACACACACACACACACACACACATATACAGAGACTCTGACAAGCACCGTAGCCGAAACACAATGACCTCTGAGTCAGTGTTTATAAAAATGTCTTGATGGAGAAATACATGATCCTTCTCCACCCTGCCGCATCATATTCACTGAAATATCTGGAGATTTGGATCTGAGTGAATGCATCGCATTCGCATCGCATGGCATGGCATGCGGCTATAAAAAGAATGCTCTCTGATTTGAATAAGCCATTTCTAGGGCTATTGATTGCTGCCGGATTCTATGATGCTAGCTGTGGGAGATAGATAGCGTCCAAATATAAAATCACTGGGAAGGGTAATTGTCTGTGGTGTTTTTTTTTTCTTTTTTCTCTCTCTCTAAGCTTAGTGGCAGTTCTGCTGGTTTCACAGCACATGTTGAGATGATGAGTATCTGTAGCACAGAGATCAAATTCCACTGCTAGAAGGAATGCGCATGCAACCAGACAAGAACTATGAAAAGTGCTTCACATTGTGCTTGCATTAAGAAAAGGACTCTCCGGAGGGGGAAAAAAAAAAAAAAAAAAGAGTAATCAAGGCCTGTATTCGATGAAACCGGAATCCAAAACCTCTCCATTTCTCTCTCTCTCTCTCTCTCTCTCTCTTGCTTTCTCTAAGATGCTGGCCAGATATTTGGGCAGTCATTTTTGGAAACCTGATATTTGGTTTTGCACTAGCCCAAAGATAGGATCGCCTTCTCTTCTCTCCTTTTCTCTTTTCCTCTCTTCTCTTCTTCTCTGCCTTCCCTTCTCCTTACCCAGAGAACTCTCAGCTGAGTCCCAATCTGTCTGGAGAAACTTGTAGACTATGAAGTGTTTTATGGTCTGCTTCTCACCCAGATTAGCGAGTGCCATATAGCATACAGAGTTAGCCATGCAAGAGCGAGCAGCTCCGTCTAAGTTAGAATGCCAGCAGGGCAGGCCAAGCCAGAGGCATTAACACAAGGCCGAAGGCAGACAGTGGTGTTTTACATGTCTAAGCACCCGCGTGCATGTCTGAGTGGCTTCCGACAGGCTCGGGGGTCAGGCTGGCTAACCGCCGTGTGCTTCTCTGAGGTGTCTATCGGAGCTCTGACCTCGGACAGCGCCTCTTCTTCACATCGTTTCGCTTTCATCTCACTGCTTTTATTTCTCTTTCATCTCACTTCATCTTATCTCACTGCTTGTTTAGGTCGCTAGCACTACTATGCTTGCATATGTTATTAGTGAAGCTACAGAGAGTCATGTTTTACTCCTACAGTAACAGTCAAATGCATGCCCATTCACACACACACAAACACACATACAAACAAATAACCGTAATTGAAGTAAAATACAGTAGCATAGTGAAATTAGTGCTTAGCCAGTAAGTAAAAAAATTAAGTAAGTTAGAAAATAGTGATACTACTGGTTAGGACTTCGTGCTTGGAACCAAAGTGTTACTGGTTCAATTCCTGACTAGTTGACCACGGCTGATGCGCTCTTGAGTCACCTATAACCCTTCACTGCTCCTCAGGTGCCACTGAAAAGAGGATAGATTATTATTATTATTATTATTATTATTATTATTATTATTATGGAATAAAGGACAAGTGCCTTACTTCACCCCCCAACCCTCCAACCCCTCCTCTTTTGAAGTAGATTTATGTTCCGCTGTTTCCTTTCCTCTATCTGCCTGTCATTTTCTCTCATTTGGAGTCTGTTTAAATTGGAACAGGCTGCAGCCAAACAATTCTAGCAATGTGTTTGAAGAAATAGAGAAATTGATGTGGAGCTCATTTGCTTACCACAGGCATAGCAGGTCTACCGACAGGGAAATGTTACATCTGAATGACAAATGCGGCAGGCAGGCAGGAAGCACAAGCTCTCATCAGCCTCCTTTCAGTCCCAACACTGTTGGTCTCCCCTGTGTATGCAAGGGGTGTGTGTGGGGTTGATTCTAAAGGCCAATTCAGACCGTACATCCGCAACGACACAAGACCTGAAGTTTTAGAGAGGAGTTGTGGTGGTTTGAATCAAACGTTGCATGTTGCATGTTGTTGCAAGCAGTTTTAAGCTGTCGCAAAGGATTCAACATCAAATCTTAGAACTTCAAAATTGTTAGCTGTTTTTTTGAAAGTTGCAGCCAGTATTGTCATGAATCTTTAGCCTAGAACTCTAGACGCACTCTAGCTGTGGCAAATTAAATTTGCTCAGTGAGCACGTCTACCTACTACCATAGGTTGTCCTCAGACATCGGTGATGTCTATCCAATCACAACGCTCTAGGTTGTATTCAGACATTGTTGTTTTAGCCAATCACAACATTCAATGGACAGGGAGTCATTGGGCAGGCTTAGCGTTGATTGAATCGGCTTGTTAGCTGTGCTGATTGGTTGTTGCCGTCGTACCCGAGGGTCTATCAGTCGCAGTCAGACAATACATTTTATTTTATAATCTGGCTTGTCAGGCAATGAATCTTAAAGGGTAGCTAAATTCAAGCATAGCCCAGTTGAACAAGCTATAGTTAGAGAGTGGAACAAAATAATTTGGAAAAACATAGACCAAACGCGAACGCAGAAGCGAACAAGCACTTTACACTGAATCAATAGAACCTCATTATTCGAAACCGAAAGTAAGATCTGAGGTACCTTTGACTCAATGCTGTTCAAAATTATTTAGTTCCACCTGCTAACTAGTGCTTTTAACTGGCTCGTTCATCAGGGCTATGCTTGAATTCACTCCTGAGCTATCCTTTAAGGGCTCAGAGTATATATACAGTAATTTCCCGCATATAAGCCGCATTGTGTATAAGCCGCAGGACAGTGTTTTATGCTAGTTAAAAAAACAAAACCATATTAACTGCCCCCCTGTTTTAACCTCATAGCGGAAGAAATTTTGCAAAATCAATGTATAAGCCGCGGCTAATAGTCGGGAAATTACGGTATATATATTTTTTAGTCATAGGACGTAGAATTTCTAGCGGCGTCCATGTGTAGGCCTACTGTATGCTCCGTATGTGGAAGACCACTGATCTGAGAACAGTGAGAAGAGTTCTCAATCCCCGACCTCTCCCTAACCTCACAGAACTGCTATCCACTCCACTCTCACTCAGCTCTCTCTCTCTCTTTGTATACCTCCTCCATCTCTCCAGAGGGCTGCTATTGTATCGTTACTCATTCACTAAAAAAACAACAACCTGTTTTCATTGGCCCATTTACGAGAGGAATGGTGGAATGTGACCTAATTGGCGGCTGGCAAGTTTGATCACAACTTACTTTAGAACAGAGCCGGCCGGGCCGGCGTCCTCATCATGAATATGTGGGGAGTAGAAATTAATTATTTAATGGAGGGATCCATCTTGAGGTCCACCCAAGCGTGCCAGGCAGGCAGGAAGTCATTCATATTAAATGAGATGTGCACTTGCCTAAAAGGAGCCGGATAAATGATGTTTATGGCCACGGGAGAAGTAAACAGACCGCATGACTCGTGATACCAATGGCCAGGGTGTACTAGACATGGGTCCGATACATCAGATACCACCTGCGCCTGCACACACACACACACACACACACACACACACAAACACAAAACCTGAATGGACAGACACAAACACCCATGGCACACACCTGCAGTACACATATTCAGACATGCACATATTAAAGTACAAGTACCTCCAAATTCAGACACACACACACACACACACACACACACACACACACACAAAGAGAGACATATACACACTGTCCTTACTTCAATATGGCCTCTATTGGCCCAGCCATGTTGTGTGCGACCCAACTCCTGCTTTAAGCCACACACACAAACACACACACACACACACACAAATACACACACAGTTTTAGAGTGTTCCTGTACCTGCTTGTGAGGACATCCCATAATTAAGCTGTAATTAATTGCTCCCGTGTTAATTCTGCGTCCATGGAGACAACACACTCTGCAAGAGACAAAACATTGGGAACGGGAGCCATTTTGCCGGCGGGTAAAACCGAGCCGCTCTTCTCTCAGGAGGCTACGGCTTCGCCAAAAAATGGTATCATCAACACAATTATTGCACTTGCACCTGCAAACAAAGATTGAACATCACTTAACCGCCCGGTGTCGAGAGGTGCTGAGCTGTTAATGCTCCATTTAGCCCGGTTCTAGCCAGCTAAATAAGTCTATTGACTTTCTTTTGTCTGGTGAAATCTAGGCCCTGGGGGTCCCTTGGAAATACACGGTTCTTATACTCATCCAGAAGAGGACCATAAACAAACCAGGCACAGCAGCAGCAGCACATCTTACTGGTGGGGGCTTTGACAGATGACTCGACTAAGTACAACAGAGTGCATATGGATAAAGAATGTATGTGTTTATGTTCAGTCCCCAGCGCTAATCCTGCTATGATCTAAATACCCACTGAATCTTAACAGCCCCCCTACCACACACACACACACACACACACACACACACACAGAGAGAAGACACACATACACCCATCCCTCATTGTCCTTAATCCACATTAATATTTGGATTTGTGGATTTTGCCTCACATGTCCTCGCGACTGACAACTGTTCAATGCTAACAGTAATAAGAATAATAATGACCAGATGGAGCCTTGGAGGGCTAGTGTTAGCGTATAGCTAGCTAGCGCGGAGCGTGGGTTTGGTCGGGCTCTGGCCATCTCAGGGTCAGCAGACAACCCCTGCCCTCCTTCCCTTTGTCTTCCTCCTTCTCTCTCTCTCTCTCTCTCTCTCTTTCTCTCTCCCCAGACAGATCTGTGTCAGTCCAGGGACCCGGGCCGGTTTCTCCAAGACTGGACTCAGCTCAGCTCCGGCCTCGTCTTTCACACAGGACTGAAACGTGTCCAATCGACCGCAGAGCAGACGGACTTTCTGGCTTTCTTCTCCCAGGGTTTGGTAATTATATGGATTTTTTTTGTCTCTCTCTCTGTGTGTGTGTGTGTGTGTGTGTGTGTGTGTGTGTGTGTTCTCCTCGCTCCTGGCAGAGGCTGAGTGCTGGAGAGAAGCAGTGGCAGCAGAAGTAGCAGCAGCAGAGCTGGTGGTTCGATTTATTTTTGCAACAGAGTGACTCTGAAATGGCAGGCCGTGCTTTCCTGCCAGCCTGCCTCCCTCCCTCCCTCCTTCCCTCCCTGCCTGCCTTCCTTCCTTCCTTCCTTCCTGCTCGCTCCTCTGCTATCACCGCTGAAGAAGCTACGCAGCATTTCATTTTATTTCGCCTGAATTTACCCACGCTAAAAATTTCTCTCTCTGCTACATTATTGTCAATTTTGAAGATATATTTTTAAAAGAGGCTGAATAAAAGATTTTTCTTCTCTCTCTCTCTCTCTCTCTCATTTTCTCTGAATGCATTAAAGTTGCATAGACTAACCCAAGAAAATTTAGGTTGAAGTTTTTCACTGGTAAAACTTCACTTTTAACTAAGTGGTTCTATAGGCAGTGGTAATAATATCCTGGGGGAAAAAAGATTAAACTTAAAGATTGTATTATACATAAAGACAAATGGGACAAGTGGATTCATTAAACATGACTGTGCCCATTTGCAAAGACATTCAAGGGTCATTAGACTATATACTGATGAACCACATTTACTTAATCCTGGAAAGACTTAGCTGACCTCTAGCTGTTGTTCTCTTTAAAGAACGTCATATTCTCTATTGTGCTATTATTGTTCCTAGTATGTCATTGTTTGTTGCTATAGCTATTACACATGAAACCAAGTGACACGTATTAATGTTCTCTGAAGCAGAAAATCTGTATGCTTTCTGTATGAACACCTATAATTGCTGTTTATGTTTTTTTTGTTATTGTTGTTCTTGTTGTTGTTATGTGGTTACTAACAACACTAGAATGAATACAAACACTCTCTGGGCTCTGGGAGAGTCTATAAATAAATAGCTCCAGCAGCAGCAGTATTGTGTGCTGTATGTGAATGCACATAGTATATGGAGGAGGAGGAGGAGGAAGAGAGGCCCTTTTGTGACATGTCTGTGGCACAGGCAGGCAGGCAGGCAGGCAGGCGAGCGGAAGCCCGAATGGCTGCGTTGCCAAATGAGCGTGTCACTCAGCTCCAGCACACATTCAGCCGTGGGCTAGCCGTGGGAGAACACGGGATTAGAGGTCGCCTAATGGATTTGTTATTTCAGAAAAACGAGTCTGAAATGTTGATTCAGCAGGAGCGACGGGAGCACAGCAGCACTCTGCTGTGCTTCACACACAAACACATACACACACACACAAACACACACATGTGTGCATGCACACACACACACACACATACTCTCTCTCTCTAGCCTCTGAGGACATCTCTCTTGCGTTCCACTCTCATTCACCCAACCAGAGAATTTTTTTTTTTTTCCCCGAGTAGCAGTACAGCCAGTCATCAAAAAATGCTGCTAACATTCAATACAAGAGATGTGTATCACCAACACATACTCAAAAATGTTTTTCTCCAAATTTTATCATATAATAATTATTATTTGATTTTCTCTCTCTCTCTCTCTCTCTCTCTCTCTCTCTCTCTCTCTCTCTCTCTCTCTCTCTCTCTCTCTCTCTCTTTCTCTTTTATTTCTTTTATTCCCATTCCAAGGACTGGTGCTATCAGGGAATCCTATCTGGAAAGACAAAATAGTTTTCTTTGTGGTGAGAAAGAACAGGACAGACATAAATTCACTGAAGTTGCCCTGTGGCCTCCTGTGTGTGTGTGTGTGTGTGTGTGTGTGTGTGTGTGTGTGTGTGTGTGTGTGTGTGTACGTGTCTGTGTGTGTGTCCGTGTGTGTGTGTGTGTGTGCCTCCCTCAGATGGTTTCCCTCAACCGTGTGGGTGAGGGGGCGGTGGCGTCTGGCGGTTCCAGAAGGTTCTCCCAGGCACCTGCATGCGAGGGAGATGAATCGTTGCCCCGGAGAACAAAGTGGAAAATGTGGGGTTTGATTTGTGACCCCCAGAGGGCGATGGCCCGTGATCAGACTTGAAGTGCTCCTTCTGAGAAGCTGTCATTTCCCACTGATACTGATAAGTGTTTTTCCAGCACTTTAATAGTGTTTAAATGAGGCCGAGTCTAGCCCTCGGCATTCAACGCTCAACTCTTCAAGTCAAGGAGCCATTTTGAACTTTGACACATCCGAGTGGTATTTACACAATCTCTTCTTTTGATAAGGGAAACTGGCATATTTTTTCTTTCTTTTTTTTAAGCTGAATGAATTAAGTAGGAAAGTACATTTATGTATTGAAATAAATAATTCTCACCATTTTGTGGTGTCATTTTTGCTTGACAAGATAATTGAAAAAAGACTTATCTCTAATGTAATCTCCGCCAAAGTGATGGCAATCACTGAAAATAACTCTTACACATGCTTCTTTACTTTCAACACAAATGAGGCACACATACTACTGTAAATACAACTTTCAACAAGCAATAACATGCGTGAAATACCGAGTAAAACAAAAGCTCCCAATCATTAATCTCTGTCATAATAGTCTATATTTCTCTGTAATAACACTCTATATTTCTCTTTGGGATTACATTCATAACATTCTCTGTGCTGTTTGCTTTATGAATGTTTATAATTTATACAAACCCTCCCAAAGTCTATTAGTCCTTTACATACAGTACTCTATGACTGGGCGTAGCCTACTGTACTCAATAGCTTTGTTTGAGTAGCCTAGTCTGCAGGTTCTTGCCTTTTTGGTGCCCTAGGCCAGATTTGAGTTTTGCCCCCCTTCTCTGAAAATATAAGAGAAAAACTGAAGAAAATAAGTAAGAAATGTATTGTGATGCCCCCCTGATATTTGGTGCCCTAGGCGGCCGCCTCGTTTGTCTATGCCTAGAACCGACCCTGCTAGTCTGTGTTAGCAGCTAGCGCTGGAGAGCTTGGGCGCCACTGGGGGAGCTGGATAGCTGGCAAAACCCCCCAACAAAGACCAACTGAGAGTAGATCCACGACTTTTCCACATTGCAGAGGCTATGTGTTCCACAGATGAGAGAGAGAGAGAGAGAGTTAACTGACTCCCCGTGGAAGTCTGTAGTGTATGGCTTCTGCAGGCCTTGAGGGTCTGGGAATAGCATACCCACATTCACGCTGTTATACACACTTCCCTCAGTCACGTACTGTACAGTCCCTGTGCACACACACACACACACACACACACCCACACACACTCACACACACACACACACACACAGAGGGAGATTGAGAGAGCAGATGTATTCACACAGCACGTATAGACAAATATACATGTACAAGGGCAAGGCCCAACAGATTCACACTTACAGTGCATTATTAATGTATATGAACCTGTAAATAAACATTTCCACACGGCCTGAATACGTACACACACACACACACACATACACTCTTTCTCTCTCACACACGCCGCACACACACTCTCTCTCTGTCTCTCTCTCTCTCTCTCTCGCAAACACATCCCTAACTGGACACATTCATAAATACACACACACACACACACACACAGAACTCCTGACGGGGTTAAACTTTCATTAGTTTGGCGTGTCAGGAGGGGTTTCTCCTCATCTCGGAGGTGTAATGCTCTCTGACACGTGTCTCTGGCTCTTTGATTTATGGACTGGCACTCGGGGACGCGCCTCACACACATCAAACGGCCGAGTTGCGGGGCCCCGTGAACCCCCCACAGCATACCCACTGAGAGGCCAGGGGCGCTCGCTCTGCTTGCTCTGCTGCCCGCAGGCCAACGGCAAAGGGCCCGGAACATTCCCCGCTCCCCACCGAGAGCGAAGACACAAAACACATATGAACACGCACACACACACATTCACACTCTGACACACACACACACATTCACACTCATGACAAAAAAAAAAAAAAATCTTTCAGCACTGACAGACAGTAGATAGACAGACAGAGAGAGAGAGAGAGAGAGAAAGAAAGAAAGAAAGAAAGAGAGAGAGAGAGATACACACAGACAGTAATTATGAAACTGTTGTCTTAGCACCCCATCTGTTACCGGAAACAAAAAGCCACCCTTGAAAAGTAAGAGTGGACAGATTCCTCTTGAGTGAATTTACATCTGAAGTAGAGAAGTGCTATGCCTTCCCTGTTCCCTGTTTCTGCATTCCATTGCATTCCTTTTTAATCTTGCTAATTAGCAAGCTAGCTCCTAGTAGCCTCATGCATCAGACTCAATATGCAGCACTCTCTTTTGTCGCCCTTGCCTTTAAAGTCTTTAGATTTTTCTATTGCCGCCTGATGTGCCTTTCATGTATTTATTAAAGACTCTTAATTACCGTGCAGACTAATTATTAGTCTTTACATCAAAAGTACATGATCTGTTCCTAAAGTGGCACCAGCAGTCATCTGGCCACCCAAGGTTTGGGCTAAAGTGTGAATATTAAGTGTCTTCATTGTCAGGATCCCCAGGATTCTCACAGCAGGAGGCCACTGATAGTGTTAAAGGATCACAGCTCTTTTCCACTGTCAGAGCCAGCCATATGCTTAATTATGTGCATGTATTTATCAACCGCGTATGCAAGAGAGCACACTACACACACACACACACACACACAGTACCCACATCCATTTGTGCACATATAGACACACACACACACACACACACACATCCATTAATGCACAAATAAAGTAACACACATACACACACACAC
>JAODXP020000020.1:17092345-17099845 GCA_027497455.2 Sardinella longiceps
TCTATTAACACTCTTCCCAGTCATCATGAATTTGGAAAGTAAGCCCCCCCCACACACACACACACACACACACACACACACACACACACACACACACACACACACACACACACACACACACACACACACACACACACACACACACACACACACATCCATCTTCACCCTATCCCTCCCAGGTGCTAACTCCTTCGCCTTTTCGACGTCATCTCATGTGCACCACAACAGCTGTTTACCAGCCACTTTAAAACAACAAACAACAACAACAATAAAATAAACAATCTGTAATACCATTAACACTCTGCCCCAATCATCATAGGCCTGGAAAGCACCTACACACACACATACACACACACACACACACACACACACACACAGAGAAGTTCCAACCACTCTTACACACACACACACACAAACAGACACACACACACAAACACAGACACATACACAAATTCCATCCACTCTTACACACACACACACAAACACACACACACTCCCCCAACTTCACCTCATTGTTCCCAGGTGCTAAGTGTGTGGGCGTGACTGTGGGGCTGTGAGGCTGTGAGGTGAGCGGCGGTGTCAGGCGTGAGGGAGGTGTGAGCAGTAAGGGCAGCAGCTTTACAAGCCCGACTGGGGCTGCAGACCATTAGAGTCACACACAGCAGCAGCTACACCACCACCAACAGCAGCAGCAGCAGCAGCAGCAGCAGCAGGCAGGGTCTGGGGGTGGAGGTGGAGGGTGGAGGCCAGGCCACACTAACTGGAGTGATTGTGGTGGAGAAACAGCCATCTCTTTCTTTCTCTCTCTCTCTCTCTCTCTCTCTCTCTCTCTCTCTCTCTCTCTCTCTCTCTCTCTTTCTAACTCTCTCACTGCTTCTCTTACTTTCCTTCTCTCTCTCTCTCTCTCTCTCTCTCTCTCTCTCTCTCTCTCTGCTTCCCTTACTTTCCTTCTCTCTCTCGTTATCTGCCTCTCTCTCTCCCTATCTCTCTTCTACCTCTCTCCCTGTTTCTCTTACTTTCCTTCTCTCTCTCTCTCTCTCTCTCTCTCTCTCTCTCTCTCTCTCTCTCTCTCTCTCTCTCTCTCTGCTTCCCTTACTTTCCTTCTCTCTCTCTTTATCTCCCTCTCTCTCTCCCTATCTCTCTTCTACCTCTCTCCCTGTTTCTCTTACTTTCCTTCTCTCTCTCTTTCTCTCCCTCTCTCTCTCTCCTTCTACCTCTCCCCCTCTTTCTCTTTATGTCTTTCCTTCTTTATCTCTCTCCTTCTACAAGTACATCTTCTATATCATCATCTTTCTGCCTTTTTTGGTCTCCTTCTCTCTTTCTGTTGCTCTATCACTTTCTCTCTCCCTCTCTGTTTCTATTCTTTTTTTCTGTCTTTCATTCTCTTTCCTCCTCCCTCTCTTTTTCCCTCCTTCTCTTTCTGTCTCTCCTTCTCTTTCTCTCTCCTTCTCCCCCTGTCTCCCTCCTTCTCTTTCTTTCTTTTCTCTCTCTCTCTCTCTCTCTCTCTCTCTCTCTCTCTCTCTCTCTCTCTCTCTCTCTCTCTCTCTCTCTCTCTCTCTCCCCCCTGCAGAAGAGAAAGTAAGGCATTAGCAGCTGAGCTGAGCCATTAGGCGTGTTGGAGGCGACTCTTTTATAAGGCACCTCAGGGCACACTGGAGCAGGTCTAGTGGGGGGAATTAAAGCCAGCGGTTCGCACCTCCTGTTTCCCATGGAACCCGATCGCAGCCTTTTAAAGTAAACTGAGACCTGAATATGACCAATCTGATGCGAGCCTATTAAAAAAAAAAAGAAAAAAAAAAAAAAAGTCGGTGATGAATGAGTATTGAATTCTTTTGCTTCTCTTTTTTTTAGGTGTGTGTGTGTGTGTGTGTGTGAGAGTCCCTGTGTGTGTGTGTGTGTGTGTGTGTGTGTGTGTGTGTGTGTGTGTGTGTGTGTGTGTGTGTGTGTGTGTGTGTGTGTGTGTGTGTGTGTGTGTGTGTGTGTGTGTGTGTGTGTGTGTGTGTGTGTGTGTGTGTGTGTGTGTGTGTGTGTGTTGAGGGGGACTATATTTCACACTCCCATCTGTTTTGTGTGTGTGTGTGAGTGTGTGAGTTGTTAGTGTAGTCCCGGGTGCTGGGGGTCTGAAGTTCATGCACTGCTCTTTTGTCTCTCAAGCCCTTTGTGTTGGAGAGGACTGCAACTCTGGCACTGTGTCACTAGGAGAACCCTGCTATTGTAATTAGGACTGCACTTGAGTCAAACTAAACTTTATGGTTCGTGTGTGTGTGTGTGTGTGTGTACCTCCGTGGGTGTGTGTGTGTGTGTGTGTAAGAGTGGATGGAACTTGTGTGTGTGTGTGTGTGTGTGTGTGTGTGTGTGTGTGTGTGTGTGTGTGTGTGCCTGTGGGTATAAGAATGTGTATAAGAGTGTATGGAACTGTGTGTGTGTGTGTGTGTGTACTTGCGCACATGTATGTGTGTGTGTAAGAGTGATGGGACTGTGTAGTGAGTGGAGTGTATGGCTTCCTGTGTTTAAGTGACTGGGATCCTGAGATCACACGTGTCCATGTGTGTGTGTGTGTGTGTGTGTGTGTGTGTGTGTGTGTGTGTGGACGTGGAGATGGAGGCCAGGGTGCACTGAGGCTCATCTCCTCTGCAAAAACAGCTGTTTCCAGATCAGCGGCGGGGACGGCCATTAGCCCATGCTCCACACCACACCACTCCAGCGGGGCTGTTTCTGGGTCAGTGGCGTGAGTCAGTCACAGACTCCATTGCCTGGGTCTCGCACTTTCTCCCAGCAGCTGGAGAATCCATCCATCCATCCTTCCATCCCTCCATCCATCCGTCCATTCATTCATCCATCTGTTCTATTCTGCCCCTCATTCCCATCTCTCTTTCTCTTTTCTTTGTGTCTCTCCCTCCCTCTCTCTCTTTCCTTCCCTCTCTCTCTCTCTCTCTCGCTCTCTTTCCCTTTCTCTCTCATTCGTTCACTGCCTCTGTCACTCCCTCCCTTCCTCCCCTTTCTCTCTCTCTCTCTTCTCTCTCCCTCTCTCACTTTCACTCGTTCACGGCCTTTGTCTCTCTCCCTCACTACCACTTCCTCCCTCTCTCTCTCTCTCTCTCTCTCTCTCTCTCTCTCTCTCTCTCTCTCTCTCTCTCTCTCTCTCTCCATCTTAATAAGTGTCCTGGTCTGTAAGTGACTTTTCCATGCTTGCTCTCAGAGGGCTTTCTCAGGGTAACTCCTCCACTCTTCCTTATGTGTTCATTTGTCACTTTATCTCCTTCTCTTTCTCTCTCTCTGTGTTTCTCTCTCTCTCTCTTTCTCTATCCCTTCATCCTATTACTCTTCTCCTCTCCTTTCCTCTGCGCGCTCCTGCATTCCAGATGCTGTCGTGCCGGTCCGATAGGGGTTATTGGGGTGGGGGTCGGGGGTCGGAGGGGGGGGGGTCCTTTGACAGGACCCCTGATTTACAGGGCCGTGCCAGGGCATCGGGTGGAGCACCCCACCCGCACCCCAACCCCAACCCTCGTCCCGAAAGAGCGCCCTCCCGTTGAGCTCGTTATTCCCCGCCTGTAAATGCTCCAGTCAATTTCATTGTGGATTTCATTGCTTGGGGGTCCTACGGATGGCATGTGTGTGTGATTGTGTGTGTGTGTGTGTGTGTGTGTGTGTGTGTGTGTGTGTGTCTAGGGTGGGGGTTTAAGGCACGAGGTAACGAGGACAGTGTGTGCACCAGATCCGGTCCCCTCACGTTTTTGATCTCGGCTTTTGCTTTATTTTTTTATTTTTTTTTTTATTGGGGCTCCAGGCCTGATCAGAGTGTGTGATAGGTCTGTGTGTCAGTCTAGCGGAACTTCAAGCGAGAGGCTTTCGAGCTGCGTGGCGTGGCGTGGCGCGGCGCTCGCCGTATTAGCGCGTAAATAAAACGAAATGATGTGTGCCGAGGTTCGGGCCTGAAGAGAGAGCGGGGCGGGCGAGCGAAAGAGACTCACACACACACACACACACACACACACACACACACACACACACACACACACACACAGAGAGAGTGGGGCGGGTGAGACTTTATGCGTGTTGGGGATATATCTTTTTTCCATTACACTGTAAAAATAACCACCTCTCTCATCTCCATAAAAGCCCGCAGATGTGAATAGGTCACCACTTGGACCGGGTACAGTGAGTGTCTGTGTGTGTGTGTATGTATGTGTGTGTCTTGGTCTGTGTGTGAGTCTTTGTGTGTATGTGTGTCTGGGTCTGTGTGACTCTTTGTGTATGTGGGTGTGTGTGTATATATGCTGTATGTGTGTGCGTGCGTGTGTGTGTGTGTGTGTGTGTGTGTGTGTGTGTGTGTGTGTGCGAGTCTGTCTGCCTGTCTGTGAGTGTGTCAAAGCAAACACATTAGTAACGCTTCAGGCATGAATGTGCTGACCAGTGGAAGGGACTTCCAGCATTCCATCCCGCTCTCATGACCGCGGTGGTCTGTTCAGCTTTCGATTAAAACTCCACAAGCTCTCGCCAGAGCATGACTATGGGAGGGGGAGAATGGAGGGAGTGGGTGGAGGAGGAGTGGAGGACGAGTGGAGAGGGGGATAGAAATACAGGAGATGGAGGAGGGAAAAAATTCGGCCATGTTTGTTTTTCTAAACAGTGCCCATCGGATGACGCACACATGAAAAACACCACACCGCTGGACTGCAATAAAAACGACACACACACACAAAAAATAAAAAATATATATAAATATATTTTTAGGTTGCTTATCTTGGTTCAGAAACGGTTGGGGACGAAAACAGTGCCGTCTCCAACAGCAATGACGAGGACGTTGTTGGGCCAGGCTGGAAAAGTTTTTTTTTTTTTTTGAAGGGGCTGGGTGCCCATTTCGGATGAATGATGCAATGTTTCTCTGTCGGGCGACGGCGGCGGCGGAGGAGGAGGAAGGGCTGGACTTGGCCATGCAGTTCTCGTTTATTCGGGCCTTTTTTGGTCTCCAACAACGACCACCAGTCTTTCACGGCGTGCCACACCAAATGCCACAGAGTTTTATGGGCCCAGGGGCAGACACTGGGGCCGCCAGAGGGTGGGCGGTGATGGCAATTGATGGTACGGAAATCAACAGAAGCCCTAATTGCCTGCCTGCAGGGCTAGTGGGGACGGCGGATGGGTGGGGGGGGGGGGGGGGGGCTTTGCTCGATAGTTGATCTTTGTATCGAGCAACAGAGCATTCTTTCACGTTTTTGCATGCCCTTGTAATGATTTCCTTGTCTGTTAAAGACCAGAGAATGGATAGTCTCTCTCTCTCTCTCTCTCTTGCTCATGACTAAGTGAAAAAAAATCTGGCTCAGTAACTTTGTGTCTCTCTCTGTCTCCAGGAGTTTTAAACTGTTTGTCTTTTCGCACTTTTTCAGTGTCTGTCCCTCAATCCATTCCCCTCTCTTCCTCCCTCTCTCTCCCTCTCTCTCTCTCTCTCTCTCTCTCTCTCTCTCTCTCTCTCTCTCTCGCTCTCTCTTTCTCTCTCTCTCCTGTCCTCTGGGCTAGCCTGTGAAAAGGGAAGTATTATTATAATGTAATGCAAACGAGATGCAAGGGCTTGCCCATTAAGGTACGGCCTTTTGGCTCGCTCGTCTCTCCAAAGAGGTCTGTCTAGCTCCGAGCCCGGAGGGGGTGACCAGAGGTTAGCCCACACAACACCCTCCCTCGCCCGCACACACACACACACACACACACACACACACACATAGGCCCTAAAACACCACTCACCCATCAGCCAACTGCTGCCAACAACGCTGGAAGAGCAGGTGGGGATCTGGCGCGAACCCTCAGACACACACACACGCACACACACACACACACACACACACACACACACGATAAGAGGACGATGAGTTACCCTCACAAAAATCCGAGCACGGGGGTAAACTTTATTGAGCTGGACTGGGGTGCTGTGCAGGGCATCGCTGGCTTACTGTGATTAAGAGAGGCGCATCTCCTGAACAACAGCTGAAGGACCCAGAATCTCAATTTCCACCAGTTACATAGAGGAGGAAATCCATAGCTTTGTGCTGTGTCTGTCTTGAGCTTGTGTGTGTCTTCATTAGGATATGTTAGGCTCCCGTTTTGTTTGTTTGTGTGCTTGTCTGAAAAAAAAAACAAAACAAAAAAAAACAAAGAGAGAAAGAAAAGAGAGCGCCCCGCTCCACTGATGAATATTTTTTGCCTCAGAAATATAAAGGGGGAAACAGTGATAGCAACAACATGTCTTGAAAGCAAAAGAATACGAAAGAGAGAAGAAGAAGAAGAAGAAGAAGAAAAAAAGAAAGGAAAAAACGCTTCCAGCTTTGGTAATCCTCACCCCGACAGAAGGAGCGAAATGTTTTGAGCAAACGAGGGCCCCTCTCGAAACATCACAGCTTTTTTCTTCCTTTTTTTCTCTTTTTCTTTCTTTTTTTGGGTGAGCCTGGTGAGTATCAGAGGAGAGAGGTGCAGCAGCAGCAAGAGCTCAGGGTTGTTGGGGTATTAATCCCTCTCTGTGAGTCATACAAGCTGCCTCTTCAAAGCCACAAATGGCACCGTTGCACTTGCCTGTACAAATCATTTCCCTGATGCATCATTGTTTGCTTGCCTCGTTCTGTCTCTGCAACCCCTCATACACCCTCCATCTCCTCTCTCTCTCTCTCTCTCCCTCTTTCTTCAATTCACTCTCTCTTTCTCCTCTCTCTCTCTCTCTCTCTCCCTCTTTCTTCAATTCACTCTCTCTTTCTCCTCTCTCTCTCTCTCTCTCTCTCTCTCTCTCTCTCTCTCTTTCTTTCTCTGTCTCCACCTCTTTCTCTCACTCTTTTCGTCCTCTGGAGCTAAAAAAGAAAGACAAAATGAGGTGAAAATAATAAGCAAGCGAGCAAAGCAAAGCAAAGCAGGCAAGCAAGCAAAGCAAAGCAAAGCAAAGCAAAGCAAGTCCCTGAACAGCAATTCACTCGGCATTGCAAATTACACTATTTTCCACCCAACAGACCGACAAGCTGGCATTCACAGTGCTGCTAAAAAATAACACATAACACCACCACCACCATACCACACGTACAGCATGGCACATTTGAGTCGGCCTATGTACAGTATACACTTAGCACAGTGGCAGATTAAAGTTCCAGCTCAATTTTCAGGCTTTATGAAAATAAAATAATATTAATAATAATAAAAAGAAGAAAAAAAAAGGCTGAAAATTCAACCTACCTATTGAAATCTACCACTGTGCTAAGTGCTTGCCTTGGCCCACCTATGCCATGCTACATCATATTTATTTATATAAACACCATATTTATTTATATACATATGAAGAGTTCAGATGCAGAACTCCACTTGACCACTTTTTGAGAAAAAGGCCATTTTCCATCAGGCGTTTACAGTGTTTTGATTGTAAACAGATATTTTAGACACGGCGGGGAGCAGGTTTTATTTTATTTTTTCACAAAAACATTTCATTTACATATTCTAGATTTATACAGGATTCACACAATATCGTTAACT
>JAODXP020000020.1:17127345-17132345 GCA_027497455.2 Sardinella longiceps
AGAGCTGGAGACTGAGTGGAGACACAGACATATTTAACCACCGCCGACACCGCTGCTCTGCCACTCGACACTTCCTCTCGCCTGTGTCACAGGCAGCACGAGTCACAGAAGAGGAGAGGAGGAGGAGGAGAAGAGGAGGAGGAGGAGGAGAAGAGAGGAGAGGACGGCAGGGAGGGAGGGAGGGAGGGAAAGGGCTGTCACAACCGGACACTGAGGCAAACCAGGCAATAGCTGAAAAGATTGACTCCCCAAGATTGACTCTCTAATCCTTTTAGTTGTCTAGTGGGTGGTGTTTTCTTTTAATATATGACTTTAGGCTGGTTAGATAACTGTAAGTTCAACACAACTTATTCTATTAATAAAGTATGCTTGGAGATTATAATACTGTAATGTGGTTCATGTAGGTGTTTATGGAGGTCAAGGGCCCCTACGTCCTGTTTGCTTGGCTTCTCCACACACACACACACACACACACACACACACACACACACACACACACACACACACACACACACACACACACACTACAGGGCCGGTTCTAGGCATAGAAAAACTAGGCAATCGCCTATGGCACCAAATACCAGGGAGGCATCACAATCCATGTTACTTATTTCTTCAGTTTTCTCTTAAATCTCTAGAAAAGAGGGGGCGAAACTCAAATCTGGCCTAGGGCACAAAAAAAGGCAAGAACCGGCCACACACACACACACACACACACACACACACACACACACACACACACACACACACACACACACACACACACACACACACACACACACACTGACTGTAGAGGAGACCTAGAACACAGACATGCATTCAAACACCCCCCCACACACACACACACACACACACACACACACAGTACAGTAACTAACCAGCAGAGCCTGTGCGAGCCTTAACAAAAGAGGCTCCCTGAAGCTGTCAAGTGTTTCTGTATCAGGCTGTGTAGTGTGTGTGTGTGTGTGTGTGTGTGTGTGTGTGTGTGTGTGTGTGTGTGTGTGTGTACTGTGTAGTGTATTATACGGATCAGCACTCTCAGACCTGTCTGTTGGCTCACGTTGTTCCTGCTGCAAACTAGTGCATACAGTTAAGTACGCTCCAGTACGTAAGTAAGTAAGTATGCAAGTAAGGAGGACGTGTTCATGTTCATGACGGGGGTCATGCATGCCTGACATGTGAGTGTGTGTCATGCGCTATAAATACACACACACATGCAGGCACAGCACGCTGACGTCTCATTGGTTGCTCACCTGCTGCCTCTGCTTCTGTCTTTCTGTCTCTCATGTAATGTAGCTCAAAGCAGAGGTAATATTACTTTACTACATGAGAAGGATGTGTGTGTGTGTGTGTGTGTGTGTGTGTGTGTGTGTGTGTGGGTGGGTGGGGGGGGGATCAAGGACAGGTCCATTACTTTACAGGCCACGTCAGGCCTCTGATGAGCGTGTGGGAAAAGTTGGAGGAAAAGTTTCTCACTCGAGTTGATTGCATTAGCATGAGAAGGATGTGTGTGTGTGTGTGTGTGTGTGTGTGTGTGTGTGTGTGTGTGTGTGTGTGTGTGTGTGGTAGGGGGGGATCAAGGACAGGTCTTGTGTCAGTGAACTCCTCTCTCTCAGACATCCGATCTGTCGATCCGATCAGCTCTGATCCCAGATCAGAAGATCAGAAGATTATTAGTAATGCTTTAGATTACAACCTACAGGGTAAGGAGTAGGCCTAGGTAAGAACACTGTAAGAAAATATATCAATGGATAAATTATAAAGTACTTTTTAAGTAAGGATAAGTAAGTAGGTTGGAATAACAGAAATTATGAATGATTTATGCTATAATCTGCCAAATATCGCCTTTAAGGTGTTCATTTTACCCATTAGCTATTGTAATACCCCATTACACCCTACCAATCAGTTCAGTTTATTGAACACATGATGAATCAATGAACAGTCTATCATTAGATAGGCTTCACTTTTACGTAATAGCATTTTAATATGTAATATTCCCACAATTTCAGATCTCCAAATTTCATCAGCAGTAGCAGTAGTACTCTCTCCTCCATTTTATCCTCACTACTTAAAGGAGAAATTCACACACACACACACACACACACACACACACACACACACACACACACACACACACACACACACAGACACACACAGATAGACGGACAGACACACACACGCTGAGCAAAACATATCCTCCTTGGCGGAGGTAATTAGTCAATAGCCCTGTGGTTCAAGGTACCTCAATGCTGTCATTAAGAAAAAGAACAAGAAAATTTGATGCTACATAGACCGAATAACAAACTGATTATGAATTTTGACTGAATGGGCGTAGTGAAATGAAACTGAAAGTAGGTTGTTATGCCCCATTCACTTAGTGTTAGTTGTCGGTTCACTGCTTGGTCAATGGTGTATCAAATTTTCAAATTTCTTTTCCCTACCTACAGCACTTGGTGAGTTTGAACAACAGGGCAATGGATTGATTTACACTGGATTTCTCCTTTAACTGATTCTTACTTTTTAATTTTTCAAACAATACACTAAAAGTTTATCCTCGTTACTCTTTGTTAAACGCACTCCATCCCCAGTACTTCAGGGTCTGTAATCTAAAGAGATTATTGTCTACAGATTATTATTAATATCATTCCTATAGTCATTGTGGTTATGATGAAGAGTCAGAGTCGTGATGTCTGTCTCTGGCTGGCACCCACCATATAGCCGCTGGCACCCACTCTATGCTTGCTGTGCCATCGGAGGCGACAATCAGCCCTTGAAAATGAGATGCATGTAATGCGCTGACCGCCAGCGCTTTACTTCTCCCGTGCGCTGACAGAGACGGATGAGACGCAACTCTGCGGAGGCGCCCTGCGGCGACGGCTACGGCTGCGGTTCCCCACCCTGCTCCCGAAGATAGAGAGACACACAGAGAGGGAGGGAGAGAGAGAGAGAGGGAGAGAGAGAAAGAGAGGGGGGTGGGGGTAGAAAGAGAAAAACAAATGAGTCAGAAGTGCTAGATAGAGAAGGAAAACTTCTACCCTCATTGTCCTTCATGAGAGCAAAACCTGGATGGAGGGAGAGAGAGAGAGAGAGAGAGAGAGAGAGAGAGAGAGAGAGAGAAACAAATGAGTCAGAAGTGCTGGATAGAGAAGGAAAGTATTTACCCTCATTGTCCTTCATGAGAGCAAGAGGGATCAAAAAAACCTGGATGGAAGGAGAGAGAAAGAGAGAGAGAGAGAAAGGGAGAGAGAGAGAGAGAGAGAGAGAGAGAGAGAGAGAGAGAGAGAGAGAGAGAGAGAGAGAGAGAGAGAGAGAGAGTGGAATGAAGAAAAGGAGGCAAAAGAGGTCTAGAGGCCCGTGGGTGAGCCCAGCAAGTGAACACAGTCTGGGTGCGCCAGAGGGCTACAGGGTTCACTCCCTGAAGGACCCAGGATAAAAGCTTAGCCTAAAGTAGCGTAGCGTAGCAGCCAGCAAATAGCTACTACTGCTGGGCCTCTGAACTGAGATCAGCTCCCCTGAACAACCAAAGCCACTGGGGGCTCTCTCTCTCTCTCTCTCTCTCTCTCTCTCTCTCTCTCTCTCTCTCTCTCTCTCTCTCTCTCTCTCTCTCTCTTCGTCTCTTTGTCCTGTCCCCCCATCCGTCCCTCCCTGTCCCCCCGGTCACCACGTGACGCGTCCCTCCTTCTCTCCTTCCAGGGCATCGCCTGAGGAGATCCTCGATGTAGTTATCCTCAGATGCCCTAGCCTGGTTAATTTAAAGGTTAAAGACGGCGTTTAGCTGACTGGGAACTTCAGGCCTTGCTGGAGTTCAGACAACTCGAATTAGGCTCAAGGGGTGGGATGTCCTCCTCGCTCTCTCTCTCTCTCTCTCTCTCTCTCTCTCTCTCTCTCTCTCTCTCTCTCTCTCTCTATCTCCTTTGTACTTCCCTGCTTTTTTTCCCCCTGATGGTGTGTGTGTGTGTGTGTGTGTGTGTGTGTGTGTGTGTGTGTGTGTGTGTGTGATGGAGGTGTTGATGATGGGCAGGATTGTTTTCAGAGTGTGACAGAGAGGGTAATGTTTTTATGAATGACTAAGTAGGCTTTGGTGTGGAGAGAATGTTAATGGCGTACAATGTTTGGTGATAAAGTAAGATAATGCTTCTACTAAAGAGGTGTTGAACTCGCTCTCTTTCTTTCTTTCTCTCTCTCTCTCTTTCCTCCTCTCTTTTTTTCTTCCCTCTCTTAAGAGGCATAAGGCAGTAATTTCATTTTCTTCACAGACATTTGAAAACAGGTAAAATTTTTTCTCTCTTCTCCTCTCCTCTCCTCTGGGCTCCACGCAGGGGCGATGGGGAGCGTCTGCATTTTAATATTTATGGCCTGATATTCGCTGACAGGGTCCCTTTTTAGACAGCCCTCTCACAAGCTCACAAATGGAACTTTTTTTTTTTTTACCATTCAAGGAGATGGAGAAATATGTGCTGATTTCTCCTAAAAAAAAAAAAAGACGAGGTGGATAGAGGGTGGGGGGGGGGGGTTGGGGGTGTGTGTGTGGGGGGGGGGGGTGGGGGATGGGGGGTGTTTGATAAAAGGTGCAAGACACAGCCTACACTGGCGAGTGTGTGTGTGTGTGCATCGCCACAAGCAAACTGTCAAGTCTTTTCACTTCAAAACAATCCCTTGAGTGTGTGTCTGCCAAAAGAGATGAACACAGGTTTCCTGGCGTTTCCTGGCTGTCCCTGAATGTTCTAGAACATCGCTCTGCATTTGTGACACGCTCCTCTGCCGGAATCCCACGAGGAAAGCAAAAGGGAGGGGAAAAAAAAAGAATATTCTGAAAATTCCAAGAGAAAAATGCCTGTCAGTATGTATCATGAAGACATTGTTCCTTAATACACGGGCTTAATACAGGAAGGCAAATCCCCACCAGTGGCTTGGAGGAAAAGGGGGGCAGCCATTATTTCTGGGCAAACACTGCTCTCCTAATCTTTCCACACCACTGCTTTCTGACTGACTGTTATTTG
>JAODXP020000020.1:17134845-17144845 GCA_027497455.2 Sardinella longiceps
GGGCGTATGAGAGTGTTAGTGTGTGTGTGTTTGAGTGTGTGTGTATGTGTGTGTGTGAGTGTGTTTGAGACAACAAAATATCACTCAATTTTCTCGACACCCCAGCCTTGGTGTTGCATTCCTTCCTCAGCAGTTTGGAGCATGGAATACTGTGGCTAGCTACAGAACCCCAGAAAGGTCAGAGAAAGAGAGAGAGAGAGAGAGAGAGAGAGAGAGAGAGAGAGAGAGAGAGAGAGGGGGGGGGGGGTTTAGAAAGTCAGAGAGACAGAAACAAAATGAAAGAAAGAGACAGAGAGAGGAGAAAGTCAGAGAACAAAATGAAGGAAAAAAGAGAGGACAGGCAGAAAGTCAGAGAGACAGAAACAAAATGAAAGAAAGAGAGAGAGAGCCAGAGTGTAAGAGGGGACAGTCAAAAAGTCAGAAGCATAATGAAAGTAGAGAGAGAGGGACAGAGAGAGAGAGAGAGAGAGTCTGTGTGTGTGTGCGTGTGTGTGTGCAGGGCGTTGGCTGGCCGCTCGCTGGTCCAGCGAGCCGTCCCACGCTGCTTCGCCGTTAACCGAAAGCCGAGAGCCAGTGGGTCGGCCATCACCAGGGATCAGACGGCCAGCTGTGCGGCTGTCTGTCACTGTTCCGTCCGGCCCCGGCGGGAGAAACCTCAAATGGAGCCCTCCGTCAAAACATGTGCTGCCCACAACTGTCCACTAATCCCCCCTAAACGCCACTAAGTCACTTATTATTGCCCCACTGTGAGGTGATATTAAAGGGCCTTATTTGTGTTACTATATCTGTGTTGCTCTTGGCTACGCCGCCGGTCTAATTCCTGGTTTGTTTAATGTAGGTCAACATCTCATATTCCCCATTTCTCATTTCAGAGTGTGTTTATACGCCACGCAGCGGAGATCATCTTATGAAGTACAACATGCTTTTCACATAGCATACAATCTCTCTGTGTGTGTGTGTGTGTGTGTGTGTGTGTGTTTAAAAAAGAAAGAGGCACAGCAAAAATATTTCCATAGGAAAAAAATTTATTTATCAATATGCAATATCAGGGTCTCAAACTTGGCTCATGGGCCTCCCAGGGAGTTCCATAGTAACTTGTTATGAACGAATGTGGTATAAGCTATGTATGTATGTATGTATAGGTATGAGTATGCATGGGTGTGTATGTCTAGGGCAGTGTGTGTATGAGCGTGTGTGTGTGTGTGTGTGTGTGTGTGGGTATTTGTGTATGAGTGTCTGCATGTGTGTATGTGTGTGTGTGTGTGTGTGTATCTTTTAGTGAGAACGTAATAATCGATCATGGAGTAGTTTCTACAAAACACAAATGCACTGGGATCATGGCATACATGTACATCGAAAATAAAAATAATTATAATACTGAAATTTTAAAACAGAAATAAAAATTTAGAAGAAGGATAATAGTCATGTTTTTCTTTTTTTTCACAGAGGCCAGGAGTGAGTACGGCAAAGAGTGGGACACAGTGAACCAGAGAAACCTACAGAGAGAGAGAGAGAGAGGGATAGAGAGAGAGAGAGGGATAGAGAGAGGATAAAAGGAGAGAGAAAGAGAAAGGGAGTGCAGTGACGAAAAAGAGGCTACCTGTACAGGGATCTCACTCTTCATCACTTGAAACATTAAGTGTGTCAGCACTCTCAGAACACTTGTGCTAGCATTTACTTTGATGTGTGTGTGTGTGTGTGTGTGAGAGAGAGAGAGAGAGGCAGTGTGTGTGTGTGTGTGTGTGTGTGTGTGTGTGTGTGTGTGTGTGTGTGTGTGTGTGTGTGTGTGTGTGTGTAGAGGGGTGGAGTATTGTGTGGATCTAAACTTAAGAAGTGTTGAGTGAGTTAGCTAAGCTATGGCTAGCTTAGCGTTAGCCTTCCACCGCTCCCACCCCCCTGCGGTCTACTTCCTCTCTGGGGGAATAGTGACCGCAGTCAGACACTTGGACTATTGGCCACCATCAATAACACTAACCCTTGCCTTAGAGGCTTTCTAATTCTCATTAAACAGGGAAAACCTGGATAATATTGTGATAATCTGGACAGGTCAGACAAGGCTCTGCTTTCCCCCAGAGCAGTAGAGTGAGCAAGTGTGTGTTTGCTTCTGTGAGAATTTGTACCTGACGGTGTGTGTGTGTCTATGTGTGTGATTGTAGGCCAGAGTGTGAGTGTATACTCTATGAGAGGCTGCTTGCTCAGCTATGATTTGAATATTTTCGGGTTTTTTTTTCGTTTGTCTGGACCTCGTTTCCCCTCTCACTACCCATGTTGTGATTCTCTAGTCAGGCATTGGGTTCTCCAAGGACCATAACCCATCGGGCCCCCCCACCAAGGCCTTCTCTCTCCCCTGTGCGACGCAGCACAGAACAGCTAAAGCCATTCATGCTATTGTCATTAGCATTAGCATTAGCAATAGCATTAGCGGTGGGCTAGGAGGCTAAAGCTAAATCTCCACTGGGACCTGGGGTTGAGTGTGTGTGTCGCACAGCACGCAGTCTCTCCATGACGGCAGAAACGCTCGTGGTTCACTTCACCTCACCCTTGGACACTGAGAATACAGAAAGCCGACCAGGCAATGATGTCAGGCGATTTCAAATATGCTACCCAGCTTCAGAGAAAATGGATTAAACGTGTGGCGAAATGTGTGTGCTATTCTTTCTTTCTCTCTTTCTTTCTCGCTCTCGTTCGCTCACTGAGTAAATGTCCACTCGTTTCTTTTTCCCCACACACACACACACACACACACACAACACTTACACACACTCACACACCTCCATCTTCACATAAGAGAATGAAAGAAAGAGAAATGTCGGCGATGCTATGTGAACTGAACCATGTAATGCTTTTTTTTAGTCTTTTTTTCCTCTTCTTCAATCTTCCTCTCCCTCTAAAGTGTTCTATTGTGATAGCTGGCACTTCAGACCCTCATTCTACAGAATGTTTTTTTTTTTTCACCCAAGGAACCTAGTCTGTCCTATTAAAACAAAACAAAAAAGAAAAATATTTTGACATGTACAAAATGTCTTCTTCAAAAAAAGACATCTATTTACAAAATTTCTGCATTAAAAAAACCTAATTATATTTTCATAAATGGGGCTCTAATAAATGTAACTTCTTTTTAAATTTAACCTTTTTCACATACATTATTTACATTATTTTAGGCCTTGCCAACTAAAACATCAGAACAACAAAGAGAAAACAACAACAAAAACAACAATAAAAAAAAAGAAAAGAAAAGAAATAAATGCTAGAAGCAACTGAGGTGTATCACAAATGTGTGTGTGTGTGACCTCTCCGGTTAATATGCAGAGGTTTTTGCATCTGCATCCTACTCTGTTCATTATCAGGGTCATTATCTAACTGTGGGGCACACACACTCACACACACATACATATATATACACACACACACACACCCACACACACACACACAGAGTCACACGTGTACACCGCTAGAAATCCTGTTTGCAGTCACGTAGAAAAATAATTTTACAGGTGTACATGCACACGTACGCAAACAGCCCACTGCCAGAGGCTGCAATAGTTGTAGCTGTCAGTGTTTTCTTTTTGTAACGCCAGAACACTTCTGAAATGTGAACACATTGAGTCTGGGAGCGTTGCAGCTGGGCCCCCGACAACTGATTCAACGGTTTCTGACAGGATTAAAACCAAGGTAAATACGATAGATGACAAAAACCTACGGGGAGATTATTATGCGGTAAGAGAAAGACAATTGGATTCCCAGTTGTTTTAAAATGTGCCTGTAAGCTTTACAATTGCACCACTTTAGGATTCTGTGTAAGTATATGGAAGTGAATGGGGAGAACAATGTTATTTGAACATTCAAAAAAAAAAAAAAAACAAAGAGAGAAAAAAAGGAAAATAAAAATGCCATGTATAAATATTTGACAAGCACAACCGACAGTTTGTCCAGAAGAGGCCATATATCATAGAATACAGTATAAATTGCACAGATAGTCTACAATATGTGACACTATAGAGAGAGGACAGAGATATTGTGTGGAGACGCTTTTAAAAACAAGCACCTGAAGATACAAAAACAGCTGTTCTTGGTTTAACCATAGTGAGATTGAGCATTTTAATGAGTAACATTTTTTTTTTTTTTGTCTAAAATCCTAAACATAATTAAAATAACATAACAAGAAACAAACAAACAAACAAAAAATTTGAAACTTTGCACTTTTTGCTGGTGCTTACTTTGCCAGATGCTTTAAAAAGCCGGAATTTTCCAAAACCTACCCTGACAGCCTGACCAAAGAGCTAAAGCGCTTTCTTTCTTTCTTTCTTTCTTTTTTTTTCTTCTTCTTCTTCTTCTTTAAAAAAAAGTCCTATTCAAAGTGGCTTTAAATGGCATGGCTGTTCACATACACAATTGAATAACTTAATCTAAGACCATCACCCACATTAGAGAAGGAAGCAGGAGTACCATAAACACTACTTCTCCAGGAGCTTGCTCCCGTCTCCCGTCTCCTAGGAGACCAGGTGTGTGGTGTGGATGGGTAGGGGTGGGATGGGATGGGATTGGCTGGGATTAGCCGCTACTACGCTCTGCACGGAGCAGGGTGACGCCCCCCTAATCTGAAATGCGACCACATAATGTAAGTGGTGAAAGAGGACGTTGGAGAGAGAGAGAGTGAGAGAGATGGAAAGAGAGAAAGAGAGAGAGATGTAAGATGATGGAGAGAATGAGAGTGAGGGTGAGACTGAAAAAGAGAGAGAGAGATTAAGTGAGTTCGCTGAACTGATGTCGCCAACCAGAACAAGCACTATGTGTGTGTTCATGTGTGTGTCTGTGTGTGTGTGTGTGTGTGTGTGAGTACAATCGTGTATGTGTGTGTTCTTCTGCATAATACCAGATGGTGGATGGAACGAATAAAAAAAAAAAAGTGCAAGAGAAGAGAAGTTCATTGGAGGATAACAGTGAGAAGAGGTACAAGAAACTGGTGTGTGTGTGTGTGTGTGTGTGTGTGTGTGTGTGTGTGTGTGTGTGTTGATGAAGAAAGGCTGGGTGTTGGGGGGCTTAAGAAGAGGATGAGGAGTGTGTTTATAATAAAACAAAAACCCCCACAGTGAGAAAAAGCAGCACAATTACTAGCGTCTGATAAAAGCCTTTTGTTTGATAACAAATGAGTTATTTATACTAAAGAAAGGATGTGTGCTTTTAGCCTCTCATTTCTGCGCGCCACTCGTGAGCCTTTGAAAGAAGCCCCAGGTAAACAGTCATTAGCAGAAGAAATTATTCAGACGCCATTGCCTATGCTCATTACCGCCCCTCACACGCTTTCATATTCTCTCTATCTCGCACTCCTTTGCTCCCTCCCTCGTTCTCTCGCTCGCTCTCTCTCTCTCTCTGTGTGCCCGCTATCCAGTGGGGGGAAATTGTTATGATTATTATTATTTTTTATTTTTTTTTGCCTTGGTGTCTTTAGCGTTCGCTATTGCTTTTTTTCCCTGTCTCTCTTCTTCTTTCTTTTTTTTTTTTTTTGTCATACTCGCTCATTTTTTTTTTCATCTGTCTTTTGTTCGTTTTTTCCAGTCCTCAGGAAGCTGTGGCAGAGGGGGTTTGGGGGTGGGGGGGGGGGGGGGTGTTGGGGGTTTGGGGGGGTGTCCGGGGGTAAGAGGAAGAAGCTGGCTCCCACTTTTTCCACTCGCATCCTTCTCTCCTGAAACTCGTTTATTTTATGGAGATGGACAGAACATATGTTGGATTTTTCCCTCCTACAGCAAACCCCCCCCCCCCCCAACCTCTCTAGCCCCCCCACCCCCACCCATCTCCTCCCCCCCCATGACTAACCCTTATAGAATAGCCTGAAGGCCTCTCACTCTCCTCTCTTTTTTAAACAGGAGCCCTGTCCTCACTTCTCTCCTCCTCCTCCATCTCTCTCTATCTGTCCATTCCTACACGGAGGGCGAGAGAGAGGGGAGTGGACTGACCATTCTAATACCCCCCCATCCACCCCCACCCTCCATCAGACTCATGAGGGTGTCAGTGTGGTAGGGGTCAAAGGTGACTGCACCCTAGATAGCATCTAAATTGCTTCCACACGTTTGATTCTGCTCTGACAAATTTGATCTTGTTATTCTTGCTCACCGTGGGGAAAAAGCTGAGGCTAATTTAGGACACACACACACACACACACACACACACACACACACACACACACACACACACACACACTCCTTCTCTGTTTATCGTCAGACCTTTTCAGTCGTCATGATCTTTCAGCACTAATATAATGTGACCTGTTTGTCTTTCATTAACTCTCACTTTCTCCTGCACGCTTTCTCTCTCTCTCTCTCTCTCACACACACACACACACACACACACACACACACACACACACACACACACAGAGCCTTTCTCTGTAATTCTCTCTCCCTCTCTCTCTCTCTCTGTCTGTCTTTCCACTTCAGAGTGCATACCTTCCTAAGCATGTGAGAACAGGAGCGGTAGAGCAGAGACACAGAGGGTTGGGCCGTGTGTGTGTGTGTGTGTGTGTGTGTGTGTGTGTGTGTGTGTGTGTGTGTGTGTGTGTGTGTGTGTGTGTGTTCTCTGTGCAGGTATGCAGACTTGGCCTGATACAAAAGCATTACTGGCTAATGATATACTACCACTGTATGCAGCAGGGAACAGGGAGACCAACATCATCATCATCATCATCATCATCATCATCATCATCACTACCAGCGAGTGTTTAAGGATGAAGCATAGCGGAGTAAGAAACGGCACAGGACCATAAGACACCGGTGAGGAAGCAGAGAGCGACTAGAAAAAGGGTTGAGAGTGACTTGGGTGAGCGACTTTTTTCAAAAAACACCAAAACAATAAACAATAAACAACAACAATAACAACAACAAATAAGAAATAATCAAACCAAAACAAAAGCAAAGGAAAGGAGAGATTCCGGAACATGTCAGTGTGGGATAAAAGTCTGCTGGGTGGTGATGGTGGCAGGGTGGAGTGGTGGGTGTGGTTTGTGGGGGTGGGTGGGCGGGGTATGTGTGTTTATCATCATCATCATCATCATCATCATCATCAAAAAACTACGCCCATTTCCAGAGTTTCTGGCAGGGTGGGGGGGAAAAACATTTCTTTTACATTTTCTTCTTTGTGGAGAAGTCTGTGTGTACAAAGATTTCATTTTGTTTTTTTGTTTTGTTGTTTTTTTCCTGTGTGTTTATCCGTGTGTGTGTGTGTGTGTGTGTGTTTTTCCCCCAAAGTCACATGGGCTTTCGACATCCCCTGAAGCATTAGGTGTTAGCGGCACAGGCTAACATGCACACTCACGCTCAAACTGATCCACGGCCAGAGCCAGAGAGAGAGAGAGAGAGAGAAAGAGAGAGAGAGAGAGAGAGAGGGAGGGAGAGAGAAAAACACAAACAAAAGAGAAGAGGAGAGAAAAGAGAGTGATAAGTGAGTGAGTGAGTGAGTGAGAGAAAGAGAGCGAGAGAGAGAGTGTGATTAAGTGAGTGAGTGAGAGAGAGAGAGAACAGGTCAGCTTTATGTTTTTTTCTTCTAGTGTCCACAGAGAAGAGGTCAAGAGGGAGGTGTGAGAGCGGCCATTTTGGAGAGAAGACACAGAAGGCAGTCAGTGAAGCAGGGCAGAGGCCAGAGGAGGCAGTGAGCCCTGGTTAAACCCTCCGAATCTCTTCTCACACACTCCTCTCCCTCTTTTTTTTCTCTTCTTCTTTTTCTATCTCTCTTCCTCCTCTTCCTTTGCAGTTTTAGTCCGTGTTTTGCCCTCTCTTAGTGGAGTAGGTGCCGCTGCTAGCCCTTCCGCTCCCGGACATGAAACAAGCCTTTCATCGCACATCACACAGACTAGGTAGTGGGAGCAGCAGACGAAAAAAAAGTACAAGGAAGGTCAGGATTTGGGTACTCTCTCCTCTTCTCATCTCTTTCTCTCTCTCTCTCTCTCTCTGTTTTTTTTTTCTTTTTTCCCAGAGCTGTCCGTATTTAAATCCATCCATCCTTTTCTCTGCCTCGTCCTCTCTCTCTCTCTTTTTCTTTTTCTCTCTCTCTGTTTCCCTCTCTTCTTCTTCTTCTCTCATTCAGCCGCTTTCTTCACTCTTGTTCTCTCACCGTTTCCCTCCTCTCTCTCTCTCTCTCTCTCTCTCGTTCTCTCTCTTCTCTCGCTCTCAGACTTTGTAGTAGATGTTCGCCGGGCTCTGAGGGGGCATCTCTTGCACGATGTAGACGGGATGGCCGTAGTCGCCGCTCACTTTCTCGTAGTGCGGGCAGTAGTTGTTCTCGGTCGTCCGCAGCGGGATGATGATGTCGCTGGGTTCCGAGCCGGCTCCGCCCGCTTTGGGCGTGGCTAACGTGCTGAGCGACAGGGCGGTCCCGCGCGGCTGCGTGTGCTTGCGGCTACGCTTGCGGAGCTTGATGAGAAGCACGATGAGGATGATGATGATGAGGAGGAAGATGACGCAGCCGGCGCTGATGACGGCGAAGAGGGCCGGCTTGGAGTTGAAGAAGTTGTCCGAGTCGGAGTTGCTGTTGTTGTTGTCCTGGTTGATTGTGTCTACGGAGGAAAAGAGGAATAGCAGGAGTGATAGAACAGGAGAGAGAGAGAGAGAGAGAGAGAGAGAGAGAGAGAGAGAGAGAGAGAGAGAGAGAAAAGAGAGAGAAATAAACATCATCAGATACAAACTTTTTAAGATCAAAAATCATCATTAAGTGGATACATGCACATATATTAACATACACACAGACACACAGACACAGACACAGACACACACACACACACACACACACACACACACACACACACACACACACACACACACACACACACATACATTCAGTGGTTTCTTTCAAGTTCTCAATTCGAAACACACATCCACAGTCCCCCCTCACTTTGATGGCTGCACTAGCTGTCCAGCCAAGCATAAATCAAGTGACTGCGTCAGCACCAGTCCAACAGCTTTACAAAAAGGTTTTACGGGTCGACATTATGCATCCAATTACCCTGACAAGGGCACTTACTCGGGCAGTGTGTGTTAGTTTTAGCAAAGCAAAACACACACACACACACACACACACACACAGACACACACACACACACACACACACACACACACGTGATGAGTGTGGGAATCTGACTGGTAGACTTATCTGGTTTCTTTCAGTAGCAAGGACTTCAGCTGACTGCAGTTGATTCAATGGACTGTGTGTGTGTGTGTGTGTGTGTGTGTGTGTGTGTGTGTGTGTGTGTGTGTGTGTGTGTGTGTGTGTGTGTGTGTGTGTGTGTGTGTGTGTGTGTGTGTGTGTGTCTCCCGAGTAAGAGATAAATCAGGATTTCTGTGTCTGTGAGTTTAGCCATATGTTAACTCTCCAGTCGTGGAGAGACAAACTGTTTGGGGGGTATATCAGCAGCTGGTGAGCTGAAGAGAAACCACCAGTAAGCTCACACACACACACACACACACACACACACACACACACACACACACACACACACACACACACACACACACACACACACACACAAACGAAAGCCCAATTATAGGCCCATTCTTTTTGCTGTGTGGTCGTCTCTTTCCTGGCCAACTGTTCTATCCCTCTTTCTCTCTCTCCCTCTTCTCCCCCACCTCTCTCTCTCTCTTTCAAACACACACACACACACACACACACACACACACACACACACACACACACACACACACACACACCCTCTTCTTCTCTATTGTCTTTGCTCCTTTGTTATGTTCTCTTCTCTCTCTCTCTTCTCTCTCTCTCTCCATTCTTCCCTGGGTGGCATCTCTTCTTCCCTATTTCCTCTCCTGGAGAGAGAGATCTCCTCCACTCTCTTTCTCTCTCTCTCTCTCTCTCTCTCTCTCTCTCTCTCTCTCTCTCTCTCTCTCTCTCTCTCTCTGTCTCTGAGAGGATCATCTCTACCCTCCCTTTTCAACCTCCCCTTTCTTTTAGTCTGTCATACCACTCCCAGGCACTTACTCTCTCTTTCTCCTTTTCTTTT
>JAODXP020000020.1:17189845-17197345 GCA_027497455.2 Sardinella longiceps
TGTGTGTGTGTGTGTGTGTGTGTGTGTGTGTGTGTGTGTGTGTGTGTGTGTGTGTGTGAGTGGAGGGGGTTAGATAGTAGCGTGGGGGTAAGGGGGGTTGTAAGGGTTTAAGAAAAACAGCCTCGGTCTCCGTGGAGACAGGTCGGCCAGGGTGAACTTGATTATGGGATGGTGTCTGGGCGTCGTGGCCGGCGAGCCAAACTCACTCAAGCAGAACCGAACCAATGAGGCCCGCATGACTGGGCCTGACCTCTCTCTCTCTGTCTCTGCCCCTCTCTCTCCTTCTCTCCCTCCCTCCCTCCCTCTCTCTATCTCTACCCCCCCCCTCTCTCTCTCTCTCTCTCTCTCTCTCTCTCTCTCTCTCTCTGTGCCCTATAGAGCTGAAGAGAAAGATGGGGAGAACAGAAGGGGGAAAGGCGGCATGAACACACAGAGGTAAAGTACTTAAAGAGGGACAGCCCAGTGTCCAGTGTGTGTGTGTGTGTGTGTGTGTGTGTGTGTGTGTGTGTGTGTGTGTGTCGTGTGTGTGTGTGTGTGTGTGTGTGTGTGTGTAAGGCTTCAACTTCACGGGTCAAAGAATATCCTGCGGCCTCCCTTCTCTCTCTCTCTCTCTCTCTCTCTCTCTCTCTCTCTCTCTCTCTCTCAGTGAGGCTGACCTAAAGCAAATGTTTATGGAGCGTTATTGGGAGGTAATAGGTATGGATGGCAGCCTTTGTAAGGACAATTACTGCGGCCGGACACTAAACCAGCACAACCCTTCAGAAAGCCACCGCAGCATATATGGTACACCCACACACACACACACACACACACACACACACACACACACACACAGAGTATGCACACACATATACAGAAAAACATCTCTTTGTGCACACACACACACACACAAAAAAAAATATATATCTGTGCAGACACTCACACACACACTCTCACACACACATACACACACACTCTCACACACACATACACACACACTCAGACACTCTGACACAGACAGCTTTCTGTCTCCAAGTGGCTTGTTCAGTGCGGCTGTGTATTATTTTTTTTGTAGTTGTTGTTGTTGCTGCAGTTCAAAAAGTGTTTTAATCCAGAAGAGAATCCAATTGTGTGAGATTGTCTTAATGGCTGTAATATCCCTCTTCAGACTCCTCAGTCACAACTAAAGGCCACTAAAGCCTCTCTAACCCTCTCCTGTTCACAGTGCTGTTACACGGCCTGTGGCACCGCACCGCACCGCACACACATGCAGCACTGGAGTGGAGAAGAGTGGAGTGTAGAGTAATCTAGTATGCTGTAGTGTAGTGTGTTTTAGTGTAGTATAGAGTGTGGTGTAGTGTGTTGTAGTCGAGTGCAGTGTAGTGTAGTTTATTGAAGTATAGTTAAGTGTGTTATAGTGTAGTGTAGTGTAGTGTGTTGCAGTGTAGTGTAGTGTGTTGTAGTGTGTTGTAGTTTAGTTAAGTGTGTTGTAGTATAGCGTAGTATAGTATAGTGTGCTGTAGTGTAGTGTAGTGTAGTGTAGCATAGTATAGTATACTGTACTGTGTTGTAGTGTAGTGTTGTGTAGTGTAGTGTAGTATAGTGTACTGTGTTGTAATGTAGTGTAGTGTAGTGTATTGTAGCATAGTGCAGTGTAGTGTAGTGTAGTATAGTATAGTGTACTGTGTTGTAGTATAGTATAGTGTACTGTGTTGTAGTGTAATGTAGTGTAGTGCAGTGTAGTGTAGTGTACTGTGTTGTAGTGTACTGTGTTGTAGTGTAGTGTAGTGTAGTGTGGTCTGCCCAGGCTGACTCCAGGCAGGGGAGCGGAGAGCTGCACTCAGGACTCAGCTAATCTGAGCATTAGTCCAATGTGCTGACATTCTCCCACTGAGACCCCCCGACACAGCACACACACTCACCACGGAGAGAGAGAACGGGAATACACACACACACACACACATACACACACACACACACACACACACACACACACACAGACACAGACTCACACACACACAGTAGCCTAATCCACTCGAGGAATACACACACACAGATATGTACAAACACACACACAGAGACTCAACTACACACATCCCTATATGCATAAAAATGTTCTCTCTTTCTCTCTCTCTCTCTCTCTCTCTCTCTCTCTCTCTCTCTCTCTCTCTCTCTCTCTTTCTCTATCTCCCTCTCTCTGTCTATCTACACACCCACACACAACAAGCAGAAACACAAATGCTAACTAAATACTAAATTTATCTCTATGATAAAGAGAGAGAACACAAACATATTACACCAGTAATGGACCAGATAAACACACGTGCATACATGTGCACACACACACACACACACACACACACACACACACACACACACACACACGGTAATATATGGCGTTTAGGTCACGTAACCATTGTGTTAAGTAGAGCGTGTTACGGCTGGCTTTAGATCACAGAGAGGGCGGCAGATGGGCTGTTGAGACGCATGTGCCAAATCCCACCGCTCGCTCTCATAATTTCTGTGTGTGTGTGTGTGTGTGTGTGTGTGTGTGTGTGTGTGTGTGTGTGTGTGTGTGTGTGTGTGTCGCTCTCAGCCATGAGATAAACAATGGACCACACTAGAGAGAGACTACCACGGCTGGACGGACGGCCAGCTGACCAGCTGACCGCTGTACACAACACTGACCGCTCCATTCGCCCACAATCCGAACTGCTCCTTCTACAGACCCGACTACAGACAGAACTTGAAGGTCATTCTAGGTAATGTGAGAAGATGTTGATGATGTCACGTGTGACATGAGATGAAGTGTGGTGTGGGGTAAGTGCGTGATGTGTGTGACACACAAAAGAGTGTGTGTGTGTGTGTGTGTGTGTGTGTGTGTGTGTGTGTGTGTGTGTGTGTGTGTGTGTGTGTGTTTGTTGTGCGATGTGAAGTTTGATCTGGGTTGTGTGGGGTGCCACACATACAAGTGTGTGTGTGTGTGTGTGTGTGTGTGTGTGTGTGTGTGTGTGTGTGTGTGTGTGTGTGTGAGACGCAACATGAAGTATGATGTGGATTGCATGTGAAAAAAAAAAAACATCTCAGGTGAAGACTTACAGGTAATGTAGTAGTTCTCCATCCGCTTGAACTCCAGGCCCATGTAGTTGGGACTGAACTCCTGGAACTTGATGGTGAACTTGATGTCCTTCTCGGGCTTGTTGCAGTTGACCAGTACGTTGGGGTCCAGTACCGTGCTGCACGACTCCGCCTGCTCCTTCTTCACCAGGTAGAGCTTAAAGAACTCGTACGGCCGCTGGCTGTCGCCCTTGGGGCAAATGATGTCCAGTTTGTCTCCGATCTGTGGGTAGATCACCAACCCCTTCCCCGATACGAACCTGAAGGCAAAACAGAGACAAACAACAAAAAAAAGAGGTTAATAAAAATGATGGCTTGTTTTGCAATGTCTTGGTTATTAACGCCGAAAGCTAAACCAGATCACATAAAATGATAAAATATGACAGAACGTTTTTTTTCGGAAGAGACAATAAGCGTGAAGAGCTCTTACAAGCGAAAGGAACAAGGGCTCTTTTTGATTTACTTGATAGCAGACGACAGGCCGACGCAAATGTTTTGTCTGCTGTCATGGAAACAAATTAACTAAAGATTGATGAGCTCTCTTTGTGAGGAGGCGCTTTCTTTCTTTAACTCTGTGCTCATTTTCTGCTTCTAAGGAGAAAAATGAAATGAACATAAAATACACTCAGAAAAGAATGAAGGAGAGAGAGAGAGAGAGAGAGAGAGAGAGAGAGAGAGAGAGAGAGAGAGAGAGAGAGAGAGGGAAAGGGAGAAATACGAGATGAGAGACCAGATAAAAATGACGATCCAGAAGACGAAGGAGAATTGAGAGCCAAAACCATAAAGCTGCTGTCCACACGAAGAAGCAGGGGCAACGAGGATTTGCCTTCCATCTCTCTCTCTCTCTCTCTCTCTCTCTCTCTCTCTCTCTCTCTCTCTCTCTCTCTCTCTCTGTCCCTCTCTTTCAGCAGTGTAATTCAACATCAGCTGGCACGCACACACACTGTATTTATACACATCTCAAACTATTATCTCCGCCATTCCAGTAAGGAAACCTTTTCATTTCCTTTCCCATAAAACGCTTCCAAAGCCACAGGGACAGGGGCCCACAGAGAGGAGAAGACAGAATAGACCAGAGAAGAAGAGAGGAGAGGAGAGGAGAGGAGAGGAGAGGAGAGGAGAGGAGAGGAGAGAGGAGAGAAAAGAGGAGAGGAATGGAGCAAAACAGAAAGAGGAGTGCAGAGGAAAAGCAAGGAAAGAGAAGAAGAGAGAAGGAGAGGATAGGAGGAGATAGGAAATGAAAGGAGAAGAGAAGAGAAGAGAAGAGAAGAGAAGAGAGGAGAAGAGTTTGGGTGGGGGGGGAGTGGGGAAGGGAAGGGATAGGGAGAATGGGATGGAGAGGGGAGCGGAGCGGAGGGGAGGGGAGAGGGGGAGAAGAGCCGGAGTGTGCCCAGTGCCAGGCCACTCTCTCCGGGAGGCATCCTCCACCAGAGCTCCATGCCAAAGCTAAGAGGGAGAGAGGCTGGCCGGGCCAAACCGCCCCCTAAGCCTCCGGCTGTAAGGGAAATGGATCGTCATAATGCTGGAGCGAGAAAATGGTCCAGGGTAAGGGTAGGGTTGAGGGGTGTGTGTGTGTGTGTGTGTGTGTGTGTCTGTATGTGTGTGTGTGTGTGTGTGTGTGTGTGTGTGTGTGTGTGTGTGTGTGTGTGTGTGTGTGTGTGTGTGTGTGTGTGTGTGTGTGTGTGTGTGTGTGTGTGTGTGTGTGTGTGTGTGTGTGTGTGTGTGTGTGTGTGTGTGTGTGTGTTTAGTGTAAGGGGTTTTGGTTTAAAGCAACAACTTGCCCCTGCTGGCAGCCCCTGAACGTCTGTCTGTTTGTCCGTCTGTCTGTCTGTCTGACAGTCTGTCCGTCTCCCTCTTCCAACACTCAGCCAAAAATCACCATGTAGCAGCACCGTGTTTTTTCTAGCGCGACGAGCTCTCGGCGAGGACATTAACGGCACAGATGTCACGGTTCAGGTCGGGGATGGGCGAGTGGGTGGTGTGTGTGTGTGTGTGTGTGTGTGTGTGTGTGTGTGTGTGTGTGTGTGTGTTTGGCTGGCCCCAGAAGCCAGCCCTAGAGCTGAATATAGGGAAAGCCAGTCCAAAAGAGGCCAGGCAGTGCAGATCTATGTAAAGCCGCTTGGTGACAGCAAGACTAATGACAAAATCAGAGCCGTGGAAGATTACGGTGAGAAAATCTTGTTAGGAGAAAACACCACGGGAGAAATATATGTCTAAATATGAAGGATCCATTTTTCCAGGCCTTGTAAGAGACTACTGCCAAAAGACCCAAGGCTCAATTTCGGCTCTTTTTTTTCTCTCTCTCTCTCTCTGTGACTCCTTGAGATAAAATGGAGAATTAACTTTATGACACCTACTTTGAGAGCATGAGCATATTTGTATAGTTGGAAGTGGTTACCATATATACCGCAGGTGGTTATCAACACACACAAATATAAACATAGAAGAGAGAAACACACACACACACGCCTACACACACACTCATACATGCATGGCTATCAACAGCATAGACAAACAGTCCCAAATGAGTAGAGTGAACAAGTACAGTAAATAGCGCTCTCTCTCTCTCTCTCTCTCTCTCTCTCTCTCTCTCTCTCTCTCTCTCTCTCTCTCTCTCTCTCTCTCTCTCTCCCTCCCACTCTGAGAATGCATTGCAAACAGGCAGCTGTGTTCTTATCTAGATAACCTCCGCCATATCTAGGCTCAATTGGTTCTGCTATCGGCTCCAGGGGTGAGGCCCAGTGCTGGGAAACCTTTCCTCTTCCCCTCCCTTCTTCTCTTCTCCTCTTCTCCTCTCCTCTCTCCCCCTCTCTTCTCTTCCCCTCCCCTGTCCTCTCCTCTCTTCTCCTCTCCTCTTCTCGCCCCTCCTCTAGCCCCCTCTCCTCTCCTCTCTCCTTTCCTCTCCTCTGCTCTCCTTTCCTCCCATCCTGATTATTTTATCATTCCAACTCCGACTCCAACGCCCTGCCCTGCTCTAATTCAACAGCACTTATCCCTGCACACACACACACACACACACACACACACACACACACACACACACACACACACACACACACACACACGTACACACGTACACCATACATAGAGAAAGGGAGAGAGAGAAATAGAGAAAAAGAGAGAGAGAGAACTTCTGTTCTTCTCTGATAAGGCCATCTCTTAGGTCTGATGTCACAATCTCATTTCCAGCCTAGCTGATGAAAAACGGCAGATGAGGGTTTGCTTTGATCTTGTAAGCGTCAATCAAATCCGTGTGTGTGTGTGTGTGTGTGTGTGTGTGTGTGTGTGTGTGTGTGGCCTTACATGACATCACTCACTCCAACACACACACACACACACACACACACACACACACACACACACACACACACACACACACACTGCTGGCAAAGCAGATAGAGGATAGAAATCTGGTTTCTGGAGTCTCCTCCCTCCCTCCCTTCCTCCATGAATAAAAGGCCACATTATGCATCTCCCTCGTTAGACACAATTAGCAATTAACAGTCACTTAAGACCTCCCCTTTTAATGAATCCATTTACTTCAAGACCTACCCCACTGTCCATGCAAATATGCAAGTATGCATGCATGCGTGTGTGTGTGTGTGTGTGTGTGTGTGTGTGTGTGTGTGTGTGTGTGTGTGTGTGTGCGCGCCTGTGAGAAAACTAAAAAGATTTCTGCTCACTGGTTGTCAGTGTAGAATTTGTCAGATAACTGAACCTTTTGTCATATTAGCCTTTATTATTGAAGGGTGCCGATGTAAACCCTATGCGCACACACACACACACACACACACACACACACACACACACACACACACACACACACACACACACACACAGGCAGAATAAAAAGGCCAACCACTGGCACGTAGATTAGAACACAGACAGGCACTCAGAGGAACTAACACACGTTATGCTTTTTGACTTCAAGTCAAGCTGAGACAAAAAAAAAAAAAATATGTGACATTTTCAATCCTGTCTTTGACCTACTTTTAAGATTTTTCTCTTTTTCTCTTATTCCAGCAATACGCTTTCTCAGAAGCCTGGGAATATAACAAGCAGATCTCCTGCAACCGTTCCCCTCCTTTCTCTACCTTTGCTACAACACGGGGGGATAATGGCAGGCAAAAATTGGCCAAATTGAAGCAAAAAGTGAAATTGCAAGTGAGAGAGAGAAAAAAAAAGAGATGGCGTCCGTGGAGGCCATTATGCTAGAAGCGAATGAATCTGATCAGAGAGCCGCAGAAGCTTGTATAGGGAGTAATGGGGACTAAAATAGATCCGGGACTTTGATAAGTGCGGACCAAAGGGGTAGAGAAGGAACGGGGAGATGGATGGATGGATGGATGGATGGATGGGTGATCATGACGCACTCACCTCCAATGATAGGTCTTAATGACAGCT
>JAODXP020000020.1:17227345-17234845 GCA_027497455.2 Sardinella longiceps
CTTGGGTTTCTCGACACACTGCCTTCTCCCAGCCGTAGACCTTAAGCACATCGCCCGGGATAATGAGAGACAGATTTTCAATTAGCTCTTCATTGGAACTCCCCCTGAGAAATTAAAGCTTAACAGGTTTGCTCAATATCACTCCGTCAGATTACACTCCTGCTTCCGCCATCGAGCCTCGCGGCGGCAGCGGCCTGCACTCGACTCGACTCTTCTCGACTCGGACGCGGGGAGACTGACTTAAGAAAGAATCCCAACGCTATTTTCTTACCGAAAAATCCTCACGGAACGTTCGACATTACATACATTCCTCTGTGTACACCACTGGTTGTTTTTTTTATTTTTATTTATATATATAAAATATTTCAGGTCTTATAAAACAGAGTTTAAGTTAGCGGATATTACACTGCCTCATTAACTTTACAAATGGTCCCCTTATGTTGTGTAATGATTCGATTTTTTTTTTTTAACTAATGCCAATACAGATTCATTATTACAAGGATTTTATTACTTTTATTATGAAGCCAAAAATAATTTGTTCCGTAATTAAGAAATATAAAGCAATTATGTCTGACATCATATTTTTGACTTCATGATCTATTATTTCCTGAACTTTACTTTGATTCCGTTCTGTCTGTAGTCAATGTTTTTGTCTTTCCTTAGTTCATTTCCAAAACAGTTTTCAAGTAGCCGTATTAGCTCTGTGTATAAAGTTACTAACCCTTCACACATTATATCAGTGCACTGCATTTAACTTCAGCATCAGCACGCCCACAGAGCAATTTATATAATTATGCCATTTCAGTTGGCCTTCACCCCCAACTATAATAGAAAAGCCGCTTGTTGGAGATGTTTGTATATTTTACTTACAGTATGCTGAATTCACACAAGGGCGCTATCATTATGACAACTCTGGCTATGAATACAGGTCAGTGCAATTGGGAACCTAGCTTATAGTTTGTACAGTACATGTAAGCAACCATGTTCAATATTAAACCAATAATTTAAACCATTTGAGAATATCATTATTATTATTTTTTTTATTATTATTATTATTATAACAGAAATAAAGCAGGGTGAGAATCGCCTTGGAAAGCCAACTAAAACGTTTGAACCATGAATAAATCCATATTAGTGCAACTTTAAGTAAGTGTGTGAACTTTGCAAATTAAGTGTGAGACAAAAGACTGAAAGAGAGACAGACAGACAGAGAGAGAGAGAGAGAGAGAGAGAGAGAGAGAGAGAGAGAGAGAGAGAGAGAGAGAGAGAGCAAGACTGCGGACAGACCGCAGACGGATGGATGGACTGGTAGAGAGAGAGACAGACAGACAGACAGAAAGAGAGGGAGCAAGAGAGAGAGAGAGAGAGAGAGCGGGGCCGACGGGCCGGCCACTGTGTAAGTCTTCCAGTGGAAAGCGGGCTAAGCCTCTTTGCTGAGTGACTTAGTGGCGCAGAGCTCCATATGTCTGCCGTGGAGCCGGACTGGCCTTTAAGCCGCTTCCAGCCTTGCCTGCCTGCCTGCCTGCCTGCCTGCACCTCGCTCACAAAATCATTACGGCCCACTGGAATGCCTGCTATGCTTACCGACTAAGCATAGGGAGAGAGAGAAGGAGAGATGGAGTGTGTGTGTGTGTCTATGTGTGTGTGTGTGTGTGTGTGTGTGTGTGAGAGAGAGAGAGAGAGAGAAAACGCAAAGAGAAAGAAAAATCTCCCCTGTCCAAGCTTATTAAAAATACAGATCCAAGCACCTGACATAATGAGCTATATGCAGTCTCTACTTTTTTTTCCCCCGTCTCCATACTGAGCTCTTGCCAGTATACTGTACACCCAACTGTCTATGAATCCTGCCTATGTCTACAGTGAGACACTGCAACTTCCATTGCACATACAATACTCTCACAAATCATAAAATGGCTGCTAGTAGTCTGCAACTAGGCCACAGTTGAGTTCCATACAAAAGTTAGTTAGTCCTTCTCTGTCTGAGACAACAAGACCTCCGGCTCTTTCCAGACGAGCATTTGCACACAAGATTGTCCAATTGAAACCAACATATAAAAAGGCGAAATAGTTCAACGATGGAAAAAAGTACAGAATTCTTTATTTTCTCCACGAAAAATATTTTTTTGTCGCCGAGGAAACTCATAAGGATTGCCACTGTTTCTGGAAATACTCAAGCTAAATGAATCCAATTGAATAACACTCGCTCTCTATAATACATTTTCATGCGTTTATCACAAGATTTCTCCATCTAAATGAAGGACGAACTGTGGAAATACCTCTTTAGAAGCCTGACTGCCAGTCAGTCACTAAGACGTACTTTGAAACACACACACTCACACACACAAGCAAAGCAGTCTGTGGTGGGATAAGCAAACAAACATTAAGTTACTCGACAAAACAACCACCAACTGGTGTAAACCAACATAGGGTCTGTTTTCCCACCTGCTTTGCTTGGCAGGGCCACCGATGAATCCCTGAAGTGTGGCCCTAAAATGTTTACCCACGTGAACAAAGCCTGACTAATGTATTCATACGTCCATTAACAAAAACATGTTTCCCTATTTAAAGTTATTTGAGAAGAGTGTAGATTTAAAGCCAAAGTTTTTTTTTTCTCTCTCTCTCTCTCTCTCTCTTTCTCTAAAAATGTCCCATTGGGAAGTTATATTTCTACTTGGTAGAACCAAGCCTAGGTGTTTGAAGATCTATTTTAATTAAAGAATGTCTTGTTGGTATACATATTTTTTCTATACCTCAGGTATTCGAAGACCTTGTTTTCTTGACTTTTACTTCTTCAAAAGATTTATTGTTTTCTAAAAAATCGCATTCAATCTTAATTTACAATCTGCGCGCACAGGCCTGTTGTAACTAAATATAATTTGGATGATTTACCGGGAAATTACACAAACAATCTTAAGCCTACTAAATGACATGTTAAGTGTTCAGCAATAGTGCAAGATCCCTATCACGATGGAAGACAGACACATAACGTAATGCAAATGTTTAGGCCTCATAATTATTTCTGGGTTGTGCTAGTAGTGGAAAGACACCGAACTAAAGTATTTCTCGGCCTTGTGCGATTTTCACTATGGAATATAGTTGCAGCAAATAAGTTTCACAATATTGAATCTAGGTGTTAATTAAACTATATATCTAGGAAACTTAGATAAGAACTAGACACTTCCACAATAAGCAAAAAGACGTGTAATCTCCAACACACTGATAACATACAAAAGCGCATACATAGGCGTATCGACTACTCAAAAGACTTCAACAATTGTTCGACAAGGAATCTACTTTTATCAGTAGTGCTATTTTGAAGAACTCACAGTTGCGTAAGACAGGCCTACAGTTTAACTATTAACGTTATTTGAATCCAAAAGGAAAACTGTATGCATTGGTGTGTCCAGAATGGGATGCGTGGGCTATTTAACAGCATCTTCAATTCTTATTACATTTTTAATTATTATTACAACATTCAACAATGTCTATGCCATCATCTCACATTGCGCGCAATCATTTGTACCGTTTAGTCTGCAGGCACTGGAGCCTTACGAAGGTTCCACTACAGTAGCAGGCCGTGATATATGGCTACCGCTGGCCCCCAGTCCCTGATATGCTTAAATTCACATGGCAATGTCGTTTTAGTAGATGTGGGGTTTACCGAGCATTCCTATGCGCTTTAAAGTTCATTCACACAAATTACACAGAAATGTACTTGTCCATACACCACTCATGGGATGTATGAAAGACAAGCTGAAGTAGCTAAAATATGAATGTGATGGATGTGACGTTCCCACCAGGGAGAACGTGCGTGTGTGTGTGTGCTGGCCGTGCTCTCGTTACCCAGTTCGCCTACAGAAGCGGGAGCTGAGCTGAGCAGAGCACGAGCACCGCGGTATTCTCCTCCTCGCCAACCGGCGTTTAGTGGAGTTTCAAAGCCTAAACCCTCGTGCGGCCCCGAGTCAGGATGGCGTCTTTTTTTGCTGTGGCGACGTGTTTTGTTTCTAAATAAAAGCACATGGCAAGACAAGACTAAATAAATCTATATGCCGTATAGTGAGAATCAGACTTACCTGGAATTCTGTGAGCTCCATGTCACTGGCTCCAGTGATTTGGCTATAGGTAAAGCACATCTGCAAAGGATGGTCAAAATCCAGAGGTAATTCTTCCAACAGCTTCTACTCCCTGCCATGTTCAACTGATTTAGTGCAGCCCAGGAATTAAAGTCGTGATAGGAGCATTCAGATCAATGGCAAATCGCTGTTGTTGTCGCTCTCGTAGCTATCCAAAATCAACAGACGCGCATGTGGGTTATACGCGTTGACAGGTCGTCGCACAGTAGCTTGTGATTAGCATCGCTCGATGTAAACTCTGAAATCCTATTTTCTCTGGTTTGTGTCCCTCTTTGAAAACCGTCAGTTGTCCAGATGGACTGCTGGTGTGAGGGATTCGGTGGTTTCGCGGCGTTCCGTGCGATCAGGCGTCGCTACCTCCCTGTAAGGTGGCCAGTTATACGTGATGTTTTTATTTTATTCATCGATTAAGAAAGTTCTCAACAACACTGCCCTAGGAAAGGTCACGGTGTCCGGAGACCAGAGTATAGCTGAGACACTCACGACTCTCGTTAGAACCTGATGTTCTGCGCAGGAAGAGCAGCGTCTGAGCATAAAATGTAATGAGCATGGAAGAAACTAAACAGGAGTCTGTTGTGTCGTCCTTGTTAGAGCAAAAGATACTTGTCCAGATGGCACATAAGAAAATTGAGCTCGGCGGTTTTTTTTCTCTAATTCTTGACCACAACCAAGGAAGATTTATCCATCTCTCCACATCAGCTCCCAACACGCCATAAAAGTTGTTAATGTTCACGTCTGTCCAAAGTACTCCATCCAATGGTTTGAAATAAATATACACAGACAAAAAATCCCTGGATCGAACAGGCTACCGTTGGCTAATTGGGTATAATTCCTTTGCGGAGGTTTTCACGCAGTCGAAATATCTCACAACACTCTCCGCATCGGGCGCTGCAGAAACCAACTCATGTTCGAAGTCCGTGTTCCGCACGTTAATCCAAATGGTTTAGCAGATTCCGGCAACATCACGGGTTTGGTGAAGCAAACTCTCAATCCGTGGAGAAGAAGACAACGAGGAGAAGAACACTTCTAAAAAAGTTAGATATTGTGGCACTGTCCCGCCGATCGTTTATCGATGCGTTAACGGCAGTCTCAGCTCACACGGGCTATAGTCATTCGTTGACTGACATACGGTGATCCTATTCGCACACAGCGCTGTCGTGCGCAGCGCTCAGGCAAGCGAGGGACAGCCCCAGAACATGCACCAACCAATCACGACACATTTTCAAGGCTTCATCATAAAGTTGACCAGTCGCCCCCAGAACGGGTTCAAACTGCCACTGAGCGAATGACTTGAAGGCTGCCCAGCGTGTAGCCTTTGGCGTTGTCACGGCGTGGTCTGACTGAATTGAGATTGAAAATCACCATTAACACAGTTCTTTCTATATGACAGATAATTAAAATCCTTTATATTTCACGGATTCTTTAAAATCAGCCACTCCTAAAAGACAAGCCGGTCCGCCTATTCCCACCTGTTACACCCGGCTTTGTTTAGTGATATAATGACATTTGCAGACCCTAAGCAACCCGTTGTGCCACAGATTCCGTTCAGCTGGTTTCCTCGAGTTTCCTGTTTTCTTTCTGTCATTAAAATTCAGCTAGAGGCTTAATATTTTCGACAAAACATTGCTATTTATAATGTGGTTGTATACCCAAGGCTTATTAAACACAGTTGCGATAATATATTGTTTGAATACACTAAGATTGAGGATGGTAGAATATGGTAAGTGAAGAAAATGCATACCTAACTCGCCTTGACAATGAATTTCCCACAGAAAACCATTGACCGGTAGCCTACATAAATGTTGTCATTGTGTTTTCCAGAAGTCTATGATGCCCTCTATCGGTGATCATGGAAAGATTATTTGTGACTTGTCTGTTGCCTTTGATCCCCTGAGGAATATAAACGCCACGCTGTTGCCAAGTTTAAAATAACACATAAACAGCCTTTTTTCCCCTTTTCCCTAAGATTAGGTCTACATGAAATTCAACAGTTAGGCTGAAAGGCACTCTTAACACTGTAGGCTCGCCTATTATTTTTTTCATTTCATTGTAACAGGCCTATAACCAAGTTCTGCAGGAAGATACTGAAATAAATGGAAAACAAAGTTAAGTTAAATTTAGCCTATAGGTTAATTAACACAATTTAACTGTGTCGGTTTTGAGTTAGTACTATTAGCTAGAGCTATTGGTATTCGATGGCCACTTTGGTTTCTCAGCATTTCCATAAGGCTGTCAGTCAATCTGTCAGCCTTGGCGCGAAAAGGAATTTAGTAGTGCATGAAGCTGAGTAATGAATTATACGAATAGTTAATTCGCTAATTAGAATTTAGAATATTGCAAACGATGTTGTGTGCATACACAGATAATCTGGTTTAAACTGTGACTTTGGTCATGATTATGGCATTTCGACTTGAAACTCGACTTTTACTATTAATTCTGTGTTGGGCAGCCTATGCACGAATATTTCCCAATTAATAATAAACAGCTAGGCTATAAGCATATAACCACCAAATCCCATTTAATCTCATCTAGGATATAGCTTATTCTTCTGTACATTTACAGTATCGCTCTCTATATTCGTTGTTATATTTCAGGCCTGTGTAACTGGTTTGAGGCTTCAGGCTTGGGAAATCTCTCTCAACAAAACAAGTTTGATTAGTCGCGGTTGCGCCGGGTTCCTGTGGCAGGTGGTAGGCCCAAGCTGTCATAACAGCCCTCCCACTTCTGTCTCAGACTTCTACCTTTAGCATTTCAGTTTCACAGATGTTTGTGGGAAATTTTTCTCAGTCCAGGAGAAGACATCAAAATTATACCACTTCTCGTTTCAAATAATATAACAATTTCACACTTTGCGCCGTTTTTTTATCGGTGTTTTACAGTAAGAGCACTTGGGAGACAGACCACTGTATGCAATAGCCATTTGTCATTATTGTTTATTTTATATAAACAGGGTCGTGCACTTTGCGTCAAAGTTCTTATTGACCTTTTCATGGCAAGGAAGAGCGCATACGCTGTTAGCTATATTTAGATCGTCGCCTCAACTAGATGTTTGATTTGTGGCCTAGTTAAGGAAACGCTCCCAGCGCTACCCGAGTCTCCGAAGGAGAGTAGGTGGGAAGTACCGAACTACCAAGTCAGCTGCAGCAGCAGATAGACCGGCTAAGTCCTGTAGTAATGTGTCTTGCATTTGAAGGTACTCTTTTCCATTAGGCCTATATGATTCTTGAAATATAACTTAACGTGACTACACGTGCAGTTTTGGTGTAATTTACTGTAAATATATACAGTAAAATCAAAGTTTTTGGTACTGCACAAGAATTCCTTTTGAGGTCTTCTTGTGTTCTTTCCAGATGTCCAAAAATATTTT
>JAODXP020000020.1:17254845-17257345 GCA_027497455.2 Sardinella longiceps
CATCCTGAGCGCAGAGTAAACAAAGGCAACAACTGGACACAAGTCAGTAGCCTGGTCATACCCAGCCCTCTGTCTACGCTAGTCTTTGTAAACAGGTTCTTGGATATCAGTTATTGAGAAAAGATAGCTGGATGTACCTAAGTATTTTACTTCGCTTACTATACAACACTGGTTCCTCGGTCTACGCTTGTCTTTATAAAGAGGGTCTGGGAAATCAGCTATTGAGAAACGATTGCTGGATATACTTAAGTATTTTACTTCGTCACTGGTCCCTCTGTCTACGCTTCTCTTCGTAAACAGGGTCTGGGATATCAGCTATTAAGAATCAATTGCTGGATGTTGGAGATGTTTAAATTCAAAAAGATTGGATCAACCCTTGACTGATGACATATGATATTATTGCACTGCATTTCTACATGTAGTTTGCTGATTGGTTGAATAGGATGCAGTTAAGTTAAGTTAAGTTAAGTTAAGTTAAGTTAAACCAGCACCCAAAGATGTATAAACAGTGTGAGCTGAGCTCGCCTATTCTTACTAATCCAATAGGATGCATCCAATGCAAATGAGGCCGGAATCCCAAACGGAGTACAGGAGGGAGATGAAGATCAAGCAGAATTACGTAGGAGGGCTATGGCCAGGCTATACTAGGACACAAGTAGCAGTGCTGTGTTTCTAGTGCTAATGGGTGTTGATAGCCTAGAAATTGTGAGATTTAATCCTGGCTGCCACCATTTTGCCCTTGAGCAAAGCACTTAGGCTTTTAGCTTTAGGGGAGACTGGCCCTGGAGTAATTGATAGTTGACAAATGTAAGTCACTTTGGAAAAATGCCTCTGCTAAATGCACAAACAGATCTGTCGCAACAGGACAGGCAAACCAAGCAATTGGCTGGGGCCCTCATTGACTTATTATAATAGTTTAGTGTTTGTAATGTGTTTTTAATAAAATATGACTTTAGGCTAGAGTTAGACAACTGATTATTTCAGAACAAATAATTAACCTATATTGATGAAAGATGTTTCTGTGTGTCCTGTTTGCTTGGGGCCCCCTAAGAACCTTGAAACAGCCCTGTGCACAAACGTGAACAGAACTGTTGGAGGTAGTGTTAACAGCTGTGAAAGTTATTTACAGGTATGCGTGACTAGCTCAATAGAGTCAGCAGTCCAAAGACCGTCCTACACGTTTCAGTCATGCTATTTGCTAATTTAGTAAAAATGTCGGTTTAGACACGGCTTGGCCGAGCGCACCCAACACTTAATCCAAAGCAAAGGCTAATGGTGAAGTTGGAAAGGTCCATACGAGGGAGTGTGGTGGTCCCTGTCCTTTGTATCATATTTAAAGACTGTAGAAACATTTTAGATGTAAAAACACTAAATTGGTCGATAAAATATTGCTGTAGATATGAAATATTTTATCATACAGTATTTGAAAATATGTTGCAATCTTTACCATGTTTCTAGAGAGGTTGCTATCTGCAGTCTCTCTCTCTCTCTCTCTCTCTCTCTGTCTGTCTTTCTCTCCCCTGCTCTTCCTCCCTCTCTGTCTATCTATCTCTCCTGTCCAGACTGCTGTCTTACCACCAGTTTATGAGTCAGCCTCCCAGCAGCACCTCAGGTTACTCTGGGATGGGGCTTGTTATCAGATGATTTCTGGCGTGAGATTAACCTCTGGGAAGCCAAGAGGATGCAGACCTTGAATGGGAAATCTCCATTGGTGTGAGTCAGTGTGTGTGTGTGTGTGTGTGTGTGTGTGTGTGTGTGTGTGTGTGTGTGTGTGTGTGTGGGGTTGTATGTGTATGTGTGTTTGTGACGGTGCGTATGTGTGTGTGTGTGTGTGTGTTTATAAGGGTGTGAGTGTGTGTGTGTTTGTAAGGGTGTTTGTGTGCGTGCGTGTTTGTGTTTGTAAGGGTGTGGGGGTTTATGTGTGTGTAGGTGTATGTGTGTGTACGTGTGTGTGTGTGTGTGTGTGTGTGTGTGAGTAAGTGTCTGTGAGTGTCTAAGGGTGTGTTTGTAAATACTTCAGTGCACAGCAAGGCCAGCATGAGCGATGAAGTGCGAGCGAGGGATGATGAAGAGGAGAGAGGGAGGAGAAGGAGAGAGGGAGTAAGAGAAAAAGGAGGAGGAGGAGGAGGAGATGATTGAGGTATAGGGAGGACTGAGAGCTCCAGTCACCCTTAGAACAGAGGTCACTGTGCCATGCCCTCATACTGACCTCCTGATACAGCACTTTACACAAACACACACACACACACACACACATGTATGCACACACACACACACACACACACATACACATGTATGCACACACACACACACACACACACACACACACACATGCACATGTATGCACACACACACACACACCACACACACACACACATACACATGCACATGTATGCACACACACACACACACATACACACACACACACACACAAATATGTATTCACACACATATGTATTCACATACAGCCACACACACAGTGTGCACATACTTAGACATT
>JAODXP020000020.1:17262345-17264845 GCA_027497455.2 Sardinella longiceps
GACACGTGCCCAGCAGTAGGGAGTGGGCAGTAGGGAGTAGAGCAGGCCTGGGCAAACTAAGGCCCGGGGGCCACATGCGGTTACCTCACTCACGTCAGATCATGCGCTACGTAACTTTAAGGCACTTCCGCGCAATGATCTGATGTTGAAGCCCTTCAGAGCGATTTCAAGCCCAATATTTTCTAACCGAACCAATCAGGGCTGCTGGCTGCTGTAGAGGGTGTGACGTAGCGAAGAAGCAACCGTTTTGAATCCAACCAATCCAACAAACGTAACCAGCGTCATCGGTTGGTTTCGATGTGATTGGCTGAAGTGTACGTCAATTAAATTGATGGACAAGCCGTTTGTCCAGTTAGATTCAAGGATTTCTGGCTCCTGAAATAACTCGTCTATCATTGATCATCAGATGTTCGCGCATTAGCGCTACATCTGACGTGAGTGAGGTAACATGCGGCCCGTTGAGCTACTGTATTTAATCCAGCCTGTGGAGACTTGCCAAAATAGAATAATTTCTCATTTAGCCAAGGTGACTTAGATTATGGGATTGATTTAGCAAATTTGATGTATTCGTGAAATACAAATCCGTCCCTTTTAACTCTGCATGTTATCATGTAGTCTGAAGAAAGTGGGTTTACTGGTTTTAGACTTGCCAATTTACCAGCATCAACCGAGAGAGTAGGAAGTAGAGAGTAGGGAGTGAGGGAGTCGAGAGTGATGGAGTAGAGAGAGTAGGAAGTAGAGAGTGGGGAGTGAGGGAGTCGAGAGTGGGGAGTAGAGAGAGTAGGAAGTAGAGAGTGGGGAGTGAGGGAGTGGGGAGTGATGGAGTCGAGAGTGGGGAGTAGAGAGAGTAGGAAGTAGAGAGTGGGGAGTAGAGAGAGTGGGGAGTGAGGGAGTGGGGAGTGATGGAGTCGAGAGTGGGGAGTAGAGAGAGTAGGAAGTGGGGAGTATGGAGTATGCAGTGGCCTGCTGTCTCTGATGTCTGATGGCTGCGATTCACCTACCTGCCACCAACAGCCCAGCACACACACACACACACCTTAACTCCAAGGTTTTGTTTAGGCTTATCTGCCTATGAAATGATTTGTTTAGCCTTATCTATTTATCTATTCTTCAGTTAAACCAGGGGAGACTTTGTTCTCAAACACGTCATACATGCAAAGATGTTAAATACTGATAACACCCCCAGGTGTTCGTTTACATGTACAAAGTATTGTGCTGCAATATTAAAATGTTTCAGCCTGACAAATAATGATCAGAGTAAGTATGGCAATGTTAGAATATTTGGTAACTTTTTATTTTACAGCCTGTAAAGTACTGGGCTATGAGTAGGTTAAGATCGGCATAACAAAAAATGACCTAGGGGTAAATTATAGTGTACTTACTGCATAATAAGTATGCTGGAACTACATAAACCACATGGAAATTAGTTTGAGTTCTGTTTACATCACCCTGATTAGACTGGGTGTATCAGAAATCATGGAAATATCACATTTGAAATTGAATTGAAAGTGTTGCCTGTAGGTAATGGTAGGGCTATTTTCTTCTAAGACTCCTATGTAGCCTGATTGTTAACCCTCTTTTGTAAATCGCTTTGTATAAAAGCGTCTGCTAAATGGTAAATGGCTATTAATTGGTTCATTATAAATACATAAACAGCCTATAAACGGGGTGTAAAAAGCACAAAAGGCTTTTTTTTAAACTAATGTCTGCACTATAGGAGGGTGATGTTGGGCAGATTATGCAGATAACATTCACGTAATTTGTGTTATTCCAGCATACGTACTGTATGGAGTAAGCTTCTCCCTAAATCCCTAAATGCTTTTTGTTCTGTCGTTCTTATCTACTCCTTATACCCAGTACCTCACAGGGTGTAAAATAAAGTGATACAGACTATTTTGGCATATTTTTGTACCTGTTACACAAATCTTTTAAATCTGTGTTGGCATAATTAACCACGCATAACGTCAGAACAATGTTCTGTACCAGAAATGAAAATAACCCTGACAAAATTTTAATTACATTTTACGAGTGTGTGTTTGTGTGTGTGTGTGTGTGTGTGTGTGTGTGTGTGTGTGTGTGTGTGTGTGTGTGTGTGTGTGAGTGAGTGGCTTTTTAAAGTTTCTAAAGCTTTCTCCATCACAAGGTCCTAATGTGTGAAAATATCAGTGTGGAACTTGGAGACTTGTTTACCCAAACAGATGGAGCGTTGAACACCACAAACATCTGTTGCCATGGTAAACATGGAGGTGTCATTAAACGGACTCTGTAGTGCCGACAAGACGAGTGAGACGAAGATGACATAAGACCTGCTACCAATTTACTCCGGCTAAAGCTGTTGTTTTACTATCTTTAATTTGCCTTCCCGCATCCATTTCTGATGCATTATGCACAACAAATAAGGATGAAATATATTCATTTAGAACCTTCTGCATTTGAAAACTCCACATTTCAGTACATACATATTTTAGTGCCTGGTAGACATGTAGAAACATTATATATC
>JAODXP020000020.1:17284845-17312634 GCA_027497455.2 Sardinella longiceps
CCCTCTCTCTCACACTCATTCTCGCACTCACTCACACATGCACGCACTATATCTCTCTCTTTCTTCCCCCCCCTCTCTCTCTATCACTCTCTCTCTTTCCCTCTCTCCCCGCACCTCTCTTCCTCTATCTCACTTATTCTCGCACGCACACACGCACCCCTCTCTCTCTCTCTCTCTCTCCCTCCATCCGTCTTTCCTCCTCCTGTGTTTGAAAGGTGGATCACCTCTCTCCCTCTCTCTCTATCCCTCTTTCCCTCTCTCCCCGCACCTCTCTTTCTCTGTCTCACTTATTCTTGCACGCACACACGCTGCTCTCTCTCTCTCCCTCTCTATCTATCCTTCTTTCCCTCTCTCCCCGCACCTCTCTTTCACTTCGTCTTGCACGCACACACGCACCTCTCTCTCTCCCTCTCTCTCTCCATCCCTCCCTCCCTCCATCCCTCTCTCCTCCTGTGTTTGAAAGGTGGATCTCAGGCCATCGCTCACAGCACATGTTAGCTCAGCTGAGCTGGGCTGTCCATCCGGGGAGACAGATGACTGAAGGGTGCCAGAGGTGACGGCTTTGGCTCCGGATCTGGACTTTGTTAGGTCACATACCTACACACACACATGCACACCACACACACACACACACACACACACACACACACACACACACACACACACACACATGCATGCACACAAACACATGCTACCATACACACTATATGCACACTCCAAAAGGAACGCAGGCAGATGCGTGCGTACACCCACAGAAATACGCACAAAGATACACTGGATTTTTGTTCCTCACTTTTGCACACACACACAAACACATAGCCTACACACACACACACACACACACACACACACACACACACACACACACACTCAAAAATGCCTGCACGCATATGTGTGCAAACACCTACAAAAACATGCACAAAGACACAACTATTCTTTCTCACTCACTTTTGTACACACATACACACGCAGGCACACACACACACACACACACACACACTCACTCAACCACACACACTCAGTCACTTACACACACACACACACACACACTCACTCACTCTCTCACAGACACACACTGTTTGTTCTGTGCAGTAGCAGGAGGGTGCTAAACTGCACCAGTTCACCACTTGAACAGAGACAGACACACATACACACACACACACACACACACACACACACACACACACACACACGCTGCAGCCTGAGATGCCTTGTCCTCCCCTGAACCCAAACCCATCCACATCCAGCCCTGCAGCACAGTAGAGCGCTCTTTATCATCTCTAGGCCTTTTAACACAGCATGGCACATGAAGGGGCGTTGGAATCACAACACACACACACACACACACTCACTTACACACACACATACCACACACACACACACACCACTCTCACTTACACACACACCACTCTCACTTACACACACACACACAACACACACACATACACACACACACACACACACACACACACAACACGCACGCACACACAGACACACACACACAACCCCTCCTTTCACTCTCTTTCTTAAATGTGTGTTTATTCTAGTGGGGAAACTCATGCCATGACTGATGAGATCTCATTTTGGTGGAGAGGCATGTGTTCACATCTAGCATTTGCTTTCCTCTTTCTCCCTCTTCTTCTTCTTCTCCCTCCCTTCTTCCTTCTTCTTCTCCCTCCCTTCATCTCCCTTTCTCTCTGTAACGCACTCATTCATCTAGCCCCTTGTTATTCTTGCTAATTTTTCATGTTTAGTTAAAGGATCGCTTTTTTGTGGAGGTGAATTCCCTCACTCGCCCCCGCCACACACACACACACACACACACACACACTCCTTCCCTCTCCCTCTCTCTATTCCTTCTTAATCCTTCTGATTGCGGAAAGATTGATTTCAGTGCCCCGCTGCTTGACTGGAAGGGTACTGCCTCATCCTCCCCTCCCTCCCTTCCATCCTTCCACCCTTTTTATTTCTATTGCTCCTCAACAGTGAGGCCTGTCCTTCTCACAGAGACTCCCAGGCTTCAGACATACCAAAGAAATGGACAGACAGACTCCTTTTTCTTCTTCTTCATCAACTTTTCTTCTTCTTCTTCTTCTTCTTCTTCTTCTTCTTCTTCTTTTTTTGTCTTTCCTTTCTTTCATTTTTAGACTGTTTCGGTTAGCCTATCTCTCCCAAAGGAGAAAACAAACTTCCTTCTCAAGTGATTATATGTCAGCAAAAACCACGCCATCCCATCCACGTCTTCAGCATTTTAAGGCCTCACAATGCGGCTGAGAGAGAGAAATACTGTGAGAATGAGTTTATATATATATATTGAAAAAACACAAGACTTTTTCTCTTTAACCCATCTCTTCTCTCTTAATTGGCTCATTTAAAAGTTAGCAGAGTAATATTTTTTTAATGGGGCATATATTGGGTGATTTTTTTTACTGAAGGAAGGGGATTGAAATAGCTCATTTAGAAAGAAAAACAGTTGAGGGAGAAAGGGGCCTGCTTAATTTGGTGGTCCCTCAGCAATATCACTTTCATCAGAGGGACTCTGAACATTCAATTGGTGCCTCTCCACTTCTGCTCATGTTTTCTAGCTGCAATGAGTGTGTGTGTGAGAGTGTATGTGTGTGTGTGTGTGTGTGTGTGTGTGTGTGTGTGTGTGAGAGAGAGAGAGTCTGTGTGTGTGTTTGTGTGTGTGTGAACGTGTGTGAGAGTCTGTGTGTGTGTGTGTGTGTGTGTGAGAGAGCCTGTGTGTGTGTGTGTGTGTGTGTGTGTGTGTGTGTGCGTGTGTGTGAAACATAGAGACCCAAGAAGCATGGTAAGCATATCATTAAAGTATTCTCCCCAATCTTAAGGGGAAACGAGACACGGTGCCTTAGTGTAAACATGAGTGATCTTCTGAAGCCCAGTCTGTTTCTTATAATGGCCTGCAGCGTTGAGCTGATGTGTTTGTGTACATGTGCATGTATATCACTCTGTCTCTCTCTCACACACACACACACACACACACACACACACACACACACACACACACACACACACAGTCACACACAAACACATATACATGTACATGTATATCCCCAACAGACTGTGTTTGCTCCCACGGGCTCCGCTACATATAGACGCTATAGTGGAGATGTGAAGTGTGTCGTCGGGCTTTTGCAGCAGCGTGATCATATTCAGCAGCCATCAGTCTCAGCACTTGCTGCTTGATTGCAAATTGCACACAGTGATTCTTTTAGATCCCTTTCAAGCTCTCCTGCGTAAACAGACACGCCTACATACTCTTCTATGCATCAACACTATAGATGGAGTAAATGTTATACATAAAAAAGAGTCAAATTTAAAATCTAAATATTTGTCTTGTTCTTCCATTCATTCTACATACTCTTCTGTGCATCCATAATGTAGATGTATGTAATATATAGCCTATTATGTACTATTTATGATTTATATGTACTATGTACTATTCCTGTACTACTCATTTTCAACAAAGTTCAGTAAATACATACCTGAAAATACTGTTGTTATGTAGGCCTATCAACATTAGAACTGTAATAAATATTATGTTTAAAAAAGGAGTTGAATTTAATATTTAAATCTTTGTCTCATTCTTCTATTCATTTTCAACAAAGCTCTATTATGTTTAAAAAAAGGAGTTGAATTTAATATTTAAATCTTTGTCTCATTCTTCTATTCATTTTCAACAAAGCTCTATTATGTTTAAAAAAGGAGTTGAATTTAATATTTAAATCTTTGTCTCATTCTTCTATTCATTTTCAACAAAGCTCTGTAAATAAATGACTCAATATACTGTTATTATCTTTGCACAGTAGAAATGTAGTGAATATTATGCAACAAATGAAGTAAAAATTAAACAGTCATCTATAATTAACCTACTGTATATATCTTGTTCTATTATTCATTTTCAGCTATCTTCTGTACATGCACATGTAGGAATGAAACATCAACAAACTGGGTCATTTAACCTACAGTATAAATTTTGGAAACCTATAAATATCTTGTTTGTTTATTGATATTGTCAAGAAAACTCAGTGCATGAAAGCACACACACTACAGATAAGAAGCCATTTACTATGTAAATATCAGATGAGCTGGTATAATGCACAGACAAAAGCCTAACAGTGATGTTTTTGGAAGAGGAATTTTTGTACTTTTGTGGGTGTAGAAATGTGGATTTTGCCTGATGGTGGAGTTCATATTGAGATGTCTCGCCTCTCTGTCCAAAACAAGAACCAGATGTGCATGTCTGGGAGAGTGTGTGTGTCTGTCGACAGTGTCTGTATGTGTGTGTGTGTGTGTGTGTGTGTGTGTGTGTGTGTGTGTGTGTTTGTGTGTGAACAGCTTTTTTCATCTGTATGTGTCAGTCAGTGTATGTGTGCTTATGCATGAGAATATGTGTGTGTGTGTGTGTGTGTGTGTGTGTGTGTGTGTGTATGTGTGAACAGCTTTTTTCATCTGTAGGCCTATGTGTCAGTTCAGTGTATATGTGCCTGCACATGAGAATGTATGTGTGTGTGTGTGTGTGTGTGTGTGTGTGTGTGTGTGTGTGTGTGTGTGTGTGTGTGTGTGTGTGTGTCTATCCTCACACCCCATCACGCTTGCAGACGTGACTCCTTCATTTCCTGTGTCTTGGTGTGCCTCCAGGCCCAGCAGGTCTGATGGCGGGGGTGCAGGCACTGAGCTAGACCCGAGACCCGGTCACAGCAGCAGGCCTCTGGTCAGGCAGCACCGCACAGCCCAGCATGGCTCAGCACTGCCCAGCACGGGCCCTTCACCTCTGCAGCAGCCACTGCCACACAGCAAGGGCCTGAGCCTGGATGACAGGAACAGAGAGATGAGAGGGGGGTGTGGGGGAGAGAGAGAGAGAGAGAGAGAGAGAGAGAGAGAGAGAGAGAGAGAGAGAGAGAGAGAGAGAGAGAGAGAGAGTGAGAGAGGGCTGGGGTGGATGCAGTGATGTGATTCCCATAATGGTCTGAAAGAGTGCACACTCACTTTGTCTTTCCCTTACACATGCACACATACACGTGCATACATGCACTAAAACACACACACACACGCGCACACACACACTCACACACATGCATACATGCACTCAAACACACACACAGACACACAGACACATTCACTCATACATGCACACACACACACACAGACACCCACTGACACTTTTTGTGACACACCTTGCCCCGCCGGATGTAATATTGGATTTGTCAAGAGGAATTATCGTTATTATTCTTACGCCGCTGCCAAGGAAATGATGTCCAGAGAGAGTGTGTGTTCAGTCAAGGCTCGTCCGAGCAACAGAAAGCCCTTATTGTGCCTGAGTTTCTGACCTCAACCGAGTCCAAAAAGCAGACTTTTCACCCACATCCAGCTCCAGCTCAAGCAAGCAAGTAAGCAACCAGGCACATTCCTTAGGCCACTAAAAGAAGGAGGGGAAAAAAAAACGCACCCAAACCGCTGCAATGTAAAACAACAAGTTCTGTTTTTGTTTCCCCACTTTGAAAATCAACAGACAAACCAGCCGTTGTTTTAACGGTGCGAGTGCCTGTTTTTTCTATCTTTATTTCTTTCTATGTGTGTGTGTGTGTGTGTGCGCGCTTTTTTTTCTGTCTTTTTTTTTTTTTTTGCGAGGAGGGAGGGCTGATTTTACGAGCCGCTTGATTCTGCTCACGACGGAGGAGCCCTTTAACATCATTACTGTTGACTTTGGAAATTACATTTCTCCCTCCACGCAACGCAAACTTGTGAGAAATAGAGACAATCTCAGGCGCTTCCAGAGTCAATTTACTTATTTCACAAAGAGACAAAAAAAGCCCTTCTCTTGCCAATGACTTTTGAAATTATATTTCACCGAGCAGGAGAGAGAGAGAGAGTGAGAGAGAGAGAGAGAGAGAGAGAGAGAGAGAGAGAGAGAGAGAGAGAGAGAGAGAGATGGAGAGGTGAGGAATGAGAGAGAGAGAGAGAGAGAGAGAGGGAGGTGGGGAATGAGAGAGAAAGAGAGAGATGGAGAGAGAGAGAGAGGTGTGGAATGAGGAATGAGAGAGAGAGAGAGAAAGTAGTCTGTTCTGCACGCAAAGTCATTTAGACAACTGTTTATTAGGCTCTCTCTGAAAGTCGATCAGACAGTCTGTGAATGAACCGAACCCAGCCTATAAAGGAGACATAATGGTTTCCATAGAACTGTCAGTAGGCCCACAACATTTAAACTCATTACCAGCTTTTTAATTTACGCACAGACATTTTCTTGATACTATTTTACCACTTCAATTTTGCACAGGTTTTTATGTTCCGATTTCCCCCCCTCCTCCTCCGTCACGCAGTTTTATATTGGCAAGCTCTGATCTTGTTGCAGGGCCATGTACTGTATGTCAGTCGGGGTATAAATCAGATTTTAGAGGGGCATTGTTGACATGGGACACAAAATAGCATTCCAATGCCAACTACAACTATCACTAACTGAGACTGGTGTAATGTAATGTAATATGACATACAGTAATGACAGCAGTGGCATCTTCCCCGTAAAACATTGGCTACTCACAGATATGTGTGCAGACTTACATTATGCTCTGTGCTCTCTCTCTCTCTCTCACACACACACACACACACACACACACACACACACACACACACACACACACAATATGCAGACACATACACACACCTAACTAAATCTTGAGAAAATGACTGTGAAACACTAACAAAGTAACGTCATCTTCCTTAGGGCCAAAATGCCTGTCATCTCTGGTGACCTTACCATTAAATGTTCTCATAAAGTCTTAATAAGTAAACTTTGGACGTTGGGAAATAATATTTGATATGTGTGTGTGTGTGTGTGTGTGTGTGTGTGTGTGTGTGTGTGTGTGTGTGTGAGAGAGAGAGAGAGAGAGAGAGAGAGAGAGAGAGAGAGAGAGAGAGAGAGAGCGTAATTTACTGTAGGTGCATGTGTGCGGGTGTGTGTGTACAATGTATGTTCATGTAGGCCTAAGTGTATGTGAGTGTGTACATGCATATGTGGTTATGCGTATCCGTGTGTGTGTGTGTGTGTGTGTGTGTGTGTGTGTGTGTGTGTGTGATGTGTGTGTGTGTGTGTGTGTGTGTGTGTGTGTGTGTGTGTGTGTGTGTGTGTGTGTGTGTGCATGTGTGGGTGGGTGGATTTGGATGTTCTCTGTGTCACTGAATAGGCCTACTCTAAATCACCCAGCGACCATCAACCCCTGTTATTCCCCCTATCACTGCCATCTGCCTTCATCTTACATTGTGGCTTTTGCTTGTCTTGTCAGCCTGCTCCGCTGCAAAAACAACACAGAGGGAGGGAGAGAGAGAGAGAGAGAGAGAGAGAGAGAGAGAGAGAGAGAGAGAGAGAGAGAGAGAGAGAGAGAGAGAAGCGGAGGAGTTCTCCCTCTCTTCTCTTCACGAAGGATGTTTATTTTTGCCATGCTCAGCATGTGTCCTAACCTCTGCCCCCCCCCACTCTCCATACTCTTTTGCTTGGGGTTAAAGGGGACTTCTTGTCAAGTGTGTTCTCTCTCATCTTTCCTTCACAGCCTGCACACACACACACACACACACACACACACACACACACACACACACACACACACACACACACACACACACACACACACACTCACTCACACACACACACACACACACACACACACACACACACACACACACACACACACACACATTCACTCACTCACTCACACACACACACACACACACACACACACACACACACACACACACACACACACACACACACACACACACACACACACACACACACACACAGGGGAGGTAGGGCCATCAACCCAGACAAGTTTCTTTCTTTTGCTAGTGCAATAGTGTATGCTGGTCTTTTTATGTTTTTTATTTTTGTTTGTTTGTTTTGTTTTTGTAAATCATATATTTATTTTTTATTGCAATCAGCTAAACAACTAGGACTGCTCCCAGACAAGTTTCTTTCTTTTGTTAGTGCAACATATTTTTGTTTTAATTTTTTAGCAAGTTCATTGTTTTTTTTATTTTACAATAAATGTTTTATATCACAAGAAACTTCCTTGACAACCTCCAGCACAATCTATAACAATTTTATTATGTAAACAGGATTTAAATTCCTAATCCATGGTGTAGCCTACAAGTAGAACAAATTACCTGTATGACTGTTTTAATTTGGTTGTCAGCATAATTTGATGATGATTAAATATGATTATGAGTTCATAATTATATGCATATGTGTACATATGTATGTGATGTATGTCCACAAGCAAATGAAATGTATTCCATAATTATTATGATACAATGGCAAACGTCAAATTCCCTCGGACCAAATCCTGAGCTATGACTGTTAAATACCAAAAAAAAAGGTACTCTAAGCACCGTTCTGAAAGCATCTGTACATTCATTCTCACAGAGTGCCATGTGCTCCAAGCACAGCACAGCACAGCACAGCACAGCCCAGCACAGCACAGCTTCAGCGGCAGGTCTGCTATCAAATGAGGCCGTGTATAAATACTCCTAATTACAGCGGGGCTCTTTGATTCCAGGGGGCTAGTCCAGGCTTTAATTATTTTTGGCTCCTCTTTGTGAAATTTGGCTGCATGTGTCCCTGGTGTGGATCCCACTCTGAAATACAAGACGCCTTAGAGAGGAGAGAGAGAGAGAGAGAGAGAGGGGGATGAGAACTGGGGAGAGAGAGAGAGAGAGGGGGGGGGGGGAGAGGGAGGGATGAGACCTGGAGTGAGAGAAAGAGAGAAAGGGGGGGGGTGAGACCTGGAGAGAAAGAGAGAGAGAGAGAGAGAGAGAGAGAGAGAGAGAGAGAGAGAGAGAGAGAGAGAGAGGTGGGGAATGAGAGAGAGAGAGATGGAGAGAGAGAGAGAGGTGGGGAATGAGAGAGAGAGAGAGAGAGAGAGAGACCTGGAGAGAGAAAGAGAGATGTGACCTGAAGAGACAGAGATAGAGTGAAATGTGAAATACATGGCAGAGGAATAGATACAGACAGGCCAGGCAGGAGGGAGGGATGGAAGGAGAGAGGCAGATGGATAGAGAGATACAGATAGACAGAATCAGAACAAGAGAGAGAGGGAGGGAGAGAGAGAAAGAGATATCCAACCTTATTGATTCCCCAGCTCAGTCAGCCCTGCACAGCTCAGCTCAGCTCTGCCCCATCCAGAAACACCAGATAAGAGGCCTGATTGCGGCCGGGCTCTGGCCATCCGAGAGAAAGCTGGAGAGCGTGCTCCTCTTGAAAGGTCACCAAAACCACAGGAATGTTCCAATGGCTCTTTGCTGAAAGAACCCAAAGAACACATTTAACTTGGCCGCACACACACACCTGAGCAAGCACACACACACACACACACACACACACACACACACACATTCTGAGGATAAGGAGGCTGCTTTTTCGCCAATGTGTGTCATACCGTCTCACTGCCGGCCGGCGGGGGTAAGTTGCAGGCCAGCGACTGAAGCAAGCGCCCACGCAGACCAGAGCAGAGCAGAGCACTCTTGTATTTACTGACTGTTTTATGTTCTGTGTGGCGCTGCGGTCACATGCATATGTGCAAATCACAATAAAAGTTGAACTGACTCAACTTGCTTGACTAGAAGTGACATGATCGCATTAACTTTGGCCATGGAAATGGCAGTAATGAACAGCAGGGAGCTGACTGACGGACAGACTAATGGGCAGTAAGATGAATGGGGTTTTAATCAGGTGGTGAATGGACGAGGGCTCCATCCAGCAGTCCTGTTTTATGAGGGGGAAAAACATGAAACCTCAGGCGGTGACAAAGAATTACATTCTTGGGTTAGAACCGTAGGTGGAACTCTTGGGTTAGAACTACTGTTGGGTCAGAGCTGTAGGTGGTACTCTGGGTTAGAACTGTAGGTGGTACTCTGGGTCAGAACTGAGTGGTAATTTTGGGTTAGAAGTAGGTGGTACTCTTGGGTCAGAACCGTAGGTGCTCTAGGTTAGAACCGTAGGTGGTACTCTTGGGTTAGAAATAGGTGGTACTCTTGGGTCAGAACCGTAGGTACTCTAGGTTAGAACCGTAGGTGGTACTCTTGGGTTAGAACTAGGTGGTACTCTTGGGTCAGAACTGGGTGGTACTCTTGAGATTACAACTAGGTGGTACTGTTGGGTCAGAACAGTTGGCACTCTGGTTTAGAACTGAAGGTGGGACTCTTGGGTTAGAACTGTAGGTGGTACTCATGGATTAGAACCGTGGGTGTTACGTTTGGGTCAGAATTGGGTGGTAGTCTTGGGTCAGAACTGTAGGTGGTACTCTTGGTTAGAACTAGGTGGTACTGAACTGTAGGAGGCGCTGTGCTATCCAGTCTTTGGATTCCACAGTGGCTGCAGTGGTGGTTTTACATGGTGTGCTACCAGCTTTAGTGGCCGTTCACACTGACACGCTTTTTTCACCTCCAGGTGCTCAATTTCAATTGTTTCCCTATGGAAGACATACATTTATTACTTTCAACCTTGCCTGTTTTTGTCACTCACTTTTCAGAACACTTGCGTTTTAGAAGCGGAAAAGCGCGTTCAGTGTGAACGGCCACTTACATTGGAAACCCATCCAAAATGCTTAAAGAGGGCGAGGCAGCCTTTTTTTTACCAGCTTCACTTCACCACAAGACATTGTCTCCTGCCATCAGCAGTGTTCAGTAGAGGTGAAATGGCTTTCCACAGCTAACCCATTTTCCAACTTTAATAGGCTCTGTGTTATTAAAATGAGGTCAATGACCAAACAATCCACAATCTGGCCAAACAATCCACCCCTCAATCTCAGTGTTGGGAGCTGCTTAACTGTTAGTCAACAGTGCACTGGACATGGAGGATTATAAGGAAGGAAGCTCCTAATATGGTGAATTGTTCTCCCACCAATTCAGCCTACAAGTTTTCCACTTGTACTTTAAGATAGGGTAAGAAAATAAGATGAGAAAAAATAAAATCCCGGAGGAAATTTTAAGTCTTCCAGCAGCACCATTCTGTCCCACACAATAACATAAAGAAGAAAGGCGGCTAAAGATACCAAAACAACAACAGCAAAAAAAAAAAAAAAAAGTTCCAAATCAGTTGTCACATCAGAACAGAGAAGATAGGAATTGTCAAGGGGCACAGGCTTTTGGTTTCCAATATTGTTATATCCTTTACGTCATTTCCGCTAAGCTAATTCTCAGCGTATAGGCTAGATAGTGGACTGAACAAGTTGGCCGTCTGGAACGAGCCCATGTACGGGCAAGGAGTTATGATGATATCTTTGCATCCAGGCCAAATTTCCAATCCGCTCAAACCATTAAGAGAACCACAGACGTCTGTGCATGAAAAGTTTTCTTTTCTTCTTCTCCCTCTGCGACTCTCTCTCTCACTCCCTCGCTCTCTCTGTCCATCGTGCGTGAGTGTGTATGGATTTTCGTGGCTTCGGTTAATAAGCTTGCCTTTTCATTCAGCAATGCCACCCCTTTCCCCCCCTCCAGGACCTGCCCAAGCTCTGAAGTTTGGGAAAAAAAGAGAAAAGCAAAAGAAAAAAGAAAAAGCAAAAAAAAAAGACAGGAGAAACCCAAATCGCAGTCTGTTGATTTTCTCCATATTTTCCACTTTTCCCATGAAAACCAATGAGTTGCGGTGGTGCATTGCCCGCGGCCAAAGGTGTTAACAGATTAGACCTGATAGAGCCACTGACCCACAGTGCGCCTGGGGAGTCTCCGACTGCTTTTAATTATTTACAGTTGTCAGGGCTGTTTGCTGTGCGCCAGTCAGTGCCTTTCATTGGGCCAATGGGAGCGCAGGGTTGTCAGAGTGAAGGAGCGTGGGACTTGGAGTCTTTTGAGACTCCAGAGTGAGAGGGGAAAAAAAAATATTTTGAGGATGCAGAGAGAGGAGAGAGGCTTCCTTCCGGCGTGATGAGTGTCAGGGATCGCACACATGGATAGACGCGTGCATACACACACACACACACACACACACACACAAAGGTGGTCGGTACCGGGTGGTCGTGATCAGCTCGGACCTATAATGAAGCCTTTGTCTGGCAGCTAGCGCGAGGCTTTGGCGAGCCCTCAGACTTTTCTGTAAGGATCATTGCCTCAGTGTTCACACATGCAGAGTTTCTCAGCGCTGGAGGACTGGAGGACTGAAGGAGGAGGAGGAGGGTCACATTGTGCAAGAGTCTGACAGAAACAGGCAAGCCAGTTTAAATAAATAGCCCAACATCCCTAAGCTATCAAACACACACACACACACACACACACACACACACACACACACACCAAAATCAAATGAAAATATACATGCTGCGTTAAGTTGCCAATCTGTGAGGTATCTGAATACACACATACACACACATGCACACACACACCACACACGCACACACACACACACTTCATCCTGCAGATATCAAACAAACACTTAAGTGGCCTGGCAGCTCGAGTTGGTTCTCCCGTTTCCCTCCCTGTCTTTGTTCTGCGATGTTGTTGTTCCTCGCCTCTCGAAGTCTGACAAGAGATCCGCCTTTCTGTGCCTCTCTCGATCCGACAAAACTATCAGATCAGAGGCCTGCTTTGAGGCTGCGAGCGTTTGACCAGTGGACTCAGCTTTTCTGAGTGTTTACACGGGTTGCTTGTTATTAGCTTGGACCTTCCAAGTCTAGGCAGATTGCGGGTATTGGCCTTGAAAGCACGTCTGCGATTACTGGCTGTGCTGATGCCGACATTCCAGCCGTTTCCAGAAATTTCTCAACGTCCCCATCGAGGCTAGGCTGTTTTTAAGGCGGCCTTGTTATCTTGATTTTCTTTCTTTCTTTCTTTCTTTCTTTTTTTCTTATTATTTTTCTGAGCGTCCACTAATCGAATGTTCAGGCCTAACTACATGTACACCACAAAAAGAACACACACTTAGAGCTTTTTCGGTCCTATACATTGAGGCTTGAATTAAAGGAGAAGGGGGGGGGGGGCATGTTCCAGTCGTTTCCTTTTACACCCTCAGATCTCCGAGCCAAGATGGGAGACTGAAAAAGGTAAATACACTGATAATTGGCACTGCTCTTCCTTTCCCTACATCTGTGCAAGCAAAAGGTGCTAAAAGATTTTTGGTTGGGGGGGTGGGGGCACTTGTGATGAATCCGTCAACGCAGGGGGATCAAGTGGAGAGCCTGTGGCGTCGTGGTTTTAGGAGGGGTGGGTCGGGGGGTCGGGGGGGGGGGACGCAGGGGTGGGAGGTGGAAATGGAGGGGGGGGGGGCAAGTTCCCGGGGAGTTCTCGGTTACTCGGGTGCAGGGCACGTGCGGAGGAAAGGCGTGCTCACCCAGAGAACATGCGGCGTTGGGTTTCACCTCTCCGCGGTGCTGCGGTCTCTCAGCGGAGATGCCCCAGGCTGCCGAACCATGTTCCAGCCCTGGCCCTTTGGCTCGCTCACAGAAGCTTCTGGAAGCACCAGAACACTTACGGAGACTTCATTCTCCCTGAGACAGAGACAGACAGAGAGAGAGAGAGAGAGAAAGACAGAGAGAGAGAGAGAGAGAGAGAGAGAGAGAGAGAGAGAGGAGAGAGAGGAGAGAGAGAGAGAGAGAGAGAGAGGGAGGGGTGGGGGAAGTGGGAGGGAAGCAAGTAACAAAGAAAACCATCAAGAATATCCACTATAAATGACTTTGTAAAACAGTCAAGATATTTAGACAAAAATGCAATCTTCTTATATATAAAGATAACAAGATTGGATTTTTGTCCAAATATCTTGACTGTTTTACTAAGTCTTTTATTTAGCCACATTAGTGCCAATACCATTGAAGATGTGTCTGGTTTGTGTATTTTTTGTATGTTAGGTGTGTGTTTGAAGTACTGAGGAACTATCCAGCTGCGAACACACTGGAAACTAATAGCTAGATTAACTTTGACAGCAGACTTTGCTGTGCACTGTAGACTACTCACAGCAAGATTATATTGCTAATTTATTAATTATTCTAATTTTTATAAAATCAGCAGAGAGGATAGAATTTTTGAGCACAACTGTGGAGAGCATGTTGGAAATATCATTTCAGAAACAAGTTGACTGCACCAGCCTAACGAGTGACACAGATTTGTTTAACTCAAAGCATATCCCATATAACTGTTTAGAATAAAAATAAAGAAATGAATTATTATAATAATAATATTTATCTTATAAAATGAAATAAAACTGGGTGTTGGTTTGTTTGAGGAATAGGCAGTGGAAGACTGACAGGCTGGGTCCATGTGTGCTATTTGTTAACACAGTAGGAGTTTTGTTCATACAGCTTACTGAGGGTGTAAGCAAGACAGAAAAACATCACCACCGGAGGTATTGGCTTTAAAATATCACCACACACGCACACACACACACGCACGCACACACACACACACACACACACACACACACACACACACACACACACACACACACATTAGGTCATAGCTATCTGACAAGACATCTGCATCACCCCCTTACGGGGAAAAAAAAAGTAGAGCATCCGCTCAGCTATGCAAACAACACTGAATCATTGGCAAATTAAAGTATGTGTGTGTGTGTGTGTGTGTGTGTGTGTGTTCGTTCTGTGTTTTGGGGAAGGAAGTTTTTTCTTTATTCCCCGAGTGTGTGTGAATGTGTGTGGCCTATGTTGCGGCGAGGACACAATGACTTTCACACACACGCACACACACCCTGTTGCGTGACTGTTCTCTGGCTGTGGAACTTCATCGGTCCTGACAGTTCCTGGGTGTGATGTAGCTGCAGGTGTAGCCTTTCCAAAACCCTTTTGTGTGTGTGTGTGTGTGTGTGTGTGTGTGTGTGTGTGTGTGTGTGTGTGCTTGCGTGTCTGTGATTTTGTGTGTATGGATATAAAAATATATGTGTGTTTGCAAGAATGAGAATTATGTTTGTATCTGTATGTGTGTGTGTGTGTCTCAACTGCCTTTGTCTCTCTTTGAGAGTGTGTGTGTGCGTGTGTGTGTGTGTGTGAGGCGTGATGTGGGACACTGCTTGGCCTGTCACAGCTCCCTAGTCTCATCTCCCGCTTGGCCTCCACGGAGACTCCGCGGGCGTTTCCATTCACGGAATACCAGCGGGCCCTGCGATCCTGGAACACGTCCGTCCTCGGGCCTCGTACGGTCACATGTTCCAGCACTCACTCGCTCGCTCGGCCCAGTCGGCTCTGCTTTGGCAGCGACAGAAAAGCCACGACGGAGACGCCACTGCGCAGAGGAACTCGGCTAATTGGGACGGAATGCTCACAACGTCAGCTAAATGTTACAGTACTGCAAATACAGCAGCGGCCACACACACACACACACACACACACACACACACACACACACACACACACACGCATACACACACGCATATACACACACACGGATGTGACTCAGTGAGATCAAATAAGGCAATGTGAGGTTAGGAGCTGACCATTTAACAATATACAACTAGCCTAAGGCTATGTTTAACCCATTCAACTTGCTTTAGAAATTAGACCTAAATGCAGTGGAGAGTTTCAATATGTCAAACCTTGACGTTATTACGATCCTGAAATGGGACATTTGCAGAAATATATATTTTTTTTTTCCTGGTGTAATAATTTTTCCAGTCTGGTTTACCTTCCAAGTCATCCAGCGAGGTGAGATTTAATGTTCAGTCCCAGGAGACTCAAGCAATAATCTCCCTGTTTCATTTCTGTTTCAAAGAAAAACAGTTTGCGGAATCTGACAAGAGATAAATCTATATTATAGCCTTGTAATAGTTTTTACTTTTTTTCTTTTAGTTGAAATATTTATTTCATCAAAATGAAGCCTAATCAGAGAATGAAATAGGTAACAACCACATTCACTGGTTTATGGTAGATTATATTTCCATCGATGGAATGAAGTCCATCCAACGACTACAATATGATAGGAGACTCAATCCAAACCACTAGCAATTAATTACGACCCCTAGGCCATACACAATTAAAGTTCTTGGCTTCTTAAAACTAACAATTGAGTCTGCCCTGGAAAATAAGATTGTTGCTCTAAGGGCGGACGGATGGCGTGTGGATGAAATTAGAGAAGGTACTTTTTCCTTGATTCCACTGATGACAGCGATACTTACAATCACATCAGAGGTGTCATGATTAGCCTTTTGCACTGCAGGACATAATAAGGGTCCGCTGAGGAGATGACCGGTGCTGATTAGGTGCCACTTATGCGGGATACATGATGGGCGTTAAAGACGTGGAGGGTGACTCAACACAAAAGAATAGCCTACATTAAGCAGCAGGCTCCACTCTAACACAATTTGTATTAATCAGAAAAAATAATAAATTATGTTTGTCTGTGTCTCTGCGTGTATTTCTGTAATCATTACCTCTGTTAAGGAGGTTATGTTTTTGCCAGCATTTGTCTGTCTGTTTGTGGAGAAAAGAAACTCTAAAAAGTGCTGCATGGATTTAGATAAAGTATAAGAGTACAAAGGTAAAGTAATCTGACAACATGGGTGTTAGGACAAGGAATGGATGGTTAAATTTTGGTGGAGGTCGGTGATCCAGAACACCATCTGGAATTTGTATTGCGTTAGTAAAAAACTATTGCCTATAGCGGAGGTCTGCACTTCTTGAGTGCTTTTCTAAAGTGAATTTAGGTGTGTGTGTGTCCCCTGGCCTACTGTTTGGCAAACATAAGAAGTAAACCTAACCAACATAAATTCATACATTTGGTTACATTTGTTGATGCGATATTTAATTTCAAATATCATGAATTCAAATATATTTCATACATATGGAAGAAAAAGAATGATTGGGGGAAAAAAAAACATTTTTAAAAAGAATTGAAAAGAAAGCATTAACAATTGAAATCTAAAGTTGCAAACACCATTTAAATATATTTTCTTTTTATATTTTACAGCATTTCAGTGTCTTATCGATTGCACTGTTCTTTTTTTTGCGTAATGGACATTTATTTTCTCTGCTCCCTCATCACACACACTAGTTCAAGTGAGGATATGCTATGCATTCCTGATCTCTGAGCGGAGCCAGAGCGGAGCTGAGTTGAGTTGAGTGCTGCGCCCATCTCTCTCCAGCACAAATGAGATCGTTCTCTCAAATCAAGCCTGGGCTGCTTTCTGGCTGTGAATGGATTCCTAATGTGCTTTGTCCCACCCATCTGAGACTGACAGGATGTGACTGAGCGAAACAGACTGCTGTCTTTTGTTTTTTAGTCACTGTTAGCAGGGAAATATCAAAGTTCCTGGTCATTATAGCCTACACACACACACACACACACACACACACACACACACACACACACACACACACATAAACACACACACATAAACACAGTGGAATCCAGAACAATAAGAGAGCCTCCTCTAATGTGTATGAGTCTGCATTCCTTGTAGATAAGTGTGTGTGTTGGGTGTGTGTGTGTGTGTTGTGTGCATGTATACTCTCTCTCCCTTTTTACATCCACATCAGTCACTCGCACAGACCAGTGTTTATGTCCTGTTGACGTGTCCCCTCTGATCGCTCCTCTGTCATCTGGGTGCTCCGGAGCGGGGCCTAAAAAAAGGCCCGGGCCGACTATGCTCGCGTTTCTCTCCAAAGCCGCAGACCAATATGACGTGTTTTAAAATACATAAATGCAGCCCTTCGCCAGAGAATGAGCAAGAGAGAGAGAGGAGAGAGAGAGAGAGAGAGAGAGAGAGAGAGAGAGAGAGAGAGAAAGAGGAAGAGACAAACCCTCTTGTGTGTGTGTGTGTGTGTGTGTGTGTGCTTGTGTGTGACCAGTGTGTTAGTGGAAACCATGTGTCAGAACATCGGCTCTCTGCTGCCACCTAGCGTATTCTCACAATATTCTTGCACATTAAAAAAAAAAAAAAAAAACTCCACTTAGGGTAAAGGGGATCAGTTTCATGGGATATCAGGTTCCATTTTTGGTGTGTATGTTTTTGTGCGAAAAAGGCAGGAAGACACGCTTGGTTACGGTGCGATAACACCTGGAGGTGTGTAACTGTTTTAGCAGAGCTCCTAGTCATTCATTCTGCTGACACCATTATTTCAGGCCCCTTCATTTCATGCCGCTTCATACTTTAACCCAATCGCCAGGAAATTTACGTCTTTCATCATATGTCCAGTCATAGGGGAATTTTTTTTTTTGAGGTTGGTGGGACGGGTCGGTGTGTGATGTGAAAGACAAAGAGAGGAGGGTTTTTGTGTGTGTGTGTGTGTGTGTGTGTGTGTGTGTGTGTGTAAATGTGTGTGCGTGGAGGTATGTGGAGAGCTGGAGATAGGGTTAGCCCATGTGGCCCCAAGACAAAGGTATAAGCGATAACACAGCCAAACAAAGATATGCAGTGGTTCTCGTTAGTGTAAATGTACACACACACACACACACACACACACACACACACACACACACACACACACACACAAAAAAAAAAGTCACATAAATTGGTGTGTCTAGACAAGTTGTCTCCGAACACCAAAAAAGACATGCAAAGAATCTGTGGAGTCATTTGTAACTCTAATCTTCTTGATTTGAGATTCTGCTTCACTTTTGACAGTAGCGATACAGATTTGACACAAATAGGCAAGCATTGAACTCCTGACTGTGATGTAGCCAAGGTCTATTGTGGGACGGTTAAGTTGGTTGTAGCAGAATGATGAGACTGTGCAAAATGAGATGTCAAATTAGAAGCCTTTCCTAAGCCCTTACTTTTTCAAATCTGACCTGACTTAGTGGGCAGCAGAGTAAACATATTGCTGTTAGGCTGAGGAACATGAGAAGTGAAATTAGAATGAAAAATTGCCTCAAACGATATTAGGGAACTTCTGAAGAATGTGCAGTTGTAATTGTGTAGTTCTACAATTTATGGACATTTTTACAGGCAATTGGCAATGCTAAAATAAAGTGTTCAATTGCAAAATGTTAAAATAAGATGTGGAAAAAAAAAGCATTCAATCATATGTTTAAAGTGTTATGTATTTATCAATTTTCAATTCTTTAACATCAAGATATTTTTTTATTCCATCATGTATTTACTGATATTTTTTTATATAAAGAACCAGATTAACCGTTTTATCCACAATTTTTGCACAAATTTATTTTAGGCATTAATAAAAGAAACTGATTGACATTGCAGACTGAAAAAACTATAAATAACTGAAAGCTGGAACAGCCTGTCTTTACATGGTTACAGGTTGAAGCTGAGGAAGTTGCACCAAATATTAAGAAAATATTAAGAAAAAGAACTGGTTAATAATAACCATCCCTCTTTGCATGTGAGATTTCTGGAAAATCAATAAACACTAATTAAAAAAAAATAAAATAAATAACCATCCCTGATAAATGGTTAGTAAATAGCTTATCTACTGTACATCAGTAAGTAGTTAATTGGAATATTAGTGGTTTAAATCCTACTAAGTAAGTAATTACTATACTGTTAAATGTTGTTTAACTTCTATTTATCGTTGTTACCTAACTGTTAAGTGTTATCTATTAACAATTAATTAACCACTTACTGGTCTTTTAAGCTACTTAATAACCATGTTTTATACAAATTTATTATTGTGGTATTGTAGTGGTATGGGATAAAAATCCCTTCTCCTTTCTGGTTACTCAATTTTACAATGAAATAGCCTACATTTGTAAACTATATTCATGTCATGAAATAAAATATGTTCAAACGAGCAAAAATAAAACACCTAATACACAGCCGTATAGTGAAATGCTTACACATGCTAAATATCACCAATTAACAGCTATACTGTATGAACTCATGCCAGTGAAAGGCAAGGGGATGTTTCTAAAAATAGATACAGGCAGAGGAAGAGATCTAAACCTCTCCTGATGCCAGCCCCAGTCCTTCTGCGTGACGGACAGTACATCTTGCTCTCTTTTAACATCTCTGAGCCCTGACATCCTGAGGTCACCCCAGGAATGTGCCAAGGGGCATGCAACACTCCTTATCGTCTGTGTGTGTGTGTGTGTGTGTGTGTGTGTGAGAGAGAGAGAGAGAGAGAGAGAGAGAGAGAAAGAGAGAGAGAGTGAGTATTGGTGTTACTTTTTTAAAGGGCCTTAATATTGTGTGTGTGTGTGTGTGTGTGTGTGTGCGTGAGAGAGAGACTAAAGGCATTTCTTTTTTACTGGGTCTTAATATTGTGTGTGTGTGTGCGCGCGCGAGTGTGTGTGTGTGTGTGTGTGTGCGTGAGAGAGAGACTAAAGGCATTTCTTTTTTACAGGGTCTTAATATTGTGTGTGTGTGTGTGTGTGTGTGCACACGCGAGTGTGTGTGTGTGTGCGTGTGTAAGAGGATGTAATGTCTTTTTTACAGGGTCCTAATACTGTTCAAAGATCCAAGGAAAATGACCTCACATTTGATATGAGGATTCAACCCAGCTCAAGAAAAGAAGAGGCTACAGCTTAGCTGGACACCACACTAAAGAGATCGTCAGACAGGTATCACTGTCAGTTATCAGTTTGAGGCAAGCATCTCACTGGACTCAAAAGGATTAACCTTTGAACCGTAACCTACAACCTCCAGCTTGCCAGAGGTCATGAGAGAGGTCGTAATGGACAGCCACGGCCTGAGATAGAGAGATTGACGACTGTATACGGATGAGGAACAGAAAGATGTATTGATTTTCTTTCCTGGCACCATGATCCTGGGACAAACGTTCATTGATCCATTACTTGCTTGCAGTTCTTATTGCCATCGATGAGTGTCAATTAATACTAGTAAGGTCATATTATCTTCACATTGGATTTGGTGACAAGGCCCACTTAATAAGCTGGAATGGGTTATAGTTTTTATTTAAATGAGCATCAAAATAAATAAATAAATACTTTTTCCCCCCCTGTTAACAGACTAAGTATTAAACATTCATTCATGCCTTGTGTCTCAGTTTTATTCACATCTTTGAGCTTTTTTTCCTCCATCACAAGCTCAAGCTGAGAGCAGAAAGCGAAGCGGAGCTGAGCTGAGCTGAAACGAAACATTACTCGAAATCAATGACAGAACCGGAGACTCCCGACCGACATCTCTTTTGATCAGTGTTTGAGTTTGGTAACATGGCCTCCTGATCAGTGTACTGCGGTTTGATTACAGAAATCCTAAGCAGCCTGACAGACAGACACCTGAGCCTATCAGATTTCTGACAGGACAAAAGCAGCGCAGTTAACACAGTTACTCTCACCTTCCCGAGGCGTCACCTCTCTCGCTTTCAGTGCAAACAAGCTGTCTCAGAGTCTCTCCCTTTTTCTCTCTCTCTCTCTCTCCCCTCTTTCATTCACACCTTTGGCAGAATCAGTTACGCCCACTTAAGCCTTCTGTCAGCACGGAGGAGAATCCTCAAGCGTCTTAAACACACACACACACACACACACACGCACACACACATACCCACTTGTCAGCGGCTTATTGTTTCAAAGGAACAGAAGCCTGTGAGAAGGAGGGTGAAAAAAAAAACACAATCTTCTCATGTAGCTTCCTTCCTCCTGACTCATCATGTTCCAACAAGACGCTCGACTAGATCTTCTTAGCTCTCTCCTAATCTCTCTCTCTCTCTCTCTATCTGTCTGTCTCCCTTGCTATCACACCACTGATGAAAGTATCCATTCCCACCCTCTGATCACTGCGCCACAGATTATCCCAAACTTCACAGTGACGATGTACAGGTAACTAAAACACAATTTCCACCCCCGCACCAACTCACTAGGGGCTTCAACAACATCCAAGCCCAGGGCCCACACACAGTATTCAATAAACACACGTCAAAGTTAACCCAGACGCAATAAAATGATGTTTACCTGTGAACACACAGAAAGGATTAAGGTGTCATGAGGTGGACAAAAAAAACCCCTTAAACTAACACTCGATCGTGCGACTTTAACCAGCATTTGTTTTTCCTTCAGGCAAGAAAAATGGGGGATGTGGACAGAACCCACTACCAGCCTTTCTGCTGAGTCAAAGTCTCTCTCGTTTGAATGCAAATATTTAATGTAGAAAACGATTAACATTTTCATCTGGGTCTAATTTCCTCTAATGTAATGAGCGCACTGAGGACGGCATCTTTGTGCCCCCTTTGCGACATGGCCTTTCTGGGTGCTGGGTAAACATCAAAGGTCTGGAGTGCGGTCGCATAGCCAGCGAGCTACGTTGTGCTAACCCCGGCGTCGTAGCTAAGGTGAACTTCACATGCGGTGTGGTCGGGGGTTTTATCACGCCATGGTGGGCCAACGTACCATATCTAGTTGCAAGATGAACAGCAAATATTACACCGGCTATTGATTTAGCACATGCTACTCTCTCTCTCTCTGCAGTCCCGGCAGGTCACAAAAACTTAATTGAATCTCCAGATTGAAATAGCTGTGTGTGTGTGTGTGTGTGTGTGTGTTGGGGGGGTGGGGGGTAAGGGAAAATGCCAAAGTTAGCCCACAGCTAAGTGCTGCTATTGCAGAGATCCTACAGATAGACATCGGCTATCAGACTATGAATCAAATGATATCAGAAGTCATTAATTGACAGTCGTTAAATACTTCCACACCATTCCATTACTGATGCAAGTGTGAAATTATGTCCTGAGATGTCCTCTTGGCCCCTGCCTGTCTTATTACACAGTTATAGTAGCACGCAAATGAGACACATGCATTAGGCTAAAGTTTCCACTTCAAAGGCGCAGGGATATATCATCTTCATCTGCGTGCTGGGCAGGTTGCCCTCCAACTGCACCCCCACCCCGCCATGAGTACCCACCATACACACACACACACACACACACACACACACACACACACCAACCCTCTGATGTGGATTGCTTTGACTTTGAAAGTTTGAATGCAGAGGAGGTCATTCTGCATATATGTCACAGTCTCCTGTTTCAGCCCGTGGCCCAAGGTCGAGAGGCTGCCGTTCTGTCCACAAACACTACATCAACATGACACAGTGAAGGGGAAAAAACACCCCATCATAAACCCCTACACTCTAACAATAGCAGCTCGGGGGCCAGTAGGCTGGTGTGAAATCAGTAAATCTGTCCTGGAGAGGGGGAGGAAGGAGGATTGAAGGAGCATACACTTTAAAAGTACAGAAAATGTCAAACAGTAGAGAGGATGAATAATAATAATAATATAAGAATTATGTAGGAAGAGAAGAGAAATAATATTACAGTAGGAAGAATTATAGGAATATAATAGGAATTATAGTAGGTAAAATATATTCCCCTCTTTTAGAGGAATTCATTTATCCACTTGAGTTCTGCACAAGCAAGATCACAGTGCATTACTTGAACTCTGTCTCCATCTAGTGGCTGCACTCATTTGGCAATGGCATCCTTCAGACTACTTGTGAGTGTGAGAGTTGGTAACCAACCAGCCCAAATATTGCTGACAACAAACATACCTATACTCACTCTGACACACAATATATGACAGACCTAAATCATGAAGTTATTTACTCCTAGACCGGCCTAATTCTTTTGTTTATTTTGTCTCTTCTGCCCCTACGCACTACAATCATTCCGGCTGAATGGTGAGCCTCCCGTCCACCCCTGCCTCCTTGCCACCAACCCCTACCTCACTATGGATGCTGACCAACCTCACCGGAGCAACATACCAGGACCAGCCTCCTTTCCTCTCAGATGCCCCATGATCGATCTAGCCTTGTTGGCCTCCCTGATGACCACCACCTAAATGGCGACCTCCACCCAATGAACTCTAATGCCACCTCAACCATTGACTCCATCCCCTGACACTTCTAATCTATTGACTGTCCCACAAACTATATACCTGTATATATACAGTATATTTTCTACAATCTAGTAACTCTCAGACAACATCCTGTATTCATGCTGTTATTCTGTGTAAACCATGGTCAATCTATGATATCAGACATCCGACCGTACGGATACTCTATTAGGCCCCAGGTAGGCAGAGTCCATGAGGTGCAGAACTGCCCAAGGTTTCTTCCTAAAAATGTATTGTTAGTAATTCAAAGCGAAGGGAGTTTTTCCTTGCCCCTGTTACTCATTGATTCTTCCCGTACTGTCTGTAAAGCGCCGCGAGACAATGCACTGTATTTGACTGCTCTACAAATAAAATTTAACTGAACTGAATTGAATTGACAAACACCTCCGAAAACATCTGCAAACTAGAAAAGCACTCAGAGTGCAAACCTCCGTGATCACAGACACAAGATAAATTTCAGATGGTGTTCTGTATCACCAAGCAATCGCTACCAAAATCGAATCAGTTCTTACATGTCCCAATACACTGATTGCCCGTGCAGTACTTTTCGAGTTACGTACACAGACACACACTGGCGAAAACATAACCTCCTTGGCGGAGGTAATGAATATCAGTGAATTTAGCGAAGTTAATGAATATCAGCGAATTTAGCAATTTCCAAAGAAGGACTGCTCCCATATAAATTTTGGTTCAATTGTAAGAAAGATTGCAAAGTCTGACTGACTATCAAATACAATGATACACGCAGCAAGGGCTGCTATTGTCAGTATAACCTCACATGGAGCACTCAAATAGCATGTAATGCATTACGTAATCCATTGAATTAATTGCTATGGGAAGCTATCTAACAACTTATTAAAATGCACCAGATTGCAGGAAATATTTTTCAAAAATGTCTTGGGGGAGGACCCCCAAACCCTCCTACTACTTCACTACTGTGTGTATTAAATAATTCCATATTCTTGATTGATTGACAAGTACTACCTGCACTGTGGCGTTACATGTGTTCTTCACACCAACAATATGTTCAAGGTCATCATTTGATGCTAAATTTTATTTCAGTGCTAGCCTGTTTGGTAGCCTATACGTGCCCCCGTGAAAAAAAACTCCACCTCAGCCCCCCTTGTAAATTTGGTCTAGAACCACCACTACTCAAGCCTGTTTTCTTACTAAGAATCATATCTAACAGGGGGAGAGCTAATCACACACACACACACACACACACACACACAAAACGTCACAAATTCACACTAATTCCCCCCATAGGATCGGTGTTTGTGTGTGTGTCTTTCAAATAAAGAGATAGAGAGAGGAGGAGGAGGAGGCCTTTGATGTTTAGCAGAGTTAGCCACAGAGATAGATTACCATGGAGACCGATGCAAACATCAGCAATCTGCAGGACCTCGATCTGGCCTCCGCTAGAACGATGCAACCACCACTTAGCCACACCTCTCCTCCATCATCCAATCAGATTCCTCCGCTAGAACGATGCAACCACCACTTAGCCACACCTCTCCTCCATCATCCAATCAGGTTCCTCCACTAGAACGATGCAACCACCACTCAGCCATACCTCTTCTCCATTATCCAATCAGATTCCTCCGCTAGAATGATGCAAACACTGCTTAGCCACACCTCTCCCCATGGATGCATGCACACATACAAACACACACACACTCACACAGATTTCAACACACAGATAGACACACAAATATACACACATAGATTATATCTTAACATTAGATCTGACCACAAAAAGAACACATACACAAATTCAGGTGATATCACTCACACAAATGCGTCAATTCCGGTAAAGAGAAGGCAGGATGGGCTTATCAATAGACCAGAGAGACACTCAGAGACTAAACTTTAGAGAAAGAAGATGCTCAGAATGGAGGCTGTGTGTGTGAGTGGATTTCTCCTGCTGCTTTTCAGTACTGGGGTCAAACTCAGTCCAGATCCTCAACTCAAGTTTGGACATGAGGGAGGGAATGTTTCGTTTCATACCTGGTTCTTTTTTATCGATGACTATGTGCTGTATAGGGTTTGTGAAGATGGAGAGCTGCTGCTTCTGATAAACTGCTCACAGCCAGAGAGACCACATCCACACGGATATGAAGTTGAGTGTTTTGAATACATCTTTAGTTCCTCTTTTGAAATGTCCAAGCTCACCATGTCTCATAGTGGAGACTACAGGGCAGTAGGCTGGAGTGGAGGAAACATCACAGATCACACAAACTACCGCCTCACTGTCTGTGCAGAGCGTTGTGAGACTCCTCATCATTACGTGAGCTTTGGTGCCAGTGTTGAACTGTGCAGTCTGGATTCTATCCTGGCAGACAGGAGCACCTTGCAGCTGTACAGTGGGACCTTGGGGATAGATGACAACATTCTGGTCCTGGACACCAACTCCTCACTGGAGCCACTGGTGGAGGATCTGAGGGGCCGACTGCAAGTGGATCTCAACAACTCTCTAGTCACACTCTCTGGGCTTCAGGTGCATGACTCTCTGTTCCACTGCACAGTATGGAGTGGTGGTCAGTGCCAAAGTTACACCTACAGGGTACTGTTAATGCAAACTATTGTTTTTGCTCATGAAGAGGAGAATATGACTCTTCCCTGCATTGCAAAAGAAAAGCAGCCTCACCAAGTGTACTGGGACACTCCTACTGGGCGTGGCCGACTCATCATTAATCAGACCCACCCACAGGAAGTGATGTATAATCAGACCCACCCACAGGAAGCGATGTACATGCTAAACGGCAGCCAGACTGGGGACTACTCCCTCATCATTCCTGCTGTGTCACTCCAAATCTCTGGGGAGTATTACTGTAGAGGGAGTGACTTACTGAATTATACTCTACTCTATGTTTGCACCGAACTCTCCCCCTTGGAGGTGATGTTTTCTTCTGGTCAGAATGTCCTTTTGAATATTACGGAACACCTGATTGACTTTGGGTCTGTGCCTTCGATACAGTGGTACCGTCAGAGAGTTCTCCGTCGACAGATGCTGTTTGTGGACTCGGAATCTGGTGAACCCCCTGTGTCTCTGCCTGAGGATCTGAGGGGCAGAGTGACTGTGTCCACATCACCTTCTAATTCCTCTCTGATCATCTCCAACATCACAGCAGAGGACAGTTGGCTGTACATATGGAGAGTCTATGGAGAGTTTAAGGATGAATTAGGAAATGATATCTATTCTTGTTCTGAGGGCTCCTTCCGCCTTGTGTACTTGGATCCATTTGGGGTGCACTCTCCTTTCTACAGAGCATACGCTTCACTGATGGGCTGTGGGATACTGGGTATGGTTACTGCTGTGATCTGGTTCAAGCTGAGGAGCAGAAGAGGAGAGCAGACCTCTGAACGTCAGAGTAGAGAGGGGCAGCAGAGTGGAGACGAAGACCTCTATGAGGAGCTAGAGATGGCTGAACTCAACACGTTTCCCTCTGCTGTGTCTGATGGAGCTGTTGAACACAGCGTCTGAACTCAACACATTTCCCTCTGCTGTGTCTGATGGAGCTGTTGAACACAGCATTTGAATTGTAGTTACAGAATCTATTTGTGAAATTTTATTTCAACTTTCTTGCTTATCAAGTGTTGCTTTTCACTTTCTATGTTTTTTAACATACCAGCATTGCATGTACTTCCTGCATAATCTAAACATAATTTTTCTGATGCCTTTAAAAAATATTTTGTAGAGAATTTGTAACAATTAGACACATGCAAATGAAGTTAAATAAAGTCTTTCTGCAAATGATAAATTATTCTGAATCATAATAATCATAATGACATCCAACAATTTTAAACCAAGAAGTTGACCCACAGTTTGGCATATTTTGAAATTGAAAAATGTAAAACCTCTACATATCTCTACATTGTGGCTGCATTTCTCCACATTATCTACAGATAACATAAACATAATACTATAGTATTATTAAACAGCAAATATCTCAAAATGGCTGATGTCTCACAGTGAACTCAATGGAGATCTTTCAAAGGCAGGTGGACATTAGGGGCTTGTTCACTGCCAGGATTGTATTTGCA
>JAODXP020000020.1:17312734-17352734 GCA_027497455.2 Sardinella longiceps
GCCGCCACCGCAGCTATACGCTGCTTACCGTTAAAGACTTTCATGTTCATGCATTCACGTTATCATGTATGTTTCATATCAATGTTTAGTTTAAAAGCAGTTTAAAATGCAACATCATCGTTCACAATATCATGTCTGTTCCTGTTGCTGTTAAAAAAAGACGTCTTAATACCATCAAACGCAACTTGAATATGCCTAGGCTTAATTTCCCTTCAATATCATTCTTACAGTTAAAATCATGCATTTTCATTCATCATTGTGTTAAAATAACCACTCGGACAAACATGTATCATTTAACCTTTTATTTTACGTTAACATTATACAGCAGTGATAAGTTAAAAAAGTTACTTGCTTAAGTTCTACTCACGTCCATCCCGCGGCTCGTCACTTGTTGTTTTGGCCAAAAGAATCACAAAGCCGACTTCCGCGTTTAAGAACGTTATGATTTCCGGGTTCACAGGAAGTGAACCCGCGAATTATTTATTTATTATTTTTAGGCTGTTGGAAAGTTTACTGGTTATTCCGGCTACAGTACTCATGATGCAATTAATATTATGCAATTTTCCAGTTTATTGGATAGTGTTTTGTTGGCTGTTTTAAGCATTTACATTGTTAGTCTACCTGAGTTCCCCCTGTGTCTATTTTGCTTATTGGTATGTTCCAATTTCATGGCGCGCTCAGGCCTAACTTAAACCCTTGGCTTCAGATGCCAAGGAGGGCAGGTCATGTTCAGATGTGTGTCTCTATGCTCTCCTGATATTTGACTAGATATTAGTCATTTTTGTTGTCTAGACAATGTCTTTATTATGTTAAGCTAATTTACTGACAAATATGTCAATTTATTTTCTATTTTGAAAAGTTTTTTTTTTATTCTTTTTTTTTTTTATTTCTTTTTGTTTGTTTATATTATTATTTATTATTATCTTTTTGCCTTACGGCCTTAATTGGGAGCTAAAATAAAAAATCCCATCTGAACTTCATTCCTTTTTGAGAGAACCATCTTTGCTCTAACCGCTCCGACACACTCACCCTTAACATTTGGTGGCAGCGAAAAAGGGAAGCCGGTGGCCACGAGCAACTCTCAGAGGAATATGGATCCAAGTGGGGCTTCGGCGCCCCCTACAGGACGCCCACCAACAGAACGCCCACCAACGGATCCGGCGACCAGGCCAAGGTCGGCAGCATCCAGATCTTCTTCGCCGGTGGTGGAAGACCGTATGGACCGGGTGGAGCGCATCATGAGGTCTGTCGTTGAGACGCAGCGGCGCCACCAGGAGCAGTGGGAGTCTGAGACCCAGCGGCAAGACCAGCGGTGGAGGGCGATGGAGCATCAGTTCCAACAGCTGCAGAGAGTGGTGAGAGATGGAACGGCGCCCGCACAGGCAGCAGACCGGCAAAGCGCGGGCCCTCAGCAGGGTTTGCCCGACTCCCGTCCCTCTTCAGCCCAGGCTGTGTTGCTCCGAGGTCCCCCCCTGGATATACCAACACCTCGTCCACCTCAGAGTCAAGGCCCCGCCCCCCAACTCCAGAGCTCACTGAACTCCACATCTCTTGGCATGGGCCTATCCAGTAGTCATCCGCCGGGGTGGAAACCCCCAAGAATGGCTGTTTATGAAGAAGATGAAGACATTGAACATTACCTCACGACGTTTGAACGACTGGCAACGGCAAGTCAATGGCCTCCTGAGGCTTGGGCTTTGTCTCTTATGCCCCTGCTTAGAGGTAAGGCCAGGGCTGCTTTTGTGGCTATGAACGCTGAAGACACCAAGGACTACACCAAGGTGAAGCAGGCTATTCTGCGGAAATTCGAGATCAGACCGGAGACGTATCGCCAGAGGTTCCGCACCAAGACCATCCTGGAGGGTGAGACGGCGAGGGAGCTCCGTGACCGGCTCAAAGACCTCCAGGAGAAGTGGCTTGAACCCCAGACCAAGACCAAGGACCAGATCTGTGACGAAATCCTCCTGGAGCAGTTCCTGGGTATGCTCAACCACGACCTGCAGGTGTGGGTGAAGGAGCACACCCCTCAGTCCTCCGCTGAAGCCGCAGACCTGGTGGAGACTTTTGTGGCTGCCAGACCATCCAGGCGAGGGTACCAGTTGGGTCCATTCGACGCCAGCAGAAGACCTCATGGTGTGCCCCAGCAGGAACCTGCCAAGACCTCTGTCAGTAAGTCTGTGGGTGGTAGTGGCCGTGTCTTTAGGCCCTCCAACAGCCCCAATAGCCCTAGCCCCAGCCAACAGTCTGTTAGTGTACCCCCAGCTAGTACACCCAAGGTCCCAGTATGTCATGGTTGTGGTCAGTCAGGCCACATTAGGCCTAATTGCCCTGTTAAAACTGTCAACAATAGGCTTTGTTACTTACCTGGCCCCAGTAGTCATTCACTGTTTACCCCTGCTGATGTTACTGTCCCAGTGAAGCTAGGAGGGAAAACTGTGCAAGCACTTGTTGATTCTGGTAGCAGCCAATCTTTTGTCCTCAAGTCCTGTCTAGACCCCAGTTATCAGCCTTTGGGTAGAGTCCGTGTCCGCTGCATCCATGGCGATGAGACTGAGCACCAGACGACTGAAGTCCCAATAGAGATAGGTGGTCAAAAGTACTTGTTAATGGTTGGCCTGTTAGATAACTGTCCTTATCCTGTCATTTTAGGCCAGGATGTGCCCATCCTTGTCGATTTGTTGCAGAGCGCTAGCACAGCTACTGGGTATGTTCTCACTAGAGCTCAGGCTAAGGAGAAGGCAATCCCTGATCATTGGGCAGAGCTACCATTCGATTGTCAGGGCGGTAGGCCCAAAAAGTCCAAAGCAGAAAGGCGCAGGGCTAAGGTAGCTGGCACTGCTATGCAGGAAGTTCCCCTTTTTCCGCCTTTAAAGGAAAGTGAAGTCGTTACTGTTGATTTCTGCAAGCTGCAACAGGAAGACCCCACCATTAGCTCTTGTCTGTCTTCTGCCAAGTCCCCAGATGAGGTAGAGGAAGCCTTATTGGAGGGAGAGGTATGTTTTGTGCTACGTAATGGGAAACTCTATAGGGTGAGCGCAGAAAGAGAGCAACTGGTTGTTCCAGAGGCCCTTAGACCAAAAGTCCTGTTTCTAGGGCACACTATCCCATGGTCAGGTCACTTGGGTAAGGAGAAGACTGAGTGCAGGATCAGTCGGAGGTTTTATTGGCCAGGTTTTCTTAGCGACATAGCTGAGTACTGCAAATCCTGTCCTGAATGTCAGCTGACTGCCCGCTCTAGTAGGGGCTTGAAAGCGCCATTAGTTAGCCTCCCGATCATTGATGTCCCGTTCAGTCGAATCGCCATGGATGTAGTTGGTCCCCTAGAGAGGAGTAGGTCTGGCCATCGTTACATTCTGGTCATTGCAGACTATGCAACCCGCTACCCTGAAGCTTTTCCTCTCAGAAATGTCAAAGCTAGGCAGGTAGCTAATTGCCTGATCCAGTTATTTTCCCGGGTAGGTGTCCCCAAAGAGATCCTGACCGACCAAGGAACCAACTTCCTTAGCAAGACTCTCAAGCAGGTTTACTCTCTGTTAGGGATTAAGGGGATTAAGACCACGCCCTACCATCCACAGACCGATGGCATGGTCGAGAGGTTTAACCAAACCTTGAAGACCATGCTCAGAAAGTTCGTCTCAGACACCGGAGCTGACTGGGACCAGTGGCTCCCCTTCCTGTTGTTTGCTTACAGGGAGGTCCCGCAAGCTTCGACCGGATTTTCCCCTTTCGAGCTCCTGTACGGGCGGGAGGTGAGAGGCCCGCTCGACATCCTCCGGGAGAGCTGGGAGGGGGAGTCTGCTCCCCAGCCGCAGAACATCGCGAGCTACGTCCTGAAGATGCGGGACAAACTGGACCAGCTGAGCTCCATGGCCCACGACCATCTGGCCAAAGCACAGTCCCGACAAAAGCGGTGGTACGACCAGACGGCACGCAGTCGCTCCTTCACGCCTGGGCAGAAGGTGCTGCTTCTTCTACCATCTTCGGAGAGTAGTCTGTTGGCAAAATGGCAAGGCCCATACGAGGTCCTTCGCAAGGCCGGCGAGGTGACCTATGAGATTGCCATGCCTGACCGACGACGACCGAAGCAGCTCTTCCACATCAACCTCCTGAAGCAGTGGGTGGACCGTCCACCTAACACCCAACACCAGCTGTGGGCACGGGCTGTGGAACAGGAGGAGGAGCTACCCGAGCTGTTCTTTCCGACTGCTGGCGGTGAGTCCCTCTGTCCATCTATTACTCACCTGTCATCCCAACAGCAGGAGGAGCTACGGAGCATCATCCCCAGAGGCCTGTTTAGAGACCAGCCAGGGAGGACTGACATCATCTCCCATGACATCCAGCTCACGTCTCCAGGCCCCATCCGGCAGACCGCCACCAGAGTGCCAGCACGCCTGATCAACGCGCTGAAGCAGGAGGTGTGTGATATGCTGGAGATGGGGGTGATCGAGCCATCGCATAGTGAGTGGTGCAGTCCAGTCGTCCTTGTTCCGAAGAAGGGGGGAGGACTGCGCTTCTGTGTCGACTTCTCAAAACTCAACGGCATCTCAGCGTTCGACCCCTACCCCATGCCCCGCGTGGACGAGATGGTGGAGCGTCTGGGAGGGGCAAGGTATCTCAGCACGCTGGACCTGTGCAAGGGGTACTGGCAGGTGCCATTGTCTCCCCGAGCACAGGAATTAACAGCCTTCCGAGCCCCTTCAGGCCTCTACCAGTTCCGCGTCATGCCGTTTGGACTCCATGGTGCCGCAGCCACGTTCCAGCGCCTTATGGATAAGGTGCTACGCGGCGCTGAGGACTACGCCGCCGCCTACATTGATGATGTCATCATTTACAGCTCCTCTTGGGCGGAGCACCTTCAACATCTCCGCGACGTGTTCCAGAGGATCCATCGGGCTGGCCTGGTGGTGAACAGCGGCAAGTGTCAGCTTGCTAGAGCGGAGGTGTGCTACCTGGGTTACATCCTAGGTGGTGGCACCATTCGACCCGAGGTTGGCAAGGTGGATGCCATCCGCAACGCCCAGCCACCCTCCACCAAGAAGGGGGTGCGATCGTTCTTGGGGTTGGTCGGCTGGTATAGGCGGTTCATCCCCAACTTCTCCAGCCGTGCCGCACCCCTGACAGACCTCACTCGCAAGAACAGCCCGAACAAGGTTGTTTGGTCTGCTGAGTGTGAGGCCTCTTTCCAAGACTTAAAGGAGTGTATGACTTTTGAACCTGTGCTCCAGAGCCCTGACTTCTCCCTGCCCTTCACTGTTCAGACAGACGCCTCAGGCATTGGCTTGGGGGCGGTACTGTTACAGGGTGAGGGGGAGGACAAAAGGCCTGTCCATTATGTCAGCCGCAAGTTGTTCCCGCGTGAGACACGCTACTCTACTATAGAGAAAGAGTGTCTTGCGATCAAATGGGCGTTGGACACTTTGAAATACTACCTTGTCGGCAAAGACTTTGTGCTTGAAACGGACCACAGAGCCCTCCAGTGGCTACATCGCATGAGAGACTTTAATTCACGCATCACACGTTGGCACCTCTCGCTACAGCCTTACAGGTTTACTGTGAGGTATAAGGCTGGTAAGGACAATGTAATTGCGGACTTTCTCTCACGTCATGATATGGACGCTCCGACTTAAGGAGGGGGGTGTGTGACGGGGCGCATAGCCGCCGCCGCCACCGCAGCTATACGCTGCTTACCGTTAAAGACTTTCAGTTCATGCATTCACGTTATCATGTATGTTTCATATCAATGTTTAGTTTAAAAGCAGTTTAAAATGCAACATCATCGTTCACAATATCATGTCTGTTCCTGTTGCTGTTAAAAAAGACGTCTTAATACCATCAAACGCAACTTGAATATGCCTAGGCTTAATTTCCCTTCAATATCATTCTTACAGTTAAAATCATGCATTTTCATTCATCATTGTGTTAAAATAACCACTCGGACAAACATGTATCATTTAACCTTTTATTTTACGTTAACATTATACAGCACTGATAAGTTAAAAAGTTACTTGCTTAACTTCTACTCACGTCCATCCCGCGGCTCGTCACTTGTTGTTTTGGCCAAAAGAATCACAGAGCCGACTTCCGCGTTTAAGAACGCTATGATTTCCGGGTTCACAGGAAGTGAACCCGCGAATTATTTATTTATCATTTTTAGACTGTTGGAAAGTTTACTGGTTATTCCTGCTACAGTACTCATGATGTAATTAATATTATGCAATTTTCCAGTTTATTGGATATTGTTTTTTGGCTGTTTTAAGCATTTACATTGTAGTCCACCTGAGTTCCCCCTGTGTCTATTTTGCTTATTGGTATGTTCCAATTTCATGGCGCGCTCAGGCCTAACTTAAACCCTTGGCTTCAGATGCCAAGGAGGGCAGGTCATGATCAGATGTGTGTCTCTATGCTCTCCTGATATTTTGACTAGTTATTAGTCATTTTTGTTGTCTAGACAATGTCTTTATTATGTTAATCTAATTTACTGACAATCATGTCAATTTATTTTCTATTTTGAAAAGTTTTTTTTTTATTCTTTTTTTTTTTTTATTTCTTTTTTGTTTATATTATTATTTATTATTATCTTTTTGCCTTACGGCCTTAATTGGGAGCTAAAATAAAAAATCCCATCTGAACTTCATTCCTTTTTGAGAGAACCATCTTTGCTCTAACCGCTCCGACACACTCACCCTTAACAGCGGGGAGCAGGTTTTATTTTATTTTTTCACAAAAAACATTTCATTTACATATTCTAGATTTATACAGGATTCACACAATATCATTAACTCAGTTTTCACAAAAATGGTGTTTAGGGGATTTTGCATCTGAACTCTTCAAATACAAAGACAGATCTACACTTTTGCACTCCAACAGATTACGTCTCTGAATGGAACCATCATGGGGAACATCTCCACAGATCCATTTATCCAAGGCTACGAGCTGGAGTTCGCCCCTCACATGGATGTCACACTGAAGGCTGCCATACTAGGAGCATGTGTTCTTATTGTAATTCGGCATATTTTATTATACTTCATTATACCACTGTACTTACATTATATTTTATTATATAAGTGAATGATTTATAATATATGGATGTCACTAGGCCTGCACGATTAATCGTTAAAAAATCGCGATCTCGATTCACTCATGTGCACGATTTCATTTTGAAATTACTTCGATTCGCCTTTAATTTTACGAGCCGACTGCATCATCAACTCGTTCTGATATGAGCACTCCAAAGCGCTGCCGGTTACGTTAGCCCTTGTTTTCAGGCAGAGCGGTAGAGATGGTTTCACCCTCAGCCAATGACAAGCGCCTTTAAGACACGTGTTTCACTCGTGTGGTGAGGGCGGGAGTTGGGAAAGTGAGCAGGGTCGCATTCGGTGGTGTGGAATTGGCTACTTTGGTTTGAAGCGAGACGACAAGGATTTACAATTCTTTGCCGTCTTTGCAGCACCGCAAGGTAGCCTACAAATCTTTGCCAGCACCTCAAACGTCACTAACGTTAGGCTACAAAGTGCGGTATGATGAAGCCGAAAAAGGCAAGACATCCGAAAGTGGTCCAACAACGCACACTATTACAGACACCTTGCGCAATGCGAAGCCATAGTATACCCCGAAAATTCCAGTAGGAGTAGTCAGCCTAAGCTTAGACCACAGGGCTTGACTACTATCGAACAAAAATATATGGTTCCAATAAACACAAACGTGATTTCGTAAAATAATCCATACATTGGACAAACGCTACTCAATTAAACGTTACCCTCCCGTAACTGTTTTTCATGATGTTGTACTGCCATCTATGTAGGCTAGTGAGCTGAAGTCCGTTGACAGACTCCGTGCCATAATCAGGGTCACATAAGATCATGTGAGAGGCAGCTGTCCCAAAGAAAATATAATTTATACTGTTTTGTAAATGCCAAATTAATATTAATTTTCTTTTGTCACTGACACCTTAGTAGGCATATTTGTGTTTTATTATACTGTATTGTAGAGCCTACTTGACGGGTCAATTGAATGTTTTTTGTTTTTTCATTGAAGCCTTCATTGGCAGGCGTGTAGAGTTGGCTCAAGAAACATTACAAAAGACTAGCAATTTAAAGATGATAAAGGATTTTTTTTTTGATAGGCCTACTGCATCATGGCCAGTAGCCTATGCATTTTATTTTATTTTATGTTCTTTGAAGCCTTTGTTTACAGGCTTGTGCCAATACAATACTGTCAATTTGTTTTGTCATGTGTGCAATTAACTTTACACTTAGTGAGGGAAAAAAATCGTGCCAGTGAATCGTGATATCAATTCTAAGCTAAAAAATCGTGATTCATATTTTTCCCTGAATCGTGCAGCCCTAGATGTCACCTGGCGTGCCATGCTAGGAGAATATGTTTTTATTGTTATTTTTTTTAAGTCAGGGGTGGCCAACCAGTCGGAGACCAAGAGCCACTTATCTGACTATGTTACAGCAAAGAGCCACATCGGCACACGGAATCATGAACCTGTTACAACTAGTACATTACCCATCCTTCTGACACACACACACACACACACTCACTCCGCCAGTGAGATGTATCGTAAAAGTCACACACCAACATGACAACAGACATGTACCCCTTCAATAGTAAGCCCACAGACCAGCAACATCATACACATGGGCACACCCCCCCAACCATCTCTTCCATACACACACACACACACACCTCTGCCAGACAGATGATTGTAAATGTCACACACCAATACGAGAAATGTACCCCAATAGTAAGATCACAAGTTCAATTAGAAGTTCAGGCCCTTTTGGAAAATCCTGGTCGAGGTTGGCATGGAGTGAGCTGTAGTGACGCTGTAATTTTGAAGCCTTGAAATGAACGTAAGAGCCGCATGACTCCGGGCAAAGAGCCGCATGTGGCTCCCGAGCCTCGGGTTGGCCACCCCTGTTATAAGTGAATGATTTATGTTGTCAATATGGTGTTGCTATGATTCAATGTATAATTTCATTAACTTAACCACAACATTTTTCTTTCCAGGACAAGATATATTTTTGGGAATATTGAAAATGGCCGGTGTCTTATGCAAGTATTTCTTATACAAGTATTTCAAGTTATTTTGAATAATGAAACAATAGGAACTTTTTTCATCAGAATTCCTGTTAATTTTTTAGATTGCCACATAAATGATCTTTACAAAATTCACACTTAATTTAGGTTTTGTGATCTTGCACTTTGAATCTATCTGCTGATCTGTCAACAAACAAGATGAAGGCAAGATATTGAGCAACCAAGGGGGAGTCATCGGCACCTGTTAATGTCCTTATTCATTAGAAAAACACGGATTCAGATTTGAGTTTTTAGGAATTCTCCAAATCAGGACATCTCATAAGAAGCACTGCTTACTGTAAGATCAGTCTTCAGGCTACTTCACAAAAATGATCATCTTGATGAAAGGCGTTTCAAACCACTAATAACACGCAGCTAAGGGGAAGGCCATAGCAGGCCGTGGAGACTTCTGTAACACTGTTGGTTTTTGTTTGTTTGTTTGCTTTCAGCAATTTACAGTCAATGATTCCCAGGACTCTGGAACACTCTCGGCACATCACACGTCGCGGGCATTTCTGGTCTTTTCTGAAAACAAATCAATGTGATGAATTAAATGAAAACAACTTCCTATGAGTTACATAAAATTACAAAAGAACATTGAAAGAGCATAGTGTTTTTAGCACGTCAATGGTTTCAACAGCTTTTTGAATCGGTGCAATGGCATGTGCTATGCGTTGCTGTTTAAGCGCTTTAACTCTTTTGTCATCAGTCAATTTTACAAGCAATGTTTAATATCACAAATATATTTATAGCCTATATGACCCCAACAATTTGTGTATTGTTTTATTCAGAGATAGGTTTTCATCTAAATGTTATAAATGAACCTAATGTGTACTAAAAATGACTTTTTTCAAAACACAACCAATTGATGTGATGCCACCACCTCAAGGCAAGAACTCATAATAAATTCAGCCCAAATTCTTCCTTAAATTAGACTCCAAAGAATGGCCTTTAAATACAGGTGCCCAATACACACACCATTGCATACATTGATACTTTGACATTGTTACTTTTGAAATAAAATTTTGTGTACAGGGTGAATTAAATGCATTCCAATTTTAAAAATTGTTTGAATGCATTTATTTATCATTTTTCAAGTTGTGTGTGTGTGTGTGTGTGTGTGTGCGTCTTATTCCACTGTGACATTTGTTTCATCTGTATTCAAGTGCAAGCAGTGGGGTGTATCCCCTCATCGAACGTCACTGCTCAGCATTCACCACTAGAGGGCACAAGCAGTCTGCATTTTCCACCAGTGCAGAATTTATTCCATCATGGAAGCCCACTATTACTCTTCTTCTAAGGCCTTAATGAACAGTCAGACAGTTCCATGTGCAGTTGCAGACTAAAACACAACTCAGTTCATTAGTAAACAAAAGCAGTGTGATTGTCAAGGCCTTTTGTACTTAAGAGTGGGGGCATCAACACTCCCTGAGGATGCACCACTGCGGTTGAGTCTGTAGAGTGCTGTGAATTTTAAACAGACCTTTGACTGCTCCTCCTCGTCAGTTATCGAAAGAGGCCCCAAAATGTGGCCGTCTCTAGAGCATAATAAGATAGAGGAGTAGACATTCCAGTCACACACACTCACTCACACTCCTATTACCCACCCAAAGCCTTTCAAATAAAGCTCTACTAATGAGCAGTAGTGTCCTCTTCAGCTTCTAATTAATTAATCAACTTAATTGGGTAAGCTGATCAGATCTCATGTCAAAGCATGATGTATAATTGCTGCTATTTGCTGCTTCATCATTAGTTACTGGTATGTAGGCTTACAGAGGTACAGCCTTGAGCCCAGCACCCTGGTGAAAATGGTGGGGAGGAAAGAGAGAAAAAAAGAGAGAGAGAGACCCTCATTGTTTCATCTGACCATAAGATAACCAACTGACCTGGGGAATTCCCCACCACTTGCCATGTAGCTGAACAGATGAGCCAGACTGTAGTCTGGGAGCAGTTATCACATTTTTCTGGTTCAAGTCTCATGGCAGCAGTGAAACTAAGCCAGTGTGATGTGATAACCTTTTGCCACAGATGGTTCTGTAGAGACTGTGGGAGACTTCCTGCAGACCCGCTCTGAAGGCCCAGTTTACACGTAAAAAAAAAAAAAAAAAAAGTTTTGTTAGTGGAGAATAGATTCTGTGGACACCTGTAACTGCATTAAAAACAAACAAACAAACAAAAAAAAACTTTATAAAAATACATGTATTCTACGCATTGGAAAAAAAAGAATACTCACATGGACCTAAATTCCATTGGCATATCTCTTTTGAGTTCTATCAGTCGTCCAAAAAAATGAGACAAATTGGTGTCTGACTGGTTGACTGTGTGGTTTGATCAGAAGTTTGCGACACACAGTTGGTCTCTGCACTCAGACATTCCATGACCTTGAGGCACCCCAGAGGTCAAGGGTCATCAGAGAGTGAATTAGAGAGTCTAAGAACAGCAAACCTTACAGTTTTAATCAAAATGCTGCTTGCAAGTGTCAACATTCTGTGGATAACTTGACGCACTTGGACAGAATATTTATCCTGGTTTAAGCTCCCATTGTTTTTTTGTCCATGTTTAAGCCAATATTTTAAAATCTATAGTCTACAGAAGCTCTCATTCAGAGCTGGTCTACGTAGCTACTATCATATGCGGTGGTGAAGTGAACTTGAAGAAAGTTCAACGAGGTCACAAACGTCTAGTCATGGTGGACAATTTGACCACCTTCCTGTGTCCCGACTTACCCCCGCTGATTATGTCTCTCTCCCCCTCTCTCTCTCTCTCTCTCTCTCACTGACATGCCTGTGTGGCACTGGCGGCGACACTTGTGTGAATAGTATTATTGTGGCAAAGGAAAGGAAAGAGAGGTCCTTTTGACACGATTTTTTGGAGAGGCCGTCGTCACAAGGTCTCCTTGGGGCCCCCCGGGGCCTCCCAGAGTGACGGTAAGGGCCTCACTCTCACTCTCACTCGCAGACGTTTCAGGGCTCTTCCAGGAACAGAACAAATGGCTTTATGGTGTTTAACCCTCTTGGCCTACCACTACCCCCCCACCCCTCCCTCCACACACACACACACACACACACACACACACACACACACACACACCCCAACCCCACCCAATCAGCCTTTGCATAATATGCCCAATCAGACTACAACACACATAAGAAGCCTTTGAGAGAAACTTGAGTTTTTAAGTTTCAAATAAAGTCGCTGTCTGTAATAGCAACAATTAGAGAGAGAGAGAGAAAAAAATAAAAAAGACGGCATTCATTTACTGGCAGCCAAGTAAACATGGCCATTTCCTCCCACTTTGCTAGTCAAGATTTACGGATTCCCCAACACAACCCTTTGCTTGTGCATGTCTGTGTGTGTGTGTGTGTGTGTGTGTGTGTGTGTGTGTGTGTGCGTGCAGGTCGGCCTGCACAGGGTACTATTTTTAAACCCCTGGAGGTGAAGAAGGAGTGAGGGGTTGAACGCGTGGTACCATGGAATTTATTCTGCTATGAATGGCACAGAGTCACTCGGGAGCAAGAATGACCAGACACACACACACACACACACACACACACCACACACACACACACACACACTTACTTTCACACACACACACACACACACACACACACACTTCCACACACACACACACACATTTACTTTCACACACACACACACACACACGTGCCCGGAGAAACACACGTGCACACTGCAGTGCTTTTAGCATTCATGAAATGTTAATGCTCCTCTCTGCACTGAGATTCGCCACTAAATCTGGATGGAATGCAGCAGTGAAGTTTCAATAACAGAAATCATGTGGCACACACACAACCCCTTCCCCCGTTGAGGACTTGTGTGTGTGTGTGTGTGTGTGTGTTTGATATATATATATATATATACCATATCTAGGGCAATGACTGGAACTGGAATTAGGTTTCGCTAGTGTTTACTTTAGAACATGAATTGTTCCTTTTTAAAGTATATTTTGGTTTATACTTTATACCTTTATTCAGTGGAACAGTGAAAAAGACATAAATAAGCGAAAGAGAGAGACTGGGAAATTCTCTGGTCCCTATGCGGTCCGTTGGACCTGAATGTACAGCATGGACACAGGAGCCATTACAGTAACTCCACATGGCCCGCCCATAGAACATAAGTTATTTTACGTTATTTTTTTACGAGGTTTTGTTGACCACAGCTAAAGAGTATTAACTACTTTAATAAACAGCTCACTTGGGTCATTATTATAAAGCTGTTCCATACTGTTATTCTGAGAACTGAATTATATCCTGGGCGATAGTGGCACAGGTGATAGAGGTGCCATTTGGAACCTTTTGGAATCAGAACATTGCAGGTTTGAGCCCTGCTCTGCCTGACCCCATCAAAGTGTTCTTGAGCAAGATACCGAACCCCAAACTGCTCAAGGCATTACTGACAGAGCTCTCTGTCTCTCGAACGGGAGATCATAAGTTCGACTTGTGTTAGGGTCATACCAAAGACCATCATAAAAATGGTACCTACTGCCTTTAGCCTGGCGCCATGTGGCCTAGGGTTACGGAAACGGAGATGGGCACTCCTATATTTCTTCCTATACCTATATTTTTGTTCCACGAGGGGTCCCCAGTCCAATGAAGTTTGAGAAGCGCTGACTTAGAGAAGTGAGACGGTGACGAATAAAAGATGAGACAAGCTCTGCTCCCCTGTTGGAGTGTCTCTGGCTTTACTGCCAGCTCTAGCAAGCTTCTGTATTATTCAATGCCAACAGCTTCTCCACGCTTTCTCCTGACTGCTGTAGGGTTAAAAGGAATAAAATAACAAAAATAACTAGAAAAGCTCTCAGAGAGCGCAGACCTCCGCCAAGACAATGTTGTCAGAGGCACAAAATACCAGATCATGTTCTGGATCACTGGATGCCACTAAAATCGAATCACTTCTTGCTTGTCCCAATATACACGTTGTCCGAAAATTTCATCCAAATCCGTGCAGTACTTTTTGAGTTATCCTGCTGACACACAGACAAACAAACAGACAAACCAACGCGACCGAAAACATAACCTCCTCGGCGGAGGTAATAATAACTAGTCTAGAACTTTAGACGCACTCTAGCAGTAGCAAATTGAATTTGCTCAGCGAGTATGTGTAGGGCCGAGCCATACCTTAGACATCGATTGTGTCTGAGCTGTTTCTGAGCTGTTTACGCTCTAGGTTGTATTCAGACATTGTGGTGTTTACCCAATCACAACGTTATATCTGGACAGGGAGTTATTGCATGGGCTTAGCGTTGTTTGAATCGCTTGTTAGTTGCTAGTTGTGCAGATCAGTTCAAGCCTAGGGGTCTATCACTCGTCGCCAGTCTATACATTCATGTGATAGTCTGCCGTGTCAGGCTAAAAATAACCATAATGCTGAAAAAAAACTGTCTACAGTTACATCATACATGAAGGCTGTCCTTTCTTTAATTCATCCATTATAGAGACAAAGCGCTCAGACAAAGCCTCATACATACATACATTACGCTCTTATGTAATCCCGTCAAATAACAGGCAGTAAACAGGACACCCGTAGGTATAGAGGCAGTAAAGCTTCGCCCACCAATGATAGCTCAGCACTCTTCCCTTCCAAAGACCCCCGTGCTGGAATGCGTGCGTTGCCAGGCGAGCAGACAGACGCCCATTAATCCACGGGAGCGTTAATTAAGGATAATTGTTTCGGAGAGAGAGACCGCCATTGAGTTGTTTCAAATAATACTCTCTCTAATGGTGCTTCTACCACAGGCCTTGTTTTTTGTTTTCCTACTGTATACAGTGTAGGCCTATATTCATTTGGCAATGTGTGCCATCTGGGGCCCTGATGGCTCTGGCTGTAAATCCGCTCTTATATAGGGGTTAACCAGCATGGGACACACAGTGTTAACAGATGGGGGTGCGTTACGTTACCCACTTTAACGGCTGCCATCTATCCGTCCATCCATCCATCCATCCATCCATCCATCCCTCCCTCCAGTTGTTTTTATATCCGTCTTTAATCAATCTGAACTGGCCCCCTGCGTGGGGCTCTAATGTTGCTCATGCGGGTGATGGGTGTGTGTGGCATAGGGACAAGTTTAGCGGATCTGTCCGATATGTGTGACGCAAGACCTCCTGCCGTCATCCTTTCCTTTGTCTTAGCATGAGAGGAGGAGAGAGGAGGCTGGGGAAGATGGGTGGTGGCTGCTGTCCCAGCTGTTTCTCTCACAGACCTCCTCACAGATGATCTCCCATTTTGCCATCTTATTTAAAAAACAGCAGCACTTATTAGCTTATTATTTTGCTTTATTTTATTTTGCTTATCTATTTTACTGTTCCTGTATACTAATCTATCTTTTTCTAATGCCATTTCACTACTAGCCTACAATAGTAGACTATGTATGTGACAAATAAACTCTTGAATCTTGAATCTTTTGTAGTATATTTTACCCTCCAGCTGAGAACAGCACAAGCCTTCAAGCCAAACGTTATCAATCAGTGTAGATGTCGATAAAGGGCAGAGGTCAGGCTCTTTGTACTGTCTTTATAAAGTCTTTGATAGGATGGAGTAGGCTTAAGAAAAACCTTTTCAGAAAACAAGAAGACACCTGAATTCCCAGGAGTTAAGTTCTCAATTTATGCATTCAGGCCATCTGCCATCATCAAGTATGAAACTCGCTGGCAGTTTCATTTATAATTCAGTTGGGACATGATCTACAGGAATTTACCCCGCCTTCCAAAACACACTCTCGTTATTTAATGTCAATAAAACTGTATGTTCACAGAAGCCAGTGTACAGTTGCATTGCAGCGCATTAGTCTGTCGTGCCAACATTTTTAGTGTGTGCACCGAGAGAGAGAGTGAGAGAGAGTGAAAGTGAGTTGTAGCACATGTCGAGTTGGACACAAGGACATCCAAACTGGGCATGCTCCAAGACGGACATTCCTTCAGAGTCGCACTGAGACAGATGGTCATTGTGCGGGGAGGGTGAGGGGCAGGGGTGGGGTGGGGTGAGGTGGGTGCTGCTGGCGGTGGCTACGGGGGGAGGGAGGGAGGGTGGGGTTAGGGTGGGGTGGAGTGGGGTTTAGGGTGCTTAAGGGGCAGCGGGTGCATTGGATAGCCGTCCCTTTTAGCTCTACAGGATCTTACATCATTTACGAGAAACAGAGGCGCTGGGCTGGCATGATCGGCTAGGGACATGAAAGCAGAAGTGGGAAGGGACTCAGATAACTTTGCTTCTGCTCTGGTGAGGGCAGCACAATTGTAAGGCTGTATGGCTGCCAATGGGGGTTGAATGCACCAACAGAAGTGCCCACAATACAGTCACAGTCACTGAAAAATAACACCAAGTAGTTTGTAAAAGTGTCACTAAGTCAGCGTCGGCCAGTACAACTGGGGTCCATCAAGGCATCTGGCCCCTGTTTAATTCATCGCCACCACTGTTGACCCTGCAGACATGATATCCCTGGATGACATGGCTGACACACACACACATGCCGACATGTAGAAGAGTTATGTGTCGTCAGACACACTCATGTTACGTCTCGACGTGGGTGGTTTCCCCCGAGTCCTCCTGCCGTAACCCCTATATAGGGATAGCCATGGACATGGCGACAGCGAGGGGATGTTTGGGTGCCTATCCAGTTGCATTCTATGGATCCAGTGCCTTGGTGGTGCTGATCCGTAGGATTCAGTAGAGTTCTTGGGCCTGAACTACAGGACTGTACAAGGAACCCTGGGCCCTTGTAGAGAGGAGAACCAGGGACTTTATGGAATAGGAAACGGAGAATGGAGGTATTTTTCGATTACCACAGAACACAAACAGGCCAAGGTAAGAGATATTTTTTTTTATTGTAGGCAACATGGGTGTCCAAAACTTGATCTTCAGGGTGTACAAAAGTTGATATTTCAGCTGAAAAGCTTTGCAAAGGAGACATATAGTTCATCCAAGGACACTGGGGGAGAGAGGATGTGCAACGGTAGACATTTTGGCAAACACAGACCCTCCTAGTCCTCACAGTCTGATGGAAATGGAGTTTTGGGTTTCACCGGTGTTGTATGATACAGTTGAAATCGCTTGAGAACGAGCAAGGATTTCTCTAGAACAGAATTGCTTGTTCTTCAGAGATGAAAGACTCTGAATGTTTATTTAGATGAAAGAGTTTAAATCTGGTTTAGTGGTCCAGGCAGCAGATTTCATTTTCGTTCAACTTCTTGCTTGGAAACGAGATGAGAAGATGGGTTTGAATCGAGGCACGCCACCGTGGCATGATGGGAGAAACGATGGAATAAGTAAATAAGCATGAAAACTGAAACTGTGCAAGAATTCAGGTCTTTGGAGGTGGAGGAGGAACTCACCCACACAAGTTCAGTTTGCTTCACCCACTGTCCAGTTCACAGGAATTTAGGACAGTTTCTGTTAGCTTTTTTTGGTTTGTTACTATTATCATATGTCTGCAGTTCCTCTAAATGCTGTTTGGCCTAATGCTCCCTTTTGTGAGTTTGCTATGGCTTCAGACATCATGGTATGTTTTAGCACAATATATGCAAACATTATACGAATGCAAAAGTGTGTGTGTGTGTGTGAGTGCATCCTATGGGTATGGTGAGATTGTGTGAGTGTAGGACTGTGTGTGTGTGTGTGTGTGTGTCTAGGGGCATCCTATGGGTATGTTGAATTTGTGTGACTGTGTGTGTGTGTGTGTCTGGTTGCATTCTAATGGTACAGTATATGTTGAGTTTGTGCGTGTGATTTTGTGCCACTCTGTGTGTGTGTGTGTGTGTGTGTGTGTTTGCGTATGTACTGTATGTGTGTGTGTATATCTGTGTGAGGGAGGGCGTTAGCATCTAGTGTGAGGCCTGTAGTGAAGGTGGTGCTGCTGTGTGCTGTGTACTGTAGTCCTGCTATATATAGAACCGAACCATGCTCCTGAGAGCTCCCAGCCAGCAGTACCTCACACACACACACACGGAGCAGGGCAAGAACAGGCTTGTCTGTGGGCTCACCACCACCACCACTCAGTGCTGCTACTGCTACTGCTGTTACTGCTGTTGTTGATGTACTCTTAGCAGGCTTTATATAGCAGTAAGAGGACAGGATTTGTCTGTTGTTTTCTTTTCTTTTCTCTTCCCTTCTTTTCTAGACCTTGGCTGTTGAGTTAGCATGTCCTTCTGCTGTCTGCTGTGAGTGTTTAGAGGTTGCGGTTGAATTTTGTTGTTGTTGTTGTTGTCATTTGTGCTGTCCTGAAGTTCCCTCTCTTCTTATTGGCCGACAGCCTGGTGGTCATCCCTGCCTGCTGAGCCAATCAGCACGCAGGGCAGGGAGTGACGCTCTGGCCAACACAAACCTGGAGGTGACCCTGCTTCCTGCACGGTGACAGGGATAAATTTGTTCCATTGGAGTTTGCAGTTTTGTATTTGATCCCAGGTGTGCCGACACAAAGACTCTTCATGTTCACGGGTTTTTGATCTATGACTTCAGCTCACCCGACGGGTACATTACTGTGGAGATCAACACAAACAACGGCTATTTTATCAAGAGAGGAAGCCTTTTTGTCACATGCACATCCATAATGCCTATATGAAGTCTTATTTTAATGCCTATAAATCTTAAATGGACTCTACACAGTTTTTTGCTGTAAATATAGTGACCTAGCTGCATAAAAGACATACAGTACAAAACCTTCTAAACATTTTCCCAGAGCTTTACTGGCACTGTTAGAACATGCTAATGATGTCTGATAGCAAATACTGTAGGTTAACAATGTCATGTGTAGCGTAACTAGGTTTTCAGGACTAAGCAGTGCATATCCTGGAGAGCCGGTGGGAACTTGCATTTACCCACCCTCCATATCACTATATGGCATGCAAACTAATTTGGAGATGGTACCAAAAACAACTTGGAAGAAAAGTTGAATAGTGTCCCTTTAAGTCTTATAAATATATTATGTCTGAATAATATATGAGAATTCACTTTGGATCTACGTTCACAATCATTCACAATAAAATGTCAGTTATATGTGTAGACCATTAATTTTATGATATGTGTAGCCTATATTCTACATCATATTATTTGGCTTGTGACTGTTTGCCCCTGTGGCCGACTTACTTCTTACTAATTCTCAAATCTCACATTATATACTGTAGTAGATGAACCTAGATAGGACGCTCCATCAACTTAACTGTGAAATCTAGGCAAAGGGCATGACATATGTGTTATTAAATCCAGAGCTTAAGTACTTTATGGTAAAGCATTTATTGCTATGGAATTTGGTTCTTAGAAGTCTGGCCAATGAACACAAACCATCTGTCAACATTCTTAAAATATTTACTATAGCCCATCACTCTTGATGTACAGATCTATTGATGTTTATGGTTAATACGATGTACATTACTGAAGCATCTCTGACATGATGGAAAATGTGTCATGGCGGCTTAAAAGGGTTTATGGTGTGTATTTGGAATGGGGGATGTGTGAGGGGGTTGTAGCGAATCATCTTCATAGGAAACAAGACAGTGGAAAAATCATTCAAAATCCGGATGTTTCGCAGATGTTGCATCTGACTAAATTCTTTGAGTGCTTCTTTTGTGGGGGTTAGGGGGTTCATAGAAAGTGTTACCACAAATGTAGCCAGAATAAGTTGTAGACTATAGGTTCTCAAAGTGCAGCCCGGGGGCCAATGACAGCCTGCTGAAACATTTTTGGTGGCCCGCGATAACATCTGATAATTTCTGTAAATCTGCACATTGCTTCGAAAGAATGAATCTCCTTATAATGTATAGTGGTGGTCAGTAGCATCTAATGGGATTTATTTATTGAGATGTAACCTGGTCATTAAAATAATAGATTTCTTTTTTCCTAAATTTCTAAATTTTCAAAATTCTTGTTTTACTAAATTGGCCCTCACTGATCAAACATTTAGAACCCCTTTTGTAGACGCTGTAGCCACTTGCACCCCTTGCTCCCACCACATGTGGGCTCTTGGTTGTGATGAAAGATCAACATGACCCGAGTCTTAACAACTCTGTGGCATAGTCTCCTATAAACTAGTAGCCTCTAAAATGACAACCACACCAACATCATTCAGCCACATTCTTCTGTTGCTCCTCAAAACACAGCGTGACCCCCTCAGAGTCGCTACTGAGTATTTATGCACATACACTTTTGGGGTGTGTGTGTGTGTGTGGGGGGGGGGGGGTTGAGCACAAGCACCATAGAAGGAGATGGATGGGGTCAAGATGAGGGGGTTGGGGCTCTGTGTGTGTGTGTGTGTGTGTGTGTGTGTGTGTGCGTGCAGTGAAATATGTGCAGAATATAAACAGGCATGTAGAGAGAGCAGGAGGAGGAGGTTGCAGCGCAGCACAGCGCGGCGCCCCAGACCGTGGAGGTCATGGGATCACTCCCCTGTTCTCCCGCGCACGTTTATTTCCCCAGGCCATGACTGATAAAACACAGCTGTCCAAATGGGCCAGGCCAGCCAGCCGGGCCACCAGTGGGGCAGAAGGAGAGGCTGGCTGGGCCGCTCAGACTCAGGCTGGAACTGATGCCCTCTGGCTGGGATGGATGGATGGATGGTTTGCTGGTTGGTTGGTTGGTGGAGGTGTAAATGTGACAGAAGGTGGTGAAACCAATCGTCTACATGGGGCCATGGTGGACTCTGTCATAGTCTCGTCTTGTCCCACAGACAGACGCAGGCTGGTGCTTAAGAGTCAGGGGAAGCCGATGTGTGATCTGATTTGAGACACAGGCGTGTGAAAAAGGAAGGAAGAAAGAAAGAAAGACAAAAAAAAAACAGTGATAAAAAATGGAGTCCATTCTTCCCCGGGTTACGTAAACAGACAGGCTGGAGAAGGGGGAGTGAGACAGCAGTGTGTGTGTGTGTGTGTGTGTGTGTGTGTGTGTGTAGACGAGGGGGGGATAATGGGTTAATTGAATTGGTTTGAAGAAAAGCTGCAAGTCATCTTGTCTGTGACCCACGTTGTGATTTCTCATTGCTTCCTCTGCGTCTCTCCAGTCTCCAGTTCCCTCTGTCCTAATTTTACCAAAGTAGATACTTTAGTAACCAACATTTTATTTTCCAAACAATACAAGAAGCAAATGGAAAATAATAAAAAAAATGACTCAATCTTATCGAATCAAAAGTCCCACCATCATGTCTGTCTCACGTTGGTGGAGAACCTCCACCTCCTCTCCTCTCCTCCTCCCTCTGAGAAAGTTCTGGGGAGATATCCTAATCCTGCCTGTTTATCAAATAAACGCTTGTCCCTGTTTGTATACCCCTGGTCTCAAATGTCCCTCTTATTTATGTACTTGAGGAGTTATTCTTGGTCGATGGAGCAGCAAAGGCCCGTGCTTCCTGCCTGCCGGGTCAGAACTGATTGAAACGGAGAGGAGGTGGTGGGAGGTATAGAGTCATGGGGCTCTCGCTCATATCTGGGTCGCATCAGATGAGGCAGCAGATTGGCCCCCTTCTGATAGAACTGGATCAGGGAGCGCTCACACACACACACAGAAACAGACAGACACACACACACACACACAGAGAGAAACACACACCCGGGAGAATCACTTTGACTGGAGGCGTAGGGCTAGACCAAAAATATACTCTAGCTCCTTAGAAGTTTCTCATATTTTTATTTCATCAGCTTAAGAGGTCTCCTATGCACAGATCTTAGTTTAAATATGATGGTCAGGCATCATTCACTCAAGCATAGCCCTGTTACACAAGCCTGCTGACTGCATTTGATAGAATCTGGAACAATATAGACCAAATGCAAATAAGAACCAGCAGTTTACATTGAGTCAACGGGATCACTGATCTTACTTTCGGTTTTGAATTATTTTGGTGCTGTTGACTCAATGTAAATGTAATGTTGTTCCAAGGTTCCACTCGCTATCTACATTACAGTCAGCAGGCTTGTGCAACAGGCCTATGCTTGAATTACACAGAACTATCACTTTAAAGGTGTAACATGGATGAATTTTCTATGGTGAATTAAATAGTTTCAATATTTTGAGTTCAACCATATCTCTATTCATTTGTTTAGTTGTAGTTTCTGATTTCTTTTTTTTAATAATTACAGTAATTAGGAATTCTACTAGATACAAAAGGATTGCTTGTATCTTAAAATCCTCCACGATGTTTTTTTGTAGACGCTTAGAACTGACCTTTTAGTGACCCCAAAGGTTTGGTCATGGAGTTGATGCTGACAAGTTCACTCATTGTTGGTCAGATAGAGGGGAGGAAGATGCCTGCAAGATGGAGACTCCAGATAGTAGGGCTGTAACAATATTCCCAAGTATCCAATCGAGAAATTGTGATACGCAGAGTCACGATACTGTATCGTGATACAAGAAGGCAGTATTGTGATACGCCCTTTCAAAGTTCTGTAACCTTTCAGTTCAGAAAACAACCACATGATGTGATGCAATGGTGCTTCCAAGCTTCAAGTCAACATCATTATTATATTTAAACTTAAAAAAAGAATATTACTAGCTATTGTAAAATATTACTAGCTTCTTGTAACCTATTCTAGCCATAAATGATTATCAAAAAGAAATATTTAAAAAAAATCGTGGGGTGTATCGAACCGTACTGTAGGTCAAAAATCATGATACAAACCGAATCGTGAGTTGGGTGTATCGTTACCGCCCTACCAGATAGAGAGAGCCTCCCTGTCTGTCTGCTCTCTGTCTGTCTCACCCCCGCGTCTGAGTCTTGTCTGTATCTCTGCCTGTCTGGTTATCTGGGTCTCTCTGTCTCCTACTTGGTCTGTCTGATACGATAGCTGTGTGTCTGTGAGAAGTTTCTGTACTCCACGCCTCTACGTCTTTAGTTTCAGTGAGGTAATAAATATAGGGCAGGCAGATATTAATTGCATTAGCTTGATTAAATCCACGGGCCATTGTTTATGTCTGGGTGTCACTTTGTCACAGAAGCACTGTATCTCAATTGCAAACTTTAACAATTGCAGTGCAGATAAGAAGCAATACTGTTGTCTGAAAAAGTCTTAGTCTTTGAACTTTTGAACTGAGACGGTAAACATCTGTACACTGAGTCATACATGTTCAGGGTGAAAGGTCAAGTTCACCTCAAGCCTTCGAGAAAGATCTGGAACTATTGCACACTTTCTGTCTTCTGTTCTCGCGCTGAGGGATGAATGCTCGACTAGAGGGTAGGTGATTCATTTCCTTACGAGTGTATTTGTGTGTGTGTGTGTGTGTGTGTATGTATGTGTTTGTGAATATCTATCCAGGCATGTGTGGTTGTGTGTGTATGTGGGAACAAATCCCTTGACATCTCATTCTTTTCTTGGAACTGTGCATTTGGCCAACTTTGACAAGTAAAACTGACTCTGATTTGACAGTTGATAGATTGCATTTGAGCTGATCTCCATGGCGACCTGCCAGTTATCCTATTGGCTATTCCTTCATAGCCCCTCCCCATCTCTGGGAGCTGGAACACTATTAGATTTTAAAGAAACTGTATCTTTCATAAGGTCAGCTGAGGTCTTCTCCATTCTGCAGAAAATCGACTTCCACCGTGTTCTCTGGTGACTTCCTGTTTCTCTCTCTTCCTCACACATCTCACTTGCACCATGTAATACAAACACCCCATCATGGAAGATATTGTTGGACAGATACCACAGATTCTTTACATTTTATTGGTCTTGGGAACAACACAGACCAAGAGAAGACTGCACAAACATGTTTCAATAGCGTATGTGACCCTGTATAAAGCTGATTGTGGGAAGGTGCAGGTCCTGTGTAAATAATTCTCTTCTGCAGTTGCTTACACTGGCATAGTCAAAGTTGAATCTTGCTGCGTAAGTATTCTCTATGTTTAAACACCTCCTTTGTGTCTTCACCGCCGTGTGTCAGTTCGACAAGACCGGTCCTTTGAACTGGGTTAAAAAAAATGGGTATTTTTCACTCGGATTACACACCAATGTTCAATACAAGCCGCATATCTTCCATATTTTAAAATCCCTGGAGTAGGCTAATACTGCAGCCTGAGAAAGCTGCGTCTCAAGTGCATCTGACCTTGTGTTGCCCTGGAGTATATACTTTCTACCTTCACTTACTGATGGGTTTTGCATGCATGTGAGGTCAGTTTGGAGGTAGTCAAATGGTCAGGACCTTCCGAGCCAGGTCTGCTGAGGTCACGTCTACTGCCTTACTCACAGACCTCTGTCAACATCAACTCCACTTCAAAGCAGTAATTCTTTTCAGTTCAAGTATGAATCCACTATGAATATTGTTTTTATTGGTTTTAATCTTTGAGTGAAGATGCAGGTATTAGGTTTTAGGATCAATTCTTCTCATGGCATAAGCTGTAAGTTATAGTTGCTGTACGTTCACACCAACTAAAGATGTAAAATCGTAAAATGTCATTCACTCTCTATGGGCAAGAGTGACAAAAGCTACCAGCTGTAAAAGTTGGGCGATTTGAGCAACCAAAAAAATTCTAAAAAACAGTTAACTTTATGCAAAGTAGTTGTGATGCGTTTCAGCTGTAAAATCTAAACGCTGTGCTGTCAATGGAATGACAACAGGCACGTCAGGGGCGATAGAGAGATTTGGGTGAACAAAAGCGATTTTGTAGCTTTAGAAGCCCTTGGTGTGAACGTATAGTAACACACTAAACATTCCAAACTCAGAAATGTGTTTTTTTTTTTTTGTCTGATTTGGTGTGGTTCTCTTAAACCTGCATCCAAGTGATTGACAGGCACAGGCGTCACATTGACCACACACACCAGCACACTCCAAAAGTCCTTCTCTATAGTCTGCACCCCTCCTTTCGCCTACACACACCCACCCACACACACACGCTTACATACACACACTTACACACAGCCACACACTCCTCCTGTTGAACGACTCCCTACTCTGAATGTTTTTAAAGGAATCGTGTAGCCCTAGTGCTCCGGAGCAGGGTGGCCATTATCGGCCCCTGATGGTGTGTTACTGTTACCGATGAGCTGCGGGGGAAGGCCGGGGCGCCCTGTAATGTGGCCCTAGAGGATTCTGGGAAGTCAGAGGTCACACCACTTCTCAGTCTCGCTTTTCATTCACGCATGACCTTGTCAGACACACACACACACACACAAACACACACACACACACACTCTGCCAGTGAGATTGTGTGCACTGAACCAGTTTAGGAATTTCTGTGAGTGTGTGTGTGTGTGTGTGTGTGTGTGTGTGTGTGTGTGTGTGTGTGTGTTTGTGTGTGTTCTCTCTGGCCCTATATAACTGCCAAAAGTGTTGTGTGATAGATGATGCACTGAGTAACCCTGAGATACCAACACAGGGAGGTTTATGTGCAATTGCTCTCTGATTGATTCCTCTAAACACACAGTAGGACAGCTACAACTGCCCCTGTTTGTAACACCTAATGTGAAACAAGTGCAACACTTTAGAAACACTTTGACTGCAACTCTCAGGAAGGCCAAACATCAAGGAGTTAGTGCTCTCCCATTACGCAGACACACCACAGCTACAAACAGCTGCTGAAAGCAGGGGCTGAATGCGGAACATTCCTAAGTTTTCTGAGTATCTGTGTAATGCAGGGGTTTTCAACTGGTTCAGTCCCAGGAACCACCATTCTGACTAAGAAGACATCGGTGGCCCACCCCCAGACTCGGTGGCCCCCCCAACTCATGTCACAGACCCCCTGGAATGTCGTCACGGATCCCCTGTTGAGAACCCATGGTGTAATGAATGCCAACTAGCCTAGGCTAGGTGGCGACAGTTCATGATAAATAAAAAACCCAGTAGCCTTAAGATCACTTGGAACTGCCAGGTTGGAAGCCTGTGCTTTTCAGCTCAGTGGTTAGAGTATTCGACTCCCACAACGTGGGCTTGTTGTAGTTGACGGGGTGGTGGGTTCGAGACCCGTGAGTGGCTTAACCGTATTTGGCTACATCAGCATCATACTGCCATTGTTTGTCTGGCTGTTCCAAGAGGAATTGTTGGACATTCTTAGTGGTGTGGTGCCTGCCTTACTTACTTGTAGAGAAGGTTGTTACTCATTTTGGAAGAAAGGAAAACGTCCGCAACACTGATTATACTCTCATAATTTAATTAAAAAGCAACGTTTCGACCCTTTATGGTCTACCATAAAGGGTCGAAACGACCATAAAGGGTCGAAACGTTGCTTTTTAATTAAATTATGGGGGTATAATCAGTGTTGCGGACATTTTCCTTTCTTCTGTACGATACTCCATTTGTCCTGCACCTGGCCTAACAGGTGGGATGTGCACACAGCTACTCTCTTGAACTTTGTTACTCATTTTGACCTTTGTGAGTCATCCTTATCTAGCCTGTCCATTGGCTTCCTACACAATTCCACTTGATTCTCATCTCCTTTCAGTACTCCATCTGGGATTCCAGCCATGGGTCTCATTCTCTCATCCCATATAGCCTGCCAATCGCCAAACTAAAATCACCACCTATTGCTTTTCTCGTAGCGGAGGTGTACGATTGTCCAGAGCCGATTATTGGGCGCTATGAATGTCTATGATGGCGTCTGTACATAGCTCAGAGCCAATACCAGAGCCAACATGGCTCAATGGTGTTTTTTGACCCCAACGGCACCTTCCAGGCAGCACAGCCTAAAAGGCACTACCCTTACCCTATTCCTAACCCTAACCCCCTCAACCCTTACCCTAAACTGAGTGGAGTAGTGCCTTGAAGGCAGTGCTGCCTAGAAGGCACCGTTGAGGGCAAAAAATACCAAAGACTGCCACCATGTTATGTAAAATGCAATCGAGGGCCGTGCTAGTCCCAAAAAGACACCAAAAGCAGGCGAGAAAATCGGCCATGATCACCATGCTGCTTTGCAGAGTGAAAAGAAATTGAGCACGCAAAGGAGCATGGGAACTCACAGGCTACATCCCATCCTGGCCAATCAGCAAACATTGATAATGCAGCATGAGAATATGATAGGCTATCAGTCAAGAGTTGATCCAATCTTTTCAAATTTTAACACTTCCAGCAAGCAATCGTTTCTCAATAACCGGAATCCCAGACCCTTGTACAAAGCCTAGACTGCGGGCTGGTTATGACCAGGCTAATCCTTATCTCTCTATTCATGCATCTTTAGGCACTTAACACCACTAAGGAATGAAAGGGACACTCAGTATGCTTCACTTGCAGTCCAAACAGGCTGTGTTGTGGTTAGAAGTAGCTTAAGGAGTGGAGTAGACAAAACTGGCTTCAGAGGCGCTGAGACGTGAAGGCATCCAGACTTTTTGAGCTGTTTTCCCTGACATACCTGTCTACACACATGTAAATGGATACATGTGTGAGATAGGTGGATCTGTGTGAAGAGTGAGTGAGTGAGAGAGAGGGAGAGAGAGGAGTTATTCCTCTGTCACCTGTACAGCACATAGTAGACTTGAGGTTGATATCCAGTCTGCTCTGTATTAGATTGATCTCTTCCATATTTGGATACGTATTTTGACCTTTTTTTTCTTTTTCTTTTTTTTTTTTTACAAAAAAAGAATGAGAAGGCCTATGTCTCTGATTCATTTTTCCGGCAAGCACTCAGTCCAGACTAGTAAAAAATGGTCACTTCGGCTGGAAATGACAAGAATATGACATCAGGAATTCCAGCAAAAAAAAAGACATCTGCATTTTTCCAGACTGCAAATATAAATTAGAAGCCAAAGGGATAGGAGGCCTGTCCAGCCAGAGAAAGAGAGAGAGAGAGAGAGAGAGAGTAATTTCAGGGAAGGCCTATGCAGCTTTCCTTTGTCCCCATTGACAACCCGCAATGGGATTTAAGCTCAATACATTTCGTTGTGGATATTAATATGAAATAATGCAGCATTTTTTTTTTTTTCATGCCGGCCTAAGGGGCTTAACCAGCCTGACCACATTGATCCAAATTCCAATTTCATCAAAATTTCTCCCTAATCTTTTTACAACATCGGCGGCGTCCGTTGGTCTCATGACCTCGTATATCCGTGACCGTGAATCTTTTTGTGTGTGTGTAGGGTACGTGGGTATGTGTGTCAGTGTGTGTGTGAGTGTGTGTGTGTGTGTGTGTGTGTGTGTGTGTGTGTGTATTTGCAGGAATACTCATCATCACCATGAGGACAGGCGAAGGGGGTGAAAGGTCATTCACGTGGCGTCTGTATCATTTCCGTCATTCCTCCCAAATGAGCTGAGCCTTGCCTCATCCAGGAAATGGAGAGTGGGAAAAAACGGTATTTTTTTTTCTCCAGCTAGTGTCCACCAAGTCATTTTGCAGGGCCCATGGGACTCTCTGCTTTTCCACTATCTGCGTGTGTGTGTGTGTGTGTGTGTGTGTGTGTGTGTGTGTGTGTGTGTGTGTGTGTGTGTGTGTGTGTGTGTGTCAGTGCTTGGACGCTGCTGGCTTTTCTCTCCTTTGCTATGTTAAGACCTTCTTAAGGTGGCTAAAGACCAAGCCAAAGATGGGCTGCGACAGGACTGAAAAAGGCAACACAAGTGGAAGGGCTATTGCTCTGAAACCTCACAGTATTTTTTTAAAATAAATTTTACAGGAGCAAAATTCTGGCTGACTTTTTCCTTTCATATATTCACCATATGTTGTTGGCTACGGGTTTACAGTAAGTGGAGTCACATCAAAGACCATTTTTACAGTAAATGCATTGGCAAGTTACTGTATGTGTATATGGATAACTGTGGCTGTTAGCTTTCTTTGTTGTCAGTTTCTCCATTTTGAAAAAGCAAACAATTATCCTCACAGTCCATTTTCTTCTGTACGTGTGTGTGAGTGAGTGTTTCTTTCTCTCTCTCTCTCTCTCTCTCTCTCTCTCTCTCTGTGTGTGTGTGTGTGTGTGGTGACATGTATCCTGTATGTCCAACAGGAGTAAAAAGCATTTGTTCTTCTTTGTTTGTTTGTTCATTTCAAACCTGTTTGTACACATAATTGAGGCTGTGTACAGTACATGTGTCCTCATGCTTGTTTTCCATTTGGAGGTGAAAAAAGAACTCCTCTAAATTACCAGTACCCAAAAATACGTCCATTAGTGCTTCACTGCACCTGGTCAGAGCAAATAGCTCCGCAGCATTAGTCAGGCCTAATTACATCTAATTAAGCTCATATCCGCACACAGGTAACGCTTAACAGGAGTCACTGGGGACATGTTTTAGTGAAATGACTGAGCTAGAATGGCCTTCACCGTCCTCCATTAGTGAACACTAGTGAATTGGATGTGTTGTGTTGTGTTGTGATGAGCTCATCTCCACAAATTTGACTTTGATGTTTGTTTCGGTTTGGTTCATCAAGGCTAAAATTAAACAGCGGATACCTACAGTAGTTTGTTGAGTTCAAGTTTGAGTGGCATTTTGAGTGGCACAGAAGAATAGTTAATGGAAGTCATGGATGTCATACCATGATGGAATTAGTTCCAAAAATTGTCTTTGAAAATGTCCTATTACGGTACTAGCTTCATGACAGCTTGGGGTATCAAAAGGGAGGGACAAATTCCTGTCATCCAGATTTTGTGTTGAAACTGTTATCATGTCATATCCCGATTGAGCTGCCTCTTTTTTTTTCCTTCTTCTTTTTTTTCATTCCCATGCAAATATCCTTGGAATGAGTCCTGTTAACCTCTCCTCCTCTGACCAGCCGTCCCCTGGGCTCTGAGGGCCACTCTGTGGACCAAAGGCCTCCATTGAGAGGCTGTTGGAGGAGGGGTAGCGTCCCGAGGTCCAGACAAGAGCCCTCTCAGTGTCCGGCCTAGGGTGAAGCAATCAGAGTGGCGATGGTGGAGAAGGTGGCGGGCGGCGCGGGTGATGGTGGTGGTGGTGTGTGAGCACTGACGGAGTGTTGTCTCAGAGTTGGCCCACACACAGAGCAGGGGTTTGTCTAGTGCCCAACCCCCTCCCAGAGTCACCCTCGGCCACAGTTATTTCCTGGATTAGATTAGATTAGATTTTTTTTCCCCCTCCCTCCCTCCCTCCATTTTTTTTTTTTTTATCATTTTTCTTCGTCTCCTCTCATTTAAGTGTCCCAGTATTAAAAAGGCAAATAAATGGAACGCTATCTTTAACTACCCCGTCTCTCGACTGTTTATAACTTTCAGTTATGGATATTATATTTTTTTTTTTCTTCGTCTTCTTCTTCTTCTTCTTCTCCCTTCTTGCTAAAATTTTTGTCCCTCTTCTTTTGCCTCCCCCAGTACCTGACCCAGTTTGCCGATGTTAAATTTATAAACAGCATGCAGCTAGCTGCCTGACATAGCGCTGCTGTGACAAGATTAACTTATGTCTACATACAAAGACAGCTATGCATGACCAAATCTGGAAATATGTCGGTTTTTGACCCAAAGAAACACACATCTGCATTACAGTACACACACACACACACACACACACAGTCACAACAATGCACTTATGTTCTGTAAGCAAACTTGTATTGGTTAGTATAAATACATGCTTGATAGAGTGCTTGAACTTAAAGAATGTGTGTGTGTGTGTGTGTGTGTGTGTGTGTGTGTGTGTGTGTGTGTGTGTGTGTGTGTGTGTGTGTGCACGTGCCTGCATGACTGAGGCCTGTCTGACACACACACACTCGGCCATCCTGGCAGTGCTGCAACTTAGATTGTGATTAGAGTCAGCCAAGTTATGAGAGAGAATAATGACAACAGCAGCTCTCTGTCACCCAGTGTGTGTGTGTACATGCTAGTCTCACTAGTGTGTGTTTATAGAAAAATATGAGTGTGTGTGTGTGTCTGTCTGCTTGTCTGTGCACATGCAGGTGACTTTACATGTGTTGGCCTTAAGGTATATACCTGAGCAGATGAGTGTATACATGAGTCGCCCAAGTTTCGTCGCCCACCAAAGTCAATTACTTCCGTCGCTCGTGACGCCTGAATCGCTTGCGTACGTCTGAACGTATAGTAATCAACATTTCTCATCTTGTATGACAAAATAACAAGGGATAAACACAGACAGACTTTTCCAGCTGGATCTTATTCACGTAAATAGAAATCTGTTTGCATTCTTGGCACTTATCATTGACAAAGATGAAATGTCATATACCGTTACTACGTAGTCCAAGTGTTATAACTTTATTGAATAAAGCATGGTAACAGTGAAAGACTGTTGTGAAATATAAGCCTGCTGTTAGGGTAAAAGTTTTAACTTTTGTAAACCTCATAAAACAACACCGTTTCCAGGAAGTACAGTATATTATGTGCAAAGATTCTATTCTATTCTATTCTATTCTATTCTATTCTATTCTATTCTATCTTCTCCTGTTCAGAATGTTCAGGTGTGAAACAAGTCTATTGTATTCTGTTTTATTCTATTCCGTAAGGGTCTGGAGAGTTCCAGTCCTGGCCAGACAGCCAGACATGATAAGGGAGGAAGGGCCAGGCTACAGTGCCCCAGTCCTCCTCAGTCCACCTCCAGAACTGGGTCAGAGAACCACAGCATCCTTCAGTACTTACTGTATATTATCAGTGCGAACAGAGGGAGTTAAGCTCTTGTCCATGCACATACAGTATTCTGTTAGGGTGTGTTTTGTAAATATCTATACAGGCGTTTGTAGAATCACTTTATAGCTTTGAGGTCGTTTTATTGGTTTAGAGTGCATGTGTGTGTGTGTGTGTGAGGAGGGGGTTGTGGATTGGATTATGTGTGTGTGTGTGTTTGTGTGTACGTGTGTGTGTGTGTGTGTGTATGTGTGTGAGTACAGTGTGAGTAAATGTGTGTGTGTGTATGTATGTGTGTGTGTACACACAGCACGGGTGCATTTATTAGTGTTTGCTTGCAGTCTGCATGTGTGTGTGCCTCCAATAACTTCCACTCTGTGTGGTATTCTGGGCCGACAAGAACCCACACCAAAATAAAAGTGCTGTGTAGGAATGCCTCACTCAATCTGGAGGAAAAGCCTTGTATCAGCATAGAAAACGCTGCGCACGTTGTTATCGTTGCAGCAACGTGTGTGTGTGTGTGTCTGTGTGTGTGTGTGTGTGTGTGTGTAAATAGTCAGGAGTTCTCGTTGCAGCAACGTGTGTGTGTGTGTGTGTGTGTGTGTGTGTGTGTGTGTGTGTAAATAGTCAGGAGCTGTTCATGATGTTTTGAACTTGAGGCAGTGAAGAACACTTTTTAGTAATCTCTCTCTCTCTCTCTCTCTCTCTCTCTCTCTCTCTCTCTCTCTCTCTCTCACTTACTATCTCACTCCCTACATAAAACATAAATACATGCAGTATATATGGGTTTCTCACTCTCTTTCTTTTTGTCTTCTTACTGATTTTCACTAATTCTCTATTTCTGATTATCACTCTTATGTGCCTTTCTCACAGCCTCACACACACACACACACACACACACACACACACACACACACACACACTTACACTCACAGACACATTCTCTACTTTTATCAAATTTCTCTACTCTGATTATCACTCTATGTGCCTTTCTCTCTCTCTCTCACACACACACACACACTGGATTGATAATGAGAGCAGTCTAATTAAGGGGCTGTTTTGGGTAGGTCGGTGTGTGTAGGTGAGTGTGTGTGTGCGCACGCATGTGTGTGTGTGTGTGTCTGTGGGTGCGGGACGCACACTGCTGTTTTAATTAGGCTGCAGATTCAGCAGACAAACCCTGGCAGTCATCCCGCTCCAACCCAGCAAACCCCTGCACACACCCTCCAGCCCCCCACCCCTCCACACACACACACACACACACACACACACACACACACCCCTCTCCCCCAGCTTCCACAGTGGGCTCGGAGATGTTATTGGGAGGAGGGATTTTCCAGGCAATGAAACAACTAAGTTTGTCCTTCTGGGGTGGGGTTAGATTCCTTCTACTGTGTGTGTGTGTGTGTGTGTGTGTGTGTGTGTGTGTGTGTGTGTGTGTGTGTTTGTGTTTGAGAGTGTGTGTGTGTGTGTGTGTGTGTGTGTGTGTGTGTGTGTGTGTGTGTGTGTGCTAGTCTACATTAGCAGATGATGCCATGTCTGCCTGAGATTCTATTTTCTATGTAGGGTAGCTCTATTTAGGTTTTTGGAAGGTCTTTGTGAATATGTGTGTGTGTGTGTGTGTGTGTGTGTGTGTGTGTGTGTGTGTGTGTGTGTGTGTGTGTGTGTGTGTATGAATGGTCATGAATTATAGTTTTGTTTGAGCATGTATGATAACATGTAGTGCACACAATGATTTTCAGAGTCACTTTGGTGGGCATTAAATAAAGTGCCGCTGTACTCAATAATAAGTCAATAATGTAGTATAGCGGTAGCAGTAGACTGTGACGTGATACAGTGTGACAACTTAAAGTGTATCTCCGGTGTCATTTTAAGTATAGCCCTGTTGCACGGGTCTTCTAACAGCACTAGATAGTGCATGGAATGAAAGAATTTGGAACAGCATATGGACCGAATGAGAACACAATGGCGAACAAGCACTTTACATTGAGTCACCAGAGCCTCAGATGTTACTTTTGGTTTTGAATAATCTGAGGTTCCAGTGACTAAAGTGCTTGTTCGCTCTCTACATTGGTGTTCGGTCTTTGCTGTTCCAAATTATTTTGTTCCACTCACTAACTAGTGCATTTAGAAGGCTCGTTCAACAGGGCTACGCTTGAAATCACTCCGGAGCAACACTTTACAGTAGTGGCATCTAATCATGCCACTTTGTGTCACATTCTCTCATACCACATTGCTTTTCTTATTCCGTCATGATGTAGCCTAATCCCTTTTCTCGTTTCGTTCATCCAGAGGGCTCGTTTGTCTTGGAGCCCTCCTCAGTATTGATCTTGATCGATTGTCTTTTTATTTTTTCTGCTAGTGAACCTTTTGGGCTGTGTGCCCGGAAGAGCGGAGATGGACACTCACTATCCCTTAATTAGATCTCATTGGAGACAGAGACATATGATTTCAGTCTCCACAAGCACAAGCCCCCCTGTGCTGCTGCAGGCTTTTAGCATGATTACATGGGAGTGCAACATCAAGCAAACACATCACATCACATGACATCACAGCCCAGTACAGCACAGCACAACCCACAGACGACAGCCGAGAGTGCTTTCACAATCACAAGAGTTTTGTGAGCTCCTGAATATTTTAAAAATGCAGACTGTAGCAGTACTGGTGCTACGTCAGACCCCCGTCTTTAGGTGCTGAAACTGTGATTAATGCGTTCATTAATCTCTGTGCTGGTGTCCGCATGACCCACCCAGCCCCACCGCCACCCCTTCCCCTACCAGACCCATTCCTTACTCCCTGGTCCCAGCCGGTGGTCAATGAAAATTAAATGAGGCCAAATGAAATGGCCGACTGCCTAATTCACTGAGTGCATGGGCAGGGCCTGACTGGAGAGACTTTGGAGAAGAGAGAGAGAGAGAGAGAGAGAGAGAGAGAGAAAATGAGGATAGGGAAGGAGAGGAGAAGAGAAGAGACAGGGAAGGAGAGGATGAAGAGAGGGAGAGGAGAGAGAGAGAGTAAATGAGGAAGAAAGGGATAGAGAGAGAGAGAGAGAGTAAATGAGGATAGGGAAGGAGAGGAGAAGAGATAGGGAGAGGAGAGAAGGAAGAAAGGGAGAGGGGAGTGAGAGAGTAAATGAGGAAGAGAGGGAGAGAGAGAGTGAATGAGGATAGGGAAGGAGAGGAGGAGAAGAGACAGGGGGGAGAGGAGGGAAGGAGGAAAGGAAGATGAGAGAGTAAGTAAGGATAGGGAAGGAGAGGAGAAAAGACAAGGAAAGAAGGAAGAAAGGAAGAGGAGATAGAGGGCGAGGGAAAGGAGAGTATAGGAAAGGAGATTAGAAAGAGAGAGAATAGGAAAGGAGAAGATGAAAGAGTAGAAGAAAGAGATAGAGATAAGAGCAAAGGGGTGAGGAGGAGAATAAAGTAGAGGAGAGAAAACAAGAGGAAAAAGTGTAGAAGCAAAGTGAGATGAGCAGATGAGAGGAGAAAAGAGAAAGAGGAGAGAGAAAAGGAGGAAGAGAAAGGAGTCAGGAGAGGAAAAGGAGAGCAGACGAAAGGAGAAGGAGAGAGGAGTATAAAGGAGGGAGAGAAAGGAGTCAGAAGAGGAAAGGAATAGGGGAGTGGAAGAGAGGAGTGAAAAGGAGGGAGAGAAAGAAAGGAGTCAGATGAAGAACAGGGAGAAGAAGAAAAGAGAAGGAGAGAAAAGACTCATGATAGGAAAAGGAGAGCAGAAGAAAGGAAAAGGAGAGAAATGAATCAGAAGAAAAGAGGGAGAGAGGAGAGGAAGAGAGGAGTGAAAAGGAGGGAGAGGAGAGGAAAAGGAGAGCAGAAGAAAGGAGAGGGAAGGAAAAGGAGGAGTAGGAGGAGGAAGTATTTGATTCAGCAGATGCCTGTGGACTCTGGAGGCGGCAGTGCAGGCTGGAGCAGGAGCAAGAGCAGGGGGATCTCCGTGGTTACAGTCAAGGGTCTGAGGTGGGGCTCTGGCAGAAGAAGGAGAAGGGTGTGTGTGTGTGTGTGTGTGTGTGTGTGTGTGTGTGTACATATGTGTGTGTGTGTGTGTGTGTGTGTGTGTGTGTGTGTGTGTGTGTGTGTGTGTGTGTGTGTGTGTGTGTGTGTGTGTGTGTGTGTGTGTGTGTGTGTGTGTTTGGGGATCAGTGTGGTGTTGCTCTTGGGTCTTTTTACAGTACATTTCTAAATCTCTCTTTTTCCGTCTGTTCTGTCCATCCGCCTAGTCATCTGTCTGTCCATCCATCCATTCATCCATCCAACTTACTCTCTCAACTTATTTTAATCCATCATGCACTTTTCATTTGTGGGGGATTCCAGCATATTAGTAGCCTGGCAAGCCATTCTGTAACATTAAAATGTATTGTCTGGCATTGATAGATAGATAGATAGACCAAACTCAATCATGAGAGGAACAAGGCAGTTACCTTTCAAACTGCTTCTGCATGCAATAGGATAGCCTATGACCAATCAGAGAAACAAGATGTAAACACCATTTCAAAAGACTGTTGTTTTGGGCAAAGCCCGCCCTAAACACATAGAGCATTGCGATTAGTGAGCACTAACTGTGTCGTCCAATCAAATTCCCTATGGCTTGCTTCTAGACGTACTGGCTGGGGAAATCTATTGACCGCTGCAAGAGTACTGTAAGTCTAGATTTCCAGGCCAGCATATTTGTTCAAATATTCCACATTTCCCTAATGTGAATTGACCTTACCGAAAGTCTGTATGTGATGTCAATTGTTCCTGTAAACCCATTTGTTTATTTATTAGTTTTTTCTCCCTCAAAACTATTCCATCATGAATGAATCACTGATTTGAAACCGTACTACAAAGGCTTTGACTCATTTAGGGAATAAATGCTTTGGTTTTCCACTTCAGATCAAATAAACTTGAGTCATGTCATTATTATATAGTAAAAAATTATATCCATTAGCATTACTATCAACAAAGCATTTGTGGTTAAGTTACAGTAGAGAAGGCCAAAGAAAATATGTACAGAAATGTATTTGATCCGAGAAGCACACCCCTCGATCACCTACTAAGTACTTGTACTCTGAAGCGGGGGAGAATTCCTTTTATTCCATTTTATTCCATTTATTTATTTATTTATTTATTTGTTGTAGTTAGAATTTGTTCCCTTTTTCTCTTATCTGCGTTCAAAAGTGGAAGATTTGTCTAGAACTTCTCTGATTTCTCTAGACACAGTCCGAGGCCACCATAGTAACCCCCCTCCACCCAAACACACACATACACACACACACACACACACACACACACACACAGACACACTGGGCCACTGAGTTCATTGCTGTCTGGACTCGAAAAGCAAATTTAGAGTCATCCTCTCTCTCTCTCTCTCTCTCTCCCTCCCTCCCTCTCTCTCTCTCTCTCTCTCTCTCTCTCTCTCTCTCTCTCTCTCTCTCTCTCTCTCTCTCTATTCCCGTCTCTGAGTGTTTCTCATGTCCGTGTGGGCTGGGCTGGGCTGGGCTGAGGCTGAGTAGGACCCCTTGCTGAGTGCCTAATCTAATGGAGAGGCTAACCTAACCTAAGGGGCTGCTGCTGCTGGCACGGGCCCCACTGAGGCGGAATGAGACGTATGAGTGAGAGAGAGTGTATATGTAGCCTACGCCATGAGAGAGATGCTATTTATGGCCCAGACCAGACCAGACCAGACCAGACATCATTAGCCTATAGCCAGCCGCACAGCAGTGGAATCCTCCTCATCAGACTTAAAGAGTGCATTATAGCATTGTAAAGACGCGCCTCGAGTCTCAAAGTAAACAAATCTAAACAAACAAAAAAAAACAACAACGGTATAAACGCATAAACAAAAGCTTTGGCTAATGCCGTCACTGGAGTATGTGTTTCCATGTGTTGGTGGTCCGATTTGGGGGTTTATGTGTGTGTGTGTGTGTGTGTGTGTGTGTGTGTGTGTGAGTGTGTATGTGTGTGTGTGTGTGCATGTGTGAATGTTGTGTCTGTGTGGTTGCGGATTTGTGAACATGTGTGATTGGGTTGGGAGTGGGGGGGGAGGGGTGGGGTACTGAGGAATGCACTGTATTTGTGTGGTGTACATCTGTGTATCTGTTCTTCAGATGGTTATGTGTGAGTGTGTGTATATATATGTGTGTGTGTGTGTGTGTGTGTGTGTGTGTGTGTGTGTGTGTGTGTGTGTGTGTGTGGGGAGGGGGATCCATAATTCCAGTGTGCAAGGGGATCCAACGAAATTACTGGACAGAAAAGGATCATCCCTCATGAAGAGCAGCAGCAGATGATCTATGGGGGTGCTTCTCACACACACACACACACACACACACACACACACAGAGACACATTGCGCACACACACACACTCACTCACGCACACAAACCACACAAACACACACACACACACACACACACACATACACACACACACACACACACACACACACACACAGTAGCAACATATGTTTTTAACCATGCCTCACATGACTTATTCTCCCCATCCCACCCCACCCCACCCTACTTTTCTCTCCAAAAAGGTCTTTTCAATAGAGAACCTAAACCAAAAAGCAAAGCAAAGGGGGATATACAGATAGGGCAAGCCAGCTTAGGGACTCTGAGGTATTCACTCTCCCTGTAGCCCCCCACCCCCACCTCCCCTCACACACACACACACACACACACACACACACACACACACACACACACACACACACCAGGGAATAAGGGCTCAGTGAAGTGTCCAAAGCAAACAGCTGGGCTTTGCGTGGCTAAAAGGGAAGCGCTCACATGTCCAGTGTTTTTTCCGAGGGCTCCATTAGCTATTGTTTCAACCCCTGGGTGCCCCTTTTGGCGCGGCCGCCGCTGCCACATCCCAGCCCCTCCGTCTAATCCTCACCTCCACGATAATAATCTACCCGCTGTTATTAAATGCTTTAGCAACCAATTAAAATGGCCCCGGGGCCCTGGAAACAATGTGAGTGTGTGTTATTGTTGTCCAGTTCCAGAGCTACAAGAGGATGGGCCAGTGTGTGTGTGTGTGTGTGTGTGTGTGTGTGTGTGTGTGTGTGTGTGTGAGAGAGAGAGAGAGAGAGAGATGCTGAAAGAAAAAAGAAAAAAAACTTCCCAAGTTCTCCTGACCCACTTTGGAGAAGGGAGAGGAGCCTCTCTCTCTCTCTGTGTGTGTGTGTGTGTGTGTGTGTGTGTGTGTGTGTGTGTGTGTGTGTGTGTGTGTGTGTGTGTGTGTGTGTGTGTGTGTGTGTGTGTGTGATTGTATGGGAATGTATTAGACATAAATATTAAAGGTTGGGGCAACCGAGCTGAAAATGATGCTTTGTGTTTGGAGAAGGAATTCCAACCCCCAAAGAAATATACAGCACAGTATCTTTGTCCAATACATCCTGTTCAGTCACTTTTAAGCATGCTCAATGACTGATATGAAAGCTATTAAGGTTCACAGGATAGCCACTTTGGGCCAAATCACTCTACACTCTCTAGAAGTGCTACACGTTGATGCATTGATTGTAGGTCAACTCACAGGGTTGTATTTTGATACTTGCATTGAACTGATGCTGAACCGAGATGAACAGATGTTAATTTACATGCACTTATAGGTTAATCTGGCAGTGGTGAAAAGTTGCATAGTGTCCCTTTAAAAAAACAAAGCAAACATTTGCGTTCCATGCTGTCTTATTGGCCCATTAGAGGGAGGAGGCCTGCTGTTAGCCGCGCTTTCCATCATGTCAGCAGTTGCAATCCTCACACCCGTCCGACACACACACACACACACACACACACACACACATGCACACACACACACACACACACACACACACATGCACACACACACACACACACACACACACACACACACACATGCACACACAAAGCACACACACACACACAGATGTGTGCGTGCAACGGCAGAGACTTAACGTGTGCCGCCAATCAGAAAAGGCAACCAGCAAATAAGGTCAATGCAAACAACGCCATCTGTCCGACAGTTTCCCTTTAATCCTAATGAGATTCACTTAAAAAGAGTGTGCACAGCAGGGGGGGGGGGGGGGTGTGTGAGGGGGGGTGGGTGCAAGGCAAGGTTAGAGGTGAGGTAGGGATGGGTGTGTGTGTGAGGGGCATTGCGGACTGAGGTCTTGTGGCGTGATATCTGTAAAAAAAATTAACATTACTGTATTTACGTGTTGGTGTGTTGTGAAAATAGTTACTTTTTAAAACCACCAACCAAAATGAAGATCCTTGAAAACTCCAGCTTCACACAGACATTGTGTGCAGATGGGGAAAACAGAGTTTTAGTACTGTGACAGGGAGGAGAATCAAATGCAGTTTGCATAAATACTCATCCTGAGCTCCATGGGGACTAGGGACCAGGGGTTGGGCATCTGGGTATCTGTGTATGTGCTTCCTACTTACAGTAGTTATACTCAACAATCATCTCCGTCCACGACTCCGTCTGGCATTCAGGCCACTGGCATCACTACCGAGTTAAAAAGCA
>JAODXP020000020.1:17355234-17376965 GCA_027497455.2 Sardinella longiceps
AAGAGAGGAGAACAGGAGAGGGAATAAGAGAGGAGAGGAGAGAGAAGAGGAGAATGGAGAGGAGAGAGGAGGAGAGGGAATAGGAGAGGAGAAAAGAGGAGAAGAGAGAGGGAATAGGAGAGGAGAGAAGAAGAGAAGAGAGAGGAAAAGAGAGGAGAACAGGAGAGGGAATAAGAGAGGAGAGGAGAGAGATGAGAGGCAATAGGAGAGGACTAGAGGGAATAGGAGGGGAGAGAGATGGAAAAGGAGAGGAGAGAGAGAGGAGAGGCGAAGGGCCCAAAGGTTGGGTGGGCTGTTTGGCTTGGCCCTCCTGCCATCTTTTGCAGGGCATGCTGATGCAGCTGGTGCAGTTGGGTGTTTTTCTGTGTGATTGGCATGATAACACAAGCAACACTCTGGCGCCCTGGGATCTACATGTAGCTCCTTGTGTGTGTGTGTGTGTGTGTGTGCATGAGTGTGTCTGTGTGTGTGTGTGTATGAGTGTGTGTGTGTGTGTGTGTGTGTGTGTGTGTGTGTGTGTGTGTGTGTGTGTGTGTGTGTGTGTGTGTGTAGTGTGTGTGTATGTGTGTGTGTGTGTGTGTGTGTGTGTGTGCAGTGTGTGTGTGTATGTGTGAATGTGTGTGTGTGTGTGTGTGTGTGTGTGTGTGTGTGTGTGTGTGTGTATGTGTGTGAATGTGTGTATGTGTGTATGTGTGTGTGTGTGTGTGTGTGTGTGTTTGAGTGTGTGTGTGGACTGGACAGAACAATTCCTAGTGTTCTCACTAGTGTGCCTGAAAAACATGAGCGGATGCCAGAGCTGAGTAACAACGCCTGACAAAAGCCCACGGCCTCTCATATGCATATTCATGAGTGGGCCGCCTCAAGGGCCCCTCCAGTGACTCAGTACACCCCCTACACACACCACACACACACATACACACACACACACACACACACACACACACACACACACACAACACACACACACACACACACACACACACACACAGACATACATAAATACACACACACACATAGACATACACACACACACACATATATATACACACACACACACGCGCGCACACACACACACACATACCCCCCACCCCCACCACACACACACACACAACACAACAAGCACACACACAAACACATAACAAGTCAGACAACAAACACACACACACACACATACATAAACACACACACACACACTCATCCCTCCTGCAGAAATCATGGGGGACAGGTCAGGAGCGAGAGGTGTTGATCAGACGCACCACTGCACAAGTACACAACAACAAACACACACAAATCCACAATAACACACACACACACACACACACACACACACACACACACACAACAATAAGTCACATGTGTGTTCCCAGCAGAGGAAGCAGAAGCACAACCCTCTGTCTGCAAACACACTGAACGTTTCACTTGTTCGTTCGTTCGTTCGTTCGTTCGTTCGCAGCACTCATCTCTCGTCTGGGAGTCATGCGCTAGGCCTTGGGTTCCGTTTACTTCCCTTCCCTCTCTGTGCATAGTGCACTTCTGCATTCGCTTTTCACTTCACTTCTCTCACTCTCTTCCTCTCCTCTCCCTCCTCCACTTCATTCGTTCCTAAAAACACAAACATCACATCCAGGAGAAGAGAATGTGTGAGAACAGAATGGCAGACTTCTGTTTTTATTTTTTATTTTTTTCACATGATCAGCAAATGATAAACTGCTAAAAACAAAAACAAAAAGCAGTTGGCTAGGATGCTGCTGTTCATTGAGGTAGAGAGAGAGAGAGAGAGAGAGAGAGAGAGAGAGAGAGAGAGAGAGAGAGAGAGAGAGAGAGAGAGAAGAAATTGTATGATATTATTGTATTATTATTGTATGATCTATTGACTGCTTTGGTAATATAAGTCTTGTCAGTCTTGTCTATACGAGCTGAGAGAGAGAGAGAGAGAGAGAGAGAGAGAGAGAGAGAGAGAGAGAGAGAGAGAGAGAGAGAGAGAGAGAGAGAGAGACTTTTAGGGGCACCCCCTGTTTCCTTGCCCCCTATAGTCTAGTGTTACACCGCCCATTTTATTTTGAGGGTGTTGCTTGTGTAAAAGATACCTCCTCTTTCAGGGTTTGCCATCCAGGCCAAAGAGAGTGCCACTGACCTGCTTGCGTCCATGCTTTTGCTCCAGACAAACTCACCCTGCCCGGCTGTCCTGCTCTGACGTATCTGGTTTTACATGTAAGGCATGGCCGCCCGTCCGCCTCTCTGTCTGCCTGCACCGCTGGCATCATTTACTTCTGCGGTATTAGCTTTCTCCTTCCTGCCTTGCTGCGTTACACATACAGGCACATACACACACACATATACATACCCTACCCTACCCCCACTCCCCCACCCCTCTCCCTGCCCATCTCACACGACATGTCACGTCGACACCTAGTGATGTGACTGTCCAACATAAATTTCATTTCCTTTCCAGGGCACCCCTACATGGTGCAGAAACATGTCTGCGTCTGCATGTCAGTGTGATTGAATGTATGTGTGTGTGATTGAATGTTTGTGAGTGTGTGTGTGTGTGTGTGTGTTTGTGTGTGTGTGAGTGTGTGTGTGTGTGTGTGTGTGTGTGTGTGTGTGTGAGTGATGTGTGTGTGTGTGTGTGTGTGTGTGTCTGTGTGTCTGTGTGAGTGAGAAAGAGGGTGTGAGTGTGTGTGTCTGTTTTTTCTTGTGTGAGCAAGTTAGTGTGTATATGTCAAACCATACGTGCCCCAAATTGATTCTCCTTGGCAGTTTTCCCTGTATGCCACTGCATGCGCGGGACGCTTCCTTATTGTCTGCCGAGGAACGAGTGACACTTGTGAGGCGCGCGCCTGGGATTCCATTTACATTTACCGCCATTCAGTCCCCGGCCAATGGCACGGCACGCATTTATCCTATACAGCTTCCAGTTATGTAATGGCCTCAGTGTGGAAAATCTGCCCCTTTAGTAACAGTGCTCAGAAGAATAGATGACCAGAGCGTGGACCCATAGGTCATGTGGAAAACAACTGTTCAACTGTTCTCCAGAACCCCAAAGATTCCCTCCGGAATTTCATGTAGAACAGACTACAGAATAACCCCTTTGGATGTTCCAAAAGAAGGACCTTGGCATTTTTTTTGTTTTAATTTTTTTAATCTACTGTACTTGTTTTCATTGCTGTTTATATGTTTTATATGTATTTCCAGAGCTCCCTTGTAAAAAAAAAGATTTAATATCTCAAAGGGACCTTATGGTAAATTAAAGAAGAAATTTTAAAAAAGTAAAAATTTACTCAAAGCAAACAAAATAGTACCTCATTCTCAGTCAGGTTCTTTTGTTTGAGTTCTGACTCTGAATTTCTTAGCAATGTTATCAAGGACGTTGTAAATATTATGCAGAGTGCTCAAAATCACAGAGATGAGCATAACAGATGACCTTTGTCACCTATGTTATGGAAATCTGAGGTGCGGAGTTTGCCCAGATAGTACAGGAATGCACTGAATAAGCATAAGCCATGTGGTGTACTGTATGCAAGGACATGCTCCATATGTTTTCGCATACAAATCCCCCCATGCCTCTTGTTTTAGCTTGTATAAATGTAATTAACCAAATAGTTAATGATATGTTTGTGTAATCATCCTAACAAGTCTATACAGTTGTCTGTCACTAGTGGGGAAAGAGAGCGAGAGAGGGAGGGAGGGAAAGAGAGAGAGAGAGAGAGTCTTGTTTTGGGGGTAGAGACCAGAGACGCTGCTCATACGTAATCAGATGAAGTAGAAACTTCGCACACATCTGTTCAGAGCTGGCTGGCTGAGGGGGCTACGGCACGCAGCAGTACAACCGCCGACACATACAGAATTAGTCTGGCATTTACGCTGAAGCAATTGGGGCTTTATTTTTTTTTAACCCAGAGAGGAGTCGCTTTGGAATTATTCTGTATTTCAGCAAGATGTAGCCCGGCTTCGTGGGCGCCTGGTGCATGGTGACGCAACGCCGCAAATCAGGTGGAGTGACGACTATTGCGGCAACAGTGTCCGGTCTTGGAAGATAACGGTTTGGTGTGTACACCGGTCCCCCGTTACTATGTGTCACGATTTACAATGACAACGAAACGAAAGTCAGCAAAGCTACAGCTCCGGCGGTCAATCAGCGAACAGCTGCGCGACTCCACATCCAAGGCATGGGATTTACTGTGGAGAAATGTCAGAGAGAGACGGCTTGCAGGTCAGTACCCCACCGAAAGTTGCGGTATACCCGCGGTGTTCAATGATTTAAGCAGCCTACTCCTGTCTAGGCTACATTATAAATGTAACATGACGAGTGAACGTCTTTTTATTGACGCTTCTGAAGCCCGTGTGCAGCTTTCATTTTTGGGAAGGTCAAAATATCATACCGTTACTTGTCGGTTGTTGCTGAGCTAGGAGATGCAGAAGACAGCACATCTGCTTTGTTCTCCATAACTGAAACCCTGGACGGACGATCGAACACTTGTACATGAGGCTTTGAAGAATCATGACAAACTTTTTATTTAAAACCTCAGTGAAAAAATCTGTCATGGTGCAGACCCGGCAAAAGGCATAGGCTATGGTTCCACATGCGCAAAGGCATATGCACAATATAGTTTTTCTCAATCAGGTGTTGAATTAGAATTAATTGAAGTTCATTATTTGATCTCATTTAGTTTATTGTAGGCTAGATACAGAGAGCACATAGGCATTGTATGGCGGTATGGTTTAGGCAATATCACTAAATTTGTGTAGTTAATCCTTTCCAGTATCCTAAACTTATTCTACAACAAGGTTATGTACAGTATAGGCCTACATTGTGTTGAAACTACTTTGATTCTTCTTACATGATATTACCAACATTGATTCTTCTTTCCCTTGTTCTTTCATTCATGGTAATAAATCATTAGAACTTGCTCAAGATCATGATGTGCCAATGAGTCTGCAGGGCACATTTGTCACAGTACTGTATGCCAGCGGGGGTTAATATTAAATGTGGATCTAATTCAAGACATCATTTGGTCATGTCTGTCAGAACTGTCACATGCTCATATGGTAAATCAGATCAGCCGATTAAAAAATTGTAATACAGATTAAAATAGCAATAATAATTGTGAAATAATAATAATAATGCGGTGGCGTGTTCTGTGAATCCCTGGACATTTGTGATGACCACGACTGCTGTGTGTGCCAGAATGGATTGCAAGGAATTTGGATTCTCAATCTGCATGTAATCTGCTGCAAGACATGGCTGGTTGGGGGCTCCCTTTTGTCAGTTGGATTAGACTAGTTGTTGGACTCTGTATTATAATGCTATGTCTTCTCTTCTCTCTACTAAGCCATGAACTTGACTTACACAGGGTCTACTTTGTCTGTTTGGCTAAATTATCCTTTGAGATTATTGAGTCTTTCAATAGGAGGCCACAATGCTGCAAAGCAAATTTAGTATGCTGCAATACTTAAGTCTGAATAATAGGACAGGTCACAGAAAGGCTTCTCTCTCTCTCTCTCTCTCTCTCTCTCTCTCTCTCTCTCTCTCTCTCTGCTGTATGCGTGAGTGTGTGTGTGTGTGTGTGTGTGTGTGTGTGTGTGTGTGTGTGTGTGTGTGTGTGAGAAAGCCAGAACTACAAGTGGGTATGTCTGAAATTCCCCAAAAGGAGAAGAGATACACATCAGCTGCTTACGCTGGCCTGCCATCAGTGTGTGTACTGTAGGCTACATGTGTTCAAACAGGAGTATGGACACACACTTCATGTACTGTAGTACCATATTAGTCAGTCACTCTGATCTATTCTTAAAGACATTGGGCAAGAATCAGGAAAGGAGGCCGCACTATGCATATACACCTTTTATTCACACAGACGCGTTTCGGCATTCTGCCTTCCTCAGGCTAACTGTGAACACTGTGTGAATAAAAGGTGTATATGCATAGTGCGGCCTCCTTTCCTGATTCTTGACTGCATAAATGCTGGGCCAGCACTCTTAAAAAATTACAAAAAGACTCTTGAGTGAAGCCTGCTCCCATCCTTCTTAACTTTAAAGACATTGGGCCTCATTCACCAACCATTCTTACGAAGAAATTTGTTCTTACTGTAAATCCCACTTACGCAGTTTTTAAGAAGATTTGCATTCACCAATATAGGTTTGTAAATGGAACCTTAATTAAGAATAAATTTAAGCAAAATTCTAATGAAGATATTGGTGAATGAGACCCATTGTTCTCAACTGCTCTTCTGTTCTGACAAGACGGCTTTTGGTTTTCACTCTCTTAAGGATCCTGGTACATTACATGACCAAGCCAAGGACATACTACAGTAAATTTGCTGATTGTTACAACAGTCAAGGTGTTGGTGCTAAGATATGCAGATTGATGGTACGTGTAGACTGATATCAGGAGAGGTTCTTTAAAGGAGAATGTGATATGGTGTGATATGGACCGAAAGTTCCATGTCATAAAAAGTTTGAACGCTTGCTGGCGAGCAGGATTTTGATACGTTTATGCAGGCCGGAGAAGACCGCTTGCAAGTTGTAGCTATCGGGGGCATTGGGCTAGGTGGTAGCTAGCCATTTGTATACTTACTAAAGTCTCAGTGCCTCTTTTTAAATGTTGGAACCATCATTATACTATTATATAGGCTACTGTTATACATACAACAACAAAATGTGGGGCTGCTATAAGCCTTTCTGTGTTTCAAAACAGCATTTTGGCCACTAACGCCAAGCTTGATGCTCCCGATAGCAGGCAGTCTTCTCCAGACTGCACAAACTTATCAAAATTCTGCTTCCTGACAAATGTTGGAACACTTTGTGATGTTGCAATATAGGCTATACTTTGGGTCCATATGACGCTGGTATATTCCTTTAAGCATCACAGTCTTTGTCACATGGTATGGCAGCAAGACGCTGGCACTGACTGTGCTGTCATGTTTTTATTGAGCGTGCTCAGTGCCCAGTAGCTGCTCATCTCTGCGGGGACGGACGGACTGCAGGGGTCAGCAGGGTTAAGGTCAGAATGACTTTTTGCTGCCCACCACAGGAGGTCAGCGAGTTTGCCCAGTTTTTTTTGTGTACCGAGAAAACACACACAAGTCTTCCACAGCATGGTGTGTGTGTGGCTTGAAGCTTCATCTGTGGATTGGTGTTGCTTTGTCAGACGTGTCTACACACACACACACACCACACACACACTCACTCACATACACACACATGCGGGTGTGCACACACACGTACACACACACACACACACACACACACACACACACACACACACACACATATATATATATGCAGAGTCATGTAAAAGCACCCTGTCAGGCTAGTTTATGTGTCCTGTCAGCTGGTGTGAAAGGACTGCAGGTCATGGCGGCAATGTTTCGCCCCCTCCAAACACACACACACACCAACACACACACTGCCACAGCCCCATTCCAGCATCCCGCGGCATGCCTGGCACACGGCCGTCACCCACCACCCTGCCAACCAACCCACCCACCCACCCACACACACACACACACACACACACACACACACACACACACCGCACCCACCTCACACACACACACACAGTGCCTCTCTGCCTGGGGCATTACTGTAGATCACTTCCCCTCGACAACAAGAAGAGACCTCCTCGATGTGTTGCCCAACACGGGATCAGGTCTCAACAGCTGACTGAGATGCCTGCTCTAATTGTGTGGGCTATTATTGAGAAACATCACTGCTGCGCTGCTGTGGTGGTGGTGGTGGTGCGCTAGTTAGCGAGCTAGCTCACTCGCTCGGTCGCTAGCTGCCTGCCGCACATCACATTCCATGACCGGATCTGACCCTGTGGGAGTCCTAAGAAAGGAAAAACAGCAACCACTGACTGAGGCGTTGACTGAGGGGAAGTTTTTGGGGGCCCTGTTTTGGGGGTGTCTGTGTGTGTATGTGTGTGTGTGTGTGTGTGTGTGTGTGTGTGTGGGTCGGGGATTGTGGCGGCAGGGTGTTCTAAAGTTGGGGATTTGGGTCAGTGGCAGGGGAATGGGAGTGGGGGTGCGAAAATGTGTGATCACGTTACCTGATGTGTTGACTGAGGGCAAGTTTTGGGGGTGTCTGTGTGTGTGTATGTGTGTGTGTATGTGTGTGTGTGTGTGTGTGTGTGTGTGTGTGTGTGTGTGTGTGTGTGTGTGTGTGTGTTCTGGCGGGGTGTTCTGAAGGTGGGGGATTTGGGTTAGGATCTGTGGCAGGGCAGTGGGGATGAGGGTGTGTGTGTGTGAGGGGGGGGTGTTGGTGGGAAAGTGTGTGATCACGTTACCTGGGTTCCGGTCGATCTACCGTGGTGGAGTGAAGAGTGAGCTGGCGGTCCTTTACTGAGGAATGTGCTTAAAGCCCCAAAGCCCCCCCTACACCCCCCCACGGGGGTCTCCTTAACCCAGTTTACCCTGATGAACACACACTCACACACACACACACACACACACACACACACATACACACACACACACACACACACACACACACACACACACACCAGAGGGGCAGGCTGCACAGCTCTGTACTCCACTGCTGAGATTGGAGGAGAGGGGTTGGATGGATGGATGGAGGGGGGGTGAGATGTGCTGGGGGGGTGGGGGTTGGGTGATGTGGGAGGTTGGGGCGGAGGGGATCCTGCACGTGAAAAGTAGGTCACTCACCGCCTCGTCCGCTCCTGCCTGCCGGTCACTCGTGAACCCTCACACGGCGCGTGAGCCAGCGGCGCTCACACGAAAGGGGGGCTTTAACGCAAATCCCGTGGTCCGGCATGGTACCTGATCTCTGGGTGTGTTCGCCTCTGTGTGTGTGTGTGTGTGTGTGTGTGTGTGTGTGTGTGTGTGTGTGTGTGTGTGTGTGTGTGTGTGTGTGAGAGAGAGAGAGAGACAGAGTGCCTGCGTGAGAGAGCAATAAGGGGCTGGGGTGAGGGGGTGTAGGGGGTAAGGTGGATTGTGTGAAATGTGTGTGTGAAATGAGGACATACTATAGAGTGTAGGTGTACATGTATGTATGCACGTGTGCTCTTGTCATAGTGTGTGTGTGTGTGTGTGTGTGAGTGTATGTGTGTGTGTGTCCACCAGAGGGAGCTGAAGGACATAAACCTGTAGCCCCGCTTTATTTATTTATTTATTTTTAAAAAACTGAATAAATTCAAGCTACACAGGAGCAGAGCAACCAGCATCTGGAATTTTTACTGTCACAGGCCTTGATAAGAACACAAACTGCCATTCACTGGCCAGTAGCCACTACAAAACTGAAGCAAAGGCAACTTGGATGTCTTGACCATCCAAGGCAAATATCTGAATCAGTCTTGTGTCACGGTGCTCAATTGGCTATAAATAAATAAATTCTGCTCTTTCTACATTTGCTTGCTCCTAGATTTTATTGATAGGATGATATTACTTTAACTTTAACTATAACTTTATTTATCATCTCTGATAAGCCTGATTTCATACTCATATTCATTCTTCCTTCCCAACATCAAGAGCACAATTTAATGTATACCAGCAGAGCTCCAACCACCATACAACTGGTGTAGACAAAAGAGTTGAACACCATAATAAAAATGGCTTTTTTGGTGCCGTTGAAATTCTAGTGTTAGGAATTCCAGAAATGCCACTCAACAAAAGCAATTATTGGACACTTTAGGCCGGGGTTTGGAGGTGGGGAGGCAGGTTTAAAGTTTCTCTGTTAAGAGAATAGTCCCTCAATGCCATTCATGCTCCACATTCCTCACTTAAACCTTTTGTTTTGACCACTAACATTATATAGTGTAGAGTTTGTTGGGAAGAGCTAGGCTAGCGGTCTTGAAAGCTAGAAAAGAAAGTATGCCATGGAAGTTATGTTTGGATAAGGTGTGTGTGTGTGTGTGTGTGTGTGTGTGTGTGTGTGTGTGTGTGTGTGTGTGTGTCAGCTATCTGACAACATTATATCTGATGGCTGGGCGTTCACTTTCTTACCACAAGCTACTCCCTCTCTCTCTCTCTCTCTCTCTCTCTCTCTCTCTCTCTCTCTCTCTCTCTCTCTCTCTCTCTCTCTCTCTTTACTCTCTCTCTCTCTCTCTCTTTACTCTCTCTCTCTCTCTCTCTCTCTCTCTCTCTCTCTCTCTCTCTCTCTCTCTCTCTCTCTCTCTCTCTGAGGGATGAGGCTTTTTTTCCATGTCCGCCCCCGGCCCTTTGTCTTCCATCTGATTAACAGGCCACAGCTATTCTGCTGGTATGTATATTTTCCCTGCAGCACTTGGGAAGAGGTTAGGCACACACACACACACACACACACACACACACTGACTCACAAATTTCCTTTTTGGCTAGAGGTATCCCAGAGGTGTGTGTGTGTGTGTGTGTGTGTGTGTGTGTGTGTGTGTGTGTGTGTGTGTGTGTGTGTGTGTGTGTGTGTGTGTGTGTTTGGCTCCTACTGAGTGTGGAAGGCCGCACCACTACATCTCATTGGACCTTAGGCGTTGGTCACATGATCACTTGGGGGGGGGGCAATCCAGGGAGGAGTCGGCCAATGTTTCCCCCCAGATAGCTACAGTACAATCCCAACTCCTAGCTGAGGTGTGTCTGCTTACTCTCCTCTACACTGCTCTCCTCTGTTCTATCTCGGCTCACATCACAATACCAGAGGCAGCAGGTGCGGCTAGCTTTGCAAAGACTCACTTGTGCTGAGACGAAGATAAGAGTGAGGGGGAGAGAGATAGAGAGAGGTAGGGGGAGAGAGAGAGAGAGAGAGAGAGAGAGAGAGAGAGAGAGAGAGAGAGAGAGAGTTTAGCCTGTGTCTGGGCTTGTGCAGATGGTTGGTGGTGCGCATGTCGGGCCAGGTCTACGTAGATGACACTCTCCCACACACACACACACACACACACACACCTCCCACCTCCCTGGTGTGGTTGAAGAAAGAAGAAAGTCTTCAGTGACGAGAGACTAACTTAAGGAGACAGCAGAGAAGCATGCAGGCAGAGACTATGATGCTCCCGGAGGTCTCCGACAACAACAAGGCGGAGATAGACTTGGACGTGGATGTGGACATGGATGCGGTCTTCGACAATGACGATGACGACATGGATGACATGGACTGGACAGACAGTGAGTGTTTGGGCAGCATGACCCCGGAGACTCAGGAGATCTATCTGAGACTGGGCCACCACCGCCGACGCTCAGGCTTGCGACTCGCCCGCATCATCGCCAGGCAACAGCTCCTGAAGAAGGTCATGCAAGGTACAAGACAGAGGACAGAGAGAATTGACAGAAGGTTCCACCAGGCTGATTTACCTTCTGAGGGAGACGCAGTATACTTTATTGAGTATAGCACATATTCTATCAGAGAGCTAAGACATAGCCAGTGTAGCACCTTCCAAACTGGCTATGTCTTTCCTTTCTGAGGTAGAGCTGATACTTATTTGAGTATAGCACATGCAGTATACTCAGTATACTGTAAATCAAGAATCAAGAAATGTGTTATTATTTTAATTGAGTATAGCACTCAGAGCATAGCATCTTCCAGGCTGGCTATATCTTACCTTTCTGAGGTAGACTTGATACTTACTTATTTGGGTATAGCATACAGTACATTTAATTGAGTATAGCACAAACAACACACTTAGTATACTGAATTGAGTATAGCACCCTACAGATTTGTTACAGTATGTGTGTCTGATGTGGCTTTGTTTATAGAGTAGCTTCAAATCTCGCCGTCTTTGAATTCGGAAATTCCGACGCCGTTATTGTTACTGTAATTTCTCTAACTTGGATGTGAGCCACAGTGTGTGTGTGTGTGTGTGCGTGTGTGTTTGTGTGTATGTGTGTGTGTAAGCCATACTGTATGATTAGCACAGTTGTGGCTAAACTGAAATTAGCGTTTTTTCATGTTCTGCTCTGAAGGCGCCTGTCAATGATACCCTACTGTTGATGCTCCCCTCTCAACAGGAGCGTACATCTACACTACATGTTTGAAATTGTAGTTTAGACAGGTGTGTGTGTGTGTGTGTGTGTGTGTGTGTGTGTGTGTGTGTGTGTGTGTGTGTGTGTGTGTGTGTGTGTGTTTAATTCTGGGTGTTGTGAGGACTACCATTGAAGGGCTATTTCCATTCCATTCATCTATAGTCATTCCCCTTAAACCACCTGCCATAATTCACGCCTCAGGATCAGTATATTTATCTCAAATGTAGCGTATGGTTGTGGTTGCACACGGGGGGAGTTTGACAATGACTTTGTACTATAGCAGCTCTCTAGACTGCTTTCTGCTGTTTCTGTAGCCGTAAGGAATGTGGATGACTGCCTGCGTCTGCTAAGAGATTGTGAAAGCAGAGCAAACATGCCCCATCTTGACACTGGGGCTGTACTTGTGCACATAGCATTGAAAGTTATTCACCTGTCGACTCGAGACACACCGCCTCTGCCTGCTGCCCCTGGAACAGAGACTAGAGCACTGAGTTCTGAGTTCTTCACAGCTGCATTCTTCTCTGAGTGGCTGATGGAGAGCTGGTCTTTTGTACACTTTAGTGTCATCTGTCTGTCTCTGCTCTTGAGTAACTGGCCTTAGAAACTCCCCCGCAATAAATGTGAGCAGCTGTATACATGTACTAGACCCACAGTGACCTGATTCCTAGGAAGCCTTTCTTCTTCATGAAACAGCTCTTATACCACATCTGGAGTAACGTATTTTTGGTCCAGTCCAGCATTTTATAGATGGATTGAGATGATTTACATTTCTTTTACACACATACTGACTTTCCTTTTAGAAAAGGGTTCATTTAAAAAAGTTTTATTGTGTATATGATTTAGTTATATTTTGCATGAGCTTTGACTTGGAAAGATTTAATCCAAAAGAATGAAGTGGTCATATTGACATGTTGTGTGCTTTGTGTGTCTGGTTTCCATAAGGCACACTTACAGTGCCATCTTTTATTAAATAACGCCTGCTGTGCTTTATATGTTGGATAGTAAGGTGTGTGTAAGGTGTGGTTTGCCTTTGGGTGTAGTAAACTCTGACTAACCCTCAATTAAAAATCTATGCTGTGACTAATATTGATGACCACAGATAAATTCCTAATCTGATAAAGTAAACAACGTCTTTGCCAAAACACATCCTCGTGCTTGTGTAGGCGGAGAGCACCACCCTTCCTCCTCTTTCTCCGTGTGGTTGTCATAACGACTCCAAATCAGTTTGGTCGTCTTCCGCTTCGCCCCTTTCAGTCAGTAAATCAATCAATCAATCCGATTTCCCTCCAATCTCTCAATGTTTGATTGGTCTTTGTATTTGCTTCAAAATGGTCATCTATTCTGGCCTGCCTGTAAAGCACATTGAATTGCTCTTATGTATGAAATGCGCTAAACAAATTTTGTCTTGCCTTGCCAATTACTTCATACAAACACACACAGAGGCAGAAAATGTGTTTGCGTTATCTGACAACGGTTGGACACTTCCAGACACTTTAGTTACAGTAGATGGCAAGAGCCGAAGGCTGATTTTCAATGTCCTTCCTAAGCTGTAAGGGGATCATATCTCTGAGATGAAAATTGAGGACATTTCCTTTAATCTTCTTTGGGAATCAGGGACAGTCCTATTTCTATAGTCAATATCGTTAAATTAGGTGATGTTTAGCATCAAAATTTGGGTGTTTTTCACAGATTGTGTAATTACTGTAAGTGAATGATTTTGCAAAGGCATGACTGCTCACCTTACCTCTCAAACCCCCACAAAACCTGAGTGAAAGTCTGTGAGTCTGTAAATGCAGGCAGACATTCAGTCTGAGTGTCTATGTTTCCCACTGATAACTGTAGCTAGCTATTCGTTTTTTTCTCTCTCTCGTGCACTGATGGAGTACATCTGAAACTATGTAGCAATTTCACAACTGCTCTATCAGTGAAAACACACACACACACACACTAACACACACACACACACACACACAGTATATTAGAGATCTCAAATCTCAAAAAAAAGGTTGATGTGCTAATGCTAGGAATTGGTACAGTCTATTGTTCCTTAAGCAGGTGGTGTGAAGAACATGTGGCCCATGGGCAGTAGCATTGCTAAGTCAGTCAGAGTAGGCTACACTGTGTCTGGGTACTGTATGTGTCAGCCAGTGTCATCCAAACACCATTTGTCCTTCAGGGAATGGATCCACCTCAACCCATCTGTCTCTCCAGAACGACTAGAGAGAGATTTATGGACAGGGCCTAATTCAAGCCAAAGCATACCAAAGATTATTTCACATTTTTGTCATGGCGTGTGTGTGTGTGTGTATGTGTGTGTGTGTGTGTGTGTGTGTGTGTGTGTGTGTGTGTGTGTGTGTGTGTGTGTGTGTGTGTATGATAGTGTATGATAGATAGATAGATAGATAGATAGATAGATAGATATATAGATAGATAGATAGAGAGAGAGAGAGAGAGTATAGAGAGATAGATAGATAGATAGATAGATAGATAGATAGATAGATAGATAGATACACTGTATACATATATAGAGAGAAAGAGAATCTGTAAAGCATTTTTATTTCTTCCTTTTCTTGGCATAACATTTTTCACATATACGTCAAGCTGTCTTTCCATGTGTCTTTTCCTTGGCCTTGATATCTAGGCTACTCTGCTTCAGGAATTTAGTTTTGTGAACTAGATTATGTTAAATGAAACAATTTCCCCTCGTGCAGCTGCTGTTGGGGTTTCAGTATAGTACAGTGTGTGTGTGTGTGTGTGTGTGTGTGTGTGTGTGTGTGTGTGTGTGTGTGTGTGTGTGTGTGTGTGTGTGTGTGTGTGTGGAGATTGCTTAGCAAAGAGTCTGCAATATCAAGGATTCTTGACCAGCTTTGGCATGCAGAGTATTGCTCAACTATGAGTGTTTCAGTTGTTGCTCACGAACTGTGATTCTGATTGATTTTCTAATGCAATATCTCTCATCACATCTCTCATCTTTGTTTATTCAACTCAAAGCCGGCCTAAAACGCTGCTCTGGCTTGTCAACTGTTCATCTGGAGTATATGGTAGTGTTGATAAAAAGAGAAAAAGCAAAAAGCAAACAAGCAAAGCGAAGAATGGGAGGGAGGGCTCCAGTTCTGAGGGATTGTTCTACCATGTTTATCTGTTGATAACAGTAATCTGGGAGATGCTTGTTGGCACTTCAGGTGAGACATTGAGCAACTTGTTCACACCTCTAAAGACTCACCTGTCACGGCTAAAGATGATAAGAAGTGCTGATGGAAGGTTGATCTTTGGATGGTTGATCATTGGGCAGATAGCTCTTTTTTTTTTTGTCTGCTCGCCATTTCCCCCTGTTGGTGAGAAAAAGGGACTGCACATGTTCACAGGAGGTGCAGGATTTTCCCCCCAGAAATTAACCTTTATTGGTTTGGCACTGTGTTCACATCTGTCAGACTGTTAATTATGCTGGGCAATTTTCATTAAGGTTAAGAGTCCCTTTTAGTCAAGGCTGAACTGTTGTTGCCAGGGAAACCATGAAAAGGCTTTTGGTAGACATTTAGCGTCCAGTTGTGTGGCAAAAGTCAGTCAAGTGCGAACGCCATGCTTGTCCCTTCCAACCTATCATAGCTGACATACTGATGTGAACAACTAAACTTTCATTTCATCCATTGATTGTGCGTGAGAATTTGGTCTTAAGTTGTCTTCTGATTTTAGTGTGTGTGTGTGTGTGTGTGTGTGTGTGTGTGAGAGAGAGAGATAGAGAGAGAGAGAAAGAGAAAGAAAAATTGAGTATGTGTGTTTGTGTGTGTGTCAGAGAGAGAGAGAGAGAGTGTGTGTGTGTGTGTGAGAGAGAGAGAGAGAGAGAGAGAGTGTGTGTGTGTGTGTGTGAGAGAGAGAGAGAGAGAGAGAGAGAGAGAGAGAGAGAAAGACTTGGTTTGGTGTGTCTGTGTGTGTATGTGCAGTAGATTGTAATGGGACCCAGGAGGTTTGGGAGACACATGAAAATGAACAGCATGAACGCACTGGGACTCTGATGGGCTGGGGTGGAGCGGGGCTGCTGTGGGATGCAGTGATCTGGGTGTGTGGGGGGGGGGGGTGTAGGGTGGGGGTCATAGCTTGCTATACATGATCCAGCTGTGCTGAACATTACTAGAGGAGGAGTTTGGGACATATGAGACAGGAGGAGGAAAAAGAGAAAGAGAGAAAGAGAGAGAGAGATTGAAATGGAGAGAGAAAGAGAGAGTAAGAAATAGAAAGAGGGAAATGTAGAGAGAAGAAAAAGAGAGAGAGAGAGAGAGAGATGGATGAATGGAAAGAGGAAAGTAACATAGAGAGAGGGAAAGAGTAGAGGGAAGAAATATATTGCCAATCAGAGAGAGGGAAGAGAGAGAGAGAGAGAGAGAGAGAGAGAGACCATTAAGTGACTGAGTAAGGAACGGAGAGAAGAGTTCAGCCAAGTCCAGGCAGGACTACATTCATCTATATATGCCTGCAGGTACGCTATATTACTGTGTCTTTTTTTCTCTAGCTTCTGGAGCTTTCTATTTAAGATAAGCATATTTACCTCCACCAAGGAGGTTATGTTTTCGCCGGCGTGTGTGTGTGTGTCTGTCTGACTGACTGTGTACTACATAACTTTTAAAGTATTGCTAGGATTTGGATGGAATTATTTTGTGTCTGTGACCACATTGCCTTGGCGGAGGTCTGCGCTCTCTGAGTGCTTTTCTAGTTGACCATGTTTTGATATGATCTGCCTGGTGACTGAAGGTGTGTGTGTGTGTGTGTGAGAGCTCATTTGGATGCAGTGGTTCTGAGAAAAAGGGTTGGTGGTGTTGAACTTGAAACGCCTGCAGTTCAGTTCTTTGGCTCCAGCGCATCAAGCAGCTAGTGTGTGAGACTGAAAGGAGTGTTTATCTTTGCCTCACTGAGAATAAAATAAACAGAAGCAGATTCTTCACAGTTTCGGGCAAAACAGTGTTTATATTCCACCACAGGGAAGCTGGACAATGTTGATGGGGTTTTTCGTTTTGTTCTGGTTTTGTTTTTTTCTCAGAGTGCTACAGTGTTTTCATTTTGATATTTCAAGACTGACTTTGCACTGTTTCATGTCACCTAACACCTTTATAAAGTAAAATTAGAGTTAGTAATCCTTCATAATTATTACTAATCACAATATTTCAAATTCACTCCTTTAAGGACATGTTTTTTTTATCAAACAATTCCGGTTTATGTTATTATACAGCAAGCAGAGAATGATATAGAGAGAGTGTGTGAGAGAGAGTAAGAGAAAAAAAATCAAGATTCTCCCTTTTCCCAAAAACGGATGTCAAAGCACTTTAGCATGTGTGGGAAAATGGCCCGGGGCCAAAGAGTGTGTGTGTGTGTGAGTGTTTCTGTGGCGCTGCTGGGCCCTAGCAGGACTCTCCACATGGACTCTGTCTAACGCACTTAGCCTGTCTGCTAGTCTGCTCACTGGCCAGGGTGTGTGTGTGTGTGTGTGTGTGTGTGTGTGTGTGTGTGTGTGTGTGTGGACTGTGGAGACGTCCAGGGGTTCCACTCCAGGTGTCTCCTATCCTCGAGAGCCCAGCTGAGTCAAGCGGTGTTAAGCTGAGGGTATTGTACAAGAAAGTGGTAACTGCAATGTCGTTCACCCCTTTTGTGGTTTTTCCTTGTAATATCCTCTTGATAGATCTTAATCGTTTGTTGTCGGTATGTGTATTTCGACCTTGTTGAGGGTCACGCAACAAGTTGTGAGGAATTGTTTACTTCATAGCATTATTAGGAAGAAGCATGTTAAGTACAGTACATTTGGTGTGTTACTGTGTGTGTGTGTGTGTGTGTATAGTGAGTGTGTGTGTGTGTGTGTGTGTGTGTGTGTGTGTGTGTGTGTGTGTGTGTGTGTGTGTGTGTGTGTGTGTGTGTGTGTGTGTGTGTGTGTGTGTGTGTGCGTGCGTGCGCGTCTGTCTGTGTGTCTATGTGCACGTGCTGGCAAGCTCTTCTACTCTTGTGTTTATGATTGCGATCCAAAGTGCTGTCTGTTGTTTAAAAACAATCACAAGTGATTTTCCACCTCTCCTCTCTTCTCCTCCGTAGTTCCCACCACGGGAGCGGCTGCTACGTTGGCTAGGCTAGTCCCCTGCTGTCCTCCACAAGCATAACTTCCACTGTTTATACACACTCATATGACCCCAATAAGGCTCAGGCTATGGGCATACAAAAAGACAGTCAAAACTCTCTAGTTAGTTAGCTAGAATATAGTTTGTTTTTGCTTATGGCTAATAATAGGCTTGAGTTTGTTTTTGTTTATGACAAAGTTTGTTTATCACAGGGTTTGTAAGAAGGCTGATAGAGGATAGAATAGGATTTTTTTTTTGTTGGGGGGGGGGGGGCAAAATATATCTTGTAGCTGAGTGAAACCGGAGAGTGAGTCCTCTCTCAGGATCTGCACAGGATCTGCACATTGACTCTCTAAAACCAGAGAAGGTCCTTTCTGTATGACCTCCACATTGATTCTTGCTGTTTTCAGTCTTTGAATGAGCCAATGACTTATTGATGCTCTGATCTCAAAAATTCCCCCCACTAAACCCCCCAACCCCCCCCATGCCAAACCCCCCAACCAAAGTCCCCATGCAGCTCTTGGTTAAGACTCTGTGTGCTTACTTGCGTTGTCAATATCTTTCAATTTAGTCCAGGAAGCTTTAGCTGTGTCTCCTGGGGCAGCGTATATTAATTCCTAGCTGGAGGCTATGTGTACAGGAAGTGGCTTAGTGAGGGGGGTGGGTGGGGGGTGGGTATGGATTGGGGGGGGGGGGCAGTGGAGGGAGTCTTTGAGGACCCACCCCCCTCTCTCTCCACTCCCCACACCCCACACTCCCCACCCTGGTGGCCGTGGGTCCCACTTGCTGGCTTTGGCTCAAAGACACTCAGGCAGGTAATAACAGTGCATTTAGGACTCAAGAAATGCTTTTTTATGTCTCATTATACTGGTGTAAGTGAAGAAATACTTGTGTTTTGGCCCCTCAAGACAATAAATAAATAATGCTATGAGTGTTATGAGTGTGAAATGTATGCTTGTGTGTGTGTGTGTGTGTGTGTGTGTGTGTGTGTGTGTGTGTGTGTGTGTGTGTGTGTGTGTGTGTGTGCGTGTGTGAGTTTATATGTCTGCCCACATGAGAGAAAAAGAGAGTGAAGTCTGAAAGTGCAAAGAACTTGGATAGAGGATACTTGCGAAAAAAGGAGAAAAAGAAAAATTGCGAAAAAAAAATGTTGGATTGAGAAGACTGTAAACTGTTGGAGAGAAAGAGAAAGAGAAAGACGAAGTGTGTCTGACAGGAAAGGAAGAAAAGGAAGAAAAAGGAGAAAAGGAGAGAAATGTCATAGGGGAGACCCCCCCTCCCCCTCTATCTCCCTCCCTCCCTCCCTCCCTCCTTCACCCCTCCTCACCCATTGGGTGACTTTTGAGGACTCCAGAGAGGGTGTGAAAGACGCCTCTTATGTAAGCGACAGGCCCCTGGCACTTCCTATATCTCTTTCTTCTCTCTCTCTCTCTCTCTCTCTCTCTCTCTCTCTCTCTCTCTCTCTCTCTCTCTCTCTCTCTCTCTCTCTCTCTCTCTCTCTCTCTCTCTCTCTCTCTCTCTCTCTCTCTCTCTTGCTGTCTCTCTTGCTGTCTCTCTCTCTCATTCTCTCTCTCACTCTCTCTCTCTCTCTCTCTCTCATTCTCACACACACACTCTCTCCTCTCTTTCTCTCTCTCTCTCTCTCTCTCTCTCTCTCTCTCTCTCTCTCTCTCTCTCTCTCTTCTTTCTCTCAGATGAAGGGGAGAATGCTTCTGATTTCTCCCCTCTGCCCGCCTTTCAGACACCTTCAGTGTCTCTGCCCCACTGGGCGAGCTGGCAGACGAACGGACGGGTGAGTGTGTGTGTGTGTGTGTGTGTGTGTGTGTGGGGGTGGGTGGGGTGGCAGGAGCACCCGCTGTGCCCTCTCATGGCGCACTGCCTGTTGTCACGTCACGCCAGCCAGGAATGCCGAGGAGGTGGCATGGTGATGGGGAGGCAGTGGATGGGGGGATGAGGAGGAGGAGGAGAGGAGAGAAGGAATGAAGGAGGGAGGGAGGGAGGGAGGGAGGGGGGGCGAGGGAAGGATTAGCGAGTGGCACCTTGATGAGCGAGGGGTTGATTGTCGGGGCAAAGGGGGGTGGGGGGCAGCTTTGGTCTTTGGTCTTTGGTGCCTCTGGGGGTGGGAGAGAGAGAGGGAGGGAGGGAGTCATGATGGAGGTTTTCCCTGCTCTCAAAGATGCCATTGGAGAGCTACTAGGTTAATTAAACTCCTTGTTGTGAAGGAGAGCAGGGGTTGTGTGTGTATGAGTGTGCATGTGTGTGTGTGTGTGTGTCTATATGTGTGTTTGTGTGAGTGTGTATATGTGTGTGTGTGTGTGTGTGTGTGTGTGTGTGTATGTGTATAAGAGTGTGTGTGTGATTTGTGTGTGTGTGTGTTGTTTGTGTGTGTGTGTTGAGGAGTTGGGGTGTGGGGGTGTTATTCCCACGGCTCCAGAGGGCAGTGAGTCAAGGTCGCCTTTTGGCTTCATCCTGCATCATGGCTCCCCTCCTGCGCTTTGTGGAGCGGCCCGGATGGAGGAGCCCGTTTAATGTGCCCCCCGCAAAAAAAAAAAAGAAGCCTCCCAGGGGTCTCTCTGTGTGCCCCCCCCCCCCAAACCCCCACCACCACCCTCCCCTCACACACACTCTCACCACGGCCACCTTCCAACCCTTAAGAATCTTCCCCAACCAAAACCAAACCACACACTGGGTTGTCTGAGGAAAGAGAAAGAATGCCCCCCGTCACGTCCTTCAACTCCCCAAATACAAAAAAACTCACCCTCACTCACTCACTCACTCTGCATGTGTTGGCAAATCACAAATTGGAAGCAGAGATTCTATGGGGAGCAAAGGTAGTGTGTGTGTGTGTGTGTGTGTGTGTGTGTGTGTGTGTGTGTGTGTGTGTGTGTGTGTGTGTGTGTGTGTGTGTGTGTGTGTGTATGTGTGTGTGTGTGTGTGTCTGTGTGTGTTTTAAGGGGAGCAAAGGTGGTGGTTGTGGCGTGTGTGTGTTTGTTTGTGTGTGTGTGTGGTAGTGATGGTGGTGGGGTTTCAGATGATGTAAATCGGAGACATTTCATCGCTGTCAATCTTCTCCGTGATTCATCCCTCTTACTGTAAGTCCAAGCTGGCCAGCGATGAGGGTTGTCATAGCAATCAGCCCTCTGACACGGGAAGGGAGTAATGGAGATTGAATGGTGACGTGCGGAAATGATGGTTGCGTGTCATTACAGTAAATGACTTAAAGTTAAGTGTAGGAAGGAGTGTGTGTGTGTGTGTGTGTGTGTGTGTGTGTGTGTGTGTGTGTGTGTGTGTGTGTGTGTGTGTGTGTATGTGTGTGTGTGACGTTAAGGACCCAGAGCAGCAGCGGCAGCAGTGTGTGTGTGTGTGTGTGTGTGTGTGTGTGTGTGTGTGTGTGTGTGTGTGTGTGTGTGTGTGTGTGTGTGTGTGTGTGTGTGTGTGTGTGTGCAGTGTGTGTGTGTGTGTGTGTGTGTGTGTGTGTGTGTGTGTGTGTGTGTGTGACGTTAAGGACCCAGAGTAGCAGCGGCGGCAGTGGCAGCACTACACACAGGGGCAGGAAGAAGGGGTTTTCACCCCATTTAATACCCCCATTATGTCACCCTAATCACTCCCACATGCTGGCCTGGGCTGCTGAGCACTTCTGACAGCAGCCTCACTGCCTGCTCTGGAGCTCCTCTGTCATGGAGGACATGAGACT
>JAODXP020000020.1:17384289-17436789 GCA_027497455.2 Sardinella longiceps
GTGTGTATACTGTATCTGTGCTCATTGCTCCTGTACTGACCTGAGGACTATCTCCACACTAGGCGGCTCAACACACTGAACAAGTGTGCCTCCATGAAACTGGATGTAAGCCTTCCCAAGAGGAGAGTGAGTATGACCTTATATAACATTACATACAGTATAATAATGCATACTCAATGGCCCTCATTCACCAACCAAATTTGTTCTTATATACCACTTATGCAGTTTGCAAGATTTGTATTCATCAATCTAGGTTTTTTTTTTTTTACTGTAAATGGGATCTTATGAACTAATTTAAGAAAATTCTTAAGATATTGGTGAATGAGTCTCAAGGAGTATAACTTCATTTCATACATTACACTGTTGCCTACTCAATGAGTATAACTTCATTAATTGCACACTCAATGAGTATAACTTTATTACTTTGTAGTACACTGATGCATACTCAAGGACTATTACTTTATTTCATACAGTACACTGATGCAGACTCAATGAGTATAACGTTATTAGTACACTGATGCATACTCAAAGCGTCACTCAGCTTAGGTTGTTGTCAGTTGGCTTTAATGTTATTTAATGTTTTATCTCCAGTATTTACTCACTAAAATGCAGACTCAGAAGGTTTTAATTGTAAAAAAAAAGGTTGAATGAAGCTGCATCTTTTATAGCGCAGTCCTGTAACTCTTATTACAACCTTTAGTACAGTACTTCTCATATAAACACTGTTGCTTACTGCCTGATGCTAGCCACAAATCTGAGGTAAACTAATTGTTTGCACTTAGTGTTAGTCCTTTATATGATGCTGTGTCATAGTATCAAAACACTATAGCAGTAGAATGTGTAAACATGAGTTTTGTAAATGATATCAACTTCAATATGACACAGTAGTGTATAAGAATGAGTTTGTAAACAATATTAAATACACTATAAGACTCTACTGTGTAAACAGGAGTGTCACATTCTCACCTAGACTAGGCTATTATTATTGCTCCCTCAAGGCCACGTCTGGCTTGAAGGGACTCATTGATGCCATAGACTGCTGATGTACTGCAGAGCTCTCTCTCTCTCTCTCTCTCTCTCTCTCTCTCTCTCTCTCTCTCTCTCTCTCTCTCTCTCTCTCTCTTTCTCTTTGTCTTGCATTGCTGCAAGTGTCCTGAAAGAACTATCATCCTTTTAATCCTGTGTAACCCAGTTTTATGGATATTTGAGAATGTGGCCATTCTTATGTCTTTTTTCATCTGGTAAAGTAAACACTTGGGCATTGATTGCAGGATCTACTCTTACAGTCACCAGTTCTCATTCAGTTCAACTGTAACTTTTGGTAGTACGAACTGAACATCAATGTTTAGTGTATATATTTTTTCTATGAATGCCATTAATATTATCTCTTATACAGTATCCTCTAATGCAAAATACTGTATGTTACCTTATCTTCAGAATATCAGATTATTTACATGCAATATTAGTGAAAACAGCAGGTTGTTTTGTTTTGAATTGGCAATAGCAATGCTACAGAACTAATTACATTGAAAGGTAAAAATATTTTCAAGCTGCTTCACATGACTGGCTGTATAGACTTTGTCAAGAGAGTACCCTATGTAATCTGAGTGTAGAAGAAGGAGTTTGGGAATAAAATAGAATGTCAAAGCAATGTTTTTGTTCTATATTGTTGAAATCGTCTGTATATGTAGATTCAGTGGTCTATGGAGCACTGGTATGTGGACCAGGCCAGGTACATGTACAAATGCCTTTTTTTTTAAAGATATGGTGTGTGTGTGTGTGTTTCTGCCAGAGTGACGACTCTGATGAGGACGACTTGCTGGCGATCAGCAACCGATGGACATTTGAGTGGAGCAGTCGTCGCTGGTCGCGCCTGCAGGATATCGACCTCCTCCTGGGCAGCGACCCTCAGCGGCACAGCCTATCAGACGTGGGCGAAGACGGCGGCAGCGGGAGTGGGAGTGGCGGCGGTGGCATGGGCTCCGGCCTGCGGCCCACGGTGAGCAGCGAGAGCGTGCTGACGGACCTGAGCGAGCCCGAGGTGTGCTCGCTGCACAGCGAGGACTCGGCCTCCGTGCTCATGCCCGACTCGCTCTCCCTGGCGCCGTCGCCGGGCGCTTCCCAGCATTCGCCGGGCGATTTCCCGCACTATCACTCCTTACCGGCGAAGGTTGGTGGCGGCAGCAGCAGCGGAGGCAGTCGTCACGGGCGCACGCGGGCCAAGGACTTCCTTCGGCGAATGGAAACGCTACGCTCGTGGGGCAGCTCGTTGGGCCGTCCTGAGCGTCGCTCCCTGGTCATCAGCGGACCCGTACTTCAACGTGAGTCGGACGCCCTCCGGACGCTGCGCTGCGTCCAGATCGGAAACGGCGAGGCGCTCCCCATCACGCCCCTCTACAGCACTATGCCTCGCCTTCGCCATCACAGCACGCCACCCGGCAGTAATGGCCACTCCGCCACCACGGACGTTTCTTCCACCGACGAGGAGGTCGTGGGCCGCTTCGAGAGCACTACCGGCGATGCGGATACGGATAACGCATCGGCCATCTCAGAGGACAGCGTGGGCGAGTTGCTGCCCAAACAGACTGGCCTGCTTAGCAAGCGTGGGAGCAAGCGCGGGGGCGTCTACCTGGAGGGCATGGACGTGCTCTCGAGTGGACTGAGCACTGAACACGCTGACCGAACAGACGGCGAGTTAAACAACATCAGCACTAGCACTAATGATAACAACACCAGCACAGATAACACTGACATCAACACTGACTCCAAAACCGCTAACGCTAGCACTTCCAACACCAGAACCACCAGAACCGCCAGAACCGCCACGACCACCAACACTTCCACCCCCAAAAAATCTGCTGTGCGGAGGAACCAGTTCCGTTCCTACGACGACCTGGTGGTGCACGTGCCCAAAGACCACAAACCGGGCACCTTCCCAAAAGCCCTGTCCATCGAGAGCCTGGCGCCCTCTAGCAACGACACGGTGAACTGGAGGGCTGGGGGTGACGGCCACACACGGGGTGGAAGAGGAGGAGGAGGAGGAGGAGGTCGTTTTGCTGGCCGCTGTTGCCCTCACGGCAGTCGCATCAGCGTTTACGACAACGTGCCAGGGTCACACCTGTACGCCAGCACAGGTGACTTGATGGACCTGGAGAAGGAGGATATCTTCCCACACCTGGACGACATTCTGCAGCATGTCAACGGCTTGCAGCAGATCGTAGACCACTGGTCGAGGAACGTGCTCCCGCCCGACGGCGAGGGGCACGAGGAGGGTCACCTGGGGGAGGAGGAGGAAGACGAGGATGAAGAGCGAGGGGGGATGAAAGGGGTGGGGTCTGCGAGCCAGATCACACTGGACTTTGAGGGACTGGCCACGCCCAGCGATGGCGAAAGGGACGGCGTGTCGTTGAACGACACGGACTCGACCAGCACGCGAGAGAGGAGGGACTCAGGAGTAGGAGCCTCGCTAACCCGACCGAGGTGAGTGACATAGATATCGGCTGAATCCCAAAGTCTTTGAGGGGTCAAGGCTTAGTGTGGACATTGAGATTCATTAACCTCATCTAGGTGAATGACATTGAATGACAACTAGACCTAGGTGGGTGGCCTTAGATAGTAACCCCATATTGGTGAGTCCCATTGATATATATATGAACTTTATTACAGGCTCTTGGCCCAATAGGGAGACATACAACATATTCATAAAATGGACAGAAAAAAGAAAAAAAAAGTATATGTAGCCTACCCCATATTGGTGAGTGAGAGGCCGTGGAGGATATTTGACTGAGTAGAAAAACTACACTGTACAGTACACACTTCCTGTCATGGTTTTAGCTTTTGATGGTTATAATACTATTGGTCATTCACAACCATCATCACTAGCACTAGATAACAGCTCTGCTTTTGGTGGAAACACACACACTGATCTCCAAGCTCAATTTGATGTGGCTCCTCAGGTCAGATATGGCTACACTATGTGGCTTATTGTATGTAGCAGTCCAATCAAAAGCAAAGCAGCTTTCACAGGGCGAAATGGGTTAAGATGAGTTTCAGGAGCCTGGCCCTGGGGCTCCCAGACAGCATTTTCATTAGGCATCTCTGCCTACATGATTAGAAGCATTGACCTGGATTGGTTGTAAGTCTGTGCAATGTGATCATATCAATTGATTCCACCTTAACCAGGTAACCAGGCCATCTCAAATTGAGTCTGATCAGTCAAACTAGTTTACTAGGATGGTCTTGGTTTAAAACTGCAGGCAATTTTAACATGATTTAATATTGATCTGGTTCATTCGATAATTAACCTTCCATCAAAGTGTCTATAATCCGGTTTCTTGTATTTATATTTTTTCCTCTGAACTTGTAGACTACGGTGGCCCAGCTTCAGGATATCAAATCGCCTCAGCCAATCAGGGGTCTCTCTCCAGATCAATAGCCAATCAGCTGGTCAGCTGAGCCTGTTACAGAAGTTCTCCTTGTTACGCCTCACTGCCATCATGGAGAAATATTCAATGTCTAACAGACATGGATGGACCTGGTGAGTACACTGCCCACTTACGGTATATTCAGTGATGTTCAGTACAGAATGCTTATGGCTGATTCTGACTGAAGATCCACAACGAGATGAATTGGTCTTAGAGAGGAGTTGCCACGGGTGTGAATCAATCATCGCAGGTTGTTGCAAGCAGTTGCAAGCCGTCACAAAAGATTTAACATATCAAATCGCAGTTTCTGAGTTTTAGAACGTTGCAGCCCTTCTTGTTACAGATCTTTGGTCTGTTGCCACCTTTACAGTATTTCACACCTGAACATTTTTGATATTCTATGACATTCTATGGAGGTAAATGAACATTCTGTATTGAACATCATTGAAATACATTGAATTTATCACTTTTTCTGACTTGAGAAAAATGTGTAATAACATTTAAAACATCTAATTTAACTTTCTTTCAAATAATGCACATGGGCTGATAGAACCTACATAATTTTCATGATCTGCATAGAAAAGCTGAAATAATTGTCATAACACTTTAAAATTAAAACGTAAAGTACTGTTGATTAATTAATTGCTTGATTTCTATACTGTATGAAATCCCAGTTTACAGTGTAGAGTTTCCCAGATTACATGTAGAGTTTGCGTTGTAGTGGCATATGTTTGTATGTCATGTTTGTATATCAGTGTGTGGGTATGAAATATTACAGTATCAGTCATGGGCTGAAATGATTGTGTGTGTGTGTGTGTGTGTGTGTGTGTGTGTGTGTGTGTGTGTGTGTGTGTGCGTGTGTGTGTGTGTGTGCGTGTGTGTGTGTGTGTGTGTGTGTGTGCAGTCATTTCTGAGAATTCAAGCATAGTGTGCAAGTGTGTTTGTGTGTCTACAATTCTGGAGTATCCCAGTTCCATTTCTGGAATGTTCCGTAGCCTGTGTGTATGTTCTGGGTGATTAGAGACCACCCATGAACTTCTATCCAGATAAACAATTGTGTGCAATGAATCCCCTGATGTGAACTTGGCTCATGTGTCTCTCTCATCTGCTCACATGCTCTCTCCATCCCCCTCTCTTTCTCTCTCTTTCTTACAACCCTCCTCTCTTTCTCATGCACAATAACACAAACATAACCCACCTACTTCTCTGTATTCGCTAACTATCACGCAACCAAATGTACTATTCTCTTAGCCAAAGAAGCCAGATTCACATTGTCATTCTAACATGATGTCATGCTGGAACTCAAAGTTGTCAGATGTCTGTTAGTGCACCCGTGGGAGAGAATGGGCTGACGCCATGCCTCTCTCTCTCTCTCTCTCTCTCTCTCTCTCTCTCTCTCTCTCTCTCTCTCTCTCTCTCTCTCTCTCTCTCTCTCTCAAAGGAACTTGAGACCTTTGATGCCGTATGATGTTATTGGGTGTCAGTTAAGAGTGGTCAACTTGTCTTTTGAGAACATATGAAACAACATTTCTGTATTCATTTGTTGATTGTGTGTGGGGAAATACTGTACTCCTTTTGTATAATGTGAACTTATTATAATTCATTAAAGTTTGTTTTAAAAATCCCAAATCTCTCTCTCTCTCTCTCTGTCTCTCAGGTCTGTGCCAAAGTTCATGAAGCGGATGAAGAGCCCGGAGTATAAGGATAAGGTGGTGTATGGCGTGCCTCTGATTGTACATGTGCAACGACACGGCCAACCCCTACCACTCTGCATTCAGCTGGCACTGCGATACCTCAGGAGTCAGTGTCTGGACCAGGTACACACACACACACACACACACACACACACACACACACACACACACACACAGACATAGTTGGCCCTGTACTACCTCTGGAGCCAGTGTCTGGACCAGGTACACACACACACACACACACACACACACACACACACACACACACACACACACACACACACACATACACACAGCTGGCACTACGATACCTCCTAAGCCAGTGCCTGGACCAGGTAGGTATGCATACACACACACACACACACACACACACACACACACACACACACACACACATTTTACTTCACACACACAGCTGGCATTGCACTACCTCAAGAGCCAGTATCTGGCTCACACACACACACACACACACACACACACACACACACACACACACACACACACACTTTGTGACAAATCCTGAGAACGGACTAGAAAACACAGCTTATTCATATGTTCACAATGATGGTTTGTTCAAACCTAACAGTGCCGTGTATGTGTGTGTGTGGTGTGTGTGGTGCGTGTGTGGTGCATGTGTGTGTGGTGATGTAGATCGGCCTGTTCCGTAAGTCAGGTGTGAAGTCTCGTATCCTGGCCCTGAGGCAGATATGTGAGACTTCGCCGGACTCGGTGGACTACGAGGACCAGTCTGCGTACGACGTGGCTGACATGGTCAAGCAGTTCTTCAGGGACCTGCCTGAGCCTTTGCTCACCAGCAAGATGAGCGACACCTTCCTACACATTTACCAGTGTAAGGCTCACTGTGAAAGACTAACAAACGTCCTGCACATTTACCAGTGTAAGACTCGCTGTGAAGGACTAACAAACGTCCTGCACATTTACCAGTGTAAGACTCACTGTGAAAGACTAACAAGTTCGCACTCGATCGCTGAAAGTTACAATAATTTCATCTCCGTACGCCCACATGCTGAGGACGCTGTATGTTTATCGCACGCTCAAGTCATGAAATTGTACTCTAGAGGACGAGCGAGTCGATGTAGAGACGAGGCTAACAAACGTCCTGCACAGGATTAGTATTACCTAGTGGTAAGATTCTCCGGACCGTTGTCACAGGAGACTAACAAACGTCCTGCACATTTACCGACAGACTCCGTACTTCTACTGACATGGCGCGTGTCTGAAAGACTAACAAACGTCCTGCTTATCATTACTTTACCCCAGGTCCGCCCATTAAGACTAGTCTCGTGTGAAAGACTAACAAACGTCCTGCACATTTACCAGTGTAAGACTCGCTGTGAAAGACTAATAAACGTCCTGCACATTTACCAGTGTAAGACTCGCTGGACTGGTAATGCTGTGAAACAGTGACAAGCTGTAGTCATTTGTGTGTGCATAAAAGTTTATAAAAAAGTTCCAAATCTAGCACAAAAGTGACAAGATGGCCGACACCTGCACATTTACCAAGGCAAGGAAAGGCAAGGCAAGGCAATTTTATTTATAAAGCGCATTTCATACACAAAGGCAACTCAATGTACTTTACAGAGACTAAAGCAAAGCCCAATACAAGGCAGAAAGTAAAGGCACACACACAAAGAGGATAAAACAGTTCAGAAATAGCATTAATAAGAGCATTAAGAGCAATAAGCGATAAGCAATAAGAGCAAAATTTAAAATGCAAGTGTACACTTGCCAGTGTGAGATAGATTTGTAATTCTGTGAACGAGTGATAAACTGTAGTCATAAATAAGTTCCAAATCTAGGACAGAAGAGCACACTATTTGAAGAATTTCAACAAAACATAAAATGGTAATATTAAATTGTTCAAAAAGAAGAAAGGTTTCCTTTGTATCACGTTTTTGTTGAGTCGAGAAAATCATTCAGATAGTTTTTGAGTCATAAAAAAAGTTCCACACAAGCTTACATGTTCCCTCTCTCATATGTCCTCCATCTCTTTCCTACCCTCTCTCTCATTCTCTCTTTCTCTCTCTCTTATGCCCTCCCTCTCTCTCTTTCCCATCCGTCTCTCTTCTTCCTCTTCTCTCTCTATCTCTCTCTCTCTCTCTCTCTCTCTCTCCATCTCCAGATGTCCCTAGTGAGCAGCGGTTACAAGCAGTGCAGGCGGCCATCATGCTGATGTCGGACGAGAGTCGTGAGGTGCTGCAGACGCTCCTGTGCTTCCTCAGTGATGTCACTTCCTGTGTGGAGGAGAACCAGATGACCCCCATGAACCTGGCTGTATGTCTTGCACCCTCGCTCTTCCACCTCAACATCATGAAGAACGACAACCTGTCACCCAGGTAACTTTACCTGTCCAGATATACCGATCAGTCAATCAATCATTTATTTATTGTCATTTTAATTAACAGCTACTCAATTGTTTTCATCCATGAAAAATATAAGGGGCTTTAGATAAAAATGGTAGCCAAATGTGAGTGAGTCAATATCTTTATATCTTTATATCTTTAAATTAGTCAGGCAATGAATTTATAAATAAATAAATAATCTGTATTTGTCAAGTATTGTTAGGGATGTGTGTTTACACAAAGACAGACAGTTCTTTTGGAAGCACTGCTGAGAAATCTGGCCTTAAGACACATTGCACAATCAGTGCAGCTAAATGAAGAACTGAAAGTAGCCAAGCCTCTGTGTTTTGTTGTTGCCAGTAGACCTTCCTGTCTGTCTGTCTTTGTTAGCCAGTGTGGCAATAGCTGAGAGAGGGATACTAGCCCTTAGGTGCAGGCAGCAGTTGGTTAGGAGTCAGTCCACAAAGGCATTCTTTCACAATCCAAAACACACACACACACACACACACACACACACACACACACACACACACACACACACACACACACACACACACATGCATACACAGTATCATCCAGTCACACATTCATTTCCTCAAGGCCATCAGGGGGCCGGGTGTGTGAAGTCATTAGATGGTGACAGAGTGGCGCTGTCATTAGTGGTGCTACACACACACACACACACACACACACACATCGGGGGTCAGACACACACACACACACACACACACACACACACACACACACACACACACACACACACACACACACACACACACACACAGGGAGTATTGCACAAACCCAAACAAACTCCCTAGCCATTAAAACTTATTACTGCCCTCTACTCAAAGTGGCCTGCAGAATCAAAATCAAAAGCAGAGTTGCTTGCTAAACCAGGGGGCCGCAGGGAAGACAAGCTGTCTGTGTTTGTGCGTGTGTGTGTGTGTGTGTGTGTGTGTGTGTGTGTGTGTGTGTGTGTGTGTGTGTGTGTGTGTGTGTGTGGTTGAGAAAGGGGAGAACAAAGAGAGAAAAAAAGAGACATTCTCCCTCAGGCCATATATAAAGTCTGTCTGCATAACTGACCTCGGCCATATTGTCGTCCACCCCCACCGCCGCCTCTCTCCCTCTCTCTCTCTCTCTCTCTCTCTCTCTCTCTCTCTCTCTCTCTCTCTCTCTCTCTGCAGGTCCATTCAGAAGAAATACGCCACTGGACGGCCAGACCAGAAAGACCTCAACGAGAACCTGGCCGCTACGCAAGGCCTGTCTCACATGATCATGGAGTGCAACAGTCTCTTTGAGGTGAAGTACAGTATTTAGCACGGAATATGTATTAGATAAACCAAAAAGCTTTGTTACTTACTTTACTTTTATTCATTCTATTTTTCAACAAAAAGGCAAGCGTTTCACTGTCATTGTCAAGTGTCATTGATAAGGATAAAGCAAAGCCTGAGGTTAAGCCATTTCCTATGACATTTTAACATTTAAAAAAAAACCTTTTCACTTTAAAAAGATGTCAGATATTCTTCATCAAATCTCAGGGCATCTCAGATCCTCATCCTCATTATATTCTTCTTCTCTTCTTCCTGCTAACCTGCTAACCCTCTTCTTCCCAAACCTGTAGTCTTTGAATGCTAAACTTCCATTAGAAATATTAGCTTTTCCCAAAGGCATGGTTGCTAACCAGTTAGCAACTTAGTTGGCAATGGGAAGTTACTAACTTCCAGTTAGCAACTGTAGCAGCTATGACCCCAGAGAGCAAGAAGATTAGAATATCTCCCTATATTTAATTTTCAGTTCATATTTGTGAGACTGTTGTAGGGCATTTCAGTCAGTGCTCATCGCGGGATGCTTTTGCAGATCCCTCAGGAGATGGTGACCCAGTCACGGAACTCATACATGGAGGCTGAGATTTTGGCGCCCCCTCTGGACGAGCTGTGCAAACACCAGCACCAGCAGCAGCAGCAGCAGCAGCAGCTTCAGGAGGAGGAAGAGGAGGATCTGGAGGAGGAAGAGGGCTCGTATCTCTCTCAGGTGGAGAGGATGACCCAGAGGCTGCTCAAAGAGACGAGGGACACTAAGACCAAGGGGTGGGTGAGCCGGCACAGTCTGGACAACACGGAGCTGGCCTTCAGGAAGGTGGGTCTAATCTACAGGCTACAGTTAATAGACAGACATAGACATCATACACATAGTACAGTATCCTTGCATGCCAGTACACACACACACACACACACACACACACCCATGCACACACACACACTCACACAGACACACACACACACCCACACACACACACACACTCACACAGACACAAACAGACACACACACACACGCACACACACACACACACTCAGACAGACATACACTCATGCACACACACAGACACACACACACACACACACACACACACACACACACACACACACACACACACGCACACACACACACACACTCAGACAGACATACACTCATGCACACACACAGACACACACACACACACACACACACACACACACACACACACACACACACACACGCACACAGACACAGACACAGACACAGACAAACACAAACACAAACACACACACACACACACACATATACTTAAAACAACAAACTGTATTTCCCAGGTTGAGGATGGTACCCCGTTGCGGAGGTGGCGTGTGTCTGTAGAAGTTGAGGCCCCTCCGTCAGTAGTACTGAACCGCATACTGCGAGAGCGCCACCTATGGGACAGTGACCTGTTGCAGTGGAAAGTTCTGGAATCCCTGGACAAGCAGACGGAAGTGTATCAGTACGCACTCAACAGCATGGCCCCTCACCCTAGCAGGGACTTTGTGGTTCTCCGGTAAGTTCAGCAACCCCCCCCCCCCACACACACACACACACACACACACACACACCACGACCACCAACACCCCCACGATAGTGTTCTTTTCTTCAACTTGGCAAACTATTTGATTTGATATTGTTTGTTGAGAGAATTTACGCTTCTTCACTGCGAACGCGGAATTCAATTCCCTAATGCTTGATGGTGTTTTTTGCCCTCAATAGCACCTTTCATGCAACATTGTCTGAAAGGCACTACTACCTTATAAACTTAACCCCCACCCTAACCCTAGCCTGACATAGCCCGCCCATAATACTGCTGTACATCCGTATTCATGGTCTGGAGGTTCTTTAACCTGACGCGATTATTCTGCGGGGGGGAGGGCATTTAGCCTGGCGATGCCATCCTACGTAGCTCCGCTTATCTCCGCACGTAGTCTGGTCCCAGCCCCCCTTCCCGCCTTTCCGTCGGTTACTCTACGGTTTAGCCAATCAGCACACAGTTTAGAGCGATGTCTCAAAATGTTGTAGTCTTTTTTTGAGGTCAGTGATAGGGACACGTTTGTTATTCTCTCCCCCACTTTCGAATTACATTCACAAAATTGGTACATGACATTAGCATCCATGATCTTGAGGATTTATTGCCACTACGATGTCAAAATAGATCAGAACTTGCGAGAGATCTGTTAATACTGAAAGCGAAAGTTGTAGGCGTGAGAGCCAGGCGAGGGAATACGTCATATTCAAACGGACACTTATTCCAATTGCGTTGGGCCAGACTGTATGACACAGTCAACAGTCGCTTTCGCCCAGGCTAGAGGGCATTCACTTCTGTTTTGAAACAATTGGACAGCTCGTCTAATCAGCTTCGCTTATTGGTCGGTTGTCTCTCTACCGATGTAAACACGCCCATGAAGACCGCCCCCAGACCATGAATACGGATGAACAGCAGTATTATGGGCGGGCTATGTCAGGCTACCCTAACCCTAGATTTGGGGGGAAGTGCTTTGAAGGCAGCACTGCCTAAGGTGCCGTTGAGGGCATAAAATACCAAAGACTCCACTGTCTGTGCTCCTTTTTTCAACTCAGTTCACTTAGATTTGTTGTTGTTTGTTGAAAAAATTTAAGCTTATTCTCTGCAAACTTGTTTACTGTGTAAACTATTTATAAGAAAGCATCTACATATTGACATTTTGAAAATGTGCTCGTACTGAAAAAACAAACAAACAACAACTCTGGAACAAATCCAGGAGCAAATCACCATTTTAATAGCCTCCTTAAACGGATTCAAAGGCCAAATATTCTAACAGCATTCTAACAACATTAAATACCTTAACAAGACCAACAGACAGAGGACAAATGAGAGCCAGGTGTGATTTTCAATAATATGTAACAAATTAAAATAACATGGCAGTAGTATTCAGTAGCTGTCCACCCAACACATTTCAAAGTTGTTTCAAACCTCAAATATTCAGGATTTTTTCTTTTTCTTTTTTTTTGCAGAGGTCATTGAGTCAGTGTCTCATACAACTGTTTTTGTTTCAAGCCAGCATCTGCAGATGAGTTAGCCAGGGGAAATTGGGTTTAGTCATTAGGCCAGCCATGAATGATGCTTGCTTGCTTCTTGAAATCTAATTCGAGGCTAGCTCTTGGCCGACGGTGTGTGTGAGCACGAGTGTGTGTAGTGAGCTCTCCTGAGATGACCTCTCTTCGAACTGATTCTGACCGACTGTCTGACCGGTCCCTCTGTGCTGCTGTGATATGGCCTAATGACTGCATCACAATTTGCATTCAAAGCACTGAGTTATACATGCCTTTGAGGGTTCAGGGCTTAGGGCTTAGCCAAAGATCATTGAATACTGCACTGTAAAAAAGGATTTGTAATGGTTACTTGAAAAATGTGTGGAAACTCGTTGCCTCAAATGAGTTAAGTAACTATAACTTTTCTTTTTCAAGTTAAAAGCACTTTACATCTGAAAAGATAAGTTATAGTTACTCAACTCATTTGAGGCAACGAGTTTCCACACATTTTTCAAGAAAGCATTACAAATCCTTTTTTACAGTGTGACCAGCATAGAGCAACATAATACATTACAATGAGAGGAAAGATCATTGAATACTGATCAAGATAGAGCAACATAATACATTGGGCTACTATAGGAGCAAAGATCATTGATAACTGATCAAGTTGAACATAACATGTTACTTATTTCACACCTGAACATTCTGACATTCCATGGTAGTAAACTGAACATTCTGTCATTGAAATGCATTGAATTTATCCCTCTTTCTGACTTGAAAAAAAATGGGTAATAACATTTAAAACATGTATAAATTCACTCTCTTTCAAATAATGCACATTGAAAACACACAAATTGAGAAGTCCCGAATAGATAGAAGCTTTTAGAATATTCATGCACAAAAATGTAAAACCACTTTTATATATTCCCAATTTGTGGGCTTCAGATGTGCATGCCCATAGGAACATATAGATCTTTGAATACTGACCAACATAGAGCAACATTACGTCACACAGTATAAACTTTTCAATGATCTGGTCTGCTTTGGTCTTTGGTCTGCATAAAGAGGCATTTTCCCCCTTTAAATCCTTTGTGAAAATAGAAGAATGAAGCTATCAATCATTCCACTTTACTCCGGTTTTACCCTCTCTGACTCTGAGTTCAGCTATTATAACCCATGCGTTGTCTGTTTGAACTGATGACCCTGAAAAGCTTATAGGATATCAGCATAATACCAGAATATGGACTTAATACATCTTTTTTTAGATATTTTTTGGGCTTTTTGCCTTTAATCAGATAGGATAGTGTAGAGATGACAGGGAACAAGTGGGAGAGAGAGATGGGGTGGGATTTTTTGCAATACCATGTCTTATCATTCTTTATAGTTTCAATTCAGTCCAATGGGTTTTTCTATTTTTTCAAGTTAGTTTATTTTTGCACAGTTAAAAAAGAAAAAGATAACACAAACAGTCGGAAGCAGTAAAACAAACACATCAATCACAATCACAAAATCACAATCACATAAATCAAGAGTTGTCTTCTTCCTCTTCTCACTCTTAAACAGGTCGTGGAGGACGGACTTGCCAAACGGAGTGTGTACGCTTGTGGCCATCTCTGTGGATCACGAAGACAGCCCCCCCATGGGTGGGGTCAGAGGAGTGGTTCTGGAGTCGCAGTACCTACTGGAGCCGTGTGGGTCGGGGAAATCCAGACTCACCCATATCTGCAGGATTGACCTCAAGTACGGCTAAGTTTGTGTCTTTAGGAATCTGTGTGTGTGTGTGTGTGTGTGTGTGTGTCTGTTTCTTGCCGATTGACCTCAAGTGTGTGTGTGTGTGTGTGTTTGTTTCTTGCCATCTCTCTGAGAGAGCGCTCCTTCAGATTAGTATACACTCCAAGTACGAATTTCCATGCAAAATATTCACGCAAAATAACACAGGTGATACTGTATGTGTTTATAGTACAAGCCCTTCTGCACTGATGATAAAACGCTCAGTGGTGTTTTTTGCCCCCAACGGCACCTTCCAGGCAGCACAGCCTAAAAGGCACTACCCTTGCCCTATTCCTAACCCTAACCCCCTCAACCCTCATCCTAACCCTAAACTGAGTGGAGTAGTGCCTTGAAGGCAGCGCTGCTTGGAAGGCACCGTTGAGGGCAAAAAATACCAAAGACCTGATAAAACTCATTTAATGGAGAAATGCTTTTTACTCATATTCAAATTTTGCATTGTGTCTGATGTGCACCGACCTTTAGGCAATATTTAGACCTAAGCCTTCTTTTTTCAGCTTCCAAATACAGCCACAGTACATCTGTCTTCATGATTATTTAAATGTTAGATAGGATATTGTTTCATAGTTTCTGCCTCTGTGAATACACGCAATATGTAATGATGACTGGTGTTTGTGTGTGTGTGTGTGTGTGTGTGTGTGTGTGTGTGTGTGTGTGTGTGTGTGTGTGTGTGTGTGTGTGTGTGTGTGTGTGTATTTCTGTGGCCACAGAGGACGGTCTCCTGACTGGTATAACAAAACCTTTGGTCACCTCTGCTCTGCCGAAGCTGCCCGTATCCGTGAGTCCTTCCAGAGTCTGGACTCAGAGGGACCCGAAACCAAGATCTGAGACTGGACGCCACAGCTGGCTCAGGCCAGACAGAACAGAAGACTATGGGAAGCCCCATTCTAGGGCATTCTTTTGGGACAGGACCTTTTCAGAGAATATAAATGTCTTTGTGGAATGGAGGAAAACATGAAAGCACTGGTTTGACTTGACTTGACTTGACTTGACAAAGGTCCTGCCAGACTTCCTGCTCTGCTGTCCCAATTGAGTCTTAAATCTATGTCCACCATTTAGTCCTTGTCTGCATAATTTGTGGCACTGCCACCTGGTGGTAGGTGCAGGTCTTGCAACAGTTACAGTTAACAGTCAAATTGCATGGTTTCACATCATGTGTGTAAATCAGAACTGCGGTGGAGGAAATAGAGGAATGAATGCTAAAAAAAAATACACAATCACATCAACTCATCAGGCGTTAATGTAGACCTACTTAAGCCTGAAAGATATTCTGTGGGATAAATCAAATTATTAAAGGCAGCATCAAAGAATATACTGCCATGTTCATTTGCGACTCAGTTTCAGCTAACTATAAGGACGTGTGTGTGTGTACTGTTTTGTCTGAGCAAACAGTTCTAGTGCTGTGATTTTGCCTAATGCTGAGCATTTGAAGTAAATCTGTTTTTTTTTTGACTGCTTTATGCACATGTCTGTGGCTTGGGAAAGCAACGACCAATAGCTTTAATAAGTTTAATATTACACGAGTCTTTCTTGTGGTATCTGTACTGCCTCTGTTGTCAGTAGGGTTAATATTTGTGTCCAATGCAATATCAGTTGTGGAGCCTTATGGTGATATAGGCTACTGATGCCATTTTCACAACAAACATGTTTTCTTTATTTGATTTGATTTTTATTTCTTGTTTTAATGGAAATACTGTATTTGAATTTAATGTTGTGATGGCAACAATAGAGCTAACATAAACTTCCATGGGTTTTGCCAAGAGGATATGTAGATGAGAGCATATTAATGATATACAAGGAAGTAATGAACCAGTACCGTTACACTATAATGTGTTCATATGTCAATACATCACCACTGCCAAGAGCTACAAAATGTTGAAAGTAACCCTACAAATTATTATTATTATTATTATTATTATTATTATTATTATTATTATTATTAATGTTGTTGCAACACTGTTGTGTCTCTACAATGTCTAGGACATGTAATCATTTCATTGCTTCTGGGAAGCATTTACATTTTAGTCCTTTCTTTCAACACAATGATATATTATATAGACTTAAGTCTGCGAGCCCCTTGTGTTTGTATGTGTCTGTGTGGAGATACCTGTTGCCATTTTTGTAAATATATACAATACATATATATATATGCAGTATATGTTGTAAATATGCTATGCTTTACTGACAGATTCAACTGCTTCTTTGCCCAGTACGGCTGCGTGTTGATGTTAATAGGTTTTTGAATGGTGTATGTATGTACTGTACGTATGTATGTATGTATGTATGTATGTATGTATGTATGTATGTTTGTATGTATGCATCTCCAGTACCAAATTATAAAGTGGTGCTGTGGTACCATAGTGTTGTTTGATCCAAGAAGGCAGGGATGGGGCTGGGGTGGGAGGGGGTTGACAGGGGGCCTAAGACCTACAGGTAAGGTGCCAATGGTTCCAGACATTATTATGGGATGATGATGAGCGGAACAACAGGGTGTCTGATCATAGCAGTTTATACTGAGTGTGGAGATGGGGGAATGAACCTCTCACTTGATTAAACTGTGTCAGAAACTCGTAATCCCCTGTGTGTGTTTTGTATGCTTTCCTGTTTTGGAAGTTTCACAGTTCCACACTGCAAGTCCCACAATGCTTTTCTTCCAACACTAGGTGTCACTATGGAAACACTGGCAGAGTGCTGAGTGAGTGGTCCACAGTTGATAGGTTGTCTATGCCATCTGGCACTGTGCTTTTGTCAAACTAAACAAAAGGATCAATGAGAAACCAAAGGATGCAAATGATCTTTGAGAAGACAAGAAAAGACTAAATCACAATAGCTTGTTCAATACATCTGCCCAAACACACACACGACATAGCAAGTCAAATGCCTCACTAGTAGTAGCAGCAGTAGCCCAACTAATCTATATTCATTTGTGATGGTGTATCTCAATCAGAGGACTGTCCCACAGCAGAGGACACACACTCTCCTCTGGCAGGTCATCTTCATTTACAAAATGGCTGCTGGGCTGTGTGTCCTCCACTCAGGACACTGTGATGATGATCCATAATAAGGCTCCCTGGCTTTGGTCTTTGGTCAATTAAGCCCTCAACAGTTAGACTGACATAGCCCGCCCATAATACGAATGTTCATCCGTATCCACGGTCTTCTGGGGCGTGTTTACAGCGGTAGAGAGTCTACCGGCCAATAAGCGAAGCTGATTAGACTAGCTGTCCAATAGTTTCAAACCAGAAATGAATGCCCTCCCCCCCGCAGTATAATCGCGTCAGGTTAAATAACCTCCAGACCATGAATACGGATGAACAGCAGTATTATGGTCGGGCTAAGTCAGACTACTCAACAGTGCCCTCAGCGCTACCTTCCAGACACTGCCCCCCCATATCTAGGTATAGGGTGAGGGTTAAGGGGTTAGGGTTAGGATTAAAGTTAAGGTAGTGGTTTCCAAGCAGTGCTGTCTGCTGTTGCTGTTGAGGGCAAAAAATACCACCAAGCTCTGGCTTGGCACTATAATACTGGCAGCAAAATATATAGAATTTAGTTATAGTGGGAACAAGGATAAAGAAGGGCTAATGCCCACCCTAACCATCAAAGACTTAACTGGCATGAACTGGCCAATCACAAGGCAAAGTCATTGTAGTTAAGTTACTCATTCTAGACTCATTCTTAGGGCTTAGGGGTGGACATTATGATTCATTCAATGTGTCTTTAAAATAGGATTTATCTGGTTCAGTTTTATTTAAAAGCATTACTTCAAATTTAGCATTACAAATGTTGCTAGAGACACTGACCTCTTTGGCCTTTGTCTCATCAAACTAACCTACTGTTCTGTCGCAGCGGTTTCTGTTAGAGTTATACTGCCCCCTATCAGACACCTAAGGTACTGTATTGAGCTATGGTAGAGCCTCATCTTTGGCGGGGGAAGATACTGATGAAGTATACAGTATACTGTATGTGTTGAATGTTTCATATCATCTCTGACAGTAAATCCCTTGACATAGATACAGATTCACTGTGGGGAAAAAAACTAGGTCATTGGTGTGTATTAGAACTTATATAATGCTCTCTTCTACTATATAAGTACATATAGGTTAAGAGAGCAATTCAGGGAAATAGCCATTAAACATGATCACATGAAAGAGCCAGGGCATCTTAATGGTTTTGAAAAAGACTGCACAAATAAAAAAAAAAAAGAAGAAGAAGAAGGCAAAGAAGAGCGACAGGAGTATGATGAAAGAATCCTATCTTGCAGTCTTTTTTTGTGCACACAAAAGCACAAATGTTGTTTGCACAAATAAAAAGACTGCAAGATTTCTCAGTGTGCTGCAGTCTCTTTTCTTTGCGATGCCCATACCCTCAAACCTCACTCACGTCACGTCAGATGATGCGCTTTGCACAAGCATCTGAGATCGCACCCGTTGAAAGCAGGGCCGGTTCTAGCCTTTTCGCCGCTCTAGGCCAGATTTGAGTGTTTCCCCCTCTTTTCCAGAAATACAAGTGAAAAACAAAAGAAAATAAGTGATAAATGTATTGCGTTGCCCCCTTCATATAAGGTGCCCTAGGCGATCGCCTGGTTCATCTATGCCTAGAACCGGCCCTGGTTGAAAAGGGATGTCAGGACCGAGATGGAACGGACAAACCAATCAGGAGACTGCAGGAACCACCAGGCAGGATTTTTGGCATAACTCATCTCTTACAAATGTACAAAAACACAACTTACAGTTATATATGAAAGAGATATCTATATACTGTGAGTTAAAGCGATAATTGTGTCAATTATGCCACAGATACTGATGTTTCTGTTTGTTTGCAATAGTTCAGAAATTAGAAATTGGTTGCATCATGGTATCGATAAGTTGGTTTTGATGTGAATGGTTGAAGTAAGATGACAAACAAGTGGTTTGTTCGATATATATATATATATAGTTAATTATGGTTAACTATGTAATTGACTGAGGTGCATTTTTTAACTTCATTTATTATTTTACGGCAACCAGGTTATTTTTTTTACGTAGGATAGGAATATAATTTTTGGCAGTGTAGCAGTGCCAGTAGACTCTGCAGATATTGTTTGTGTTTTGTCTGCCTTTTAATGTGAATAATTCACTAGTTTTACAGCAAAAACTCCCATGTCGTGGTGGGTTTATTGTAGTTGACTGGGTGGCGGGATTGAGACCCGTGAGCAGTCAAACCAACCTCAGCTGCAGTCTAGAGATGCTTCTGACTGAGACTCTGTGCCCCCTAGATCCCCTACACAAGGGAACATCATTATGCATTCTACTGACGGTCACAACATAAGCATTCATCCATTTTTTTTTTTACATTTATGCACTGTAGCCCTTCATCACATGATTAATGATTCACATTAAATACTGTATGTAAATGAAATGAAACGAAATTAATCAGGGTCATTACAAATGTACAGAATAACAGATGTGTGTGTGTGTGTGTGTGTGTGTGTGTGTGTGTGTGTGTGTGTGTGTGTGTGTGTGTGTGTGTGTGTGTGTGTGTGTGTACTAAACATGCATGATGATGATGGCAGGTGCACTTTTAAAAGATTGTTAAATAACGCTCTGTGTACAAATCTGGGCCGTTTTCTCCCAGCATGTTTAGTTTCAGCGGTCAATGAGTTCATGCTGTCATAAACTGAAGACAGATGCACACAGATACTGTATAAATATAGGCAGTGTATTAGAGATAATGTAGTGTAGAAGAGATGTGTGTTCAAGTGTGGTAATTGCACATAACATTTTAAGACTGAAAACATATCCCAAAACAGCCTAAGATGGAAAAAGGCCTCTTTTAGTCCAAAATGTCTGTCTCTGTGTGAGACCTAAATAAAAAGGTCATTAATAAATAAAAGACGAACTGGATGAATTATTGATCAGGATGTGTGCCTCTGTGTGTGTGTGTGTGTGTGTGTGTGTGTGTGTGTGTGTGTGTGTGTGTGTGTGTGTGTGTGTGTGTGTGTGCCTCTGTGTGCATGGTGGGGGAGAGCTGAGGTGGGTTGTCTGTCTGTGAGCTAGAATCTCTGATGAGTAGGTCAGTGCACCTCTGTCTCCCTCCCCATCTCTTCTACTGCTAATGCATCCAACCCCCCCAACCCCCACCCCGCCCACACACACACACACACACACACACACACACACACACACACACACACACACACACACACACACCGCTCTTGTCACCGGATGTGAGTTCATTGGGTTTAGAAGAGGAGTCTTTGTCTGAAGTACTGGAATGACAATAAACACACTATAGACCTACAAAAACATGACTGACTGGCATTAACATTCAAGTACTGACTCTGGCTTTTTGGCTGCTTTAGGTCAGATTGAGTTTAGCCCCCCTCTTTTATAGAAATACAAGTGACAAAATGAAAAGAATAGAATATGAAATGAATGAGGAAAAAACGGCATCGTGATTGGCCTTGGTCACCTTTGCCAGGACCAGCTTTTCTGACATTCTTTGATATTCTTCACATGTGAACTGCTACTTATATACAACAGGAAAACATTTATCTGCTCATTTATCAGTGAAAACAGGAGATGAAGAAACAGACATGGAAAAAAACTCAAGGGGAGGGAGATAAAGGGTAATGACTAGACGGAATACAGACTAGGTTCGGTCTCTGTGATTCTGAATCCAAAAAAACTAAAGCAATTTTAATTAAATACGTTTTTATTTTCAGAGTTTTAGATATTTGATTTACTTATAGGAACATGTACTGTATGTAGGTTGTTTGGCATCGTTGCTAGGCAACCCAGACAAACACGATTTTTCAGTGCCATTTCCAGACGTGGCCTTATACCTTTTAGTGACAACCAAGCAGATACAGACAGTAGTATCATTATCCTGACAGAGAGAATGAAGAATGAGAGGAGATACCGTTGCCGTGGCTACAGTCAGCCTCTTCTCTTTCCACCTGCTCATCTTCCTCCCATCCTCTTGATGTCTATGTTTAGTTACACTGGGATCAGCTGAGAGGTCACGCTCCGCTCCACTCCTCATACCCGCTCCAGACGAAGGACTGGGAGACAACTCTCTCTATCAATGAGGAAAAATAGAACTAGGGTGGAAAAGATAGGATGTCAGTGTCAATTCTGCTTATTGATTATTGCTTCAATTCTTTATCAGTTCCTTACTATAAGGTGGGCTATTCTTCACAGGTTTCTGGGAGCAATATAGGCAGGGGTTAAAGTGGGGGGGAACGCAGGGGTACGCAGTACCGGCACCTCAGCTAAATGAACAATATCATCCCATTCTTCTTCTATACATTTTTCTTTGTTTGTGCCGACACAAAATATGAGAGTTCCCCCTCCTGCCAAATCCCACTTTAACCACTGAGTATAGGCCTACTGTGGCCTGACAAGCCACACTTTAACATAAACACAGTATGGCCACAATATAGATCCTTGGGGCATAGATTCAAGGATAGATCCTTGGGGCAGAATCTTTCAAACTGCATCTGCATGCAATGCGTTGTGATTGGCTAAACATCATTGAGGTCTGAATACAAGCTATGGCTCATGGCTAGATGTAGGCCTACTACCCACTGAGCAAATTTGCTACCACTAGCATACAGTTATACTATGAATAACTGTGTTATCAATTAAAATTTTGCATTCAGAAAAGACCCCACATGCCAATGTTGATAAAAAAAGGATTTGATAATGTGTGATGATGTGATGTGATGCCAGTGAATGGAAGAATTTGAAAAATTCAGCTGCTTTTGGCTTTTAATTCTCATCCCAAAATTGAACCCTTCACCTTTTTTTCTTCATCATTCATTTCTAAAAGAATAACGAAATGGTATACCACTCCGCACATTGCTACTCGGACTACAGCATTAGTCTGTTGATAGTGTTGGGCCCACTGGGTTCAGAGGCTGCCATGTTTTTGCCCCTGTAGTGCTGAGAAAGGACATGTCAGTTTGTCTGTTTGGGCTCCTTATCCAGACGGCGTGGGTTGGCTGTACTGTATAAATGGGCTCTGCTCTGCTCTGCTCTTTTCTCCTATCCTCTCCTTGGGCTGGACTGCGGTGACTCAGACTTCTCTCGTGTGCTCAAGACTGACGAGCCCGGAAACCGCTCGCCGGTGTGTGATCGCTCAGCCCTGTCCTGGCACAACCTCCCTCAGGGAAATGTGACTGCTGTTTTAATCTGTGTGTGTGTGTGTGTGTGTGTGTGTGTGTGTGTGTGTGTGTGTGTCTGTGTGACAGAGAGACAGAGCTTGTGAACCCTTACTGCAATCCCGTAACATGCTTAATGACGAGTGGGCGGATATCTTGTGGAACCCAGTAATACCATGCATGTTTGTTTCTTGAATTTGTTACCGTACATTGCATATGTGTGTGTCTCTCTCTCTCTCTCTGTGTCTGTGTGTGTGTGTGTGTGTGTTGATGAAGCTACTGCTGGCCTGCCCTTTTTTTTTTCATCTCCGTCTCCTTGACACTGACTAACTTCTAAAGCACTCCGACACCGCCAGGAGCGGCGTGATAGCCACTGCCTTTTCACTCACCCTCCTCGGACAAACAACACACTAATTTCCTCTATTGCTCCTCTCCTCACAGAGCTGAAGGCAACTGTGGCCGTCCACTCCAGAGAGGAATACTGCAGAGTTCTATATCTCTTGAGAGGCAATACTGAAATCTCTTGAGAGCATCAGCTCTCCCTGAATTCAAGAAGAAAATTGGAAAAGATGTGCCATGAAAACAAATATATAATATACCTTCTCTGGTTCATGAAGATGTGCAGTCACCCTGATCAAAATACCTGTAATGGGAATGCTACATCACAGATGTGTCCCATCACTGGAATACTGTGTGTGTGTGTGTGTGTGTGTGTGTGTGTGTGTGTGTGTGTGTGCGTGTGCTCAAGGCATGCAACGCATCATGGCGTGCCCAAAGGGATAAGTCTGACCCAGGGTGCTTAGGAAACAGATGTCCAACCAAACAAAGTCAACAGACTCGGTACTGCATGGCATGTGTGTTTAATTGAGAAAATAAACATAAACACACACACACACACACACACACACACACACACACACACACACACACACACACACACACACACACACACACACACACACAGCCACACATGAATACATCCACATACCATTATGGAGGTATTCCCATGGGGCCTTTTTCTGTGATAGTCTTGCGTGATCAAATGAATTCAAAGCAGTATAGCAAAAGTGTTGATTAAGCACACATTAGCGGCTTGCGTACCTCCCACGCTAACCAAGCAGCCAATCTAATATGTCCCCCACCACCACCACGTCTTAATTGACCATTTGATCAACAGCAACTGGGTCAAACTCATAGAGACAAAAAGAAGCAATTATTACAGCCTAGACAACCCAACTGTCATGTCACGTTCTGCAACTCCTTTTTCTTTCATGAATTTTGTAAATTGGACATCTTTTATCTGAAGACACAGTGTCAGCTTGGCAGGGTTTAGCTTTTTTTCTGTCAGATTCTGTAGTGCAAACTAACGTTGTCTGTAATAGTGAACAAAGGAACTTTTTCTTTCATATATTTTGCGGAGGAACATTTTTTGTCATACACTATAATGTGCAAAGGAACCCTTTATGTCCTATAGTGTCCAACGGAACCTTTTCTGTCTGATAGTGTTCAAAGGAACCTTTCCTCTCATAGTGTCCAAAGGAACCTTTTCTGTCTTATTGTGCAAAGAAGCCATGCATTCTGTGCTAGACAATGGCTTGCATGGGTTTTCCATACTGATGTGAGCCAGTCACTCAGCCTCATTCACTGCCCACACCTTGCCAACATGTGCTGCGGAGCACTCCTGTCCCACACCATGATAGTAGAAACTGACTGATTTAATGGCTATTTTCTTTGATCAATCTGTATTGGTTATTTGTTTTAATTCATCAATTCATTGTAGATTTATGTAGTTGCTGTATATTTTCAGAGAATGGAGAAAAAAAAAATGATGTGTGTGTGTGCCAAAGCTCAAATTATGTCCACAAATACTTTTTCGCATGGCAAATACATAGTCCACTGTTGAATAACTATATTCAAGTTTACCATGTTCATAGCTAACTATGTTTCAAGAGGCTGCCATCAGATGTTTTTTCTTTAGAAACAATGGAACATAGGCTATGGATTAATTGATTTTCAAAATATTTGTTCATTAAAGTATTAATAATGCAGCCCTAAACATGCTCATCTAAACCTAGGCTGTCAAAATGTGAACTACCTTTGTAGTTCACTGTACTATTTTTCTTTTAACCTATATGGCAGTGTCTTTATGGGAATACTCATTTTTCATACCCATCAAAGCAATGAGATAGTAACACAGTCTCTGTCAAACACACACTTTCACACTTTCACACACACACACACACACACACACACACACACACACACACACACACACACAACGACACTCTCTTTCGTTCCGGTCCTCTCTCCTGAGGAGATTGTGTGCCAGTTTATTCACTTAGGACCTATAGTGGCTTCAGTGATCGCCGCACATGCTGAGTCAGGCGTTCGGTTGTCACCGTATAAGAGCCGGACTGAGCGAGAGAGAGAGAGAGAGAGAGAGAGAGAGAGAGAGAGAGAGAGAGAGAGAGAGAGAGAGAGGGCAGGACTCCTCATCTGCAGCCCCAGCCCCTCCTCTTCCCTCTCTTCCTTCTCTTTCTCTCCTCTCCCTCTCCTCTGCCAGCATACACACACACACACACACACACACCAGGAGTCCCTTCGCCCAGCAGTCACCCATCCCCCGCAGCTCCTGCACCCTTCCCCTCCCCCTATCACCCCTCTTTTATCCAAAGACAAGACCCACTCAACTCTGGGTAGAAACAAAAACATCAAATCATCCACCATTGCCAAAGCCCAATTCCTAAAATAACTCACACAACATTTCAGTGATATTTTTAATTCAGTCATTGTGATATACGACATTTCAGTGATATTTTTAATTCAGTCATTGTGATATACGACATTTCAGTGATATTTTTAATTCAGTCATTGTGATATACAAGTAATCATTTCTGAAAGATGCAGTAAATACTCTATTAAGACCTCTGATTATAACTGGGAGCAGTTGTCGGTTGGTCGGGCCAGTGAGAATCCTGGACGGACTAACTGACTGGCTGCATATGAAGAGTTCAGATGCAAAACCCCCTAAACACCATTTTTGTGAAAACTGAGTTAATGATATTGTGTGAATCCTGTATAAATCTAGAATATGTAAATGAAATGTTTTTGTGAAAAAATAAAATAAAACCTGCTCCCCGCCGTGTCTAAAATATCTGTTTAAAATCAAAACACTCTAAACACCTGATAAAAAATGGCCTTTTTCTCAAAAAGTGGTCAAGTGGAGTTAGGGGGTTTTGCATCTGAACTCTTCATATGTTGTTAATAGTAATAATCAGACTTGAGAGGTGTGCAGCATGGTGTACAGAGAACACTGTGTGACTCACTATTATGAAGACCTCTGATAACTGGTATAGCAGTTGTCGGTTGGTCGGTCGGGCCAGTGAAAAATCCTGGACGGACTAACTGACTGACTGGCTGCATATGTTGTTAATAGTAATAATGGGACTTGAGAGGTGTGCAGCATGGTGTACAGAGAACACTGTGTGACTCACTCTCCCATCAGCAGCAGCAAGGAGCAGCAATATGATAATTACTGCAATGAATCATGCAAGCGCAGGTCACAGGAAGTCATTAGCTGATAGAGTCCAAAGAAATAAACGCTTAACAAAAAAGCCAACAGATGCTGGTAGCGGCAATATGTGGCACAGTTAATATCCTTTGTCTATCTGTGAGCCCTCTGTATGTGAGTGTAAATGCTAAAAGAATAGAGGTAATAGAGTGAATAGAGGTAAACTGTGATGCATGAAAGCATCCACACAGTAGCCAGTCACACAGATGGCTTTTGTGTTTTTTAACTAAACTGTGTGGGTTTTATACACACAGAATAACCACCACACCCTGTGACTTCAGGCCCCATAGTCATTTTTGTCTCAGCATGAAACACCAGGCAAAGATTCAATAAATCAATCAATGAGTCACCATCTGTGTGTGACATATTCATATAGATTTGTATGGAACTCAAAAATAAGGCTGAGAAAAATCATGACAATAAAGCAAAAAAAGTGACCAAACTAGACAAGCGCTCAGAGAGCGCAGAGCTCCGCCAAGGCAATGTGGTCACAGACACAAAATAATTTCCAGATCGTGTTCTGGATCACCGATCGCCACAAAAATCGAATCAGTTCTTCCTTGTCCCAATACACACGTTGTCCGAAATATCATCCAAATCCGTGCAGCACATTTCGAGTTATGTTGTACACAGACACACACACAGACGGACACACACACGCCGGCGAAAACATAACCTCCTTGGCAGAGGTAAAACAGCATGCAATAGGCTATCATAATTTGTATATTATCCAAATGCCAGTGTCATAAACTGTTTGTCTCATACAGTAGTAGAATTATGTAATGTCTAATAGGCCAACTGAAGTGGTCAGTTTATGGGCTTAATGCTTCTGGTATTGGAAAGCTGGTGTTTAATTCGTATTGTCTGATGCAAGATCGAGAAGCAGGCTAAACATGAGCAAGAGCAAGGCCTTTAATATATTCTTTAAATGAGCTATCCATTTGACCACAATACTACTACTACTACTACTAATAATAATAATAATTGATTACATTTCTATAGCGCTTTTCTACCCTTAGGTACTCAAAGCGCTCACAGTGGAAGGGGGACCTCACTAACCACCACCAATGTGTAGCACCCACCTGGGTGATGCACGGCAGCCATTATGCGCCAGAATGCTCACCACACACCAGCTAGAGGTGGAGAGTGAGGGAATGAATGAAATACTGAGACTTGAACATCAAAAGAGCCCATGTGATACCAATATTATTCTCTATTCAAAATGATGTCCATTCCTACACCAGTAGTAAGGACAGAGTAGAATGTGATTAGTGAAATTGGGCTCTGGCTGAAAGCTTTCCTTAGTTCACATTAAGCCCATGGTAACATTAGTATGTGAGAATGCTTTAGGACTGTGTTGTGTTGTAAAGACAGAGTTGAATTGTGTGATACCTTTTCAGACAGCCAGACATTGTAGACCCAATAATGACAAATGCAACTAAGGTAATGCATCAAGGGCCTGGTCTCAATACCCCAGCAACCTTCCATCTTCACCTCACTGCAAGCAAGAAGATAATTTGGTGAACTTGCAACAATTCCAATTTTTGGGAGATCTTGGCCTGTTTCTTTGTAGGCCTAAAGAGAAAAGATCCCTTCTCTTTTTGGTGGTGTGCCATCTCCAAAATTGAGCTATAGCTTATAGCCTAGGCTATGCTTGTTATCGAGAATTCAGGATTCATTTATCTGGACTCTGGATGATGCAAATATGGTTATGCAAAGTTGTTTTCCTAGGCCTACCTGTTGCGTTGCTGTAAAGTTGGGACAATAACGTTATTATACCAATCTTTCTCCAAAGGGTACATCTAATGTCAGTTGACTGAGCAGTAAGCCTATGCCTTCACTAAATCTTATAACCTTAAATCAGGCTATGCTGATATTGTAACCTTTTCTTTCGACAAAAAAGAAAAGAGCAAGCCCATACATTTTCCGAATGTGACCGATTCCATGAAATTCCATCCAGCAAAAGCACGTGCTTCCACCGCTAAACACTCAAATGAAGTTCAACCAAACCCTCAACACGCAGGCGTGGTGAACACAACCGCAGACAGGGGGCGTCAACATGGCGCCCTGAGAACGACAACATAGCTCAAGACTGCACCGCACACTGGTTGACATCAGGAGAGGAGAGGAGATAGGAAGAGGGTACCATTTCTTCAAGCATAGAGAGATATCCTGCTTATTTGTCGTATGCAGAATTTTTATCAGCAGGGAAATAGGAAGGGCTTGAAGTTAAACACGGATTTACCCTATTTTACCATATTTAAAACTTTACATTTTCGTCTGTTTGATGCTTTTGTACGGACGCTAGTGATACAAAGCAGGTGAGAGACCGAGGCGGCCGCGCGCTCCTTGAGGCTTCGGGTGGAAATGTCGAGCGAGAAGCCGGTTTCAGCACCGGGTTCCGGCTCGCTTTCGGACCGAGAAGCTCCCCCGGGTCCTGGGCAGCAAGTCGTTACAGGTTCTGCTTCAGGGGAGATGATGGTGTCTGGATCCGGCTCCATGGTTCTCCCGGCCGGGGTAATCAACCCCTCGGTTCCGATCCGGAATATCAAGATGAAATTCGCCGTCCTTATTGGTCTTATACAAGTCGGAGAGGTTAGCAACAGAGACATCGTCGAAACAGTTCTAAATCTGGTAAGTGCAATGAATAGTCAATACATTGTTACCAATATTGGGCTAACGTCAACGTTACATTGTAGCCCCTGAGCTGGCATCCATAGGTTGCGTAGCCCTATCCGCTTTATTTCATTTGCAGCACCCGCTAGCTACCCGAAATGATGTCATATTTTTTATTTGGATGGTAATGAAGATGGATAAAACACGAATATATGAATAAATCAGTTTTGTCCAGTGCCTCTTGACTTTAAAACAGCCCCTTCAACTGAGCTAATGGGCGCTTTCTTTTGTTGACAATACGACATGGCAGTGTCCAAAGACAATTTGTTGAAAAAACAGTCAGTATTTTAAAGCTCCATATGACCATTTGTGGTTGGCCTACAATTCATCTCGTTTGGAAAAAGAAATTATTTAACAACACCTTGAGTGGGCCAATCGGCAAATTATGCTATAGCCTACAAAATGGATAGCGTTAAATTACTAACAGCACCGGCCTGTCACGGTGACTCGCCTAGAGCATCTATCATCTGCAGTGTATACATGTTTTTTCCTCCAAAACATTTACTGTGAAAACATTGAGTTAGCTGTCACATATCTGGCCTATACGAAATGTCTGTTTATCGAGCCTAGGGCCTTGTCGAAATTCATGGTGCATTTAAAAGAACGTATGCTAGGAGAATTGTGCATCATGCTGTTGTAACAGAGGCTGCTCGATGCCAAGCATCACGGAGACAAGCGGTATAGCCCCTTAACCACTGGGCCTGCCGTTAGTTGTGCATTCGCGCAATTATAGCACCTGTTCTTTGTGGTGGACCCTACGTCATTTATAGTCAAAAGGATAGATGTCCAAAGTTGTGGACTATGGACCATTGCGGCGTTTTTAGATTATAGGCCGCGGATAGTCTGATGAATAGAGGTGGATTAAGACTGTTTTTCAACGAATGTTAACTCTTGTTACGAAACAGCTCAGAAAACGTATTAACACAGATTCAGTAACCTAATGCGTTCGGTAGAGGGTGGGAGGGACTTTCCTCTCGCCAATGTAGAAAAGCAGACTGTATTCTCAGTAAAACTGGCCATTACTTACTGGAGCTATAATGCTGATATCTCTGGCCTAGATTGTAGTGCTTCATTATCCAGCATTAACCAGCAGAAGCGTAGGCCGTTTATTTGTAGGCTAGTCTATCGGTTCCATACCAGAACAAATTGCGACGTCTTTTTACATTAAGTGCTGTGCCGGTTGTTGTCGTCTTAAAGCGAAGCCTCGCTATTTCATTTGAGGGAGATTACATTTATACATTGAGGGGACATCCATCTGCAATGATGGACATTCGTTACTCAGGGGTTGTTGCAGCAGCAGACTCCCGCTGACTGACTGCTGAATGCGCACGAATGCAGAGTGCTGTGCCTCCTACAGCGGGGGAGCGCCGTGCATGTGAAAGCAGGTGGCAGTAGAGGGTGTGGGGGCTGCTGCAGTGGCGATGTGCTCAGAAACCACGAGCTGACACGAATAAATGAGCCCTGAAGAGAATGCTTTGGGGCCCAGTGTGGCTTAGTAGGCCAGATGCAGGGCCTTCATGTCGTTTTTTTTGCGCGCTATGGTCTACCAGTTTAACCAAAATTCCCCTCTCTGGTTTAACATTGTGGAGTGGACACATCTTCTATCGTCATACCCTTCAATAACGTTAGATTGCTGCAAGCTTTTCAAGCCTTTTCCCGTTTCTTTTCATTTAGAGATCCCCATGCATGAGTTTGCATGGAGGATAACATCCTCGCAGAGGACCGAGCACCACCGGGAAAGTGTTTGGAATGTCACGCATGTGCTGATGTTAACAAACCCAAAAGCCTATTCTTTGTTACTCCAATCCGTCTTTCCCACTGAGGACTCTGTGGAAAACTTATGTATTATTCAAGACAGTCTGAAACCACATCTTGTATTGCACAACGCCCTTATTGATTGCTTGAACACCACTGAGGGTAGATGTACCGATCCGGTTAATTAATAGGCTATTCAGTAAAGCCATGGCAAGCTTGCTTTTTATATGATGGGTCTCTTGTGCTGTGATTGAACTGATTGATACGCTTTTAAAAGAAAGTTAGACACTTTTCTGAATAGCTGCTACACATATTTAGCTTAACTTAGCTCATGTTCACAAACGATGTACTTGATGAATTGATGTTTTCTGAACAATTTAGGAAGCAGAGTGACCTTGTTGTCTACGACGCAGGAGACATGTCTTTCATACTGTTGTAGACCTACTGGTAATGGTTGTTATTGCGTGAGATCCCACAGATTCAGTTAATAGGCCTTCCTCTGTTTGTGATGACCTTGTAGAGAGATGGCCCTATAGGCCTACCAGAAGTCATCAAATAATGCTTGGACAAAAAGGTGTGTTCTTAAGGAGTGTCAGCCTCCTTATTCCCATACCCAGATGTGACACACACACACACACACACACACACACACACACACACACACACACACACACACACACACACACACACACACAAAATGATATGATCTTACCTCATGCTCTTGTATGTTATTCAAAAGGCAGGTTGTCATGGTTTAACACGTTTTGTCTGAGTATACTATATGTTTACAACAAATAAACCTGTAGAGTTATCTATATTGTCTTTTTTCTGTCTGTAGAGTAGGCTATCTGAATATTTTGGTGGGCTATAACTTCAGACAGAAGTTTTTCCCCTCAGGATGTTATGAGACTATGGTGAGGCGCTATAGAAAGTGTGTGCTGGTTTGGACACATTGTCCACTTTACATTGTATATAATTTCTAGATGAAAAACTGAAGAATCTGATAAAAGGATTGAAAATAATGCAGAGAGTAGACCATGGGCTGCCATAGTCTAGTCAGATTATGGAACACTTGAACAGGATTGCAGGGATCTTGACAACAAGAACAAGCAAGGTTTTTATTTTTGTATAGGCTGAGCCCTGGACATTATTTTGATTGTCAAGAGGTGACTGTCTGAGGAAATCTGCAAATATACTGGTAATGTGCCACTCTGAGTGGAATATGGAGCAGTTTAAACAATACGGTGTTAGGTCTTTAAATCAGTTTCACTCTTCAGAATGAACTTGCCAGGGCACAGTATATTAATTCCTATGTTGGTGTATCCACTTTGATTGTGGCTATGGATGCATTTTCAGGTGGCAAAGATATCTGCTTACATTCTGAGAATATTGCTTCTTATTGCTTATTGCTTCTTATTGTGATATCAATAATAATGGTTAAAGGAAGAAAACCACATTTCATGATGATGGCTTGACTACTGCTGAAAATAATTAACTGTGTTTCTTTCTTTGTAGTCAGATTGTTTTCATTTGTTATTTTGGCATGCGTTTATGCGCAGTGCCCAGTGTTTGTGTGTCTGAGATATCTAGCCCAGTATGTGTTTTTGTTGACGGGAGGCACAGGCTCTTACACTCGCACTCAGAAGCACATAGGCTTCTGCACAGGACCTGATGATCAGCACTCTCTTGCCATAAGCATCATTGTTGCCGTGGAAACAGCACTCAGGGGATTTTTTGCCACTTTCATCCCCCCATACCAACTGTTGTCATCAGTTTCCGGCCAGCTGCGTTGATTTGAAGGAGATGGCTCTAGATGTAGCCTATCGCCAGTGTGGATGTGGATGCATTTGTCTGGCTTCAAGAATTTTTATGTGTGTGGTTTTAGCCAATTTCTGTGCTTTCTTTGCTTATTGCCTGATGCTTATTGCCTGATGAAGGTCTTGTGACTGAAAGCTTGGATAAATTATACAGACTGTTTTGCATGGGTATAAGTGTGCAGAGCCTTCCTTTTTATTTGTGCTTTCTCTGCTTATTAAAATACATTTAATGAACATGGCATGACTGCAAGGAGCAATTCACTGAATTTAACAAAATGTGGATTTGATAAAAAAAAAAAGATAGGGATCGCACAATTTAAGCTATCTTGTTGTTGAATAGAAGGAGAGCCAACCAGCGAACTCTCTATACAGCCATGAACTGTACATGAACTTTGTGTCCATTTCTCTTTCCCTCTCTGGGAAAAAACGTCCCACAAAAATCTCTCAAAATCCCACCTGAGAGTGAACGTGTCGTTATTCTTGTGCGCACTCCACAGAATTACCCAAGGTCGTAGCCTTAGTGCTGCACTTTGGGTTCAGAGGCAAGATCACACTGTCAGCACAAATGTGCTTTTTAGAGCAGGGTGTAAAGGGCAAGTTAAAGACCCCCATGTTGGTCCTAAGGCTTTTGATAGCCTCTAATACACTACAAACACGTGAGGGGGCATCAGGATCAGGAAAAAATGAATGAAGGGAATAAAATACAGCAAATAGCAGCGAGCAAGCAGATTAGCGTGGCTAATCAATTAATTAATCACTTCTCCTCACAAAGAGCCAAACAGATGTGGCAGCTGCTAATGAAAGCAGGGCAAATGCTAAATGCTAAATCCCCCTCCAGTGGCTGCTTTCTAATGCTAACATCAGGGATGCAGTGAATGGACGTTAATGAAAGTCCCCACTCTCACTCTGCGGCCCCTGTCCTCTGTTCTGATGACATTGCAGGAGTGTGTGTGTGTGTGTGTGTGTGTGTGTGTGTGTGTGTGTGTGTGTGTGTGGAACAGATGAGCGAAAGGACCAACTCTGCCTGGGGCTGGGTTGTCCCGGTGTGAAAGACGTGATTAATTTAGTGAAGCTGTTAGTCCGCAAAAGGTAATGTGTGTGTGTGTGTGTGTGTGTGTGTGTGTGTGTGTGTGTGTGTGTGTGTGTCCGAAAAAGGTAATGAGTGTGTGTATGTGTATGTGTGAGTGTGTGTGTGTGTGTGTCCGAAAAAGGTAATGATAGTGTGTGTGTGTGTGTGTGTGTGTGTGTGTGTGTGTGTGTGTGTGTGTGTAAAAGAGTTCGTTTACCCACTCGGTCTCTGCTGTGTTGTCTTTTCATTGTGGACATTGTGATCTCATTACACTCGGCCATTTCATTAGGTACGTGTGCCATCTGTCATTATTGATTGCTAGAGGATCTGTTCTCTTCTGATGACCACCACAGACAGCGGTCATGTGACCTGTCCTGCGTACCTCTTTATTCCTGACAGGAAGTCAGTGCTTCAGTCAGTCACTCGACAACTAGTCATTGTGCGTCTTGATGCTGCCAGATGGCATTTTTCAGTTGGTAATTTCACCTTGGCTGAAATGATGTGTGATTGCAGGGAAAAGAGTGTCTTATTTACGTGTGGCCGAAGGCGTTTTCAATGTAAATATGCGTCCACAAAAACCACTCCACGGCAGTGTTGTAGTGGTGATTGCAAACTGATTGTAGTCCTACCTTAAACTTCATCACATTGGCACGCTATCAAGAAATCTGTTGTCGAAGGTTTCATATTCTTTATTTATAATGGCAAGCAATTTCACCTAGCCTACAAAACTACAAGCACTCAGGATTTCTGATGGCATCTGGATCCATGGTAATTGGGTTGGGAAATCAAGGGTTGCCTCAGAATGTTCATCATTTTCAATTTTGATCTCCCAACGATGGCAGTGTTGCGAGGAATGTTTTTCATGATCAACCAGGGACTATATCAACTGCAACATTGTATTATGCATGACTTCCCCTACAATAGCTTGTCATACAGCACACAGTGGTTTGGCCTTCTTCCAGACTTGTCTTTTGTTGTCTTTGTTGTTTGTTCAGGCTATACTGTGTGCTGCCGCTGCTGCTGCTGCTGCCGCTGGAACTATATTTTGCTTGGATAGTTATGCCCTCTCCTCCACATTCATTGTAGCCGTGATGAATGTTCCGTGCGCAGTGACCTGTTAACTGCCCACACAAAGTGCGACCAGAGGCTATTTCACACCTTCACAGTAGCCTGCCCACGCGCGTATAGCTGCAGACATCCCCGACTGTCAGGCACACTAGCGACGGAGTATCAGCGCTACCGTCGCAGGCCCTCCTACATGTGTATTCTTGGCTTTTAGTACTTAACACTCTCCCTGTGCTCAGCCTAGTGTGTGTGTGTGTGTGTGTGTGTGTGTGTGTGTGTGTGTGTGTGTGTGTGTGTGTGTGTGTGTGTGTGTCTAGGTGAGCAGCAGCTGCAGCATGACGGGACTTGCCTTTGTGTGTGGAAGCTGACAATCAAGGCAATCGCTTTTTTCTGTCCTGTGAACGAACATTGGCTTGTGTGTTAATTCAGAGACTGAGAGAACGAGGCGTGCAATATATATATATATATATTTTTTCCTCTTTGCTAGTTTAAAAATAGCTGGAGTGAGTGCTACCCCGGAGAGTACTGTGTGCACACTTTAGCAAACGGCCACATTTTCAGCGAGAAGTTCATCATCTGCTGGGAGGCCGAACAGGAAGTGCATCAGAACCTCGCGGGGGCCGAGATGGAAGTCTTAGTCCAGCCAGTGCTCGGAGCCAGAGCTAGAGCCACTGCACTGACCAACATCCCTCCGTCACATTCCGCCACATTCATTCATTCAGTCAGTCAGGGCCTACTACAGTAGCCTTAAAACCCACTAGTCTTAATAACATTTAAGTTACAAAGGCAGTGTCCTTGAGCACCAGAGGGGTTTTTATTTTGTGTAGAGAAGAGTTCTTATATTCACATATTGCACATGTGCAGCCTCAGCGTGTTTGTCCAACAGTGTGTGTGTGTGTGTGAGGGTGTGCGAGTGTGTGTGTGTGTGAGTGTGTGTGAGTGTGTGTGTGTGTGTGTGTGTGTGTGTGTGTGTGTGTGTGTGTGTGTGTGTGTGTGTGTGTGTGTCTGTGTATGTGAAGAGTGTGTGATCTCCAGTAGTCCGTTCATCATGTATGCTACAGCGGAGGCCGGGTGTTTGGCACTCTGGCCAGGCCCTTTGTCTGTCTGTGAGCTGTTGCTCTGTCACCGTGCCGCCTTATCTGGCCTAATGAGAGGTGTCTGTCTGTCTCTGCGTCTAATCTCCCCGTGCCAATTTAAAGCTGCTGCAGGACAGATAAGATGCTTTTCTGCGGAGGCGAAATCGGCCTCTTTGTAACACCCTAGGCCGACTAGGCCGGCCGTCCGTCGAGTAACTCCGTCCTCAGAGCAATCCCAATCTGTCCTCTGGACGGGTGCCAAGAGTCCGGGTACTGCAGCAGCAGAGTGGGGAAATCATTTCTTTTTGAACCCTCCCTCCATCCTCCATCCCCCATCCACCCTCCACCCTCCCAAAAAGGTCCCATTTCGTAGTGTTTGCAGTGTAATGAGTAGGATGAGCCAATCAATTCAGATTTAAATAAGTCCTTCGCAACGCTCGATTATTGATCATGTCCCACCCATCGGCTTTGGCTGCATTAGAAGGGTTTTTTAGTGCAGTCACACATGGCTGGCCTGGCGGGGTTGGAGTGGGGGGGTGGGGCGCTGTCTTATTTACCTTGAGAGAATCACAGGCGAAGAGGCCCAATTAAAGTCACGCCAAGCCACCCTTCTTCTTCTCTCCACGCTCCACGTTATTTATTTCCTCTCACACAAACAGTTGACGGCAGCGGAAAGGGAAAGGGGGAGACTCGTCCGTCCGTCCGTCGTCGCTCCAAGGTCAAAATGGAAGCTGTGATTTAATATGCTGCCGTGGTTGGGACACGGGACGGGTGTTGGCTGTTTGGCTGGGGATTTCTTGTGGAGCGCTCCGCTCTCTCTCACATGCCCTTCCTTCCGAACGGGGTTGTTTGAGTTGAGTGATGGGTGGGCTGAGTGACAAGTTGGGAAGGGATAAGGATGAAAAAATTGAAAGTGTAAAAAAAGGGAAATGAGCCAATAAGATATTACAGGGGATGGAGAGAGGGAGAGGGAGAGGGAGAGAGAGAGGGAGAGGGAGAGGGAGATGGAGAGAGAGAGGGAGAGAGAGAGATGAACAGAGAGGGATAGAGCAAGAGTTGAACAGAGAGAGAGAGAGAGAGAGAGAGAGAGAGAGAGAGAGAGAGAGAGAGAGAGATGAACAGAGAGAGAGGCATAGAGCGAGATTTGAACAGAGAGAGAGAGAGAGAGAGAGGATGAGACATAAAATGCATGTCTTGTATGAGGACATGCAAGGAGATATTCAATTTTCTTGGACAAGACTATTGGCAGGGCAAGTGAAGGACACAAGGCTTAATTCCTCCTCAGTAACCTTGCTGATTGTCCCAGGGGATACTAACAAGGCCTGAATGCACAAAGCCACATCCGAACAAAGTATTTTGAATAGCGTCTATTTTAAGCTATTTAAATACTGCATGTTTTAAGCTATTTAAATACTGCAAGGAACTCTGCATGCAAGAAACAAGAAAAGAGTCTGTCACTGTAGCTTTGCATGCAGCATTATGGTGTTCATTCTGAGTTTATTTGGTGGTAGATTCAACACATATAAAGCAAGATTTAAGAAAATGTAACTTACAGGCTGAAAACCAACAGAAGTTTTGGGGAATTTGGGGGCCTTTTTTCCGAATCTTTAGAAGGTGGTATTCGGATTAAGATTAGAATTAGAAGGTGGCATTCGGATAAGGAATCCTTTATCAAAGCAAGCAAGGCATCACCCATAGTGTCTTCCTAATTTCTTTTATCCTTGCTTAACATGTTCATTGGACTTAATGTTAGGCCTTATGCTGAGTTCATCTGCTCCCTAGTCGGACTTCACAGTAGGAACAGAGATTATGTCATTGTGGCATGTAATTGAGTCCTTTGGATTGTAATTGAGCGCTTTGGGAGGATTTCTGTTGGGCCCTGGCTGGACCCTTTTATAATTTAGTTTGGGTAACCTTGCCCTGGTGCTCAACCTCAACAAAGGCTAAGCCAAGTGCCGGGGCCTGTTGTTAAGTGAGACCTATGTAAAGATCTATTCAATCAGAAGTGTTTGTTGGCAATAAAGTAATCAAGTGATTCAGAGAGAGAAATATCAAAGGTACATCAAAGATAGGAAAAGTTAGCATGGGCCCGTCCATATTTCCTGGTGCTGCATGAAATTTTGCGATCAAGTCAGTTTGGCCAAGTGCAATTTGAGACTTAATGAGAAACGAGCAGGCTGAAGGAGGCGAGCTTCCGATGACTATGTCCAGCTCTGTCCCATAACATTGATAGAAGTTTGATAGCATTTTCTAATAGTTTAACTTAATCCCGCCCGGAATTCCCAGGCAATGCTAGCTTTGCCAGACCACAGTTAATTTCTGAACGTGGTCACGCAAGCCAGGCTAAGGAAAAGTATCTGGATTAGATTCAGAATATCCAAAATACAAGGCCCCTTATAAAAAGGAAGAAAGTCTTTGAAGACGTGGAGTGAGAAAATGTGTTTTTCTATGTGTGTGTTTGTGTTTGTGTGTGTGTGTGTGTCTGTGTGTTCTATGATGTTTGTGTCTGGTCTGTCTCTGTGTGAATGTGTGTGTTTTTCTCTGTGTGTGTGTGTGTGTGTGTGTGTCTGTGTGTGTGTGTGTGTGTGTGTGTGTGTGTGTGTGTGTGTGTGTGTGTGTGTGTGTGTGTGTGTGTGTGTGTGTGAGTGTGTGAGGCAGCGTGAGGTTGAATAACAGGGAGGCAGAAATAGAGGCCTCTAGCTGTGACTCCCTGCTATGTCCCTCTCAGCGACAGCTGGCCAAGGTAGCCCTCTGGGTCCAAGTGAAATGTCTGTTAAAGGGGAGAGTTGACTAGTGTCTCTTTTGGCTTCCAGCCGGTCGCATCTCCACACACACACACACACACACACACACACACACACACACACACACACACACACACACATCAGCATGCAGGGACGGACATGGACACGGACAAAATGGCCCGAGGCTTAGAGGCCCCTTTCTGAAGGCCATATAGTGCTCAAGCTTGTGTGGCTCACATCACATTCTTATGCAAGATGTGCACATGTGCAACCCCGTCACACACTCACACACACACACACACAGATACACTCAGCTCTCCTTGCGTTCCACTGGCGTAGTGATGTCAACACACACACACACACACACACACACACCTAAAATAAAAGTTGACTACATTTTTGTAATTTATATTAAAAAAATTTAAAAAAACAACAATATATTGCATATTTGATTGAATGACTGCATGGGGCGAAGATGCAGCGCGAGCTCAGTGTAGGAGAGGAGAGAGATGGAAGCGGTAAGGGAGAAGCTGAAGTCTGGAGAGTGGAAGCTCCAGAAACACACAAACAGAGAGAGTAAAGTGTGGGAAACTTTTGCTGAGGTGACTAAAGACGATGGTAATAGTGCTGGCTTTGTCACGTGTGTAACTACCTCTTGTGATTCAATTTACAAATTTGATAGTCACAAAACTGGCACGACGAACATGGCCCGCAATAAGTGCACCACTGGTAAGGACCACACCTACCCAAGGCTCCGTGCGTTGGCAAGGAGGATTCTCTGCGTCCCAGCTTCAAGCGCAGCCATTGAGCGCACATTCAGCTCTGCAGGCCGTGTCATAGAAGTGATAAGAAATCGTCTTCACCCTGACACTGTCGATTCAATCTTATTTCTCCACAGCGCGCGTAAAGCAAAAAAAAAAAAAAAAAGTAATGTAGCCTATGCCATTTACCTTATTATTATTTTGAATGCAGAATGCATTATGATTGAATGCAATTGAGCGCATTATGCTGCGTGCACTGTCATATTTTATGTTAATGTTCCGTGGGCTACTTGTTTATTTTGACCATTTCCATCTTGTAGCCTACCTTGCAGCTTGCACTTTCATGTTGTGTTAATGTTCTGGGCTACTTGCTTGTCATAACAGACGATTTGGCACCCTTCATCCTTCTTTACGTCCTTCTTTACGATATGCATTTTAAATGATAAGCTATAAGCCTGACTTCTGCATGAATGGTGGATTTCTTTTTAAAATGTAGGCCTAGTTTAAATGCACCAGGTGAAATGCTGAACAATACACACACACACACACACACACACTCAGCTCTCCTTGTGATGTCGTCACCCCCCCCCCCCCCACCACCACCACCACATGCGCGCACACACACACACACACACGCACAAACACGCACTCACACACTCCACCTCTTCCATCCTTCCTGCATCAAGCCCCCTCCGCCTTTGTACTTGGCAGGAGTCATTTGATATTCATGTTGGCCTACTTTCTCAGTGGCTCCTGCCTTACGGCAGATATTAAAAGTGCCTTGTGTCTTGTGCTTGTCAGATGGTGGGAAAATATGCAATGTGATTATTCCTTAAACACACACACACACACACACCCTGCACACTTCCCCTCCCCACCACACACACACACACACACACACACACACACACTCACACACACTCTCCACCCCTAAACCCCTAAAATGTTTTTGCGTTTATGAAAGACTCAGCTATTTGAATACGTTGTCATCATTTTGATTCTTCATTTTCCTCATAAACACAGAGGGAGATGCAATGAAAGCACCAAAGCACAAAGATTTCATATTGCTCAAGACAGCAAGGTTGCATTAGAGTCTTCTCCACAACTTCAGTCGTTTTGAACAGACACATTTTTGTTTTGGATAAACCAAGACAGCAATGACCACGATGCAGCTGTTTTTTTCTCCTCTGTTTCTTGGCTAACACTGACCGCACATGTTAGATGACCATAGAAATGCCCATTAGCCCCTGTGCCCACTGTCGCACAGGCCCGTATCTACAGCTTTCATTCCCTCTTATTGCTGAACTCTTGCAAGTGGACCCCCATGCGGGCGGGCGGAACATCAAAGCATCCTGGCGCGTGCCCTTTTTTTTTTTTTTTTTTTTTTTTGGCGACACGAGGCGGAGCGCATTTGAGTCACCCGCTGGCAGGCACATGTAGCCTAGAACATTCTCAAAGACGGAACCCCTCCTAAGTGCCTGTGCAAGCTAGCGGAGTGCCAAGCCTGTGCCAGAGTTACAGCGGGCATAAACAGCTCAAGCGGGTTTATTCTGCCGCTGCTGCTGCTGCTGCTGCAACAATAACAACAACAGTAGCAGCGGTAGCTTTAGCAGCAATAGCAATAGCAACAGCGGCACCAAAACAACAACAATGCCATTCCAACCAGGGAGAGAGGGGGGGGGGAGAAAGGGGGGGTAAGCAGGTCGGGGGTTGGAAAGGGGAGATAAGCTGGAAAGCTACTGCTGGAGACAAGAGGATTTGAGTAGGCTTTGTTGGGGCGGAATACTGATCTTTGACTCGCTGTCACAACGCACACCAGCACTGGGTTGCTGCTGCCATAGTGTGCACACACACACACACACACACACACACACACACACACACACACACACACACACACACACACACACACACACACACACAATACACAAACAAAAATCCATGCATTTCATATTTTGCTTTTGAATGCCTGCACACGTTTTGCTTCTGTTTGCCGATGAGACCCCCCCCCCCTCCTTCCTCCTCTCCCCTCCTTCCTCTTCCCTTTTAAACTATATTTCATCACAAGCACACAAACAGATCATAGAAATATGGAATTGAGGTGAGGTGGGGTGTTGGGTGGTGGGTTGTTCTGGATGAAGCATTTCAGAGAAAAGCACACCAAAAGGCACAACACAAGCAGAGCAACAAGCGCGAGAGTGAGTGAGGAGAGTGAGGAGAGCGAGCAAATTTTTTTGTTTGTTTTCTTTTTCTTTTTTCTTCTTCTTTTCTCCAGTGAGGCCAAGTGTGGATGGAGGAAAAGGTCCTAACACTGGCGTGTTGTATTTGGTGCCCTCGCTAGAGAAGGATATTGCCACACATCAGTGTTATGCTGGACCATTATTTGAATGTCAGATGACAACAGCCTGTCACTGTCAGCTGGTAGCAAAATTGTAACAAATGCCGTTGTGCGTCTGTGCTCAACACTGGCTTCAGCCTACACAGAAAATATATATACACTCACGCACTCACACTCACTCACACAATAAGATACACACATATTCTCTCTCTCTTTCTCTCTCTCTCTCACACACACCCTCACACACACATACTCATTTGCTCACTCACTCGCTCTCTCTGTGTCTCTCTCTCTCTTACACACTACGATACACACACATACTCTCTCTCTCCCTCTCTCTCACTCACTCACTCATTCACACACACACACACACACACACACACTCTCTCTCCCTCTCTCTCACTCACTCACACACACACACACACACACACACCAGTCTTAATGGCTCTGCCCTTTTCACTGCTTCTCCACACTCCTATATTCACACACACTGCGACCCCTCTTCAGCTCAGCACACCCCATGTTTGAGGTTTCTGTCTGTGTTCCATGTGCAGCCCAAGGTGCATTTTAGCTCCATTAGAGATGAGTGCTTGGGGGAGGGCATCTAGTGAGGCCTAGACTCTCCCTCTCTCTCCCTTCCTCCCTCCGTCTCTCACCTCACTCCCTCCCTCTCTTTCACTCTCTCGTTTCCACTCCCTCTCTACTCCTCCTCCCTCCCTCCCTCACTCCCTCCCTTGCTCTCACCTCACTCCCTCTCTCTCTTTTCCATTCCCTCTCTACTCCTTCTTCCTTCTCTCACTCTCCCTCCTTCTCTCTCTCTCTCTCTCTTTCCCCCTTTCTCTCCCCCTTTCTTTCTCTCCCACTCTCTCTCTCTCTCTCTCTCTCTCTCTCTCCTCCCTTCTCTCTCCTCTCTCTCTTCTCTCTCCCACTCTCTCTCTCTCTCTCTCTCTCTCTCATCCCCCTCTCTCTCCCCCTTTCTTTCTCTCCCTCTCTCTCTCTCACTCTCTTTCTCCACTCTCTCTCTCTCTCTCTCTCCCTCTCTCTCTCTCTCTCTCTCTCTCTCTCTCTCTCTCACTATCTTTCTCCAACTCTCTCTCTCTCTCTCTCTCTCTCTCTCTCTCTCTCTCTCTCTCTCTCTCTCTCTCTCTCTCTCTCTCTCTCTCTCTCTCTCTCTCTCTCTCTCTCTCCTCCCCACCAAGGCTGGGCCCGAGGGCTTCCTAGGCCTCCTCCTCCTCCGCAGCCTCTGGTTAATTCATAAGCAAAGAGGTGCTGCTTTGGGATACCAGCGGGGCAAAGTGGTGGAGGTGGAAGCAGACAGACAGACAGACAGACAGACAGACATACCAGCAGACACACAGCACCTCCTGGCTACATTAATATAACTTATGCAGCCAAAATCCTGGGCACCTTTTTGGCCTCAAGCTCTCCTTTCCTCCCCTCTCCTCCCCTCTCCTCTCCTCTCCTTCCCTCTCTTCTTCTCCTCTCCTCTCCGCTCAACCAAGTTCTTGTTAAAGAAAATATTGCGAGGGCTGTATTGAGAGTGAAGGGGGTGGGGTGGGTTGGTGTAAAATGACATTCACACACTCACACACTCTTTCCTCACACGAAGAACATACTCACTCTTGTCCAGGCACCATGCAATTTCCTCTGGCGATTTGGCAGCATCGGCTTTGACTGCTATGAAGTTTTTTTTTATGTGTGTGTGTGTGTGTGTGTGTGTGTGTGTGTGTGTGTGTGTGTGTGTGTGTGTGTGTGTGTGTGTGTGTGTGTGTGTGTGTGTGTGTGTGTGTGTGTGTGTGTGTGTGTGTGTGTGTGTGTGTATGTATGCTTTTTAGCGGAGGAATATGTTTCTGCCTTCAGTGGAGCTGACATCTCCCCCTTCCTCTATAAATTTGTGCGGAGGTCTTCATCGTTCCCCATGTGTGTGATATTGAATTTCTCATAAAAGTGATTTGTCAGAACACGGCTCCTGCACAACCTGTGCCTTTCAATTCTATCCACAGGATTAGCTATATTGCTAAAAGGCCAAATGGATGGATGGATGGATGGATGTAGTTCTTCTTATTTGCAATGACTTCTTGCAGCCTCCATCTAAAAAAAATCAAACATTACAACAGCTCCTGTCTTTATGATATGAAACAGAAGTGCTTTTGTGAAGCTCTACCTTTCCTACATTGCCTGTCCATTAAAAACAAGCGTCTCGGTGGCACTCCACGTTGTAAAAATGTGATATTCTAGATTGTGGACAGCTTTAGATAAAAACCACATTTGTGCAATGAACGGTAAGCTAATTTGATTGCAGGCCATTTAGTATGAAGGCAAATACATAAACATTTGCCCTTCGAAATAGCTCCTAGAAATAGATCCTGCATGGTGTTGTCGGCTGTCTGGTCCACAATTGTGTGGACTCTCATGCGCTCGTGTGCGTGGAAGCAGTCGTAATTGAGCTGGTTAGTATAGATGGGCCTCATTGTTAGCCAAAGGCTTCTAGCTCCAAAAACACTAGCGCTCTCTCTCTCTCTCTCTCTCTCTCTCTCTCTCTCTCTCTCTCTCTCTCTCTCTCTCTCTCTCTCTCTCTCTCTCTCCCTTTGTGGGTCTGTATGTTACTAGTCATCTCTGATTTACCCCCCCCCCCCCTCTTCTCTCTGTATGGTAATTGATAGGATTTGGCTGGATGTAGGGATGCTGCAGTAAGTAAATGAGTGGGGGGACGGGAGCTTCTTCCATCAGCCCACTCTCTCTCTATCTCTCTGTCTTTCTCACACATGCACATTTTCTTTCTTTCTCTCTCTCTCTCTCTCTCTCTCTCTCTCACATGCACAGACTTTCTCTCTCGCTCTCTCTCCCTCCCTCCCCCCCTCTCTCTCTCTCTCCCTTTCTCTCTCACTCACTCTCCCTCCCTCCCTCCCTCCCTCTCTCTGCCGCCCACATGCAGCAACCCTTAGTTGGCCCAGGCCAGCATGGTCTACGGCTTGAATGCTAATAGACTGGCTAATGTCCCAGTGCAACACTGAGGCGTGCCCGAGGTTCTGTGTGCTCGTGCTGAAAGGAGGCCTTTGAGATGGAGGAGGAATTACTGATTTAAATAGTTGTGAGGTGCAGATTAGATTAGAGAGAGAGAGAGGTAGCACAGCACACCTTCTCTGTTTTCCCCCGCAGAAACAGCAAGGACAGATTAGCACTTTTTCATCGCTAAAGTAAGCCTAGGAATAAAAAAGAAAAAGGTCCAGTTAGTATCACCCCAAACGTTTAAATGTAATCCAATTTACACCGATACAGGTGTGTGTAAATGCAAGTTTTTAACCTAACACAGGTAGATACGCTTTTCCAAAATTGTAGATTTGTTCAATAATAGAAACAATTGCCATAGGAGGATGCACAAATGCCATATTTTGGATATAGAAAGAAAGACACTGCAACCAGCAGGGAATCTCTGCCAAGATGTGTATCCTTTGCCAACTGCCAGGCTTGCGATGCCACACCCCTTACATGTGTGATTTCTACCATTGAAAGCAGAGCCAAATCACCAAAGTCATCAAATTCATCATCTCTACAATCTATGTAATTAAACAGAAGTAAACCATTATTTTTGTGTTGTCATAGTAAAAAAAAAAGAAAACACTATTCCCTAGGTTATGGCACTCTACACAAACCAACCCCTTCTTTATGCTTTGTCACTTCCGGTGATCGGCTATAGCGTAGTTTAAAAAGCACATAGGATGATGTAATGCTTTGCTTGGCTGGCATTGTCCCCCTGCTACAGTACATTGCAACAGCAGGCCGGTGAAAGGCAGGAACATCCAGGTTAATGGACAGCATGAGGAGGCAGCCTCTCGGAAAACAGAACTCCTGTGTTGCCTAGCAACAGCATAGGGCCCCGATAGGATGGCAGCCAGCCCATGCAGCATACAGCGATGTGAAATGCATTGTGGGCCATGTTTGTCCAGAGGGGCCTCCGCGGTACATTCTGTATTAGTGATGGAACATAAAATGATGATAGCTGGTGATTGTGGGGTTTGATAACATGACTGTTGTGCAACGCAGAATAGTAGACAAATAAATGGCAATGCTCTGTAGAAGAAACCTATGTGATACAACAACATAAACAATGCAGTATACAGTAACTATTTAACACAGCCTTGTGTATTGAGAATCTTGGATGCATGATGTCATGTCAGTTTGATCTGTTGTATTTACCAAGGCATTTCTTACAGAGTTACACACCGAGTCAGAGTATAAATCTATACATTTTCTTAAAAAAAACATTGCCATATATTATATTTATTATAAGTGTATTGTTATATGACATATGGAATATGTTCTATTCATGTAGTGTATATGCATTCATCACTAGAAGTAACATTCCATTCTCACAAGCCCCCCACAGCATGTGTACCACTCATGCACGACCACTGACAGGTTTGTGCTGATGTTATTCAGAGCAGCTATGGGAAGTCAGGATGGCTGGGGACACATACACAAATACACATGGAAGCCGCGTGCTGTGGAGGGAAACCTGCTGCGTTTCTCACGATGCTAGGCTCTGCTTTATACCAAATGGCTTACAGTCTTTGTGGTTGATTTGTACTGTAAGCCCATGTATCTGTGAGACTGTGTATGAAGCAATTCTTTGTTTCATAAACAGCACAATGATTCTGTTTGTTTTATATTGTGTCCTGTCTCTCAGTATTCGGACAAATATATTCTGTAGAAAAGGGCACTTCATCAGCACATTATACTGTTGTCATCATTATACATTCAAGCAGTGATTTAAACCACCAAAATAGGATGACTTGCATGATAGTTAAGTGGATCTTCACAGTCCTGTGTCAGAGAAATACATTAGAATATGTAAATGCTGCAAACGTTAATTAATTAGTCGTACCCGTGTGTGTTATTAAATTCGAGGTCATCCAGAAGGCAGTGGTTGCAGTTGGTTTGTTGGTTTATTTATTTGCCTAAGTTGGAACAGTAGTTGCTAATTGATTCCTTGTCCAATGACCTTTGAGCAACCTATCTCTCCTCGTTAGAGACATCTAATGGGTCTCCAGAGGCAAATGTGCATTGCCTTTTTGATTGAGGATCAATCGGAGAGTTCTCTGTCTCACACAGCTTGTGTCGAAAGCCTGTTTGTTGTTTTTCTCCTCTGCGCACACACACACACACACACACACACACACACACACACAGACACACACATACACACACACACACACAGTTTTGAAGTGCTTAAGAGCCGTGGGTTTGACTCTAGGCAAGGTAATATGTGGTCTCTAATGGTTATTATGAAGGCAGCCAGTGTTGCCAAAGTGTTTTATCAGCGGCACTGTGGGGTGTGGAAGTACAGACAGGTTTTTATTTATTTATTTATTTATTTTATTTTTTTCATTTTATGATGAGGCTGAAGCATATTAAACAGTCAAAACAAATGTCATCAGCAGTAACAACTCACAGGCTGCTTGCAATGAATTTCATTTAACATTTGCAAGTACAAGTGTAAACAGAAAGGTACGGTGTAGACTACCCTCTCCAAATCCACACCGGGGCTCAGGGAAGACGTACAGCTTGTCCATGTTAAACCCATAAGGGTCTGCTTAACAGCATGTTTGGGAACATGCAGTATCATCCCCAAGCCTGTCCCTACAGATTTCCCCATAGGAGCAAGCAATGCTAATGACCTGTGGGGTATTCTGAGAAGATGGTTTAAGTGGCAAACCTGGGTAAGTTTAGCCAGAGACAGTGGTACTGTAAACCTGATAATAGAAGAGCTTGGAGTCCTTATTCTCTGTACTAAACAAAGCCATCAGGCTACCCTATTAGCAGGTTTAACACATTCTCTAGGTTAAAGGAATATATACCGGAGTAAGTTTAAGCATAGCCCTGTTGAAAGAGCTTGCTAAATGCGCTGGTTAGCGAGTGGAACAAAATAATTTGGTACAGCACAGACAGAACACGAACGCAGAAGCAAACAGGCACTTTACACTGAATCAATGGGACTTGACTGTTGGAAACCGAAAGTAAGATCTGAGGTTGCATTGACTCGATGTACAGTGTTTCACGTTCGTGTTAGGTCTATGCTGTTCGAAATTCTTTCATTTCATGCGAAATATATTGCTGTTAGAAGGCTCATGCAGCAGGGCTATGCTTAAACTTACTCCGGTATATTCCTTTAACTAAGCCAGGTTAATCACTTTTCTACCTCCTTCGGAATATAGAGGGGTAGGGGGCATGTCTAGTCATTTGGTTGCAACCAAGATGACTGATGGCTGTATTATACTATTACAACTCCACTCCAGCATACACATGCAATCGTATTGACAGACTATTTACCCTTCATAGTTCTCCATCACGTGTGTCTGTGTACATAGCAACAGCACATACACCACCAGACACTGCTTGGAGCAGCACAGCCGGTAGTCCATCCTCATACACATGGTACAATGTTTGAAAAATCGTTTGGTTTTGTCTTTTGTCTTGCTGTCATTTAGTAAATGTAGCTGATAAAAGAGACACATCAGCTCTCAATTACCACATTGTTGTGGCAAAGAAAATACAGTCTATTTATTTATGAGGTTTCTACAAGCCAATGTATCAACTGTTAGCTCGTGGGCCTATGGAGACAGCTGGAAGAGATCAACCCCAGAATGCATTGCTTTAAGTAGGGCTCTATGAATTCCGTGATGCGGTAAACATGGACGGAATCACAGAATCTTGACATTAAAATGGAATTTCAATTTAAATGTGGAATCGCACTGAATTTACTATATTTTGCAAGTTGACATTCAAATACACGTTTATAAAACAATCTTTTCTAGATTTCCATAGAAGACTTCTCAAGACACCGCACTCTCCCAGTGGTGCGTCTCGATTAATTGGTATCCTTAGGTAGAGGGATCGCACTCGTTCTTCTTTTTCCACGTTTCCAGTGATTCACACTGACGAAGGCCAGGGGGCCGAAAGATTTGTGATTATTATCTGTAACCCTGCTGAACTATTGTAAATTAAGAGATGAAAAAATGTGGAAAAAGAAGAACGAGCGCGATCCCTCTAACTATAGATTTTTCCATGCTACAAACTCCTCTAAACTCTAAAACATAAGACAGACCCTCAGCCAGCCAACCGTTTCAAACAAGCCAAAATAATATTGGAGACACACATGGAGAGGTACTGTTTGGAGAGGGTCTCGGACTCCACAAATGCAGATGGCTCTTTAAGCAGAAGTAGGAACTTAGCTTGAGAAATAGTGCAGTGAAGGGTGTGGGGATGGGTGGGAGTGGAGTGGAGGGGTTTGGTGGTTGGGGTTGGGTTGGGGATGCTCACTGTTTTCAACCATGGCTACAAATAGTGCCATCTCAGGCCTGTCTCGGGATGATGGATTGCCAGGGTTTACTGGAAGCAGCTCCGGGTTTTGTTGTAGCCCTAACGCATTTGATTGGTTATATTTCTTTCTCCTATGCAAACAAAAGAGGTTATTGTTTTTATCTTCATAGCTGCATAGTTTTTGTTTTGGAAACCTCATCTAACTTTGGATGAATAGCTCCTACAATGAGCTCATAATGTTTTCTTAATCTAAAACTAGTAGAACGCTCCCCTTATGGAGATCTTGGAGACCATATACTGCAGGCATAACTGTCAACATACAGTATATTCAATAGGAAAATAAGCAGCTCTGAGATCATTGAAGTATGTTGTTCATTTTATGCTTCTCTGCTGTTCCACACACACACACACAAACACAGACGCAAAACCAATGACTTTAGCAAACCCTGAGTTGGTTAAGGAGCCGTTCCTTTTTGTTGCTTCTTGAGGAGCTGTGACATCTAGCCTCAGTGCTAATGTGCTCGTCATGGAGATCACAATAGAGTTACGGCTGACGTGCTCCTCTTTTACACAGGGCATGCACTGTTTGCCATCACCCTGACAGTGGCTTGTGTCACAATGGCCCTCGCTATGGCAACTTGACTGCTGCTACGGACGACTCACCAGCTAACAAACAATAAATAATCTGGGAGGGGGGACAAATGAAATTGCTTATGCTGTTCAACAGCAAATCATTCACATGAAGCTAAATGGAGGTCTGTCGAAGCCAGTTGCAAGCTGGTAATGTCTCTCTATGTCAAGTTGAAAGCTGTGAAAATGTATTCAGCTGAAATAAGTTGAAGGGGAAGTTTCGATAAAGGACAGGATCTGTGCATTTGATGAATCTAAAGAAATATTGGTCTTGGCCTACATCTCATGATCACTGGTCACCGGCACAAGATAACAATACATCGGTTTCTGAAAGTGTCACAATTTGGTACTCTGCCATCTTTCCCTAATAATAGCAAGGCTAGTTTACTACACGTAATTAAGTTAGATAGCATTAGTGTCCAAATGACATCAACTCTCTGTGGATTTGGCAGCCATGCCAACTAGACACTGGCTCCAGCGTGACGTAGGCTATCGAGAGTGGAAGCCTTTAAAGTGGATCAGACTTGTAGGATGAGTTCATTGATGGGTCATTTGATCCATGGATTACAGCCTTACCTTGCCTTGCCGGTTTTACGTTGACCAATCCCTTTCACCATTCACACACACACACTCTCAGGCTGCAGCTCCTCTCCCAATAAACTACATTTCAAAACATTTAAATAAAATACTATACATTTATATTCAAATAGATGGTCAAATAATTGTCAGAATGATACCTACAGTAATAAATCATAAAACCAAATAGGATAAATAATAAAATAAGCATGATGTGTAATCATATCTATTGTCAGGATATGGATAAATGAAAAAACTGTTTAAGAAGACGAACGTGTTCAGATGCTGCTGCTTGGCAGATGCACATAACAGATGGAAGCAGAGGGACGTAAAAACCTATAGAAGTTTCCACTCCTCTTTGCCAAATTGCTGTCACATCTTTTGCAGCCGTCAGTGGACTTGTACAGTATGCTGAAATTTATCAGACACTGTCCCAGCCTTTGGGACAGCGTCTGAACGCTTCCAATTTTGATGTACACACTTTTCCCAACCATGTCCGAGCCTGACCAAAACGCTTCAGACGTCCAATTGTTGGATTGGTGTGTCTCACAAGCCCCCCATGTTTAAAGGAGAAATCCGGCATGAATAAGTCAATAGCCCTGTTGTTCCAGTTTCCTGAATGCTGACTTTAAGAACAACAACGATGGACGGAATAACAAACTGATAACTAATGCTGACTGAATGGGGCATAATGAAATGAAACTAAAAGCAAGTTTTTATGCCCCATTCAATCAGTGTTAGTTACCGGTCCACTGCTCTGTCTATGTTGTATCAAATGTTCTTATTATTTTTCCTACCTACAGCACTTGGTGAGTTTGAACAACAGGGCTATGGATTGATTTACACTTGTGAGTCTTATTTATCCCCTGCAGGGGGCTGGTTTATGCTTCCTGCTGGGACATGTAGTTCAGCTGATCTCTTGTCCTTTTCAAATGGCAAACTTAACTGGAGATAAAAGTCATGTACTGTACTGTACTGTAGGCAGCCCATATTTCCATGGGCCAATGAGAAATTAGCGGACAAATGCTTGCGGACAAGGCTATTTTGATCACTCGCTGGAAAGTCCAGTGCCAAATTTGTGTACATTTTATGATTAGCATGATTTCTCTCCACAACTGGAAGCTAATAAAAAAAAAGTATTTCTGCTACAGTCACATCTCGAATCACTCACCCCCTTTCAAAGATTTACTATCAATCACTTTATAGTATTTTCTCTTTTGTAAAATAAGCTGAATGTGAGGTGCCCATTGACATTGACATTCACACTGGCTTTGTGTGTCCTGCTCAAGGGTGGATGAGAGTAGAGGAGACAGGGTTGGGACTCTCAGTTCTCCAGACAGCAGCTTCGTCCTCTTCAGTGTTGATTACCTGTTGTGGCGTGGAGGAGAGATGTGAGGAGGACATGAGACTGGTAGCATGCTGCAGGGTAGAGCTCTCTCTCTCTCTCTCTCTCTCTCTCTCTCTCTCTCTCTCTCTCTCTCTCTCTCTCTCTCTCTCTCTCTCTCTCTCTCTCTCTCTCTCTCTCTCTCTCTCTCTCTCTAGTAATGCATCCATGGCATCCATCTGATTGCTCTATTGTGGAGTAGTGGCATTGCCTTCCCTCTTTCGCTGATATTTGTATTTGTGTGTGTGTGTGTGTGTGTGTGTGTGTGTGTGTCCAGCCCATATCAATTAGATAGACCCTTCAACATGAACAATGTATCTGGATGAAGATAATTCTGTGTCCCATGAAGGGAAATGTTGATGGGGAATATGTTTGTGCAGATGTGGGAATCACATGCTTCTTTCTTTCTTTCTTTCTTTCTTTCTTTCTTTCTTTCCTTTTTCTCTGTCTTTCTTTCCTTTTTCTCTTTCTTTCTTTCTTTCTTTCTTTCTTTCTTTCTTTCTTCTTTCTCTCTCTCTCTCCCTGTCTCTCTCTTCCTTTCTTTCTGTCTTCCTTTCTCCCCTCCAAGCGAAGCTGTTCTGTCAATAAATGATGCATGAGTGTGTGTGTGTGTGTGTGTGTGTGTGTGTGTGTGTGTGTGTGTGTGTGTGCGTGTGTGTGTGTGTGTGGAGGGGGGGGCAGTGGAGTCTGCAGTATCATGGACAGGACAGGATGGAGTAGAATGGGATAGGATAGGGCTGCGGTGAACATGTAAATGCACCCCATCCCCCCACCCTCACACACACACACACACACACACACACACACACACACACACACACACACACACACACACACACAGCCCTCAGGGCTTCTCTGGATGGGTTCATAGTATTCACAATGTTAGGGAGCTGCTGCTTGTGATTCTCACTCTGTGAACTACATGCAGACCAGCGCAGCTTCAAGGACTGGATATC
>JAODXP020000020.1:17456789-17469289 GCA_027497455.2 Sardinella longiceps
CTCGCTAGCTAGCGCTCTGCCACTAGAAGTTTGTTCACACATCCGCCCTCCCTCTCCAACTCCCCAAGAGCCCAGACAGACAGAAAGAGAGAGAGGGATAGAAGGAGTGCGAGAGAGAAGGAGTGAGAGAGAGAAGGATGGAGAGAGGGAGAGAAGGAGGGAGAGAGAAGGAAGGAGAGAGAAGGAGGGAGAGAGGGAAGGAGCGAGAGAGAAAGGGGGTGGGAGAGCAAGAGGGAGAAATAAATTTTGTTTAAAATGCATCTGATGAATACAAAAAAGGCTACATAATTATCTCTTATCCCTCCTCCATTACTACTCCTCCTTCTCTCCTTCTCTCTCTCTCTCTCTCTCTCTCTCTCTCTCTCTCTCTCTCTCTCTCTCTCTCTCTCTCTCTCCCTTCCTCCTCCTCTCCTCCTCCTCTCCTCATGGTGCTGCTGAGGGTTCCCCTCTCCTCCACTCAGTTTAAGTGTTTAATCTGTGATCTCGTGTCTTGATTCGGCTCGTGGGCGCACAATGCCGCACAAATTAGCCTGGGGGGGAAACGGAATCCATAATTAGAGGGGCCCGCCACCGCCACAGACATCGTAGACGCCACGGGGCGACAGAGAGCTTTGGAGGGCCGGGGGATTAATGACGACGCCACCACTGGTTTATTATGTGCAAGTGTGTGTGTGTGTGTAGAGAGAGAGAGAGAGAGAGAGAGAGAGAGAGAGAGAGAGAGAGAAAGGGTGTGTGTGTGTGTGTGTGTGTGTGTGTGTGTGTGTGTCTCTCTAAGGGGCTTTGTCCTTCACCAGACTAATACCGACTAATGGTTGGTCAGCGAACCAGTGTGCACTTTGACCTGTGACCTCCCCACTCCTACACACACACACACACACACACACACACACACACACACACACACACACACACACACACACACACACACACACACACACACACACACACACACACACACACAATTGTTCTCTGCCCTGAGTGTGTCAAAGTTGATATTGCTGCAGGATTGAGATGCCAAAGTCTCCGGAAGTTGATCGAAAGTCAGGCCATATAAAACTTAAAATGTTGATGTAGCACCACAGCTTCTTTTGATTCCGCTTTGGTCCAGCTTGAGAGTCATTGTGCAGAGTATCGTACCAACTCCAAACAGCATTTCAAGTGCAGAGATGGAGAAATGTATTGTTTACAGAAGTGGAATGGCCTCAGCCCTGAGTGAGACTCTTAGCTATGCTAATGCTAACTCTTGACTGAGTGGAGTGGACTGTTGGTTGTTGACACTTTTGTGGATTGTTACCTCCGCCAAGGAGGTTATGTTTTGCTTGGCGTGTGTGTGTCTGTGTGTGTCTGTGAGCAACATAACTCGAAAAGTACTGCACTGATTTGGATGAAATTTTCAGACAATGTGTGTATTGGGACAAGTAAGAACTGATTCGGTGATCCAGAACACCATCTGTGACCACATTGTCTTGGCGGAGGTCTGCGCTCTCTGAGTGCTTTTCTAGTTTAATATATGTTGAGTGTCCCTCTGCACAGCCTTTTCCAGGTGCTGGTAACATGCAGCTTCTTATCTTATAATCCCAAAAAATATCAGATCACCGCACACTGGACTGGGTTTTGCTGAGTTTTATTCTTTTGAGTGAACAGCACGTCAACGTTTCCTTTTGTGGATTGTGTTTGGTTCTGAAGGGTGTTTTATATACGGTTCAGCCTCAAGGACGAGTTCCTGTGAAGCGGCGGGCGACGACGATGTTGTTTTTCCTCCTCGCTAATAAGGCGCTCCAGTGGCAGCCGGGACCATGATCATGGAGACGGCCACACCACTGACAGACGTCCGCTCAGCATGAAATCGTCTTGCTTACGCATGGATGCCCAGCAACCCTCCACATGCGTGTACACACGCACACACACACACACACACACATATACACACACACTCACGCACACACACACACACACACACACACACACACACACACACACACACACACACACTCATACGTGTGCACAGTAGATCAGTTTCTAAGTGTTAATGCATCATATTTTCTGCATATTTGCACACAGTTGCACACCAGCACACCGCCTTCTCTTCATACTTTACTTCACATTCATGATCTACTGTCATACTTCACGGTCACATTTCCTTTACACACACACACACACACACACACATACACAGAAACATACAGCCACACAGACACACATAATTCATTCCGCCGTAATCTTCTTTGCCTCACTCCTTCTCTGTTTCTTTCTCTTTCTCTTCCTCTCTCTCTCTCTCTCTCTCTCTCTCTCTCTCTCTCTCTCTCTCTCTCTCTCTCTCTCTCTCTCTCTCTCTCTCTCTCTCTCTCTGAGCTGTCCTCCTTCCTGCTGAGGTGTCTTTGGCTCCCTGGAGTCCAGCCCTGCTGTTCCGTGTGTCGGGTGCAGCTTGCGTGCGCCCGTCCTGGGTTTCGTGACTCCACACTTTCTCTATCTCTCTTCTCTTCTGCCTTTCTTTCTTTCTTTCTTTCTTTCTTTCTATCTTTCTTTTGTTCTTTCTTTCGTTCTCTCTTTCTTTCTGTCTTTCTTTCTTTCTTCCTCACCACTGCACTCATGACATTGGCCCCTTCATCAGCAGACATCAGGAAGGCCCTGCGAGACTTGCTGAATCTCTCTCTCTCTCTCTCTCTCTCTCTCTCTCTCTCTCTCTCTCTCTCTCTCTCTCTCTCTCTCTCTCTTTCTCTCCTCTCTCCGCAGGAGGGAGGCTCTTATCTCACTCTCCCCAGGTTAGGTCTCCACAGGCCAACTCTGCTCCCTCACACACACACACACACACACACACACACAGACACACACACACACAGACACACACACACACACACACACACACACACACACACACACACACACACACACACACACACACACACACACACACACACACACACACACACACACACACACACACGGCTGGTTTACTGTTGGGATTTAGATATGAGGCAAAGAGGGCATCAGGTGGCCTGAGCAGGTCTTTGTGAGTGCCTGGGGCTTTGATAGAGGGGAGCAGCGCTGACTTGGAGAGCTCTCTATTCTACTTTACTGTTGGGAGAAATCCCCAGACTGTTCAAGGCTATGGGGCAAAAGGGAACTGTGCAAGGTTATGGGGCGTGCAGTAGGTCAAGAAAACCTTAGCAGGGAAAAGGGCCTCACTGAAGGAGCCACACAACAGAATTAGATAGACTGTATCCCAATGTCCACACTAAGCCCTAAGCCCTGAACCCTCAAAGACTTTACTGGCATGAACTGGCCAATCACTAGGCAGACTCATGCTAGTTAAGTATTCAAAGGTTCACTGCTTAGGGCTTAGTGAGGACATTGATATTTTCACCCATAGTTTGTTTTTTGAAACAAACCATAAAATGTGAGGATTGTAAGAAATAGACAACATTTTTCTCACAATTTCTCATTTACACACACAGTTTAATTAAATGCACCCGCCTCTGAAAAAAAGTGTAAGAAGCTGTTTTAGGGTCACAAGGGTCCTATGATCGACTCTTTCTTTCTTTCTTTCTTTCTTTCTTTCTTTCTTTTCTTTCTTTTCTTTCACTCATTCACTGATATATTCCTTGTCAAAAGAGAAGTGTGTTTCCTGAGGGCTGCTCTGTAGTCCTGCGGCAGTAAGCAGCAGCACTAAGTGGCTGTTTACTCCAAGGTCAGAGAGACCGCGTCCTTGTCTCGGCCCTCTCTGTGGGAGGAGGACTGCAGTGTGCTCACTGCCCGCTGCCAAGGGCCCGAGAGCTCTGCCAGCTGCCTGCCCACTTGGCACCGCTCACACTCAGGCCAAAGCACTGGAGAGAGAGAGAGAGAGAGAGAGAGAGACTGATGGAGAGAGACACTGATGGAGAGAGAGAAGCTCAAGAGAGAGAGAGAGAGACTGATGGATAAGGAGAGAGAGTGAGAGAGTGAGGGCATTATTAGGTGTGTGAAGGGTCTCTGAGAGTAGGTATTGGGAGAGCTGGTGGTCCATTGAAGTAGGCAGTGAGGGTGCTATTAAAAGAGTGTAGGGCTGTCAGTGTGATGCAGTAGATGAAGTGTGACCCTTGTGTACCCTCCATGTCTGTTTGTTTGTTTGTTTAGTTGCATTTAGTTGTTTGGTTTTTGTTTAGCACATTAGTGTCATTGGTGTGTATATGTATGCTTTTATGGTGTCAGAATAATACATGTTTATCCAAAGCACATATACATAGCATATTTAACCATGAAAACATAACTTAACGCCATCAAATGAACACTATCACCTTGCTTTTAGCAACTTGTGTTGTCCTGGTTGCAAAGATCATGGAATACTCTGCTTCAACCCTCTCTGCTGGTTGTGTATGCAGTCGTGCGGACGAATCATGTGCCTGCCCCAGCTGGCATTGGGCACGCTTCCCCATACGGGCGCATACGCATGCCCGCGTTGTGTGCACGTGCCACCTTAAGTGTGCCAGGCTGGTGCCAAGCCGCTTGGGGATCGGTGGGCTGTGGACTGTGAGCTGGTTGTGTGAGGGGCCCTTTTGAAGCACGCTGGTTCAGAATTGATGGGCTTGGTGATGTCGGCTTGTGATCATGCTGCTCAGTGATCCTTTTGTTGCACATAGCCCTTTTGACTCTGAGAGAGAGGGAGAGGGAGGGAGAGAGAGAGAGAGAGAGAGAGAGAGAGAGAGAGAGAGAGAGAGAGAGAGAGAGAGGGGGAGAAGGAGGGAGAAGGAGAAAGAAAGGGGAGGCCAAACGTTCCCTCCTGGCCCAGTGTAACTGTTTCACCAACCTGAATGAATTTACACAGCATATTTACAAACTGTGAATAGTGTAAGATCTGCCCCCCTTATATATCGGACTTTCTTTCTTTCTTTCTTTCTTTCTTTCTTTCTTTCTTTCTTTCTCTCTTTGCCTGGTTGCAGACACACAAAAGCACAAAACAAACCAAGAATAGTAAATGTAGGTACAGCAATGTAAGGAAAGCTTGTACAGTGAGTGGTAATCATCAGTTTTCTGTTCAAAGGGAATCCGGTGCAGATGGAAAATGAACTTGATGTGTTGATGATGTGTGTTTGTGTGTGTGTGTGTGTGTGTGTGTGTGTGTGTGTGTGTGTGTGTGTGTGTGTGTGTGGGAGCTGAAGAATGGAACGCAATTAAGAAGCTCTATTACTGGGTCACCTGTGTTAGCGCCCACGTCTCGTAATTACAGTCTGTTCATACATGGAAACACACGCACACACACACACACTCACACACACACGCACACACACACACTCGCCATTTTCACAGACCACTCAGCCACAGCGGGAAATTCATTGACCAACAAGCGGAAACCTGAAAGTTTCTCCTGGATAAGCACTTAGCTAGCTGCATGCTTGCTCACGGTTTTTGACACACATTTCCTTTTTGAGCTTACCAGAGGATGTAAAAAGCAGAGCGAGAGTCCAGCTCTCTTGCGTGCTCCATTTTCACAGACCCAGACCGCTCCATCTGACCTCTGTGACCCCTGTGAGCTCCTCTGTGAGGGACACGGCCCTGGACATGGCCCTTTATGTGGATATGAACTCTTGATGTTTGCCTCCATAGAAGCATATTGTGTTGCTCTATCTATCTTGGGCCGAATTTCAGGATCTTTGAAACTCATTCACCAAGCATTCTTACGAACACATTTGTTCTTAAATCCCACTTACACAATTTTTAAGTAGATTTGTGTTCACCAATATACTGTAGGTGTTTAAATGGAATTTAAGAAAGAATTTAAGAAAATTCTTAAGAAGATACTGGTGAATGAGGCCCATTGATCTTAACGTTCCCCAGCTTCCACATGTCCCATGGTTCTGATTCCATTCTGTCAGCCCAACCAAATTGTCATCTGATTGGCTGCAGTTTGGCCTGCTGAAGCCCCTCGTCCGAGAACAAAAGGACAGTGTGTCCTTGGCGAAGGTACACACCACACACCACACACCGCACACAAGACGCGCTCTGCAATTCCGATCCCTCAATCTCTGAAGGGCGTCCAGTGGCTAACCCAAGTTTAATTAGATAATGATATGCCATCAAGGCACATCAAAGCCTCTGTGTGGCCTGTGGTCCCCCCCCCACCCACACACACACACACACACCCCTTGCCAACAAGGAAATGAATTTACGGGACAAATTAGATTCATTAGGGCCCAGCCGGTTTCAGAAAAGGAGCCAACTTCAGAGAAGCTTCCGTGTATCAGGTGTTTTTGTTGTTGTTGTTGTTGTTGATGTTGATGTTGTTGTTTTTATTTGTGAAATCAAGGACACTTTGATAGACCCAAGGATGCTTGAAAGAGAGGCGAGTCGCACAGAAGTGGTGCTGCATAAGTAGCCAATGAAATCAATAGCTGGCATGAAGCATAGAGGGTAGCCCATCTATAAGGAGAAACCCGGAGTGACTCAATCCATAGTCTCCTTTAACCCTTAAAGGAGACATCTGGTATTATTCCATCCATTTCCCTATATAATAGATCAAGGTGTCCAAATGCTGTTGGTAGGAAAAAAGAACAAGAGGAAATTGAACAGAACATAGACCATAGAACATAGATAGTGAGTAAGCAGTTGAAGCTAGCTGTTTAGGCCATAGCAAACTACATGTATATTCAGTTTAATTCTCCTGTGCTCCATTAAGTTAGCATTTTTTGCCAGTTCATTATTGTCACTATTGTTTTTCTCTGACCTTTTCCTAAATAGCTCTTTCCCAATGTCCCTGGCCACTCTATAGTTGATTCACTGCAAGACTGCATGGAGGTGAGGTGAGCAGAAGAGAGTGGGAGATAGAGCTGTGGTTGGCTTGAAGGGCTCTCAGGGTTGGGTTGAAGGGCACCTCCATGATTGAGACACTTCCCCAGGGCCAGTTACAGAGCCTGAAGCAGAACTTGCTGAGCGAGGGGCCAGCCTGGCGGCTAGAGGCCTCTCCACCCGACTCGTCTTCCCATGGAGTGGACAGCAACAGCCCTGAGCCTCCCTGCTGACTTCAGCCTCGACTTGAAAGGAGATAAAGAGATACAGACAGAGAGAGAGAGAGAGAGAGAGAGAGAGAGAGAGAGAGAGAGAGAGAGAGAGAGAGAGAGAGAGAGAGAGAGAGAGAGAGAGAGAGAGAGAGAGAGAGAGAGAGCGCCAGAGGAAAGGTCAAGCCCAGGAGGGGATGTGTGTTTGATGGAGGACAGGTGAGGGTCAGTCCTTCATGTAAGCTGGCTAGTTGTTTACATTCATCTCTTTAGTTCTTGTTTTGATGATTGCTGCCATAGCAACGGTCCGAGGATGGATTGATGGATGGATGGATGGATGGATGGATGCATGGATGGTTTGTACCAAATAAAAAAACCCATTGTAGCAGTTCCTGTTTATTATCTGTGGCGATTCCAGTTCTTTTTCATTTCGCATTTCATTTCAGCTTTTCATATTTTCTTTTCTTTCCTGCTCTCCTCCCAGGCCTCCATTATACTAGGAGAGATGTGTTCATTTCAACAAAAGGTCTCCAGCCCTCAAAGGTCAACCTTGAGAGACTCAAGTGACCACACAGCTGTGTGTGTGTGTGTGTGTGTGTGTGTGTGTGTGTGTGTGTGTGTGTGTGTGTTTGTGCGTGTGTGTGTGTGTGTGTGTGTGTGTGTGTGTGTGTGTGTGTGTGTGTGTGTGTGTGTGTGTGTGTGTGTGTGTGATTGAATACAAAGGGTCTCTGTACAAGCAGAAGCCTCTCCTCTCTCCTTGTCATCCCGACCCCCTATAAAGATGTGGCAGGGGTTGCGTTCTTTTTGCGTCATTCTCTCTGTCGCATGGTGAAACCTCTCCAGGAGATTAACATGCTTCATCCTCTTGTTTCCACCCCCTCATGGTTAAAATACTGTTCCTTCAGATGAACCCAAAACCCCCAGGCCCTAGATAATGTGCAACCTGATGGCTGAGCAGAAAAACGAGTAGGTGTTAGTGTGTGGTGGGTTTGTGTGTGTGTGTGTGTGTGTGTGTGTGTGTGTGTGTGTGTGTGTGTGTGTGTGTGTGTGTGTGTGTGTGTGTGTGTGTGTGTGTGTGTGTGTGTGTGCGCGCGCGTATGTGTGTGTGTACGTGTGTGTGCGCGCATTTGTGTTTGTGTATGATTGTTGCCTAGCAACTCTGCATCAGTGTTTTTTTTTTTTCTTGTGTCAGTGCGCTGGCTTTCAACTTCCTTTAATGCTAGTTGAGATATGAATTTGGATGGTGGTGATTAGATATGGATTCAGAAGGATGGGATTTTTGAATCTTTGATGAAAGAATCCTTCCACCTCCACCTTAAGAGAAGGACACTGCGCACACCTGTCAGAACTGTTCAAGTAGAGGTGAAGTCAGTGATTGAAAAATGAATTCTTTATTGGTTTGCTCTGACAGGTCTTTAATGGTTCGGCCTAGTTTACACTAATGGATTCTCAACTCATACGTTGGATCAATAATCTTATACATTTTTGGCATTACAATATCTTACAATCTGTCTTCTTCTGTGAGCATATAGAAAAAGTTTCAATGAGCACCTCGTTATCAGGGTAAACTCTGCACTTTTGGAAGTTGCTTAATGGTACCACTGCCTGTAGAGTAGAACACATATATACTTTGTACGAATTCTTAATCGTATCAATCAAAAGAAAAAAAAAAAATCTGCATCTCTATGTAATGTAATGTGATTGATCAAGTTGTGGATGCATGACAACATTCATCTTATCTGAAAGCGAATGATAATGTGTTGTTAAGTGCACTCGTGAGCTGTCTCATTTGGCCCGACTCCAGCAGCTCTCTCTCTCTCTCATTCAGAGAGCCTGATTCATCTCCCCTCCGTTTATGGCGAGCGAGCGCTTTTGTCTGGCCGCCTCGTTTGGGAGGGGATTCATTAATGCCACCACTGAAGCTCCCGCTGATTATCAGGAGGCGGGAAAGCTCCCGGCACGATAAATGACCAGAGGAGTGCTTGACGCTTAGGTGCTTGAAGACGAGACACACACACACACACACACACACACACACACACACACACACACACACACACACACACACACACACACACACACTCAAGCACATACTCCAGACACATGCTCATACAGTGCATAAACCAAACACACACATGCATTCTGGAACACAAAATGAATAGAGTGTCTTAAAGTGTTTTAAAACAACATCAACATCAACATTTAGTGTCTTTCTTAAAGCATCAAGTTTGTATCTCTACTTCTTCTTCCATCGCATATATAATTCACTCTCCTCTGTATCTCTGATAAATGACTCCACGCCAGCCAGGGGGGGTTAAATCTGAATTCATTTTCAGGGTGTCCACTTAACTTCTCCAAAGTGTGCCAGCCATCTCCGAGACTATTGATGGGCCAAAGCTGAGGCGATTAATCTTCCCCCTCCTAATGGCCACCGTGGGCAGCCTAGCATGGGCTTCTATTGGATTGGACCTCTCAGGCCACCGTAGCGTCCGCAGAGATAGAGATTCCACATTAGCCAGGGGAGGAAGTGACAGGCAGGATGCTGTAACGTCATGGACTCATCTCAGGATCTGTCAGGGATAACGGAGCCATCTTGATTGGTTGTTGCTAGTGTGTGGTCCTGTCTGGTGATGCTAGATTTTGTATGCTGACTGAGTGTCAGTCATGTCATACAGATGATTGGTTTATTTATTTATTCATGTATGTATGTACTGTATGTATGTACTGTATGTATGTATGTATGTATGTATGTATGTATGTATGTATGTATGTATGTATGTATGTATGTGTATTATACAGTATTGAACTATTTTTGGGGGGGGGGTTATGGAATAATTGATTGTTTGACTGAGTTTGACAGACACATATCTTAAGTATTTAATGTAAAGATGTGTATGTATGAGCATGTGAATGTGTGTGTGTGTGGATGTGGGTGTGTGTGTGGATGTGCAAGTGAATGTGTGTGTTTTAGTGTGTGCGTGTGTGTGTGTGTGTGTGTGTGTGTGTGTGTGCATGTGCGTGGTGTGCGTGTGACTGTGTGTGTGTGTGTGCGTGTGTGTGTGTGTGTGTGTGTGTGTGTGTGTGGGTGTGTGTGTGTGTGTGTGTGTGTGTGTGTGTGCATGTGAGTGTGTGCTTGGTGCAGGTGCAAAGTGATGAGGAAGGGAAAAGGTGCTCCAGTCAGTCTTGCGTGTGAGGCGGTGAGATTGGCAGGCGTGTTAGGGAGGTGTCAAGCGCCAAGGTGTGTTTGCATGTGAGCCTGTCAAGGTTGCCTTGTGTTATTCGCCTCAGCGATATGATTTGCTGTCGAGTGAAATCCTCTTTAAAAACAGGCAGCCTGTAGCCCGGGGCCTCGTGCGCTTCAGGGGTGGCCAATTTTTTGCCCGCTGAGATGCAAGGACCCAGACATTGATGGTTGTTCAGATATGTGTGGCATTTCAATGTGTGTGGGTGTGTGTGTGTGTGTGTGAGCGTGTGTTTTACTTTAGCTCTTTTTTTACCAGAGTGCTAGAATGAGCCGTTTTCCACATGACTGAAGAATATTTTCAATAACAACCAGCTTGCTAATCTTTAAATCAGTTAATGTGGCAAAGAGAATTCTTCTCTTTATATGAGCTTCTGACTAAGTTATTTTTTTCCTCTCTTTTTCCCTTTTTCTCTCTTCCCCCTCCCCTCTTCATTCCCCTCTTTCTGCCACCACCTCTTTTATCTCTTTCACTCTTTATCTTCCAATCTCTATCTCCATACACTCTCTCTGTTTTCTCTCTCTTTTCTCTCTCTCTCTCTCTCTCTCTCTCTCTCTCTCTCTCTCTCTCTCTCTCCCTCCATCCCTCTCTCCTCTCTCCTCACACAGCTGGTGGGCGGTGAGTTTGACCTGGAGATGAACTTCATCATCGCGGACGCGGAGAGCATCGGCTGCATGGTGGAGCTGCTGGAGCACTGCGACGTGACGTGCCAGGCCGAGATCTGGAGCATGTTCACCGCCATCCTGCGCAAGAGCGTGCGCAACCTGCAGACCAGCACAGAGGTGGGACTCATCCAGCAGGTGCTCAACAAGATGAGCTCCGTCGACGACATGATCGCAGGTGAGACCTTTATTATTATTGTGTGTGTGTGTGTGTGTGTGTGTGAATGGGTGGTTGTGTGTATTTTGTGGGTTTTTTTTTGTTTTTTTTTGTTTTTTTGTGGGGGGGGGGGTGAATGTGTTTTGTGTTTTTGAGAAGCACATATGCATATACACACATTTGGCAGCGTGGTTCAATGGTGTGTGTGTGTGTGTGGGGCGGGGTAGACGGTGGATGGGTGGTTGTGTGTGTTTTGTGGGTGGTTGTGTGTGTGTTTTGGGTGTTTGAGAAGCACAAATGCATATAGACACATTTATGCACTCACACTCGTGATGCAATGGTGTAGGTGGGTGGGTGTGTGTGTGTATGTGTGTGTGAGGGGGGTTGGTGGTGGTGGTGGATGGGTGGTTGCTAGCCTAGAACTCTAGATGTACCCCTAGCGGTAGCAAATTTCAATTTGCACAGCAGATACGTCTAGAGACCACTGATAGAAACCCGTTGTATCCTTCCTCTGGCGGCGGATAACCAATCACAGCGCGGTATGTGTACAGGAAATCGTAAGGCGGGCTTTGTACGATGACGACAGCCCTGCTCAAACCAGAGCAGAATCGTCTTTGGCTTTAGTTTTGGACGAATTGCACTTGTCATTTTCTTTGAAAGTGAAACAAAAAAGTGCACTGAAGTTTTTCGTTCTGAAAAAGATGTCTTTGCCGTGTTACCGACGGGCTACGGGAAAAGTTTGATATACCAGCTGGTACCACTGGCCGGAACGCTAGCCTATTACGTGGAGAGGCAGTTTGAAAGACAACGCAATCACCCGCCCCTCCATTGAGGTACAGTCTATCAGTGGTCTTCAGACTATACATTCTTATGATATAGTCTGACGTGTCAGGCTAGGTGGTTGCATGAGTTTTGGGTGTTTGAGAAGCACAAGTGCATATGTACAGTACATTTATGCACACACACACACACACACGTGATACAATGGTGTGGGTGGGTGGGTGGGTGATGTGTGAAGGAGTGTGTGTACAGGGAGTGTGTGTGTGTGGGGGAGGGGGGGGTGTGGTGTGTGTGTGTGGGGGTGGGGGGGGGGGGGCTTGTGGTGTGTGTGTGTGTGTGTGTGTGTGTGTGTGTGTGGTTAGCACAAGTTCATATGCACATACAGTATTTGCAAGCATGGCACAATAGTAGCTCCGTTTACATGGACACTTCTAGTCTGATTATTTACATGTAACCCAATATTCCATTTCAGAAGGCATTTATGAATGCATCTCCTTGGATACTGTTCTATAGAATGCACATGGAATCTTTCTAACCAGATTAGAAGTGTCCATGTAAACTGGCCTAGTGTGTGTGTGTGTGTGTGTGTGTGTGTGTGTGTGTGTGTGTGTATATTTTGTGTGGCACACATTTACCAGTAAGCCTCAATGATCTGTATGTCTGTGTGTGTTTAGGTTTGTATGTGTGTATT
>JAODXP020000020.1:17474289-17488746 GCA_027497455.2 Sardinella longiceps
AGTTTGTAGAGTTTGTGGAGCTTAGTTTCTAGACTAGAGCCCACAGTTTTTATTAGTCTTTGCTACTAATGCCTTTTTTCAAAGTTGAAACAACCCCCGGAAGGCGGGGCGGGGGGAAGCAATCAGGCAATGGGTGAAATGGTCAGAGCCCAATAAGGTCCTTTGTGTTTTTCAAAAGCCAATATATATATCTGTCCATCTCCAGAGCTGTGGAATGACATTGTTCCTAGGCCACTCAGTCCATGTCTTGGTCAGTGTATATATATATATTTTTTTTTTTTCTCTCTCTCTCTCTCTGCTCTGCTAAATTACACCTGCGGTTATTACCTTTCATTCTACATCCATCTCCCCGCTCCATCGCACGGATGCCTGCGTCAGTAGCCTACTGTTCCGCCTCAGAAACCGTGTTAACAGGAAGGTCGTTTTGGTAGGTCACTCAGCCCTAAATGAAGCCATATGCTGCTCTGAGTCAGAATTGGACATTATATAAGAGTTAGATTAATAGGTCTCTTTTTTTCTTCTTCTTCTTTACGTTTTCACTGTCAGGGACAGGTTGGATTTCCCAGAATTCATTTGGTCCTGTTCTTTATAAGCTTCTATGCAGGCACCACAATCTCTCTCCTACTGTCTCTGTTGTGCAATTAGTCATAACTACAGACAGAAGAAAATAAGGCGGTGACTCACCATTGTTGCTGCGCCCATTCAGGAAGCTCTGTCAACTGTTCATGTCCTCTCCAGGTAAAAAAAAAATGAATAATATCATATGATTGATCCTAAGTGTTGGTGAGTTTGGACAGCTTATTAGCAACAGTGGCCAATAGTTCCTGCAATTAGGAAGGTGCTCAAAACAATGACAGGTAGAACTTGCATGATGTGTCTCCGAAATTTGCCATGGCTGTTGGTATATGTCAACTAATAGTGTTTTGACAGCAGATCCATTTACATTTATGCATTTAGAAGACGCTTTTATCCAAAGCCACTTACATTTGCCAACTATCAATTACTTCAAGACCAGTCTCCCCTGGAGCAACTTAAATCAAGTTAAACTTCGGCTAACTTTATGTAATGAGCTATGATGCGGTTGGGCGATTACCAATCAGAATGTCGATTTACTGGTGAGATGCCTGTAGAGAAGCAGGATCAAACGTTTGAATGCTAACGTCATGGGCAAATTTGCCATTTTTGGTTGCTGTGCTCAAGCGATGTTTCTTGGGAGTCTTCGGCGACTTATCGATTTATCGCTTGTGGTCTGAACATACAGTTAGGGTTAAGTGCCTTGCTCAAGGGCACAACGGTGGCAGCCAGGTTTCTAACTCTCAGATTCCAGGACACAACTTCCCACAACTAGCACGCTAGCCAGGTTCCTTACCCGCTACACTACCACCACTAACGCCCTCAGATCCAGGCGGTGTTGCTCTGAGGATACACAGAAAACACTGGGAACTGGGAAACAGGAAGTGGGAACTGAGAAGTAGGAAGTGGGATGTGGGAACTGGGTGCGGGATTGCTTAAATCCAGAGATAATTAGTGCATCTCTTTCTTTAGTGATTAGTGTCTGGCACGGCCGTTCAGTGTTTGGTTTTCCCCTCTCATGACACGAGAGCCTTTCCACAGTATGAAATTTGAGGCCATATTCCGTGATAGCGGGGCGGACTAATATGTCTCTCTGTGCATCTCCTCTCTGTCGACCCACAAGAGATTTCTCGTGTCAGAACCCTTCTAAAATTAGGCCCTCATGGGCTGAGCAATCCGCACAGCTCCAAATTATCACCCCAGATCTCACTGGAAGTGCTCTCCGCCTCCTGACGTAAGGAGCTAAATGACTGCTACAGAGACTGACACCAGAGAGTTTGAAGCATTGCAGAGAGTCTAGTACAAGTACTGCAACGGAAAAATAAAATGTTTAGAGGAAAATGCTTGTAAGCAGATGAGAGCATCTGATATCACGGCCACTGAAAGGGATTTCAGGACCGAAATGGAATTGGACGGATGAATCAGGAGACTGTACGAACCACCGGGTGGAATTGTTGACATAGCTCATCTCTTACAAAACAGAACTAACTGTTATATATGAAATAGACATATTTTATAACGGTTTTATATATTATGACGGTTAAATCGATTATTGTGGCAATTACGCCGCAGATACTTGCGTTTATGTTTGTTTGGAATAGTTGAGAAACTAGAAATCGCATTGCATCATGGGAGGCAACAGGTATGTTTTAAATGTGAGTGGTTAAATTAAGATGACAGACCACAATTGGACCACTTGTCCAATTATATGCAAGAGTTTTTGATGACGTCCAGTCTTCTGAAGCAACTCTCTTATGAACTGATATCAGATGGAGTAGGATGCTTGCAGTGTAAAGCCGTCCGCACACCGGCTCCGACAGCATTGCAGAGCACTTTCGAATTTGACTAATTTGCAACGAACATAGTACAGTAGCCTGGGGAATCAACAATGTATATCAATTAGGCGGCTCCGACAAAATAGACTTCAATCGTAATTCACAACCGACAGCAGAAGAGTTTGGCGCTGGTGTGTGGGGTTGCATTGAAAACAATGGGATAGACGCTTAACGGATCATCTGACGTGAGTGAGGTTAAGTGAATGGCGCTAAACAACAGAAAGTCGGCCGCCGGAGCGCTAATGATCATGTGGTGCCCAGACATGCCGCAAATTTACTTCAGCTCAGTGAACCAGGGGCGTCGTAGTGGGGGTGGGGGGGGGGGGGGGGGGGCTGAGTTATCAGGGCCCCAAGGGAGGGAGGGCCCTTGAGGAGTCTGGAATTGTATTCTTAGCCAATGAGGGAGGCCCATGACCACTGCTTGTGCACAGGGCCCAGAATTGAGTGAGCTAAAGCACCAAAGCATCCCCCACCTTTATGTTGTAGTGGGCTGCAGGTGGTAGCCGTGGTGAATCATATCAACACATTATTCATTTTAGGCGCGAAAAGAATATCATCGTTTCAAGGAGGTCTGACTACTTAAGTGTTGAAAATTTTAGAGCTCTAGGCTCTGGGTGTGAATGTTAGTGTGTGTGTGTTTGTGGGTGTGTGAATGTGTGTGTGTTTGAACGTGTGTGAGTGTGTGTGTGTGTGTGTGTGTGCGTGTTTGTGCGTGTTTGTGCGTGTGTGTGTGTGTGTGTGTGTGTGTGTGTGTGTGTGTGTGTGAACATGCGTATGTGTGATTTCTGTGATTTTGTGAACATTCTGAAAGCCTTCAGAGCCAGTGAGCGGTGCTGAGTAATTTCATTTTGGGCAGTGTGTGTGTGTGTGTTGGTTATCTTCAAAAAACACTTCACTCACTCCTCTCCTCTCCTGCAGGAGTCGCAAGCAGATTGCTGGCCATGATAAACATGTAAATACTTAAATGTCATCAAAATCATTAACAGATTTAGCAGATGCTTTTTTTCTTTTCTTTTCTTTTCTTTTCCTTTTCTTTCCTCAGCTCCACTCTCGGTCAGGCTCCACAGCGAAGCCTCATTAAGTTTGACCTTTACTCTAATCTTGCCCCTCCTCGCTCCAAACCCCTGGACTGTGTGTGTGTGTGTGTGTGTGTGTGTGTGCGTGCGTTCGCGTGTGCGAATGTGTGTGTGTGTGTGCACGTGCGCGTGTGTGTTAGTGTGTGTGTTCGTGCGCATGAGTGTGCATGTATGTGTGTGTGTGTTTTCTCTTTTGTTAGTGTAATCGGTTTGGATAGCCAAATAAGTTACAAATACACACACTTTCACCCACAATGTAACCTGCAAATGATGGCATCCAGTCATGCATTTAGTTGCTTCTTTCATGCCGTAGCTGTTAGTTGAAGTTATTATCACAACAGTAACATCTATTAGCTTTCTCAATGATAGTCAGCAGGTGAATGAAATTGGCTTCAATAAAATATATTTAAGCATCAAACCCAGACGTGTTTCTGCCTGTGTAGACCCTTCATACAGTAGCAGCCATTTCCCACTGTAGCCTTTAGATGGGCCCCATAGTGAGATGTAAGGACTGTACAGCCAACACCAGTCTGTACTGAAGGCCTGTGTGCGTGTGTGTGTGTGTGTGTGTGTGTGTGTGTGTGTGTGTGTGTGCGTGTGTGCATGCTGCCATGCGCACACGTGTGTGTGTGCGCGTGTGCATCTCCATCCGTTCCAAATTCACCCAGTCCAAAAAACACTGACCATGCAAAACCAACTCAAGAAGTGAGTTTGGGCAAAAAAAAGGCTCCATAATCCAGCCTCCAGCACTGGTGAGCTCAGCACTGTGTGGCTAGCTGGCACCATGGCGAGCAGAGAGAGAGAGAGAGAGAGAGAGAGAGAGAGAGAAAGAGATAGAGAGAGAGAGAGAGAGAGAGAGAGAGGGAGGCCGAGTGAGCGAGAGAGAAAGAGACTCAGGGACCCCAGTCTCGGCAGGGGGTGAGTGGGTTGGGGGCTTGGCCCCGGTCACCTGTCTTATCAGCCTGCCTCCAGCCACTCCTGCCAGCCTCCGTGCCAAAGGCGATACCGACCCCCTGCGTCTGTTCCCATGCCAACCCTGAAAGCTTTTGCCACACAACGATCAGGGGACTCCACGCCATGCCAGACCTGGCCGCTGGTGACTCAGGCTGCCGGGAAAAAACAACAACAACAACAACAACAGCAAAAAAAAAACAAACAGGGGTTGTGAATCACGCAAAGCTAAACCCAGTGGTGGAGAAGTGGTTGCCACTTTCTTGTCCAGTCTGAATCTGTGTCTTATCGAAATGTCTTCCTCTGTCCCAGTTTGTTTCTAGTTTCTAGTTTTAACTGGTTTTGATTGGATGCTCCTTTCTCGTCCTGTCTGAATCTGCGTCCTATCCAAATGTCTTCCTCTCTGCTGGTTTGTTCCTAGTTTCTAGTTTTAAGTACTTTTAAAGTGGTTGCGATCGGACGCCAATTTCTCGTCCCGTCTAAATCTGCGTCCTATCTAAATGTCTTCCTCTGTCCTGGTTTGTTCCTAGTTTCCGGACGAGCAAAGGGATCGGCTACTCGGCGCACTTTGTGGGCAACTGCTTGATAGTGACATCACTGAAGTCCAAGGGCAAAGGCTTCCAGCACTGTGTCAAGTACGACTTCCAGCCTCGGAAGGTGAGTAGATCCGTAGCATTAAACACTTTTCCCCTGGCCTACTGTACCACTGCTCTGGTTTCACAATGAGGAGAGGATCAGTCTTTTAGTCACTGAGAGACTTAAAGTGAAGATTCGGTGTAATTCAAGAATAGCCCTGTTGTATAAGTCTGCTGACTGCACTATATAGGGAGTGGAATGAAAGAATTTGGAGCAACACACTGAACGCAAATGCGAATGAGCGCTTTACATAGAGTCAAAGGAACATATTACATTCGAAACCAAAAGTAAAATCAGAATGTTCTGTTGACTCAATGTTAACTGCTCGTTTGCTTTTGCGTTCATGTTCTGTGGTGTGTTTTAAAAACAGGAATATGACTAAAGTTTAGTTTTCTGGCTGTGTAAATATAGCTCTTTGTAATCTCTGTTGAATGATACTACACAGGAAATTTGCCTGAGTAAAATTTACTCAAATTGAAGAAAATTTTACTCTGCCACAGATAGTATTTGGTCCCTATCTAAAAAGAGTAAAAAATACTCTTTTGAAAGAGTATTTTTTCAGAGGTAAATTCTCCTCCATTTAGAGTAAATATTTTACTCTGCGTGATGCGATTAGACTCAAATTAGAGTGTTTTGAAATTTACTCTTCATACGATATACTCAGTTCAGAGTTAACGTGACTCTATTATGAGTCGTTTTAATTTACTCTGATATTTTTTTTAACTCTATTGTGAGTTGTTTAATTTAACTCTGGCTTTTTTTTTACTCTACATCAAGAGATGTTTATGATCAATTAAAGAGTTAAAAACTAACTCTCACCAGAGAAACCAATAAAAATCAACAAATTGTACTCCCATGTCTTAGTTTATTTTCAGTTTCACATCATTACAAATTCCAAAAAAAAAACTTGTAAAAAATAATAAAATAGTACATTAGTAATATACAATAGTAGTAAAATAGTAGTACAGTAAAATAAATAAATAACAATAATAATAAAAAACAAATAAATGAAAAAAATGTTCATTCACAATGGACAAATATACATATATAAATAAAAGATAAACAGTGCAATTACATAAAATAAAGACAAACATTTGAAATAGAGAGAGAGAGAGAGAGAGAGAGAGAGAAGGTGTCTGTGTGTGTGTGCGTGTGAGAGAGAGAGAGAGAGAGAGAGAGAGAGAGAGAGAAGGTGTGTGTGTGTGTGTGCGTGCGTGCGTGTGTGTGCGTGAGAGAGAGAGAGAGAGAGAGTGTGTGTGTGTGTGTGTGTGAGTGTGAGAGAGAGAGAGAGAGAGAGAGAGAGAGAGAGAGAGAGAGAGAGAGAGTGTGTGTGTGTGTGTGAGAGTGTGAGAGAGAGAGAGAGAGAGAGCGAGATGAAATGAGAGATGAAATCAGGATTACATAAAACAATGAGGTACAATAAACAAATCGTCATCAGTACCATATGATGTCAGTACATCAAAATTCCTGTACATTAGAGTCTTAATGTCTAACACAAAAGGGTCTCCAGTGGTATGTGAAACCTTGTATGCATGGGTATGTTCATCTAAACAACGTGTTTTAAGAGCATCTGTCATCAAGATAACCTGCTCATCTTTGATGAGAACATTCTTGATTACATGGAAAACCGGCATGTCATTATCAGTTCTCACACAAACAGCCAACTCTGGTCTGAACATTCTTCCATTGACCTTGGCCCATTTAACTTTCAGAACCCTGGCCCTAACTGGTACTTCAAGTTTTTCTGCCACCTTACCACCAAACTTCATTTCATTCAAGGAGACCATTTTGCCAGGACCCATTTTCAACTCGTTTGGATCAAATGTTTGCCACAAGTAAGCCATCTGGCACTGGTGTTTTTTGGCTAAAGTTTTAGTGATGTTTTTAAAACTTTTCAGCTGTTTTTTAAAAACATTGTGTTTGGCCTCGTATCTCATGCACCATGTATGTAACAGGGGCCCAATTTTACGTATACACATGGGATAATGCACCATGAGATGATGCTTAGGTAACAACCTTTTGTTAGGATATAAGTCCTTGAACAAACCATGGTGCTCTGAAATTAGGTGCTTCAAATATATGGTGATGCCTTGGGATATAACTGAAGAAAAAGCAATGTTGACAATCTGAAGCAACAAAATAAAAAGGTACCAGTGCTGATCATTGGGATTCACAAGATCTCCAAACATAATTGGAAAGTGACGCAAAAGACACCAGCTCTGACTGGCGTTTAAACCCAAGTCATTGGCATCAGAGATTCTTAGCCCAGGAGGTTTGTTTTTTTGCTCTGTGAAACCATAGTTGAAACTTTGAGTTCTTCGTTGTACTTCTGCTAATGTGGTGTAATTACCAATGAGATGCTGAATGAGCAATTTCATCTCATACTGTGCAACGCCCTCTAATATGTCGTGCATAATATCAACCGAGAAGTTTGCACTGGTGTGAAAATATTGCAAAGAATTCAAAGGGCAAGACCTTTTAACTCCCATCACATAAGGTAGCGTGGGGTTGGTCTGCATTTTCTGGCAATGTTCAACATGAAGCTGTTTAGTTCGAAATGATATTTTGGGATCATCTTCACTGAATACTGTCTGAAAGTCCTCCTTTTCCAGTAAGCAAAAACGGCAACAGTACCTAGCACTAAACGATTCCACAAACCCAAATAAAGAATGAAGACCTAGGTTATCACCAGTCACTTGGATAATGGTCCCATAGATGGGATGATCAAATTGAGGAAGCTGAATTCCCTGTGTTTCAAGTGTTGAGATATCCTTCACAAGGGGTGCTAGTATCTTATCAAACCCGTATGTTTTGATATCTTGGGCATGGAATAACGAAACCAAATGAATATTCAGTAAACTCGAGTTGTACTTGGGCGACACATTTCTCAGGGTAAAATAGATGGCACCAAGTTTGTGAATTCCCCGCTTACTTCCAATTGGATTGGCACATTCCATTTCATCAAAGAATAATTGCAACTGTACAGTGTGCACTTGTTTGGAGAAGAGATCATGTTCCTTAAAGAATTCTCCATCTTGTATGTCATACAGCAAGTTTTCCATTTGTTTGGGGTCTCTAGCCATCATATCATTTATAGCTGGATGCTGGTAAATAGACTTAACCGTCTCGAGAATTGGTATGTACATGAATTTATCCTTGACAATGGTTTGGCCATAGCCTCCACTTGTTCTGATAAAACGTGTAGCAAATCGTGTCCCTAGAACATATTCAACTGGATCAATTTTTCCCCATTTCTCAGAAAAGTATTTCATTCTCTTACTCTCAGTGTTTAAAGGAAGGAAAGGATCCAATGCATTCTCAAAACACTGATCAATTTTAGACTCAACCACACTTTTCATTGGCTCTTGTAAGTCAAGGTTATTTTTCAACTGCACTTGTTTTAGACGGTCAAGGTCTCCAATTACTTCTTGTACAGTACTCACAGTTAAATCAATAGTAGTAACTGGATTGCCAACACGCTTAAGTTCTGCTACAATATTTGCACAATTTTTGGCTATGTGCCTTTCTAGTAGTACAGACTCAGAAGGTGAACTCTGATCTGGCAAGTCTGTCTCCTCGGATGAAATGAAGTTTGTGAAGGTGGAACATTCCCCATCATCAACATTCAAGTTGTCATTTGTACAACACTTACTGAGATGCTTTCGCAAACCTGAAAAACTATGATATACATGGGAACAGCCTCTATGGCCACATTTTAACTTAAGGCTTTTGCCCGAACAAAGACCATGAACAAGTTTGAAGTGCCGTATGAGGCTATTAGCATCAGCATGACTCTTCTGACAAATGAAACAAATCATTCTGTCTACTGCAGCATTCGTGCTCTAAGCTCAGCTACTCTTGGATTGACTTTGGTAATTTCAACATCTATGTCATAGATGGTTGTTTGCAAGAAAGTGAACACATTTGTGAGCTCATGGCAGTAAGTGGTACCGAAAACATAATGAGCTTTAAAAAGCTCATCGAATGCAGCCAGTGAATTGGAGGACTTGCATGGCAAGGCCTGTTTGTCAACAACAATGAAGTAAGATTGGATCATACTTTTCTTTGGTCCAACTGCAAGTAGATATGGCTGGACACTCTGTGTAATGCCCTCCAAATGGCCCTGAATGCTGACACCAGTCTGTGAAAGGAAACACACAAGAGACCTAATGTCAAGAGAAAACCTATATAAAGAGGTTTTACACATTACAAACTAGCTATCATCATTGTATGTGACAAAATAACTATGGCTTTGGTGAAAGTTGGAAAATAAAAGGTATTATACAAATCAAGTTAGAATTACTATATTCATTCATCCTTTTTCACACAAAGTAAAGACAAAAAGGTACCTTCAGAACAGCTTTGAGAAATATAATTGTACTGCATGTATATATTAAAGAAACATGTCTGTTTTTTAATACAGTTTTGCTATTCTTTCATCTATGTCTTGTCAAAAGAAGAACAAGACATTTTGGAGCAGTTTCAATCTAACCATCAGCTTTTATTTCGAATGGGCAGTGTGCATTTTTTTGTAGGCTAATTCCAAGGTCCATGCTGCCCATTCACAAAGGGTACCTTTTTCATGTATACTTACCACCACCATCACTTTTCATGCATGAACTGTCTGCCATTTTGAATTTCTAGAAACAGACATTTTAGCTGCACATTAAGCAGCACAGTTTCAATGAGCAGCTTAGTTGCAATACCAACTCTCGCACACAATCTTACACAGTTCACCTTTTAAGGACCAGTGGTTCTAAACCTTTTTAGAACAAATGCCCCCTTGACCTTATCATAAGCCTGCCACACCCCCTTGACCACACCATAAGCCTGCCAATGCCCCCTTTAGTATTAACAAATAAAATATACCAATTGCAACTGAGATTTCCCCCTCCCCCAGCTGTCTCCTTCTCAATACCCTCCAAGGGCTCCAAGGCAAAACTATTTTAGACTGAAACCTCACCTTGATGAATTTCACCACATGATCACAGGCTCGATGAGCGGAAATCTTTCCTGGCCTTTTGCGCCCTGGATTGGAGGGTGGTAGAAGGTGGACCAGCAACAGTATGGACGACATGTCACTGTCCCAACCTGGATTACACAAGACAGACAACATGCACATATAAAACGAATGAAGACCCCAGTTGTCTAAAATGCAATTAGGAAATAACAGTAACTGTGTGTAAACACCAAAAGTGACCTACGAGACATATGCGATGGAAGTCATTATTTCTTGTGTACATGCACATTAAGGAGGACAAGAATAAAAGTAAAAGGATAGTGTGGAGTGGTGGACTTTATCCATTCACCACCAACACATTGACTTGGGTTATTTGTTTGGTAATATTTTTGACAATTATTTTTCTGCTGTCATTACTGTTACCTTCTTCAACTTCAGTAGCAAGAGCATTCTGGATGAGGTCTTGGAGATCCGCAGTCTGTGTCAGGCCACGGCTCTGTGCAATGACTTTTGGTTTTATGTTGGTAGACCATTTCTCCATCAGCTTTGCAGAGGTTGAGTCACCAAAGAGAAGTGCAAAATCCTGCTCAATCTACAAAACAGACAGTGGAGAAATCAGTGATGTATAAAATGCAGCTGAAGTATCACTCTGGAATTCACATTTTTAAGAATACTTAAAGACTAACCAGGCCTGGTATGTCCATGAATCTTGGAAAAATGGATAGGATATCAGTTGATTTGTCAGTGTCACGCAGAATCTTCTGGCGATAGACTAGGGTCAACCTCATCTTTTCCTTCACCACCGATTCATCAGCTGTGTGCTTCATCAGAGCAATTGCTTCCTGACACTGGCGTTCATCGCTCAACCAATTGCCTTCCTTGCAAGGATCTCTGTCAACAGATGGCCCACCTGAAATAACAGAAAATATACATACAAAATGCACTTACTTATTATTTTCCCAGACATCAAAGTATTCTCAAAACTACAGACGGTGTTTGATTTAAACTACAAGCCCCTGCACTTGATGGCCATATTAGCTATGAGAGATAATCAAATATAACCATAAACTGTGTGCTATTATGTGTTTCAACAATAACTTAAATAAGTCACCTGCTTGTGAAGGTCGTGGACGTTTAACTCGTCCCTCTGATGCTTCTTTCTGCAGAGTTTTAATTCTCCAAGCCAAATAGCCACTTCCATCTTCTGCGTTGTAATAATGTTCCTATGACAAATATAACAAATAGACAAAGAGTTCTTACTGTATGTTTTACAAGAGCAAAATAGTTATAAATTCATTGATATTTACACTTCATTAAATCAGGGTTTATACAACCAAATTCTAAAAAAAAAGACTACAGAGGAAAGCTAATTACATAGCCAAGCTTGCTCCTTGGGTCAGCCAAATAGGGGAAGAGGGAGATGATACCCAGTGCGTAGTCTTCCTTCACACGCCGAGGCGGGCTTGTTCTACAAACACACACACACACACACACACACACACACACACACACACACACACACGATACATACATATTAGGAGCCATAGCATCATAACCAACCATTTATCATTACTGTACTGTCCTAATCATCAGGGCTCTAAATTAATACCTACCAGACAGCCAAATGCTGGTGAAATTTGGCAGTTTGGCTGACAGAACAGACCAACTTAAAGTCACTTTGACCCATTAGTGAGTGTACGTTCTTGGCTAGTGCAATTAACAGCTACCAGACATTTTACCTTTTGAAAAAAGTTAATTTAGGGCCCGGATAATCATCACAATCATCATCAACATTATTATTATTATTTCTTGAAAACCTACCCATGTTCATTTGTCATATGAGCAACCAATATCTTCACCAGGTCACGCCTTCTGCTATCTGACAGGTACTTTGTCCGAGCATATTCATTCATGATCTTGTCCCCTCCTGGGCTTCCTTTTAAGATGTCTTCAACCATCTATTAATGATGTTAAACATAAAACAAATATGAGAAACCGACAAATGACTTTAAAATACACCTGTAGGCCTACATGCAAAACAAAATTGATTAATCTTACTTGGGCAAGACGACGTTCCTCTCCTTGTTTTAATTGTCTTGGGCTAGAGGTCAGTATCACAGTGTCATCAGATCCAGAACTAGCCTCAGCATCAGCAAGGGAGCCTGAGCTAACAGAATCTGTGACACACAATTAAAAAAAAAAAAAACACAGTTGTCCTTCAATACAATACAACCTGTATTTATATAGCGCAATATATACATCTAAAGTTGTCTCAAAGCGCTTTCAAAATACACATACACTTGTCCACATTTACACACCAGCTCTGGAGGCTGCAGCACAGCACCTGTTGTCTGGGGTTCATGTGAGAAGGTGCATACATACACAAGCAGACACGCACACGCAAACACACGCAGACACACGCACACACACACTCTCTGTCTCTCTCTTTCCCACATTCACACACCAGCTGAATACTGCAGCTAGAGGGCAAGAATCAACAGGAAGTACAGACAATTGTGTTGGCGTAAAGTGTAAAACTAAGTTGCATTTACCTTCAGATGTTGTCTCTGGGATATCAATTTCCAGGACATGAACATCTGGCTGCTTCATCAAGTATGCAAAAGCTTCCTGATCAACCTCGGTCCTTGACTCATCAAAGACTTTAATGTCCATTGTCGGAAGGTCAAATTTCCTGGCAACTTTAGAGGAGAAAGATTCAACGTTTTATTGTCATTGTCAAAAAAGGCAACGGAATTGTGTTTGGGGTAGGCTGCAATACTTTAGGTTTTCAAGTTAAAGTGCTCAAAAAAAAAAAAAAAAAAAACAGGCCCTGATATGAAAGGCAGTAATGTAATAGCCATTTAGTCCTAATAAATAAGGCAGTAATGTAGTCATTTAGGCAGAAGGGCCTAATGTTTCTCAACAGTCCTGTAAATTCAAAGTTTACACATGATTTAAACATTACAAGTATTTATTTCGGTTTTAAACCCTTACCACATTCCAAAAATGACTCCAATGTAAATGTTGTTGGAGAAAACACATATTTCTTCTGATCTTTATATTTCACTCTGACAGCGGTGGTGTTTTCCATCCTGTTGGTGAAAAAAAACAATGTGCTATAATCTTTCTGCTTTGAGTATCCTTCTGAACAAAATGAACTATTGCCAGACTACCTCACAAGTGTAAGGTCGATCAGACCGCAAAGCAAAGCTGAACAGCACCAGAGATTTTTTTGGGACAGCACCAGGTGTGCGTCACTCTACTCAGCAGAGTCAAGTACATGACTGAAGTGGCCACACAGCAAGGGGTTGAAAAATAGTTCGTGCCTTCTGCAAAACTGCGACAGCCTTCGCACAACTTTTGGAATAATCGGTCAGACGGTCACATCAAATGGGACTGCAGGAGTGATTTTTCATCCACTTTTCATCCATTTCTCATTACCACAACAAACCACTTTACTCTCACGAGAGCTACATACATGTGGTCTCCAAACACGGCAACACTAACCTTTTCGAGCTCACAACCAGTTATTTCACATCCAGGGCTTAATTCCACAATTTGATAGACTAGGTCGGACTGCATAAATTGCATTAATGCGATTTTCATCCAGACTAGCCTACTGTGGTTTTCCTCATTTAGCCTTACCACAACGAACCACTTTTTACTCTAACAAGAGTTACATACATGTGGTTTCCAAACACGGCAACGCTAACCGTATCCAGCTCACAGCCAGTTGTTATTTCACATCCAGTGCTAATTCCACAACTAAACCACAGCTCTACCGTACAATTAGCCTACATTTAGCCTACATTTAGTCACAATGACGATCACAATCACAATGACGAGCAGATCATTTCGGAGGCGCAATATGTTGTGCCAACGGAAAGCTACCAATGTTAGCCGAACACTGGCTGCATTGCCTACGGTTTGTTGCGATGCATTTGTACGGTCCATTAAAGGCATAACTTGTTTGTTGTACGTTGTACCGGCAAATTAACTCCAAAACGACATAAACACTAAACAGTTTCACGTTCAACACAACTGACAGCTCAATAACATTACAGTTCAGTCTCATGTTTTAAAAGAAACAACACGCCAATATTCCTAATGGGAAATGGAAAGGGGGTTTGTAATAGCCTACATTTTAACGCATATAGATTATGAAAGATTATAAACACACTCACTTTCAAATCCAGCGAATTTCTCCCCGGAGAGAGCTGTTCCGTGACTTCAGCAGCAGTGGTGGTAGAAAATACAATATGGCTGGAAAACGAAACTTAACTTTGCAAGAAGCTCCGCCTCTCACTTAGGCCTACTCTGAAAATTTGCTCCTACTCTTACTCGAAATTTTACTCTATGAACTCGATTCAGAGATAAATATACTCGTTAAGAGGAAAATTGTTGTAACTCTGGGAAAAATACTCAG
>JAODXP020000020.1:17488846-17505791 GCA_027497455.2 Sardinella longiceps
CACTATGTAAGCTAGCTGCCAAAACACCTGAATTGTCTTTGGATGCCCTTCAGCAGTTTGTGCTTGTGTGTGTGGATGTTTGTGTGTGATTGCGTGCTTGCTTGTGGATGTATTTTTGTGTGTGTGTGTGTGTGTGTGTGTGTATGTGTGCTTGCGTATGTGTGAGTGTGTGTGCGTGCGTGTGCGTGTGAATGTGTGTTTGTCTCTGTGATTGCGTGCTTGCTTGTGGATGTATTTGTGTGTGAGTGTGTGTGTGTGTGGTTGCATGCATGTTTGTGGATGTATTTGTGTATATACTTGCGCGCATGTGAATGAATGTGCGTGTGTTTGTGTGTGTGTGTGTGTATATGTGTGTGTGTGTGTGCTTGCGTACATGTTTGTGCAAGTTACTGTAGAGAGGATGTGCTTAACGTCCTTGGTTTAACAAGAGACCTTGAAACGAGGCCAAAAGTAGCATGTCCAGGTATCTGGTGCAGCGCTGCAGACGCATTGCTAATGAGCCTGTCTGTGATAGTCTAGTGAGAGGAGAGGGGAGAGGGGCCTGCAGGGGCCCAGGCCTGGCACACACACGCGCACACACACACACACACACACACACACACACACACACACACAGGCAGGCAGGCAGACTGTGGAGTCACCGATGCACCAGGCACTTCACGCTCCAGCACCTCTGTGTATGGCCTGTGGGGGGCAGCATCTGGACACACACACACACACACACACACACACACACACACACACACACACACACACACACACACACACACACACATCCTGTCCATTAGCCCTTCCTCCCCAATAAAGCAGACCCCCTCCCCCTTGCCTGTCCCACAGCCACCTGCTCCTCTGACTCCCAGTCTCCACTCATGACATGCCTGTGTGTGTGTGTGTGTGTGTGTGTGTGTGTGTGTGTGTGTGTGTGTGTGTGTGTGTGTGTGTGTGTGTGTGTGTGTGTGTGTGTGTGTGTGTGTCTACCTACTGTATGGCCTCCTAGTACTTATGCTACTGGTGTCTGCTGTTTCCCAAAAGCAGAGTTGCTAACTAAGTCAGGAACATATGTGACTTTTCCAATGCAATTTCCCATTGCCAACAAGTTAGCAACTACTGTATGCTTTTGGGAAACGGATGCCAGGCTTTCTCATTCTTTCTTTCTTTCCCTTCCTTTCTTTCTTTTCTTCCATACCAAGTTGTTGTCATGTTTTAAATGTATCTATCTATCTATCTATCTATCTATCTATCTATCTATCTTATGCTTTTCACTACCCTCTCTCTCTCTCTCTCTCTCTCTCTCTCTCTCTCTCTCTCTCTCTCTCTCTCTGCCCCTCCTCCCGCGGTGTTATCCATCACCCCCTCAGTCTCCACCTGTCTTGTTAGCCCTTGAAGCAGAAAGAACACAGAGAGGTGAAGGCTGCTGTGAGGCAGGATTAAGCAGTAAGGGAGAGACACAGAGCCATGGGGACAGGCCTCATCTCAATGCCCTGTGCATGACACACACACACACACACACACACACACACACACACACACACACACACAGGCAAACACACTCACTCTCTCACCACTCACCACACCAGATTTAGTTACCGTCCTGCTCTCTCTCTCCACACACACACACACACACACACACACACACACACACACACACACACACACACACACACACACAAACTCATTCACACCTGGCTTCACTGGAGGATCCCTCCGTCCCTCTTGTAAATGACAGCCAATGACAAAGCAAAAGTAGATGGAATGTGCTTAGCCATTAAATTATAGTGTGTGTGCGTGTGCATGTGCGTGCGTGTGTGTGTGTGTGTGTGTGAAGAGAGGAGGGAGATGAGAGGTGTTCTGGAATTTCGCCGTGCCAATTAAAATGCCCACCGTGCCCCTGTGCCTTGGGCCTTCTGGCAGCACCCCCTGCTGTTGCCTCCTTCTCTTATCCTTCCCAACACACACACACACACACACACACACACACACACACACACACACACACACACACACACACACACACACACACACACACTATCCCATTCCATCCACCCCTCCCCTAACTGCTGCCCCCTGCCATGCTGGGCAGGGCTGGAATGTGTGTCCTGCTTCACAGTGAACTCCACTGCCTCAGCAATTAGTGTCCAGCAGAAACAACCTCAATCTTTCTCTTACTTCATTACACACACACACACACACACACACACACACACACACACACACACACACACACACACACACACACATACACCCTACTACTCTCTCTCTCTCTCTCTCTCTCTCTCTCTCTCTCTCTCTCTCTCTCTCTCTCTCTCTCTCTCTCTCTTTCTCACCTCCCCCCACTCTCTCATCAGTCACTTGTTTTCTTACTTTATCTCTTTCTCTCTCATCATGTTTTGCAGGAGTTGAGTATGGCCTTTTTGAAACGACCTTCATTCACAAAAGAACATCTAATGATTTAGTGAAGGATACTTAAAAAAAAAAGAATTTCCTCTTTCATGCTTTCTTCTTTCAGTCTTTCTCTCTGCCTCTGCCCCCTCTATTCCCCTTCTTCCTCTCCCCATCTCTACCTGTAGAGTAGAGTAAGAGTTGAAAAGTTGAGAGTACACCTGCACTGACTGTAAGACACTATTCTGCTGGGATCAGCGGCTCTGTTCTGTAGCAGAAAAGTGAAAAGCAAGCAAAAACAAAAGCAATATTTTGTGGAGGGAGAATGATGGGGGACAAAAGAAGCAAACCCTGCTGTTTGCATAATGTATGAGCCATTTTTTAAGATATTTTAATGATTTCTACTCTAAATAGTGTTCTGTACAAAGGAATTTCCATTACATCAACCATTTGAGACCTTGGGCTGGAGTAACATGGTGAAGATATTTGAAAATTACAGACAATGTGCTTTAATCATTGTGCAATTGAGGCCTGAAGGTGATCAGGCGTAAAGCATCTTAGGCATTACTGTAATCTTTCACTGACTACACCTTTGAAATGTCAAGATTTGAGACTTACAGTAACCTGTTCAGTTTTGCCGTTATCTTGCGCTTTGCCGTAGAATATTTGCAGCAAACAATAGCAAAGAAGCTTGCCTCAAACAATAACAGATAGAATCACTACTGTAGTGGAAAATGAACCTTATCCAGTGGTGGTAGGACTGAATTAGCCTGACATAGCCCGCCCATAATACTGCTGTTCATCTGTATTCATGGTTTACAGGTTCTTTAACCTGGTTTCTGGGTTGAAATGATTGGACAGCTCGTCTAATCAGCTTAGCTTATTGGCCGGTTGTCTCTCTAACTAAACCCGCCCCAGAAGACCGTCCCCAGACCATGAATACGGATGAACATCCGTATTATGGGCAGGCTACGTCAGGCTAGGACTGCGCCCCCCACAGCCGGGCTTGGCTACACAGAAAACTGGCCCCTCATAAAATAGGGCTACGGCAGTATAGTAGTCCTACCATATTTATAGCATGCAATATTTATAAGCATGTTTGTGTAAATTAATTTGCTTTTTGATAACGAGCATGCTTTTTACTAGCCTAGAAACGCACTCTTGAGGTAGCAAATTTAATTTGCTCAGCGAGTAAGTCTAGGGACGTCTGAGCTTTTTACGCTGTTTATCTGGACAAAGAGTTATAGGGCGGGGTTAGCTTTGTTTGAATTGCTTCATAGTTGCTAGTTGCACTGATTAGTTTTAGCCGTTTTACCTGGGGGTCTATCACTCGTCCCCAGACTATACATTCATGTGAAAGTCTGGCGTGTCAGGCTAGCTTTTTACATATCCTGAGCCTGATGATCAAATGCTGTTTAAAGCCAAAAGGAAGGTCACCCCTCAAGGATCCTCAGCTATTTACCCCAAATAATCATGAACACATCCTTAGTTTAAGTGCTGGTCCTCAGCACATATAGTACCTGTCAGATTGAATTGAATTGAGCTGTGATGCATGTAGTTTGGCCACTGCCATGTTATGTTAGCCTGGCCTGTTGAGACAGACAGGATGTTCAGTGCCCCTGAGCCAAGATTTAGCGACGCCGAAGCTAGCCCATGATGGGGCACATGCAATATTAAGCACTTCTTATGACAAGGCTCATCATTTATTCTTAATGGAATCCATGGGCCTCCTGCTGATGCTGCTGCTGCTCCTCTCCTCTCTCTCTCTCTCTCTCTCTCTCTCTCTCTCTCTCTCTCTCTCTCTCTTTCTCTTGCTCTCTCTCTCTCTCTCTCTCTCTCTCTGCTGAGTCACTATGGCTTCCCTCCCTCCCTGCCTGACTCCCTGTCTGAGTGAATGGATGCATGAGTGTAGTGTGGCTCGTGGTTCTGACTTTTAATGTTCACTGGCACTTTAATAGGAGTCATCAGGGGCGTTGTAATGGGGGGAAGGGGGACTGAGTTACCAGGGCCCCAAGAGGAGGGAGGGCCCCCTTGACGAGTCTGGAATTGTATTCCAGGCGGTGAGGGGGGGCCCATGGCCTCTGCTTGTGCCCAGAATTTGGTGCTACGCCCCTGGGAGTCGTTATGATCATGCCTCACTACACTCTACTAAATGTCAGATTGCTCAGTTTTTAGAGCTAATGTAAAAAGATTGATTTTGATTTTGATTTCAATCCTACTGTGAAAGTATGTAGTGTTTCTGTTTCTGAAATTTTCAGCGCACAGACACACACACCACACACATACACTCACAAAAAAATGGATGTGAACAAAAACTGTCTGTATACATATTCAGTGTGTACTGTATGATTATTTAAAGTATTTTGAGGTTGTGAATGATTCTTGCCTTTGTGTTCTCCCCTGCAGTGGTACATGATCAGCATCGTCCACATCTACAACCGCTGGAGGAACAGCGAGATCCGCTGCTATGTCAACGGCCAGCTCGTTTCCTATGGCGACATGGCCTGGCATGTCAACACTAACGATGTGAGTATGAGAGCACCACCCCCCCCCCCCCCCCGACTGTGTGTGAGTTTCCAAAGTTATCCCTTATTTTATTTCTTTTTTTATGTTTCCCCAAACGTGGATAACTGCTTAATTGGCCTGCAATAATATAGGGACGGACTTGCTTTTGATAAAACTACATTTCAGGCAAAAAAAAATGGCCACTCAGGAAAGTTGAGGTCCTCCACTTCAAAATGTCTGAAAATGTACTGTTATGTTCACTGAATGTGTTCAATTTATGATCTGTTATATTTCCATTAATCTTAAGCATTCCCTCTAATCTCTAACTAACTTGGGCATACACTCTGCTTCACTGGGAGCGCTGTCTGCTTTTCACCTGCAATTCCATATTATGCAACATTGTTGTCAACCCAGGGACTGTCCTTGACTCTTGCCGTGTTCTTTCTTATCACTTTTGTTTCTGCATTTACACATCAGAGTTTCAAACTCAGTTGAGAGTAAATAAAAAGTTGAGAGTAAAGTAAAAAGTTGAGAGTAAATAAACACTGTGCTCCCGGGCATCACTTAATTCTGCATAGTGCTTCTAATTATTACTCTATAGTATAGTATAGTGTAGTATAGTATAGAGCTGTTCAATATCATTTTAAGTATTTTTTAAATGGCTACTTAAATGGCTACTCTTAACTGTTTATTTATTAACTGCTAAAATAGTTACAATACAATTAAAACACAATACCAGCTTAACCTAAACCAAGCATGCAATCTATGTCAAGTGTTGGACACCTTTGACACCTGATATCAACTTCTTGATGCATTCTCCAATTTTCCTTGGTAGGCTACAGTATGCCATCATACCAAAGTGTAAAATGATTTATAATTCTAAGTTGCAAAGGATTCATCATCATCCATTGTTTATTCCGGGAAAAATGACTGAGCATCAAGCTCTTTTACAGCATTGCCCTGATTTGACAATAAAAAATATGCAAGCAAACAAAAGTACACAAGGGAAAAAAAGACAAAGGAGAAAAAAAACTTATGAAAAATGAATCATAATATAAAAAATCAATTAAAAAACAAGAACACTTATTTTGATTGGATGAGGAACTATGATCTGTACTGTAGTTCTTTTGGTGACCCTGAAGAGATTTGGCTCACAAAACTATTATGGCTGTGATAAGAACACATTGATCACACAGGTTTAATCTTCTGTAAACACTGCCTGATAAACACCTGCAAAATTTCAAATGAAAATGCAAGGTAAAAAAAGTACCCAAGTGCAGTGCAGGCCTATAAAAGCCTTGTGAAGACATCGCCGATACACTGCAGCGACTGTTGTGCAGCCATGAAGACTTTTCAGTTTCTCTTTTTGCTCCTGGTCTCTGTCCTGACTGAGGCTAGAGGTAAGAATACTATAGTGTTGTCTTTTTTCTCAAATAAATTGGAATAAAATTTGATATGATTAATAGTAAATTATATGAATTAGGGTTGCATTGACCCTATTGACCCTTTTGACCCTATTGACCCTTTTGTTAATGATTATTTAAGCCTTTCTGTTGTACATTTAGTTGAATTGATGAATAATTATCAACTTATTCTTTGAATACAGATTTGCGCTTTGTGAATGATTGGGACCAACCTTTATCTTTTAAATGCCAGAGCACCCAGTCTATAAGTGGCATCATCAGGTAAGGCATTTTGCTGAGGGGTTGTCTTCATTTTCTTGTACACAATAACATGACCTAATAGAGAGGCGAAGTCACACCTACTTCCAGTTTCGTGATGGGACCTTTTTAGGCCAGTGGAGTGAATGAACAGATAAATGTGAATCTCCGGTCCGAATTCAAGAATTACTTTACATTATACAACGAACATAGCCTTGATTTACATTAATGACTGAAGGACAAATACCTTCAATGAAAAAGGGCCAGAAAATTACATTTATCGGTCCATTCACTTTCACGGCCATAAGGTCCCATTGCGAAACCAAAAGTGGGCGTGACTTCTGTTCCCTATGACATGATGACATGTACCATAACATTAATAATGACACGTTTATGACTGTTGTCATTAACTTTTTTTTTTTTTTTTTTGGAATGTATGCACCCCAAATGGTGTCACCTTTACGTTAAATATCTAAATCTATTTTTAGTGAGCATCACAATAAACATGAGGACCGTAGATGGGATTTTCGCTGCAGATCCACTTTTACACAGACACCAAGTTGCTTCGACTCCGGAAATGCGAATGACTTTGATCAAGTGCTCAACTTCGAGTGTCCAGCTAACTATGTAATCACTGGCATGTCCAGTTATCATGACAACCATCGGGAAGACAGAAGGTACTCTAAAAGAAGTCATCAAACTTACCATTTATGATTGACTTAGGAATGTACTTCGGATTGCTACTCTTATTCTTAGATTTTATTTATTTATTTTATTTTTATTTATTTAATTTATTTCATATTAATCCTGTAGTATAATAAAGAATCAAATAATTTAGAAATATTCTGCCATTGAAATTATATAAATATGTCTGTTATATAATTATAATATTTAATATACTTTTGTGTTAAGAAAGGATTTGTACCTGTGCGTTTCATTCTTTGCCGTTGTGTTTGTTCTGACAGGTGGTCTTTTACATGCTGTACAACAAGCAACTTCTGCACTGCTAATTGTAAGTGGAGTAGTTATGTGAACGAGTTTGATGGCCTTATGAATTGGCATGTTGATGGAGGTTATTACCTGGCTGGAGCCAACAGCTACCATGAAAATAAGCATGAGTGAGTACTTAATCCATTGTCTGGGTTCATACTTAATCCATTGTCTGGGTTCATACAGGAATATGCTGTATCACAAGTCACATACTTCAAGCAGTTTGTTGGGATGTTAAAATAGATGCCTTGAGACGTAGAATATAAGCGATAATGAACTCCTGTTTGTATACTGTATCAGTTAATGCAAGTTTGAGATGATGGTAAGCCCTTTACAACTCATCGAGTGCATTATTAACCAGTATATGCACACAGTGGTGTTCATTATCCTACTTATGCCACAGTTTCATATACTTATACCACTGTTACCCCCTGGACTGTCTGTAAAGCGCTACAAGGCAATTGTATTTGGTGCTCTACAGTTGCCACGACTGCGCTATATAGTTTTGCTAACAATTTACACGTTTTTGATAGCGCAATGCGCTATATAGTTTTGCTAACAATTTATACGTTTTTGATAGCGCAATGCGCTATATAGTTTTGCTAACAATTTATACGTTTTTGATAGCTAACACATGCTCCTTTGCAGAACTACTTCTTTCCGCCTCATATCGATTCACTAATTAGACATCGACTAAATGTCTTAAGATTCCATGGTTTGTGATTGGCTGTCAAACTTTTATTGTTACAAAAACCACTCTGAAAGTGTTCCCCAGCAATATTGTTGCATATGTCATTGTTGTGTTTGTGATGTGGACATTGTCAGTCCTATTATTTAGAGATATTTATTTGTCATATCCTAATAGTCGTCATTCTTGGTGTGAATGGCTCTTGATACGGATAGAATAGAGGAACTACTTCATCAGTGTGCATTGCAATTATCTGATAATAGTGCATCACAATAGGAAATTTGATTAAACAGCGGTATGTGTGTAATGCCAATGTGAATGACTGGTTCTAGTTATGATTCTGATCTATTTATTCATGTTTTTTTTTTTTTCTTCTTCTTTTTTTCTTTTCAGGGATAGACGCTGGAGGTACATGAGCTGCCAAAACATCTGCTAGTTTATGTGTTAAATCCAGAAATCCTCTCACGTTAATCTGGAATAAATAAAAGTTTGTGTATGAAACATTTGTTGTTTCGATATTTATTCCCTTGTTATTATTTGTAACATAATTTAATCATGTAAACAATAAGGATGTAAGTATACACTCAGCCTGTGATGCAATATGATTCACAATATGAGTATGATGATGTTTATTAAACAATGAAAAGGAAGTGTGATTGGAATTGTCTTTGTCTTTCCACTCATATAACCATTTTATGTAGGTTATATTTACAACAGAAATACAGAATTTATTTTGTAAAATATACCAAAAAAAATACTGTATGTTTTTACTTTTACAGTTCTTGAAACAAAGTAGGCAAAACTGTAATCAGTAATACCACTTAACACCTTCTATATTGAATCTGCTGAAGTACAACCAACTCAATTTCTACTCCAATTTCAACACACAACTTTGCAATGAGTTCATCCAATGGTTGTGTCAGAAAGTTTTAATAGTCCTCCTTTCTCAGTGTAAAGCCCACCCTATGTCAGATAAATAGTTCTCCATTTTCTCAGGACATTAGCAAGTAAGGGACCAGCTGAAATTAAACCCTGTAGAGAACAGCAGTATCTCAAATGTGAGACTAGAGCCAAAATTAAGTCAGTATTTTTAAACAGTGGTCAGGTCATAAGCTGTACAGAGGAATAACACTTGAAATTCAATACTATATCCAACCCGTAAACCAAAGAATATATATATGGGCAATTCCACGAAAAAGTAAACCTCACCTTAAAACTTTAAGTCTCACCCACATGGACATACAAATTCTTTCAGAAAACTTCCAATACAAAAAAGTATTGTCTCGATGTAAATATTCAACTGAGCAAGTTTCGAAAGGATATCTGTTTGTTAACATTTTTACCCTATTCAGCTATAATGTAAGTCTATGGAGGGGCTTATAATGGGCATAAGTGGGTGATAACACACACAAAGCTGCAATACTGTCAGTTATTTTTCATTGTTATATTACTATTTCTCTTGTTACAGGTTAAAATCCACCGTTCACAATTGTTTTGTATCATTTTGGAGGGTTTTTCCAGACGTCACGTCCATAACGTCACATCCATAACGCCATGTCTCCCAATGAAAACCAACTTTTTTTACATTTACATTTGAAATGAAGTCTTTCTCTGTCTTTACTGAGGTGTCCTGTTTGGTATGAATGTAGTAATATTTACATTTCTCTAGAAATTTCACACACTTCACAGCAAAAACTACGCTCTCTCAAAAGTTTGTCCGTTTTTCGTCACGTCCATAACGCAAATTGAAAGGCTCATATTCTTATGATGCAAATCATGATATTATTTTTTTCTGTTTGCCTGTATTCAGCCATGGAGTTTGCAGAAGAATATGAAAAAAATTGTGAAATACTGCTAGGTTTGCGGAGGTTATCTGGCCTTTTGTTCATCAATAATGCCCGAAAATGTCACGTCCATAACGCTGGAATTGCCCATATATATTTTTTTGCAATATTCAGGTGGTAATGGTTTTGTAGCTGGGCATACCAAAAGCGTTCAAGTCGTTTCACTTTGTGCAAAGTATTTAGGATCCCTCGTGGGCATATGTATGTTTCCTCATGAGCAGATTATGCCTTCTGTGGCCTTTATAACTATTGGGCAATCACTGCCTTTTGTGGTATGTTACCAGTCGTGACCTTGCTTTCAGCTCTCTCACCGAAGACATTGCCTTGCCTCTGTTCACTTGATTGGTGGCAGACATCAGGCCAACAGTACATTCAGGCCACGGCCGGTAAATATCTAAGAGTTGGCAAAGAGTCCCAAGAAACATAATTTGACACAGCAACAAAAACGGCAAAATGGGCCACAACGTTATGCACTCGAATGTTAGATCTTATCTCTCTAAATGAGACACACGGGTACATCGTAATGCTTTCGAATGTTAGATCTTATCTCTCTAAATGAGAGACACGGGTGCATCGTAATTCTGATTGGTAGTTGCCGAACCGTGTCATAACTCTTTACATAAAGTTAACTGAAGTTTACCTTTCTTCCGTCGCTCTTGTTGCCTGCATAGAGTGCTTATAGGAAGCTTATTGAGAGATCCATGATCCATTGCTGTAGAAGAAAGTGATACTGACTGAGTGAAAGCGCTAGGAGGTGCTAGCCTGGCTAATGGTTTCAAGAGTCAAGATTCAAAGGTTTATTTGTCACATACACAGAAATGCGTTCGTGAGACATACTGTATGTTGTGAAATTGCATTTTCAGAGAGAGAGAAATGGAAGAACAGTAAAATAAACAAACAAAAGCTAGGCTCTATTTAAAATAAAATAAATAGAATAATAGAAGCATAAAATTAAAATAAAAGATTAAAAAGAAGGTCTATTTTGATCAGAAAGTCCATCTTTCAGGCTTCAGGTTTCAGGCTTATTACAGCAGTTTAAAGTAATTATGTCATTACTCTTTCCTTCCTTCCCTCTCTATGTGCAACAGAGCTATGACAAATGCTTCCTGGGATCGTCGGAGACGGCCGACGCTAACCGAGTGTTCTGCGGTCAACTGGGGGCCGTCTACGTGTTCAGCGAGGCGCTCAACCCGGCACAGATCTTCGCCATCCACCAGCTGGGGCCTGGCTATAAGGTATGGGGACCATGCCAACTTCTGACAGTACTGCTACCAATCCCTCCAACAGCCTCCGTCAGATCCCTTATATCCAGCACCCCCGCCCCCACCAACACCACCACCACCAACGTGTGTGTGTGTGTGTGTGTGTGTGTGTGTGTGTGTGTGTGTGTGTGTGTGTGTGTGTGTGTGTGTGTGTGTGTGAACACACATGCAAGTTCATGCATGTGTGTGTGTGTGTGTGTGCGTGTGTGTGAGTGAGTGAGTGAGTGAGTGTGATCCCACACATCCACCATCCCCTCCCACACCACCACCACCAGCACCCTGACCGAGCTTGAGGTCTGTGAGGTGTCTGTCAAGTGCCACTGGCGTGAACTGCTCGCCACCTGTTTCGCTCCACATGCGTCCATCCACCGAGAGGTCGAGATTGATTAGAATGGAAATGAAGGAGGTTGGGTTGAGGAGGGGGTGTCTGGCCTGGCGGGGGCTGTTTGCTTCCTGTTTAAACTGCCATGGACGTTCTTCTTCCCTCTGCTGTGTCTGTCCCCTGCTGGAAGTGCCTCCTGTCATATGTGAGAAAGAGAAAGAGAGAGAGAGAGAGAGAGAGAGAGAGAGAGTGTGAGGGGGAGAGAGAGAGAGTGTGTGTGTGTGTCTAAGGGGGAGAGAGAGAGAGAGAGAGAGAGAGAGAGAGAGAGAGAAGATGGGGGAGAGAAAGAGGGAGAGAGAAAGAGAGAGAAAGGGGGTGAGAGACTGAGAAAGAGAGAGCAATGGAGAGAGAGATTTGCATGAGAGAGAAAGCATCTGGTCATCTTTTATGCTAAGTTACTGCATAGCATAGCACGCTAAGGGCCTCTCTGACATGCAGAGGCATAAAACACGGTCGGTCAGTCCGTATCAGCCGGGCATAGTGCCCAGACCTCGACGCCGTCAAGCGAGCCATGCCCTGGAGCAGGAAGTGGAGCAGGTTCCCCGTGGTGACTGGTGACATCTCTTCCTCTAGCCATTAGCATTCTCTCCACGATCCCATCACCATTACCCCCCCCCCCCCAATCTCTCCCTCTCTCCCTCCACCCCCCAGCCCCCCTTAGTCTAGTGACAAACCATCAAAAAGTGCTTTAGTTTTCGAGATACCCCTACCCGTGGTAGAACAAAACCCAACCATGTTTTTCTTCATCTTTAAGGTCTCCCGTATATGAAATGGATTCTTGGACAAAAATATTTTGCTGCAAAGATGGTTAAATTCATAGATATTGTCATACACCCCATAGCTAAAAAAAGAACAAAAATGGACCCTTGCCGAATGGGACTTAAGACATATAAACTGATACAGAATCTTAATACAAGCTCTGAGACCTTTGCAACTTGGCATGTATGTAGCCAAGAGGTTGCTGTACCTTCTAGAAAAACCTGTGTGTGAATATCTTGAAGTATGCCATGTTTAGAGCCCTAAGAATACAAACCTAAAATAGGCGGACATGGAAAAAATTGGACACCTTTGCAGAATGTTTTTGTTTAGTTTGTGTTTGCTTTGGCAGGGAATGTCATAGAAACACATGGTATGGCTTGTTGGAAAGGTGAGGTTGTGCTGAATCCCCAATATGTAAATGTACCATGTACAATCAGGGTGCTACCTTCCTCAATGTATGAGGCATCCCAAATTAAGGAAAATGATGCATTGATATAAATAGGTCTCCAGTCCAAAGTCCATGGTCAGTGCTGACAAGTCTGTTGACAATTTCATTGGTATAGCAAAGTACATTACATGAGTTAAGTACTAGTCTATAGGATCAGCTACATTTCATAATAATATATAGCCTGGGAATTCCCATGCTCCTTTGCGCGCTTATTTCATATCACTTTGCAGAGCAGCATGGTGACCATGGCCGTTTTTCTTGCCTGCTTTCAGTATCCAATCGCAGAACAAAAAGGGATTTGTACGGCCCTCGATTGCATTTTACGTCACATGGTGGCTCTGGTATTGGCTCCGAGGTATGTACAGATGCTATGATAGACATTCGTAGCGCCCAATAAACGGCTATGGACAATTGTAGACGATGCTTCCGCTACGAGAAATGCAATAGGTAGGTCCCCAGACTAAATATCACTTGTGATTTTAGTTTGGCATTCGCCAGGCTAAATAATATATTTCATATGACAAAATATGGAGACAAAAATTGAAATTCAAAGACATTAGATTGTGGGCAGGACATGCTTAAGCGCACATCCCAATCAAACCATTTTGGTCTGACAATAGCCAAACCAGCCAGAATACAACATAGAATGTATAGTCTGACCATGATGGATAGAGCCTAGAGGCGGAATCTTTCAAAATGCCGCATTCAATAGGAAAGTGCTATGACCGGCTATGACCAAAGCCAGAAAGCTCTTTGTATGGCTCTAGCTACAACCAATCTGACCAAACAACACTAAGCCCACCCAATGACTCCCTATCCATATGATTGGATAGACACTGCCAATTTCTGATACAATGGTTCCCTATGGCTGATAGCTAGACGCACCTGTTGAGCATATCAATTTGCCACCGCCAGGGTAAGTCTAAAGTACTGACAAGACTGGATGTAGATTTAAATATTTGTTCCTGCACATCAGAGGAGGGGGAGGGACAAATGCCAGCTGGGTTTGATAGATATATCTAATCATTGGTGGGGTTGTGCTGAATCCATAATCAAGTCTCCAGTCATGTCCATGGTCAGTGCTAAGAAGAATGTTCACAAATTGGCAAAGAAAATTACAGCAAAGTAAAGTACTGCTCTGCATTTAGGATGCGTTCATAAATGATATCATATAACGCCTTTTATTATAAAACAGGGGTCATCAAGTATGGGGGCAGGGGTGTGGAATAGTATGGTAGGTCTATAGTATGACAATAAGCAGTTTTCCATCCAACTTCCATCCACATTTCATGTTTGCATTAAATATCAAACACCACTTAAGCAAATTAGATTATATTTGCATCAGAGGGCAGATCCATCCATAGAAATAGTTATAGTGTTTCCATCCATAGAAATTGTTATTCACATAGCTTAAACAAGCATTGCAAGTTGGATTTAAAACCACCTAATTACATCAGTCCATTACTAGACTACTTTAATATTTGTGCATTGCATGTCTGTAAAAATGCAGTAGGCTACTTTGTATGCACTGTGTACTGTACATCACATAGGCCTTTTCTCCACATTTATGGCCCACATCTCCTGGCCCTTGATCCATCATCTGCCATGGTCATCAGTCTGCCACTCTTTTCAATGACCAGTCACACTCAGTCACCTTCAGACATCCACTCATCCTCTGTTGACCACTCAGCATTGGTCTCCAAAGTAGATGAGGTGCTGGGTTAGAATTTTGGCAGTGGACACCCTAGTGCTGGGGATAGCTGATAGACTTGGGCTTTCGGCAGTGGACACCCTATAGTGCTAGATAACCGATAGGCCTGGGCTTTGTGCAGTGGGCACCCTTGTGCTGGGGATAGCTGATAGATTTGGCCTTTGGACATTGGACACCCTATAGTGCTGGATGACAGACAGGCCTGGGCTTTAGGCAGTGGACAGCCTTGCGCTGGGCATAGCTGATAGACTTGGGCTTTGGCAGTGGACACCTTAGTGCTGGATAGCTGCTAGGCCTGGGCTTTGAATAGTGGACACCCTACTGCTGGCTAGCCGATTGGCCTTTCGGCAGTGGGAACCCTAGTCCCTGCCATCTGATAGGCTTGGGTTTTGGGCAGTGTGCTGGATAGCTGCTTGGGCTTTGGGTAATGGAAACCCTAGTGCCGGGGATAGCTGATAGGCTTGGGTTTTGGGCAGTAGAAACCCTAGTGCTTTCTTGCTGATAGGCTTGGGCTTTGGACAGTGGACACCCTAGTGCTGGATAGCTTATTAACTTGTGCTCTGGGCAGCGGACACTCTATTGCTGGATAGGTGATAGGCTTGGCTTTGGGTAGTGGACACCCTAGTCCTGAATAGCTGATAGCCTTGGCTTTGGGCAGTGGAAACCCTAGTGTTGGATAACTGATAGGCTTGAGCTTTGGGCTGTGGACACCCTAGTGCTGGATAGCTTATGGACTTGGGCTCTGGGCAGTGAACACTCTAGTGCTACATAGCTCATTGGCTTGGGTTTTGGACACACTAGTGCTGGACAGCTGATAGGCTGGGATTTGGGTAGTGGATACCCTAGTGCTGAATAACTGATTGGCAGGGCTTTGGGCACTAGAAACCCTAGTGCTGAATATCTGATAGGCTTGGGCTTTGGGCTGTGGACACCCTAGTGCTGTATGATAATAATAATAATAGTAATAATAATAACAACTTTGTTTTATATAGTGCCTTTCATGATGCTCAAGGTCGCTTAACAGTATAGCAGGGCTACGAGGGAATGTGACAGGAGTCATATCCCTGCCAGGAGAATGGTTTGATTGCCAACTGCATAGCTCAAAATTGGTTACCCCTGGTGAGACAAAAGGACTGAATATTGCAGTTTACAGTCTAGCTCCAAAGCTAATAACCTGGCAAATTAGGTTAATAATGGTCTGGCTTTCCATTGACAATTTGAGTCGCCGACTGGCACCAAAGTAACTTGGATTTTAGATTCTCTGAGACTGGTTTGCAGGCAGAGCATGGCTGGGGCTTCGACTGAAATCTGGCTGCTTCAGGCTGACTGACCTGGTGTCAGGATCTACCAGTGAGCTATGAGGTCTTATGTTATGCATCTCAGCGTGGTCAATTTCATATCATTCCAACTAACATAAGGCAGGATTAACAGACAGATCAAAATACCTCTTGTAGCCTGACAAGCCTGACTATTCATAAAATGTATTGTCAGGTCATGAGCTTTCAAACTGCATGCAATAGGATAGCACTATGCCAGAGCCATAGAAGGTGTTTTGTATGGCTATAAATACGACCAATCCAAGCAACGATCAAGCCGATTCAAACAACGCTAAGCCCAACTCCCTGTCCACATAATTGGATAGACACAGGCAATGTCTGAATACAGTGGTTCCCTATGGCTGATAGCTAGACGTATGTACTGAGGAAATAAATTTACTATCACGATAGGGTACTGTATGTCTAGAGATGCCTTCCTGGAATACTTTTTATATTGCTTAAAATGACCTCAATTTACACCATACACGACATACACTGCACTAAAATTTGTTAATCACCTGTGGAACGAATAGGCCAGAAAAACAATATAAAAAAAATCATAAGCATATTATTTGTCTATCAAACCCAATAGACGTTTGTCCCTCCCCCTCTTCTCTCATTCCTGTACTCTGAGAGGGGGGCTTTAGGGGATGTCTGAAGAAAGGGTAAGAAATATTTAAGTATATATCCAACCTATCAGACCATTTTTTTAATGGCTCGATGGGAGGTGCACTTAAGCCCGTCTTGCCCATGACCTTCTTATACCTTACCTGAATATCTTTCAATTTTAATGTTTTGTTTTTATTTTTATAGTTTGTCATATGAAATGCATTATTATGAAATGTAGCTGATCCTAAATATAGACTAGGACTTAACCCATGTAACATACTTTGCTATACCAATGAAATTGTCAACAGCCTTGTCAGCACTGACCATGGACTTTGGACTGGAGACCTATTTATATCAATGCATCATTTTCCTTAATTTGGGATGCCTCATA
>JAODXP020000020.1:17510891-17517446 GCA_027497455.2 Sardinella longiceps
ATAAAACTACATTTCAGGCAAAAAAAGTTGAGGTCCTCCACTTCAAAATGTCTGAAAATGTACTGTTATGTTCACTGAATGTGTTCAATTTATGATCTGTTATATTTCCATTAATCTTAAGCATTCCCTCTAATCTCTAACTAACTTGGGCATACACTCTGCTTCACTGGGAGCGCTGTCTGCTTTTCACCTGCAATTCCATATTATGCAACATTGTTGTCAACCCAGGGACTGTCCTTGACTCTTGCCGTGTTCTTTCTTATCACTTTTGTTTCTGCATTTACACATCAGAGTTTCAAACTCAGTTGAGAGTAAATAAAAAGTTGAGAGTAAAGTAAAAAGTTGAGAGTAAATAAACACTGTGCTCCCGGGCATCACTTAATTCTGCATAGTGCTTCTAATTATTACTCTATAGTATAGTATAGTGTAGTATAGTATAGAGCTGTTCAATATCATTTTAAGTATTTTTTAAATGGCTACTTAAATGGCTACTCTTAACTGTTTATTTATTAACTGCTAAAATAGTTACAATACAATTAAAACACAATACCAGCTTAACCTAAACCAAGCATGCAATCTATGTCAAGTGTTGGACACCTTTGACACCTGATATCAACTTCTTGATGCATTCTCCAATTTTCCTTGGTAGGCTACAGTATGCCATCATACCAAAGTGTAAAATGATTTATAATTCTAAGTTGCAAAGGATTCATCATCATCCATTGTTTATTCCGGGAAAAATGACTGAGCATCAAGCTCTTTTTACAGCATTGCCCTGATTTGACAATAAAAAATATGCAAGCAAACAAAAGTACACAAGGGAAAAAAAGACAAAGGAGAAAAAAAACTTATGAAAAATGAATAATAATATAAAAAAATCAATTAAAAAACAAGAACACTTATTTTGATTGGATGAGGAACTATGATCTGTACTGTAGTTCTTTTGGTGACCCTGAAGAGATTTGGCTCACAAAACTATTATGGCTGTGATAAGAACACATTGATCACACAGGTTTAATCTTCTGTAAACACTGCCTGATAAACACCTGCAAAATTTCAAATGAAAATGCAAGGTAAAAAAAGTACCCAAGTGCAGTGCAGGCCTATAAAAGCCTTGTGAAGACATCGCCGATACACTGCAGCGACTGTTGTGCAGCCATGAAGACTTTTCAGTTTCTCTTTTTGCTCCTGGTCTCTGTCCTGACTGAGGCTAGAGGTAAGAATACTATAGTGTTGTCTTTTTTCTCAAATAAATTGGAATAAAATTTGATATGATTAATAGTAAATTATATGAATTAGGGTTGCATTGACCCTATTGACCCTTTTGTTAATGATTATTTAAGCCTTTCTGTTGTACATTTAGTTGAATTGATGAATAATTATCAACTTATTCTTTGAATACAGATTTGCGCTTTGTGAATGATTGGGACCAACCTTTATCTTTTAAATGCCAGAGCACCCAGTCTATAAGTGGCATCATCAGGTAAGGCATTTGGCTGAGGGGTTGTCTTCATTTTCTTGTACACAATAACATGACCTAATAGAGAGGCGAAGTCACACCTACTTCCAGTTTCGTGATGGGACCTTTTTAGGCCAGTGGAGTGAATGAACAGATAAATGTGAATCTCCGGTCCGAATTCAAGAATTACTTTACATTATACAACGAACATAGCCTTGATTTACATTAATGACTGAAGGACAAATACCTTCAATGAAAAAGGGCCAGAAAATTACATTTATCGGTCCATTCACTTTCACGGCCATAAGGTCCCATTGCGAAACCAAAAGTGGGCGTGACTTCTGTTCCCTATGACATGATGACATGTACCATAACATTAATAATGACACGTTTATGACTGTTGTCATTAAGTTTTTTTTTTTTTTGGAATGTATGCACCCCAAATGGTGTCACCTTTACGTTAAATATCTAAATCTATTTTTAGTGAGCATCACAATAAACATGAGGACCGTGAGATGGGATTTTCGCTGCAGATCCACTTTTACACAGACACCAAGTTGCTTCGACTCCGGAAATGCGAATGACTTTGATCAAGTGCTCAACTTCGAGTGTCCAGCTAACTATGTAATCACTGGCATGTCCAGTCATCATGACAACCATCGGGAAGACAGAAGGTACTCTAAAAGAAGTCATCAAACTTACCATTTATGATTGACTTAGGAATGTACTTCGGATTGCTACTCTTATTCTTAGATTTTATTTATTTATTTTATTTTTATTTATTTAATTTATTTCATATTAATCCTGTAGTATAATAAAGAATCAAATAATTTAGAAATATTCTGCCATTGAAATTATATAAATATGTCTGTTATATAATTATAATATTTAATATACTTTTGTGTTAAGAAAGGATTTGTACCTGTGCGTTTCATTCTTTGCCGTTGTGTTTGTTCTGACAGGTGGTCTTTTACATGCTGTACAACAAGCAACTTCTGCACTGCTAATTGTAAGTGGAGTAGTTATGTGAACGAGTTTGATGGCCTTATGAATTGGCATGTTGATGGAGGTTATTACCTGGCTGGAGCCAACAGCTACCATGAAAATAAGCATGAGTGAGTACTTAATCCATTGTCTGGGTTCATACTTAATCCATTGTCTGGGTTCATACAGGAATATGCTGTATCACAAGTCACATACTTCAAGCAGTTTGTTGGGATGTTAAAATAGATGCCTTGAGACGTAGAATATAAGCGATAATGAACTCCTGTTTGTATACTGTATCAGTTAATGCAAGTTTGAGATGATGGTAAGCCCTTTACAACTCATCGAGTGCATTATTAACCAGTATATGCACACAGTGGTGTTCATTATCCTACTCTATGCCACAGTTTCATATACTTATACCACTGTTACCCCTTGGACTGTCTGTAAAGCGCTGCAAGGCAATTGTATTTGGTGCTCTACAGTTGCCACGACTGCGCTATATAGTTTTGCTAACAATTTACACGTTTTTGATAGCACACTGCGCTATATAGTTTTGCTAACCATTTACACGTTTTTGATAGCGCAATGCGCTATATAGTTTTGCTAACAATTTACACGTTTTTGATAGCGCAATGCTAGCATTATACGTTGAAGCGCTACGTTTGCTAACAATTTATACGTTTTTGATAGCTAACACATTGCTCCTTTGCAGAACTACTTCTTTCCGCCTCATATCGATTCACTAATTAGACATCGACTAAATGTCTTAAGATTCCATGGTTTGTGATTGGCTGTCAAACTTTTATTGTTACAAAAACCACTCTGAAAGTGTTCCCCAGCAATATTGTTGCATATGTCATTGTTGTGTTTGTGATGTGGACATTGTCAGTCCTATTATTTAGAGATATTTATTTGTCATATCCTAATAGTCGTCATTCTTGGTGTGAATGGCTCTTGATACGGATAGAATAGAGGAACTACTTCATCAGTGTGCATTGCAATTATCTGATAATAGTGCATCACAATAGGAAATTTGATTAAACAGCGGTATGTGTGTAATGCCAATGTGAATGACTGGTTCTAGTTATGATTCTGATCTATTTATTCATGTTTTTTTTTTTTTTCTTCTTCTTTTTTTCTTTTCAGGGATAGACGCTGGAGGTACATGAGCTGCCAAAACATCTGCTAGTTTATGTGTTAAATCCAGAAATCCTCTCACGTTAATCTGGAATAAATAAACGTTTGTGTATGAAACATTTGTTGTTTCGATATTTATTCCCTTGTTATTATTTGTAACATAATTTAATCATGTAAACAATAAGGATGTAAGTATACACTCAGCCTGTGATGCAATATGATTCACAATATGAGTATGATATGATGTTTATTAAACAATGAAAAGGAAGTGTGATTGGAATTGTCTTTGTCTTTCCACTCGTATAACCATTTTATGTAGGTTATATTTACAACATAAATACAGAATTTATTTTGTGAAATATACCAAAAAAAATACTGTATGTTTTTGAAACAAAGTAGGCAAAACTGTAATCAGTAATACCAGTTAACACCTTCTATATTGAATCTGCTGAAGTACAGCCAACTCAATTTCTACTTCAATTTCAACACAACTCCTGAACTTTGCAATGAGTTCATCCAATGGTTGTGTCAGAAAGTTTTAATAGTCCTCCTTTCTCAGTGTAAAGCCCACCCTATGTCAGATAAATAGTTCTCCATTTTCTCAGGACATTAGCAAGTAAGGGACCAGCTGAAATTAAACCCTGTAGAGAACAGCAGTATCTCAAATGAAACCCACTGAACGCCATCTAAGGCTGCCCCTGGGGACTAGAGACTAGAGCCAAAATTAAGTCAGTATTTTTAAACAGTGGTCAGGTCATAAGCTGTACAGAGGAATAACACTTGAAATTCAATACTATATCCAACCCGTAAACCAAAGAATATATATATATATTTTTTTGCAATATTCAGGTGGTAATGGTTTTGTAGCTGGGCATACCAAAAGCGTTCAAGTCGTTTCACTTTTGGGCAGATTATGCCTTCTGTGGCCTTTATAACTATTGGGCAATCACTGCCGTTTGTGGGACGCTACCAGTCGTGACATCGCTTTCAGCTCTCTCACCAAAGACATTGCATTGCCTCTGTTCACTTGATTGGTGGCAGACATTAGGCCAACAGTACATTCAGGCCACGGCCGATAAATATCTAAGAGTTACCAAAGAGGCCCAAGAAACATCATTTGACACAGCAACAAAAACGGCAAAATGGGCCACAACGTTATGCATTCGAATGTTGGATCCTATCTCTCTAAATGAGAGACACGGGTGCATCGTAATTCTGATTGGTAGTTGCCGAACCGTGTCATAACTCTTTACATAAAGTTAACTGAAGTTTACCTTTCTTCCGTCGCTCTTGTTGCCTGCATAGAGTGCTTATAGGAAGCTTATTGAGAGATCCATGATCCATTGCTGTAGAAGAAAGTGATACTGACTGAGTGAAAGCGCTAGGAGGTGCTAGCCTGGCTAATGGTTTCAAGAGTCAAGATTCAAAGGTTTATTTGTCACATACACAGAAATGCGTTCGTGAGACATACTGTATGTTGTGAAATTGCATTTTCAGAGAGAGAGAAATGGAAGAACAGTAAAATAAACAAACAAAAGCTAGGGTCTATTTAAAATAAAATTAATAAAATAATAGAAGCATAAAATGAAAATAAAAGATAAAAAAGAAGGTCTATTTTGATCAGAAAGTCCATCTTTCAGGCTTCAGGTTTCAGGCTTATTACAGCAGTTTAAAGTAATTATGTCATTACTCTTTCCTTCCTTCCTTCCCTCTCTATGTGCAACAGAGCTATGACAAATGCTTCCTGGGATCGTCGGAGACGGCCGACGCTAACCGAGTGTTCTGCGGTCAACTGGGGGCCGTCTACGTGTTCAGCGAGGCGCTCAACCCGGCACAGATCTTCGCCATCCACCAGCTGGGGCCTGGCTATAAGGTATGGGGACCATGCCAACTTCTGACAGTACTGCTACCAATCCCTCCAACAGCCTCCGTCAGATCCCTTATATCCAGCACCCCCGCCCCCACCAACACCACCACCACCGTATGTGTGTGTGTGTGTGTGACGTGTGTGTGTGTGTGTGTGTGTGTGTGTGTGTGTGTGTGTGTGTGTGTGTGTGAACGCATATGCAAGTTCACGCATGTGTGTGTGTGCGTGTGTGTGCGTGTGTGTGTGTGTGTGTGTGTGTGTGTGTGAGTGAGATCCCTCACGTCCACCATCCCCTCCCACACCACCACCACCAGCACCCTGACCGAGCTTGAGGTCTGTGAGGTGTCTGTCAAGTGCCACTGGCGTGAACTGCTCGCCACCTGTTTCGCTCCACATGCGTCCATCCACCGAGAGGTCGAGATTGATTAGAATGGAAATGAAGGAGGTTGGGTTGAGGAGGGGGTGTCTGGCCTGGTAGGCGGGGGCTGTTTGCTTCCTGTTTAAACTGCCATGGACGTTTTCTTCTTCCCTCTGCTGTGTTTGTCCCCTGCTGGAAGTGCCTCCTGTCATATGAGAGAGAGAGATAGAGAGAGAGAGAGAGAGAGAGAGAGTGAGAGAGTGAGAGTGAGGGGGAGAGAGAGTGTGAGTGTGTGTGAGGGGGAGAGAGAGAGTGTGTGTGTCAAGGGGAGAGGGAGAGAGAGAGAGAGAGAAAGATGGGCAGAGAGAGAGAGAGAGAGAGAGAGAGAGAGAAAGGGGGTGAGAAACTGAGAAAGAGAGAGCAATAGAGAGAGAGATTTGCATGAGAGAGAAAGCGTCTGGTCATCCTTTATGCTAAGTTACTGCATAGCATAGCACGCTAAGGGCCTCTCTGACATGCAGAGGCATAAAACACGGTCGGTCAGTCCGTATCAGCCGGGCATAGTGCCCAGACCTCGACGCCGTCAAGCGAGCCATGCCCTGGAGCAGGAAGTGGAGCAGGTTCCCTGTGGTGACTGGTGACATCTCTTCCTCTAGCCATTAGCATTCTCTCCACGATCCCATCACCATTACCCCCCAATGTCTCCCCCCCCCCAATCTCTCCCTCTCCCTCCACCCCCCAGCCCCC
>JAODXP020000020.1:17522546-17527546 GCA_027497455.2 Sardinella longiceps
CTCTTGCTCTCTCTGTCTCTGTCTCTGCTCTGCTGTGATGGCGCCGCTTTGTGTGGCAGGCAGGGAAAGGAGGAGGAGGAGGAGGAGGAGGAGCGAAAAGCGAGAAGAGGCTCGTTATGTCCTCCACCCGGCTGTCAGGTAGCACTCCTGGGCCTCGTCCTACCGGGTGGCCACAATTAGAGCAGAGAAGAGCAGAGCAGAGCGCTCATGCTGCCTTTCAAAGACAACAATGAGGAGGGGGTTGGGGGGAGTCTGGCATAATGAAGAGTGTGGGACGCTCGCTCTTGTTGGCGTTTTTATTTGTTTTCTAGAGGGTTCTGAGTGTGGGAGAGGGTATAATAAGTGTCATTTTCTTTTTCTTTTTTTTTCCTTTTATGATGAGTTCCCCCTTGATTTTTAGCTCCTCTTAAATTGGAGAAAACAAAAGGGTTGTGTCCTATGGCCCCCTTGTGTGTGTGTGTGTGTGTGTGTGTGTGTGTGTGTGTGTGTGTGTGTGTGTGTGTGTGTGTGTGTGAAGTGCCACTTCCTGAGTGGCCATGTTGGCATAGCCTGTTGTTGAACAAAAACAAGATTTATTTTTTATTTTCAGTAAAACACATTGTGATTTGAGAGAAAGCAGATTTATTCTTTTTATTAAGGTGGTCTGAATTCACTCTTGTCATCTTGAGTTCCACCTCTGCTTGCCACAAGATGTGAGCTGGTGGTGAGAGTGCTACTGGACTTCATCTCTAGCCCACCCCTTACACACACACACACACACACACACACACACACCAGCCCACCCCTTACACACACACACACACACACACACACACACACACGTCTGCCCTGCCATGGGACTTACTGCCTATTAGGAGTGGTCAGTAAGAAGGGCCAAAGTGAGCAAGACAGGGGCTGAGGCCATTACTGCCAGAACTGATGCTGTCTGGCCTTTTCACAGGTGGAGCCAGGCCTCAGGAGGCCTCCAGCACCAGCCCCACAGGAGGGTGTTAATGCTAACGTTAGCCCTGCTCTCTCTCACTGTGTGCTACACAACAAACTACCACAGGGTTCCCATAGGAGGGTGTTAATGCTAACGTTAGGCCAACTCTCAGTATGTGCTACACAACAAACTACCACAGGGTTCCCATAGGAGGATGTTAATGCTAACGTTAGCCCAGCTCTCTAACTGTGTGCTACACAACAAACTAACTCCAGCACTAGCCCCACAGGAGGGTCTTAATGCTAACGCTACCACAGCTCTCTCACTGTGTGCTACACAACAACCTAGCACCAGCCCCACAGGAGGGTCTTAATGCTAACGTTAGCCCAGCTCTCTAACTGTGTGCTACACAACAAACTAACTCCAGCACTAGCCCCACAGGAGGGTCTTAATGCTAACGCTACCACAGCTCTCTCACTGTGTGCTACACAACAACCTACCTCAGGAGGCCTGTAGAACCAGCCCCACAGTCGGTCTTAATGCTAATGCTAGCCCAGCTCTTTCTCATTGTGTGCTACACAACCGATAACCTCAGGGTTCCCACAGTCAGAGAATTATAAAATGCCTATATTTTCCCAAGCCTGGAAAGGTCAAGGAAATTTGTAAATTGACTGAAAGTTTTGGAAAAGTCATACAATTTGACCCTTTCCTCACACAGCAATTAAAGTGTGATCTGTGTCAGCCATTGGCATAGACTTATAGTCATTGAGAAGGATGTGTTTGTTGAGCATTTATGCTTATGGAAGTACAATTCTGCAAATAACTGAATGATTAACATTCCTTTCCATCCCTCTCTCTCTCTCTCTCTCTCTCTCTCTCTCTCTCTCTCTCTCTCTCTCTCTCTCTCTCTCTCTCTCACTCTGCTTCTCTCTCACTTCCTCCCCCTCTCTGTTTTAATTTCCCTCCCACAGAGCACGTTTAAATTTAAATCGGAGAGTGACATCCACCTGGCGGAGCACCACAAGCAGGTGCTGTACGACGGGAAGCTGGCCAGCAGCATCTCCTTCACCTACAACGCCAAGGCCACCGACGCCCAGCTGTGCCTGGAGTCCTCGCCCCGGGAGAACCCCTCCATCTTTGTGCACTCGCCCCACGCCCTCATGCTGCAGGTCTGAACTGCCACCTCACTCACTGCACTCACTGCACTGCACTGCACCGCGCTTCAGTTCGCTTCACTTCACTAGGCATGTTTGGCAGGAGAATTTAAAGGGGACATGCGTGAAAATACATTAGCTGGAGAATTTAAAGGAGACATTTGTGAAAATAGAAATGTATTAGCAGAAAAGTAGCAAGGGAATTTAAAGGGGACATGCGTGAAAATACATTAGCTGGAGAATTTAAAGGAGACATTTGTGAAAATAGAAATGTATTAGCAGAAACATTTGTAAGGGAATTGAAAAGGGACCTGTGTGAAAATAGAATAATATATTAGCAGAACATTGAGTCTCGGAGAGGGCCAATTTTTGGACCCAACATTAAACGAGGGCCAGTTATAATTAGATTTTTCACAAGATGGACATGGATGATCGCTCAGAAGTGAAATAAACAAATACTTATACCCCTTTCAGGGTTTTTTCAGAATGGCTCATAAGCATTATGCAATATCAAGCACAAACAAATTATATCTAAAGAATTGTAGGATTTTGTGGTGCAGTTCCATTGAACCCCATCCATTCTAGACTCGCCCACGAGCGCCCCTAACGTGCAGTACCCATCAGAAGTGTTCTGAGAGTGTTCTGATAGTTCTCCATCCTATTAAACATTCTATGGTGTGATATTGGAGGGACACTCTCTGTTCTAGCAACATCAGCATCTGGTAATATCCCCCAAGAAAACGCACTGACAGAGAGACAAATAGCCTATCCCATCTTGGCCACCAGACACAGAGGCCTGTGTGTGTGTGTGTGTGTGTGTGTGTGTGTGTGTGTGTGTGTGTGTGTGAGAGAGAGAGAGAGAGAGAGAGAGAGAGAGAGAAATTGCTGCTGTGTGTGTGTGTGTGTGTGTGTGTGTGTGCGTGTGTGCCAAACAATTCTTTTGAAGTATGCCTCTCCAATAGCGCTTCAGTGGTGCATTATTACTGATAATGATGTTTGCAGCCCTGAGATCAGAGTAGTTAAATTACTCAGAAGAGGATATCTGAAAGAAGTAATCTCTCAAAAGAGGCTTTTGGCTGGTCCCAGACCTGTCTCTGACTGCTAGCCGGGGTAGTGGATTGCAGGTAGTGATCGGAGAGATGGGTTCAGAGATGGCTTTTAGAGTCTATTCCACTTCAGACATACTAGAAGATGCCATCACAATGTCTGTGTTCACCCGGATGGAAGTGTGTGTGTGTGTGTGTGTGTGTGTGTGTGTGTGTGTGTGTGTGTGTGTGTGTGTGATTGCTCATTGAATGCAATCTGGACTATTGCCTTGAGGACCAAAGGGTTTGTTATTGTGTGTCTTGCCTTATCGATTTCTCCCCACAGCCTTTGAATCACACACCTCAGTGCTCAATGGCACTGTCATTTGGAGCATGGCTATTAAAGTGTGTCCTCTTCCCCTGTCTGTGTGTGTGTGTGTGTCCGTGTGTGTGTGTCCGTGTGTGTGTGTCCGTGTGTGTGTGTGTGTGTGTGTGTAGGACGTCAAAGCCATCGTCACACACTCCATCCACAGTGCCATCCACTCCATCGGAGGAATCCAGGTGCTTTTCCCCCTCTTCTCTCAGCTGGACTACAGGCAGCCCAACGACAACCCCGTGGAGACAACAGTTTGGTGAGCGTTACAGGAGGGATTCTTTTCTTTTTTTTAAGATATTTTTTAGGGCTTTTATGCCTTTAATTCAAAAGAACAGTGAAGAGTGTGACAGGAAATGAGTGGGAGAGAGAGAAGGGTATGGATCGGGAAATGACCTCGGGTCGGAATCGAACCCGGTTCCCCGGATTTGCGGTATGACGCACTAGCCCGCTGAGCTATGCCGCCCCCACAGGAGGGATTCTTGCACAAGCTGAATTAGTCCCAGGGGGTCATAAAGTATACCAAGAAGATTGGGGAGATTATCATAGAATTGGGATTATCATAGAAGCTGAATTATGTCCAGGATCCTAAGGTAGGCCATAGAAGTGAGATTAGTGAATTTTAGCATCGAATCAGGATTAGTGAAGAGGCTAAATTATGCTCGCGGTCTTAAAGTATAGCAGTCAGATTAATAAATTTAGCATAGAATTAGGATTATTTTAGAGGCTGAATTATGCCAGAGGTTGTAAAGTATAGCAGTAAGATTAGTGAGTTTAGCATACTAGCGTAGAATTAGGATTATCATAGAAGCTATATTATGTCTGCGGTCAATGAATACTTTAGGTCTGTGCAATTAATCATGATTATGCCTTCCAACGATTGGGGGCATAGTCGATCAGGTGGTTTACTCATTATTTACATACATTTTTCAGTTATTTACAGTAAGGACTTGAATATTTTTACGTTAGGGTGGATAGTATGGATACTGTTTCCAAAATAATTCAGCAACCATGTGAAGTAATTGTTATATCAATATTGATTCAATATATATTCAGTATATACCCAGTACAAGCAATAAGTGATCAATATTGATTCAATATTCAATATATACCCAGCTCAAGCAATAAGTGTGCAGACACACACTGTCTGAAGATCTAGTTCTTCACTGAGCACTGCTTGAGCTCGAGATGTCAACCAAAGGGTTATGGGCCATATGTTTTTCAGCTAGTGTTCTTTTTATTGTCGATCCAAAATGTTGGATGGTTGGATAGGGAGAGAGAATGGCCAAAATACCTGAAGCACAGTTGTAAAGGAGGCTGTTTGCATCTCTAATGTTCCTGCAATGGTGTCTATACTGAGATAGAGGTGCAATTTTGAGCGAGAAACACAGTTCTTGTGTGTGTGTGTCTGTGTGTGTCTCTGTGTGTGTCTCTGTGTGTGTGTGTATGTGTGTGTGTGTGTGTGTGTGTGTGTGTGTGTGTGTGTGTTTGTGTGTTTGTGTGTCTGTGTGTATGTACTGTGCGTG
>JAODXP020000020.1:17535046-17547546 GCA_027497455.2 Sardinella longiceps
ATGTTCACTTCACAGTCTAGTCTCTCCATCAGCCTACCATCACACACACCACCTGCAGCCTCATAATCAGTCTCCTCCATCCACTGCAGCCTCATAATCAGTCTACTCCATCCACTGCAGCATCTTCAGTCCCCTCCATCCACTGCAGTCTCATATCAGTAACCTCCTTCCCCTTATATCTCACTCTCATATCAGTCACCTCCATCCACTGCAGTCTCATATTCAGTAACCTCCATCCACTGCAGTCTCATATCAGTAACCTCCTTCCCCTTATATCTCACTCTCATATCAGTCACCTCCATCCACTGCAGTCTCATATCAGTAACCTCCTTCCCATTATATCTCACTCTCATATCAGTCTCCTCCATCCACTGCAGCATCTTCAGTCCCCTCCATCCACTGCAGTCTCATATCAGTAACCTCCTTCCCATTATATCTCACTCTCATAATCAGTCTCCTCCATCCACTGCAGTCTCATATTCAGTAACCTCCATCCACTGCAGTCTCATCTTCAGTCCCCTCCTTCCCCTTATATCTCACTCTCATATCAGTCCCCTCCATCCACTGCAGTCTCATATCAGTAGCCTCATATAGTAACCTCCTCCCTCTCATATCTCACTCTCCTCATATCTCACATATCAGTAACTTGCTTCCTCTCGTATATCTCACTCTCATATCAGTCCCCTCCCTCCACTGCATTCTCATATAAGTAACCTCATATTCAGTCCCCTCCATCCACTGCAGTCTCATATAAGTAGCCTCATATAAGTAGCCTCCATCCACTGCAGTCTATAAGTAGCCTCATATAAGTAGCCTCCATCCACTGCAGTCTATAAGTAGCCTCATATAAGTAGCCTCCATCCACTGCAGTCTCATATCAGTAGCCTCATATCAGTAACCTCCTTCCTCTCATCTCTCACTCTCACATACAGTAAGTCACCTCCATCCACTGCACTCTCATATCAGTAACTTCCATCTATATCAGTAACTTCTATATCTATAGCACATGTCAACTAGCCTGGGTTAACTGTATGTGGTAACGCCTCACAACCCTATCCTAAAAAACGCGTCTAACTGCAGATTGGAAGCCTTCGCTTTTCAGTTCCATGATTAGTGTTCGACTCCCATGCCATGGGACCCGTGAGTGGTCGAGCCGACCTCCGACCGCATATCGGTCACCTCCATCTGTCCACTTCACTCTCATATCAGTGATGTCATATCAATCACCTCCATCCACTAGGATCAGTTCCATCCATCCATCCACTGCAGTCCCATAAAATAGAAGTCACCTCCATCCACTGCAGTCACCTCATGTCAGTCACCTACATTCTCTGCCTCTAACTTCCATTGTAAGCTGCTGCTGTCCCCCAACACATTTAAGAACACGAATACAAGTGATTGCTCCAGGCATTACAGTACTGCTTCCACACATTTGTTATATTAGTGCCTACATGCAAGCACACTCACACACACACACACACTCACACACACACACACACACTTGCGTGTACACACACACATACTGTACTCATGCACACACATACATTCACACTCAATCACTCACTGACAAACACACCCCTAAAAAGCAGGCATGTAATTAGTGACTGCTGAGCCATCTGTGGGTTGCAGTGTGTGTGTGTGTGTGTGTGTGTGTGTGTGTGTGTGTGTGTGTGTGTGTGTGTGTGTGTGTGTGTGTGTGTTCCCTGGTGATGATTCAGGATGTTGTGGGTGTTTGTGCCCACTGGAACAGGAGTTTACATCACTACTGGCAGACAGAGGGGGGATTCCTTCTGCTTCTCTGGGTGCTGCCTGTGTGTGTGTGTGTGTGTGTGTGTGTGTGTGTGTGTGTGTGTGTGTGTGTGAGAATTAAATTTCATGTATGAAAACACTAACAAAATACACTTCAACCAAAACCAACTCACCATGCACTAGCACATAACAACACAAGTATGCACGCACACACACACGCGGTACTAACAAGCTTCCACTCTGACAGTCATGTCCACACGTTTGGTTTTTTTTTTGTCCTTCACTTTTACTGTATAGCAGTACTTTTAAGAAGAAAGAACATTCACATGGCTTCAAGAAGAGATTGTCTAGTCAGTCAGTCACTCATTCAATCAGCCCAAGACACTAAATGCTTAAATCTTTGGTGTGCGAATCGCCATCATTTGATGAGGCCCCAATCAGTTGGATCATTATCTCGCCTGTCGGTCGAGCTTTTTGAGAGGAAGACAGATGGGGTTGTTTCAAGTGCTGTGAAAATCCGGGAGCTTTTAAGTAAATCTCTTTGTAAACCAGCGGTGAATTGAATTTCCCATCTCTTGTTGCGTTGGCTTGGATCAGCATTAGGAGATTTGTGTCTTCCAAATCATGTTTTTCTTGATGGATCTATTGCTTCCTTTCATATTCTTCTCTCATTTTACAGCCTGTTTGTCCGATTTGTTGAATATGTCACACATACACACACACTCTCACACACACACACACACACACACACACACACACACACACACACACACACACACACACACACACACACACACACACACACACACTTGATGGCCACAGAATAGACGTAAACAGACATCTAATCATTTTGATGCAGCATGCAGGAACTGCTACAGTTAGGGTGGATATTTCTTAAGGTAGCGAAAATGCTAGTGGTTAGTGCTTTGGGCTTGGAACCGAAGGGTTGCTGGTTTGGTTCTTGGCCATTGGACCATGGTTTTAATTGCCCTTGAGCAAAGGCAACTAACCCTTTATTGCTCACAGGCTCTGCTGGATCAGGCAGCCAACTGCCTGATCTAGACCATGCATATGGATGAACAGTAGTATTATGGGCGGTCTATGTCAGGCTAGCCAACCACACCATATTAGCAAAGATCAAGGATTACTGACCAAGATATAGCAACATTATACGTTTCAATGGGAGCTACCAGCACCTCAGCTGATCATATCAGGACAGTGGGGGCAGACACTAAGGCAGTCCTCCGGGTCCTACAAAGAGATAACAAAGAGTTATGACACTCATCCACACTCGTCTCTCCTGTGCTTTCTTTCTTTCTTTCCTTCTTTCCTTCTTCTATCACCCCTTTCTTCTCCTCTCGCTAATGGAGATGGGAGTGGAGTCACCATGGTAACACTGTTTGCCCTCCCCCCTGGGGTGAGCGAGCAGCAGGCACAGGTATCAGGTCCCTGTGGTGATCACTCACCTTCAGTGCCACCATGGGCTATACTATAGCTCAGCATCACAGAGGCAGAGAATCACTGTTTCTACATGTATAGCGCACCTGAGGGGTTAACTAATCCACTGTCTCAAGAGAATGCAGTGTGTAGATTTATTAGATTAGGAGTCAAGTTGTTGTGGTTTGTTGTTGTGTATGAGTAAAGTTGTTGTGGGCCTAAAACTTGCAAGCTAACTAACTATAAATGCGAATGCAAATATCATAGGCTGCCTAAAATAAAATGAAATATTTATTATAAAATAAAAATAAAATAAAACAAGCCTAATCCACTGTCTCAGGAGAATGCAATGTGTAGATTTATCACATTATGAGTGAAGTAGGCCACAACAAGTACAAATAGGGGGAAGTGTGAATTATGTTTTGTTCTGGAAGAGGAGAGGGCGGGGCTGACTGTTGTAGTGTCGCATGAGACTCTAAAGCACCACCAGCCACCATATCTCTCTTTCTTGCACACACACACACACACACACCACCCAGCCATCACCTCTCTCTCTTGCAGACACACACACACACACACACACACACACACACACCCAGTCACCTCACACACACACACACACACACACACACACACACACACACACACACACACACACACACAAACACACCACTAACACCCAGCTATGCCCTCTATCTCTCTCTCTCTCTCTCTCTCTCTTTCTCTCTCTCACACACACACACACACACACACACACACACACACACTGCCCTGTTTCCAGCTACAGAGGTACTACTGCTGCACTTAGACACAGACATGGGAGTAGAGAGGGAGGGGCAGTAGAGGGGCTCGGAGAGAGAGATGAAGATGAAGATGGTGGTGGTGGTGGTGTTTGAATTTTTCATGTTGTCTTTACAAACCTCCTACCCATTTGATTAAATTAAACATAAGAGGGGGATGGGCTGTGTGTGTGTGTGTGTGTGTGTGTGTGTGTGTGTGTGTGTGTGTGTGTGTGTGTGTGTGTGTGTGCGTGTGTGCGTAGGTCTACGGTAGAGTTGTATGTCTCGAGACCGGTCTTGGTCTCGAGACCGGTCTCGAGACCAATTTTACGTGGTCTCGGTCTCGTCTTGGTCTTGACAGTGTATTGTCTTGGTCTTGTCTTGGTCTCGGATCCCTTGGTCTTGTCTTGGTGTCTTGCAAGACCAAGACCAAGACAAGATAAATAAATGCAATATATGTTTTTTAATGATATTGAGTTGCCGATTTCTATGGCTTAACAAACCTAAACAATGAGACGCACCAAAACGAAAGTGAGTGCGCGTAAAAGACGCCCCTAATGGCTGCAGCAGAGCAAGGCTATGAAATGCATGTATGGGTTGGTTGTACCTCTAAATTACTCTTAGCTCTAAATTACTCTTCTAAAAGTTCACTTTCCACTCGCAAAATGTAGGCAATATAATTATGGAATGTTCGTGTATGCAAAGGCATGCGTTATGATGGCTGAGCGAGATGTCATGCTTGTTAACGTGATCTCTAATGTATTTATGGGAATTAAATCTTTCATCTATCATTTTGGTATATTTAGTATAGGCTACCGAGAGACAGACATCCGTATTTAGTGGTTCATGGATGCTTGTGAATGATGTCAAATCTCCTGCGAGTGACTCTTATCGGGGGATAAATAAATTATGTCTATTGCATTCCGAAAGAATCCATTCCACTTGATGTAATAGCGAATGTATACCGCTGATAATCCGGGTTTTGCATTACTTTTGCATAACTCAGTCACCGCATGTAGTGATGAGAATCGTTAAGCAGTAAAAGTGCAGGCTGCCCAAAACGTTGGAACACCAGCCCAGTCATCTCACAAAGTAGGCTAGAACTAGCTTCTGCTAAAACCGTATCCTTGTATTCTATGTTCTCAAAATTAACTCAGGCCATGTTAAATCAAGTTGGGTTGCCAACTTTCAGAAATCAAAATAAGCAGTTATGGGCAGATATGAATGAAATGCATCTCAGAAAAGTATAGAGCTTAATGTTGTGCTCAGCCTAGCCTACTTTAAAAGTACAAATTTAAACTGTACAAGTCAGTACTTATTTTTGTGTTATGAAGGCTGCATAGTGCCATGTCTTGCCCATTGTGTGGAACTATTTCTTATGTTTAATTACCATTGGCAAACTGCATGTTGTGTTACATCTAAAAACACAAAATAAAAAGTAGAATGCACCCATCAAGTTGGCCAAATATTGCCACATTCATCTCATTATAGCAGTAGGTTTAAAGGACATAGCTATCTAAAATGCACAAAAAAAAAAAAAAAAAACATCCAAAAAATTCTAATGCGCCACCTGGCTTGAGAAACCCGCTCTTAACTTTTACCAGTAGAAGCAAGGCCAACATAGAGTAGAATTTAATGTAATGGAGTTGACTTCGTCATTCTCCCAGCTACCCAGAAATGATTTTCTACTGGTTGAAATGTCTGGAGCGGGGACATCTCGCTGGTAGACCTCAACTCATCATAGTGGGTGACTAAGTGATATCCCCCTGCTGGTATTTAATTAGCCTAATATTGCTATAGAGTAGGCCTCACACTCATTTTTTTCACCATGAGTTCAGTAGGCGGTTTGTGCTGGTAAAAGCAGGATAATTTTTTAAAATAATTTGTTCAACAGCTATCAAAAAAGATATCAAAACAGTTTTTATTTCCTGCCCACATTGCCTCTATCCCTATCCCATTGTTGCCAGCAGTTGAAATAATACTCTTTAATATGGGTTGAATGTTAAACAAGGTTGTTTTCAAATCAAGTTATAACTTCCAATATAGCATAGTCTACTTTTTTTTTCCGGTCTCGGTCTCGGTCTTGGCCTCGGCCTCAATTTGTCTTGGTCTCGTCTTGGTCTCGTTAGCCTCTGGTCTTGGTCTTGTGTTGGTCTCGTTAGCCTCTGGTCTTGGTATTGTCTTGGTCTTGGTCTAAGCGGTCTTGACTACAAGTCTAGTGAACGGATATGCATGCATGCGTGCATCTGTTTGTATTTTGTGTGTGTGTGTGTGTGTGTGTGTGTGTGTGTGTGTGTGTGTGTGTGTGTGTGTGTGTGTGTGTGTGTGTGTGTGTGTGTGTGTGCACGCTTGCACACATATGCATATGTTATGTGTCCATATGTGTGTGACACAGACATGCATTTTGAGTCCCGTAGAGGGGGCCAGTTTGTCCCTCTGTGGGCCTGTGTGTGTGTGTGTGTGTGTGTGTGTGTGTGTGTGTGTGTGTGTGTGTGTGTGAGTGTGAGTGTGTGGTGGGTCATGAGTCTTTTTCTCTTTCTTTCACTCTCTTTCTCTCTTTCTCTACAGTTTCTTTTCCTCACTCTCTCTTTCCCTTTCTCTCTTTTACTCTCTCTCTCTCTCTCCAGTTTCTCTTCCTCTCCTCTTCTGTCTCTCTCTCGCCCCCCTCCTCACACGTACATACACACACACACACACACACACACACACACACACACATCCCTCTTCTCTCTCTCTCTCTCTCTCTCTCTCTCTCTCTCTCTCTCTCTCTCTCTCTCTCTCGTTCACCCCTCTGACTCCTGTTGCCCTTCCAGCTCCATGAAGCATGAGGAAATTTGATGTATCCTCACTCACAATGTTCTATATACTGTGTCAAATTACTCCTACACATTTAGCCTCATACTGATAAATGTGTTTCTCTGTGTGTGTGTGTGTGTGTGTGTGTGTGTGTGTGTGTGTGTGTGTGTGTGTGTGTGTGTGTGTGTGTGTTTTGGTGCTTACAGATGGCCCAAGGCCCACGCAGAAAGAGGTGATCTCTCTCCGCGCTTTCATGCTGCTCTTCCTCAAACAGCTCATCCTCAAGGTAGGGGCAGTGCACACTCTTCCTCATCCTCTTCCTCCTCCTCCTCCTCCTCCTCCTCTTCCTCCTCCACCTCCCCTCCCCTCCCCTCCTGGACTATATATATATGACTTGACCTGGATTTGCAGTCAGGTGACGCAGGCAGTCCGCTATGTACTGTACATTATGTGGACCACATGGTATTGGGAGAATCAGTTGATAAAGTATCTTTGGCATTAGCGCCATCGAGGCTCAGTAAGCTCAGGCGACAGTCATACCATAAACTCTGATGTCCGGATTTGAATCTGACCCGAGGTCATTTACCAATCCTTCCCCACTTCTCTCTCCCACTCTATTCTCTACTGTCCTTTCTAAATAAGGCTGGGGTACAAATAATATTTTACAACATTTAGACCCGGTCAAACTATTTAGCAATTTCTGATTGGACGAGACACGTTTCTATGCGTCATTAGGAGTGATGATATTGTTTTTTTTTGTTTGTTTGTTTTTTTAAGCAATATCTTACTCAAGATCATAGTGTTGTGCCAAAATATCAGCACTGGGGTGATTATTCTGCGCCCAAATTAGAAATTTCAGCACAGGAGCACTCCCTCCCATATACAGTATAATATTACTTAAATAATAATTATAATTTAATTATCAGTTAATTTTAATATAATAAACTTTTACATTTCTACAATCTTCACGCTAGTCCTTGGTTGCCTTTGTAGTACTACCATGACAGCCACAATTATCATCAGTTTGTTGTTTTGTTATTTAGTTTATTCATTTAAGTCTATTTTGGAGAAAGACAGATGTTTTTCAGATCATCACCCAAGAAATAGATGTCTCAAGCTCCAGGCTGTTGTTTCGTTGTTGTTGTTGTTGTTTATAGAAACAGCATGGTTGCCAGGCAACATTACTCTTATTCTTAGTGGAAGGCTAGGTTTTTTTTTTTTTTTTGTATTGTATTTTTGTTTTTTTGCATATTTTTTTACACTGTTACGAATAGTTCCGGCATCTTCTCCATCCCATGATTTGTCTCCATGGCGAAAAGAGATGGGACGAGAAGAGATGCTGTCATAGCCTCTGGGCATTAGGCCTGATTAGATCCTGAAACGACAACTTGCCTAATTACTGCCTGCCTATTGCGCACCGTAAGAAAAAACACATCGAGGCATTTAGAGTGTGTTCTCCGAATGTTCTTTTTCTTCTTCATCATCTTCTTCTTTTTCTCTGCCGTGTTATTTGTCAGAGAAGACATTAGTCATTGGGGGGTTTGATAAAGACAACCAAGACTGCCCCCACTCTGTCTCTCTCTGGCCAACCCCCCCACCCCCCTCCATATGTTTTTTACTAAAGTGTAATTGAATGAATCTTCAGTGTTTTTGTAAACCAATATGGGAAAAGAGAATCTCTCTCTCTCTCTCTCTCTCTCTCTCTCTCTCTCTCTCTCTCTCAATTCAAATTCAAATTCAAATTCAAAAATAGCTTTATTGGCATGACCATAGAGAATAGTGTTGCCAAAGCATATTACAGACACATAATCAACAAAAGAAACAAACAAAAGCGAGATGGGGGGGGGGGGAGTAAACTTATGTTTAAAATAAGTTAGACTGAAGTAAGTAATAAGTATATTCTTATATCTCTTCTTATCTTTTTAAGTAGTAAAGAAGTAACTAAGAAAAGTAAACCTATACATATATACATACATATATATATATACACATACATACACATACATACATACATACATATATGGGCAATTCCACGGAAAAGTAAACCTCACCTTAAAACTTTAAGTCTCACCTACATGGACATACAAATTCTTTCAGAAAACTTCCAATACAAAAAAGTATTGTCTCGATGTAAATATTGAACTGAGCAAGTTTCGAAAGGATATCTGTTTGTTAAAATTTTTACCCTATTCAGCTATAATGTAAGTCTATGGAGGGGCTTATAATGGGCATAAGTGGGTGATAAAACACACAAAGCTGCAATGCTATCAGTTATTTTTCATTGTTATATTACTATTTCTCTTGTTACAGGTTAAAATCCACCGTTCACAATTGTTTTGTATCGTTTTGGAGGGTTTTTCCAGACGTCACGTCCATAACGTCACATCCATAACGCCATGTCTCCCAATGAAAACCAACTTGTTTTACATTTACATTTGAAATTAAGTCTTTCTCTGTCTTTTCTGAGGTGTCCTGTTTGGTATGAATGTAGTAATATTTACATTTCTCTAGAAATTTCACACACTTCACAGCAAAAACTACGCTCTCTCAAAAGTTTGTCCGTTTTTCGTCACGTCCATAACGCAAATTGAAAGGCTCATATTCTTATGATGCAAATCATGATATTAATTTTTTCTGTTTGCCTGTATTCAGCCATGGAGTTTGCAGAAGAATATGAAAAAAAATGTGAAATACTGCTAGGTTTGCGGAGGTTATCTGGCCTTTTGTTCATCAATAATGCACGAAAATGTCACGTCCATAACGCTGGAATTGCCCATATATATATATATATACATGTATGCATACATACACACATACACTTAAAATTGAGCTAAGCAAAAAGGAAACTTATGAATTCTTATGAATGAAATGCAATCTATAAATAAAAAGCATAAAAAGGAAACTACATGAATTACTACATAAAAAAGAAACTTAAGTTTTATGTGAATTATACTCTCTCTCTCTCTCTCTCTCTCTCTCTCTCTCTCCATATGTGTGTATACAATATATACATAAACTAGAAGTTCACTGTGTCTGTTTTTTATGACCATTCATCCATTCATCCATCCTATAGTTCAACAGAGTTCATGAGTATCAGATACTGATTCATACAGTATCAGTGGTGCGCAGCAAGCATGCAATGCTGTACTTTCAAACAGCACCATATCAAAGCCATAAAGCTCTTAGAGTGAGTGTGTTTGACTAACAGTGAGCCTTGCTCAGGTCAGTACCAAACAGCTGGCGTTGGATGAGCTGATGATGAAATACATGTCAAACTACTTTTAAAGCTACTTTATGCATGTGAAGCACAAATCCTTTTTGTAATGTGTAGTGTAGGACAACTTGCAGTTCTTAAAAATATAAAAATATTATTACCTCCGCCAAGGAAGTTATGTTTTCGCCTGCGTGTGTGTGTCCGTCTGTCTGTGTGTCTGTCTGTGTACAACATAACTCGAAAAGTACTGCACATATCTGGATGAATTTCGGACAATGTGTGTATTGGGACAAGTAAGAAATGATTCGATTCTGGTGGAGATTGGTGATCCAGAACACCATCTCTGACCACATTGTCTTGGCGGAGGTCTGCGAATTTCTAGTTAAAAATATTATATTCCGTTCAATTCAATTATATTTATCCAGTACCATTTACAATGCAATTTTTTGGTGCCGCTTTACAGACATTAACTAGGCATGCCCAAGAACAACAGGGGCTAGGACTAAACTCCTTTGAGGTACAGTGTAGTTATTCAAGGAAAACACCTTGGGCTGATCTATGGTTCAAAGGGCAACCCAACCAGGCCAGGGCTCATGCAGGGAAAGTACAGACAATAGTGGCCATAAGTGGCAGACTACAGCTTGCCCATGCTTTTGGATGAGCCTCATAATAATTCTAAAATATTGTTCCGCAATACATGGTAGTCCAACCATAGGTGGTTGTCTAAAGTTCTGGTTAGGCAGTTTGGTAGAGTGAGAACTATCATAGGGGTAACATTGGGTGTAGCCCAGTGTTTGTGTGTGTGTGTGTGTGTGTGTGTGTGTGTGTGTGTGTGTGTGTGTGTGTGTGTGTGTGTGTGTGTGTGTGTGTGTTTTACTAAATTGTGTTTGTTTTTTCTCCCGTGTTTGTTGTAAAGGATCGAGGCGTGAAGGAGGATGAATTACAGAGCATTTTAAATTACCTGTTGACGATGCACGAGGTACAGTATTGTGTTTTTTTCATTTGCAGCACTTTGCAGTGTTACTGCTCGTATCAGTGCCTCCACATTATTAGATTATAGAAATGCTTAGACATGCTTCTGTCGGAGTCCAACTTGCAAAGAGTCGTTCAAAATATATATTGATTTATGCATTTGTCCTTCGTTTCACTTTGTCTTTTCCTCTCTCTCTCTCTCTCTCTCTCTCTCTCTCTCTCTCTCTCTCTCTCTCTCTCTCTCTCTCCCTCTCTCTCCCTCTCCCTCTCTTTCTCCACTCGTCCCTCTGGGTGTCTCTCTGATCTCTCGTTGCGCCGCAGGATGAGAACATTCATGACGTGTTGCAGCTCCTTGTGGCCCTCATGTCGGAGCATCCGGCCTCAATGATCCCCGCCTTTGACCAGAGGAACGGAATACGGTAAGCCCCGGGGGACAAACAACACCTCATCACACTTACACTCCCTCTCTCTCTCAATTTCTCTCTCTCTCTCCCTCAATTTCTCTCTCTCTCTCTCTCTCTCTCTCTCTCTCTCTCTCTCTCTCTCTCTCTCTCTCTCTCTCTCTCTCTCTCCCTCTATCTCTCCCTCCCTCTCAATCTGGTCCGCCTGCCTGGCTCCCTTACTGCGTCCGGCTGGCTAGCGGGCCTTAGCTGAGCCATCCTTTGCCTTACATAAGTGGGCATCGGCTTAGTTCTGTCACTGCCGCATCAATCACACTTTTCATGGCCCACAGCGCACCGCAGGGTATTTAAGTGTCACATCCAGTCTCTGTCACCTCTATTCTGTTAGACTCATTTTTTTGTGTGTGTTTCTCTCTCTCTCTCTGTACTGCTCTCTGTACCTCTCCCTCCCTCTCTCGCTCTCACTCTCTTTTTCTCTCTCCCCCTCTCCCTCTCTCTCATTCTCTCACTCCCTCCCTCTGCTATTTTAAATAAAAGTGAAAGTTTCGAACCAAGTGATGAAATACATGCCGAAGAAGAAGGAGAACTTTGTTTTGATTTGCCAAGGGAATTTTTGTTTGTTGGTGTGTGTGTGTGTGTGTGTGTGTGTGTGTGTGTGTGTGTGTGTGTGTGTGTGTGTGTGTGTGTGTGTGTGTGTGTGTGTGTGTGTGTGTGTGTGTGTGTGTGTGTGTGTGTGTCTCCATTGTTTGCGTAGTGTCTAGACTTTTTGGATAAATTGCTTAGCGATACCTGACAAGTAGCTGAAACCACCGTCTTGGCAATCTTTTGTCCCTGCAGGGTTGTGTACAAGCTGCTGGCATCCAAGAGTGAGAGTATCCGAGTGCAAGCTCTAAAAGTGCTGGGCTACTTCCTCAAGCACCTCGGACACAAGTGAGTATACAGTAGTTGCCATTCACAACTACTCCACTGTTAGAACTTTCTTGAACTTTATTACTTCCTTGTGTTTTGGGCCATCTGATGATGTAACCTCATGCAATGTATTGCATAAAATACTATCATTTCCCACCTATTAAACCAAACGAAGGTTTATGCATGGATTTTAGAAATATTTTTATTTTTATTTATTTATCTATTTTCTAAATTTTCTCTTGC
>JAODXP020000020.1:17555046-17562546 GCA_027497455.2 Sardinella longiceps
GTACGCTAACCACACTTCTTCTTTTCTTTTCTTTTTTTCTAGTTATTTTTTAGGGCTTTTTAGCCTTTCATTTGGTAGGACAGTTGAGAGAGTGACAGGAAATGGGTAGGAGAGAGCGATGGGTAAGGACCGGGAAATGACCTCGACTTGAACCCGGACCCCCGGATTTAGAGTACGACGCACCAGCGACTCCTCGTCATCGACACTTCACATCTCATCATTTCATCATTATTATCTCTGTGTGTGTGCATAGTGTGTGTTTCAGTTCATTTCACATAAAGCCTGCATAGCGTAGCCCAGTGCCATTCTAAGGCTAGCAGTATCATTAAACCATTGCTGCGCTACATTTAGCCCTTTTCATCACTCCGCTGGTGTCAGCATGGGTCCGCTGATGTGTCTGGAGCAAGCGGTCGCGTCGCTCACACTTTTTCACCAATTAGCATGGTGGCTAGTGGAGCCCTGCGTGTTGAAGGACATGCTATTAGCTAACCTTGCCAATGATAAAACACCTTATTAAACTCCAGACTCGCTGAAGGGATAAAAATGCAGATCACAACCTTCATCCCACCCACGCTACGCTCAGACGGCCCATTTACGCGTCACCAGACTCCCCATTTAAACGCAGTGGGCTCTCGCTTTCTCGTTTGGCTACGGAGCATCACTTCACTTATGGTGTTTATCCCATTATTTTGCCAGACTTTTTAATGGTGTGGGAGAATTTCCAAAATGTTCTAATGGTCTGTTTTATTGTCACTATTGATACTATTTGGTTTAGAAAAGTACATGTTTGTGTTGGTGACAGGACAGCCAAATGTGGTTCTAAAAAAAAACATTATATTGTTGCATTATGATAAAATAGTTTCTCGTATAATGGCCTGTCTTACATTGCTAATGGATGTCAGGTATTGCTGACATGCATGAAAGTAACCATTTTTTGTCACTGGGTACCCAACAGCTTTGGAAATGGATGATGAGGGGTAGTGGTTTTAGTGGAGTTGTTATGAAAATAGACGATGAGGGCTAGTGGTTTTAGTGGAGTTGTTATGAAAGAGCCACATAATGGTCTCTCCGACACTCCCAATGCATGCCTTGTATTGCTCTTGGTAACTTTGTTTGACGGTTTGGGTACACAGAAGACTGAAAATTGATGATGAGAGGAACAAATAACTTACTGTATGAATAGCATTGTATCAGAGAGGGTAAACACAGGGAAAGATGTTTTTTTTTTTTACTTTCACAAGGCGGGTGGGCTGACACAAAAGATCATTGAAAAGTTTACATTGTGACGATTACGTTGCTCTCTCTTGGTCAGTATTCAGTGATCGTGTAATGTCCAGTGTTGCTTTAAGAGTGCCTCTCTGTCTGTGATAGGTGACAATGTTTGCTCTATTGCAATGTATTGTAATCTATCTTGGTCAGTCTTCAATGATCTTTGCTCCCCATATTTATTTATGAATTTATTTATTTAATGTTTATTTGACAGGGACAGTGCACAACATACAATTGAGCCAGATTATAGCCACAAGGCTGATTTTAATGAATGTGATGTATTATGTTGCTCTATGTTGGTTAGTATTCAGTGATTGCTCTAAGAGTGCCTCTCTGCTTTGTCTGTGGTGCTGTAGGTGACGTACGAGGCGCATAAGGAGTACCTGGCTAAGATGTACGAGGAGTACCAGCGTCAGGAGGAGGAGAACATCAAGAAGGGCAAGAAGGCCTCGGTGAGCACCATCTCGGGCCTGTCAGCCGCACCCGCCGCCACCGTCAACGGCACCATGGAGATCCGCGAGCTGGACGACACGTCGCAGACACAGACCCCCGAGAGCGAGGCAGACTACAGCGAGAGCGCAGACTCCTCGCGAAACCTGCTAGCCGAGTGCAAGGCCGGTCCCGAGGCCCCGGTGGCAGGCGAGGTGGCGGCTGTGGTGGCGGGGGTGGTGGTTGGGGGTGCCGGAGCGGGACCCACAGGGGTGAGGGTAGAGGTGCACGACCTCCTGGTGGACATTAAGGCGGAGAAGGTAGAAGCCACGGAGGTCAAGCTTGATGACCTGGACCTCTCGCCAGAGGTGCTCGGAGGCGGTCTAAGCGGAAGCGGCAACGGAGGGGTCGGCGTTGGGGTCGGGGTTGGAGTGGGGGTCACCGGGATTGAAAACGGTCCCCTGGTGGAAGTGGACTCCCTGCTAGACTCCACGTACTGCGCCAGCATGCACAAGCTCAACGGCAGCCTGGCGCCCAAAGAGCACGAGCTGGCCGCCATCCACTCGGCCAATAACAACAGCGCCAACAGCACTAACATCGCCAATAGCAACAGCAACAGCCTGGACGACGGCGCCAACCTGGGGCCGCTCATCACGCTGGCCGACGAGAAGGACATGCCCAGCGTGCCCAGCAACAACGGCTTCCTCTTCCCCAAGAGCGACGAGAAGCTGCTTCCCTCGCTGGCGTCCCCCACACCGTCCTCCGCCAGCGAGCCCTTGGTGCTGCCGCCAGTAGTGGGCGCCGATCAGTCCTCCAGCGCCAGCGACGACCTCAGCCTCCTGGCGCACATGACCACCTGCGGCTCCGACCTGGGCCAAACCACGACATCAGCGGCGGTGGCAACGGCGTCGGCAACAACGCCCGGACTCCCCGAAGACGGCCAGTTCAAGCTCCAGAACTCGCTGGTGGACATCAGCACGCTGGCAGAGGCAGAGGCCCAGGCCTCGGCACGGGCAATGGAGTCCGGCGAGGGGGGCGCGGAGGGAGCTTCTGCAGCAGGCCTGGAGGGTGACGCGGCCAAGGCGGCCGGAGACGCCACCAGCACCACCTCGGACACGGAGAGGTCAGACGACGGCAAGGACAAGGAGATGAAGAAGATCCAGACCACCGCTACCACTCAGGTGAGGCCTCACAGGGCCCTTATGCCACTTAGTTTCACTTAGAACACAAACTCCTGCTTGTTTGTCTGTCTCTCCGTCTTACCTGTCTGTCTATTTGTCTGTCTGTCTGTCTGTCGTGTTTGTCTTTGTATGTCTTTGTACGTCTGTTTCACCACCTCGTCTATCTGTCTGTTGTTGAGTTTCATGTATTAGATAGAACACTTTTGGGGAATATATGGACTAAACTTTAATGGTGGCAGTAGGACAATATTGAAATTTGTAAGTTGTACATTGATGGATGTAACATTTTCTTTTTTTTCCTTACTATTTTCACTTCATTAAAAATAAAGTTGTCCTCCGCAGAGGTGGGGGTGGTGGTGGGCCAAAAAAAAAAAAAAAAACACCACAAACTCCTCCATATTGTATATGAAGACCTAATGCTAAATGCATTATTATTTATTTATGTATTCTTTTAACTGATGCAGATCACTCCTGTTATGTGTGTGGTACTTTGGATATGTGCTTATTGTGAGCATTTTGAACATTTATTATATCTGTGGTTGGATGTTTGTGTGGTATTGATGTAGTAGTTGGTCATGTATTTTTGCTGTAACACAAATTGCCTTCCAAGAACATTAAAGTTTATCAGAGTAAATCAGAAGTAAATCAGAGGTTCTCAAACTTTATTGGACCGTGGCAACATGTTGTGGAGCCAAGTTTGAGAACCAGTGGTTTGGGTCATTACATCAGCCAGTGCATCAAATGCTTTATCTTAGCTGTGTGGCATACCACTTGTATCGTTTGCTGGCAAAGTTATTCACAGTCACACTGATGTAAGATCAGGGCTGGTTCCAGGCATAGACGAACAAGGTGATCACCTAGGGCATCAAATGTCACAGGGGCATCATAATACATTTATTACTTTTTTCCTTCAGTTTTTCACTTGTATTTCTAGAGGGGACAAAAGTCAAATTTGGCCTAGGGCAGCAAAAAGGCCAGAACCGGCCCTGTGTGAGATTGGCCTATGACCACAGAGTATTTTCTGATGTTGTTTATTCCGGATCCTTCCATCCGCTGTGTAGGCCATGCACGGACGTTCTGCCAGTCAGATGGAGCGGGACCTGCGGGTGGACCTGGGCTTCCGTGGGATGCCCATGACAGAGGAGCAGCGGAGACAGTTCAGCCCGGGCCCGCGCACCACCATGTTCCGCATCCCAGAGTTCAAGTGGTCGCCCATGCACCAGAGACTCCTCACCGACCTGCTCTTCGCCCTGGAGACGGACGTGCACGCCTGGAGGAGGTGAGCAACCTACAGGGGGCGCTAGGGCTGGGCGATATGGCAAAAAAAGTTATCACGATTTATTTTCCCATATTGAACGATCTCGATTTTTAATCACGATCATGAATGATATGATGTAACCCCCCCCCCCCCCCGAAAAAAAAGTAAAAATCAAATGAAATGAAATTCAATTTTATTCAATTTAATAATTGATTAATTAATTAAACACTGATATAGGCTTTTCTACTGATCTCTGGCTCATAGGCCTATGTAATTGCAAAGGGCCTACAGATACTGCAATTTATCTAATCTAATTTGATCTAATTTATTGCAATTGTGGTATCCCAAAATGCATAAACTTTCATAAACTGTCTTTCAAATAAGTATAGCAGAAACATGATAAACAAATTCCTATCAGGCAAGGTGAAATATGGTGTGATGCATGCCTACAATTCATGATGAGCATACTTAAATTCAGGGTGAAATGCATTTACTGTTTCCATTCGCTCTGCAGGAGGCTCTCATTTTAATGACGAATTGATTTCATGTTAGACAAAAATAGTCTTTGCGTCTGCATAACTACTATAGAGGACGGATGTCCAACACTCCTGAAGTTGAAGATGACAAACGTCGAAAAAAACTTTTATGTCTCGCATAAGGGGTGAATGGGAACCGTAGATAAACCTTGCAACAGCTAAATGTGCCCCACTATTTCTCCCTTCCTCGCCTGTTATACCGTCAAAAACACTCTACTTGCTCACTCGCAATTTAATGATTTTTTTAACGATCGCGCAAGACTTTCATTCGTGGTTGTCCGTGTGCCAACATCTAACTATGGAATGCTCCCAGAATTTCCTGAAGACGATAGAAATGCGTGCGTCTTCCTAAATACCCGAAACGACGGCTAAGTTCTCTCTGGTAAAGTTAGGCTTGCTCACAGCGGTGAACCTTTACCGTGGGCTACAGCGAGGGTTGTGCTCAACATTGAGCCGCGCCCACATTGAGGCTGCAAGTCCGCAGCTGGGGGTAGGAAGTCGGATTGTTAGCAGCAGTAGGCGCGCACCTTTCCAACTGCATGTAGCCTAACACACGTGATCGAGAAAATATGCCCTCAGCTGATCACCGTGATCGAACTTAATTTGATCGCGATCCCTAATCGAGATCGCATAATCGCCCAGCCCTAGGGGGCGCTGTTTCAGAAACCCCTCTGATCCCTCGCAAGATCTGATATCACCAAGTAATTAAGAGTCCAGGATCAACGTCTGGATCAATGTACCTTAACCCTAACCCTAATCCCTAACAAGTTAGACATTGATCCCGGACTCTTAATTACTTGGTAATAGGGTAGAGCCGGGACGAATGAAACGGGGGACGAATGAAACGTTGCGATTTTCTCCGAGTGTAATAAAGATAGACAAGCGTGTTTGGGTCACATGATAGCACATTATAGCCTCCACTTGACTACCAAATATCTTTTGGCTACGTCTTTTAATCACGGAGTTATAGGCGATGAGCGTTTTTTGATGGTCCAAAGTAAATTTATCAAACGGTTGAATTTTTAAAATACCAACAACTATTATTCATAAAATTATTCAACTTTATGCTTGTTCAGCAGCCCAATTGCTGCTCTTTCCAATACCAAACTTTCATTTAGCCTGGTAGTTCACACGGAATGTAAACCATGCTACAAGGGCAGCAGCCTGTGGAGGGACGAATGAAACAGACATTTCATTTATCACCACAAGGGCCTTTGGCCCATATAATCAAGTAAATGCACATAAACCAATGTTTTTACAATACGTTGTTCTTATATGATCAGGAAAAATCAGTTTTACAAAGATGGAAATGTATCTGGCTCTATTTGGCAGGGGGTCAATTTTTCCAATGTTAGCCTATGGAGAATGGTGCGCTATAGGTTGGGAAAGGCATGTGCGACCATTTAACTCCTGTATCTAAATATTCAAATATCATTTTGCATGATAGAAACGTGATATAAACTATATTTCTTACTGCTGCAGCTGAAAAAATGGGATAAACATCCACAGAAAATTGTTTCCCCATAACCGCAAATTATACGCTTGGTGGTGATGGCAAAGAGTTCTAAATAGACACACACCGTGAAGTATGTCAAACCCCAAAAAAATCTCAAATGACACCTTTTAAAATACATATTCATAATAATTAGTAAAATATTATATTTGGTTGTAGTTTACGTGATTTTAACTAACTGTTTCATTCGTCCCACCTAATGTTTCATCTGTCCCTGCCAGAGGGACGAATGAAACAAAATGCCGGTCTCATCTTTCGCGCAAATTATTTTTGAACGGTTTCGTCTAGGATCGTAAACTCAACTGCATTCAATAGAGGACAGATGTGGGTTGCTAGTGACAAAACATTAGATGTCAGTCTTGTACAACCTTTTAGTAAATTACGTTCAAGTAAAAACTGTTTCATTCGTCCCTGCTCTCCCCTATCAGATCTTCCCTGACGCCTCTGTGCTCATTAGTATCCTTAATATCAAAATTACCAAATAAAATTCAAAACTTTTAGATCAGAGTGCAGTAAAATAAATAAAGATACTAAGTAGATTAATGAATAAATAAAGTTGGTAATTTATGCAAGCCAAGGGTCACGTGTCAGAATGTCCTGCTGAAATCATGTGGTATGATTAAACCACTTTTGATAATGACACCGCTGAAGATAGCACTTATCTTCTGGCTAATGCTATTGCTTTTTCAAGACTAAGAAAAGTTGTTTTTTTTTTTTTTTGCTGATGATATGCAGATGAAATGGGACGTGAAAATCCAAAATATGTCTGGCATTGGTGCGGCATGTCCACTACAGTTGGTATAATTGGAAAAAACAAACACTCAGTTGATATGCTGTAGCCTGGAGACATTTCTTTCAAATAAACAAATTTTATATTTTGTGTCTTTATCAGCAGCAAGTCAGACAGTTTGTTAACAAAAAAAAACATCTTATGAAGTCTCTTTCAAAGTCTATTTCAAATGTCCACTGCACAAGTTTTGAAGTATTCATAATCACACCTGAGTTTAACACTGGGAGGTAAACATACATACATAGAGATGACCCCAGTGCCTAAAATGGTTGGACATTTTCAATTCAATTTTATTTGTAGAGCGCTCAAATACAGTGCATTATCTCGCCGCGCTTTACAGACAGTACGGGAAGCATCCATGAGCATCCATTTCCATTTGAGTGTAGACACGGTAGCCAAACATAATAATTACCTGTGTGAAAGGTTACATTTTTTAAAACTTACCTTTTTTTGTGACATGAACCTGTGTGAGACCTTTGTTCTTTTATTTTGTTCAGTGATCAGGATTTGTTATCAGCATTTAT
>JAODXP020000020.1:17570046-17592546 GCA_027497455.2 Sardinella longiceps
CCACGTGTGTGTGTGTGTGTGTGTGTGTGTGTGTGTGTGTGTGTGTGTGTGTGTGTGTGTGTGTGTGTGTGTGTGTGGCATGCATGCGTGTGTGTGCAGTGTACGTCTCATTGTCTGATTGACATGAATGTATCAAGGTGTTGTATGTACACAGTATAGAGTGCGTGTGTGTGTGTGTGTGTGTGTGTGTGTGTGTGTGTGTGTCTCAGTATAATATGAACTCCAATCCTGTTCCTCAGACGGTGGTATGCGAGAGCGGCACACTCCCCTGGAGGAGCTCCCGATGGAGGCGTCGCTCCCCCACACCGACTCCGGCATCGGGGACGACCACGTCTCCGGCGCCCTCAACGGTACGGACCTCCACGGAGACACCAGCATGATCGGCGGCATAGTCGGCGGCATGGCGGGCGGGAGCAGCGGCGGGCCAGACGCCATGAGCGAGCTTCTGGGCACGCTCTCCTCGGAGGTGCACAAGTCTCGCGAGAGTCTGCTAGAATCGCCGCCGTCGATGAGCTCGTCGTCGGCCGGTATCAGCGGCGGGGTGGAGGTGCTCAAGCCGGCCTCGTCCATCTCCAGCATCAGCCAGGCCAACAAGGGCATCAACGTGAGGGAGATCCTGAAGAGCCTGGTGGCTGCACCCATGGAGGGGGCCGAGGCTGGCCCTGAGCCCCAAGCCTACCACCCTGACCCGGCCCTCAAGAGCCAAGCCCAGGCCATGATCCCCATGCAGTTCCACTCCTTCGACAGGTGCGTCAGACACTCACGACCACCACACTCAGGGCCGGTTCTAGCCTTCTCGCTGCCCTAGGCCACATTTGAGTTTATATATACAGGTCAGACACTTAGGACCACACTCACTCTAATTCTCACTCACTAATTGTGGCTACAATAAACACAAATGCATGAAAACCAGAATTCAATTAAAGCCAGAGCACTATAAAACATTACAATCATTCAAAAAAATAAATCTCCCTTTTCTGCTGCATGTGCCATGTGTTTAATTTTAACATAGTAAAATTTTAGGGTATGATACTGGTCTTTGGTCTTTGTTTTTCTTATTGCATCTGCACTTTTTATTTTATTTATGAAATTATTATTTGTCATACATCAGGCTGTGAGGAATGGGTGAAATAAGCTTCTTTGGTCTTTGTTATATGGAAAAATAATGAGAAACACACACACACACACACACACACACACACATATACACACACACACACACACACACACACACACACAGGCAACAATAAACTAAACTTGAACTTACTTCTCTGTACCTGCGGCGACATCAGGAGTGTGGTTGTCCCGGTGAAGAAGCCTCCCCCAGGGAGTCTGGCGGTGAACACGGTGGGAACGCCCACCACCAGCGGAGCTGCCACGCCCGGTAGTACGCCCAACATCTTCGCCGCCGCATCCGCGGCCACGCCTAAGAGCATGATCAACACCACAGGTGAGCACACACACATAGACATCTTCACTGTCGCCTCAGTGGCCACGCCTAAGAGCATGATCAACACCACAGGTGAGCACACATATACACACACACACACACAGACACCTTCACTGTCGCCTCAGTGGCCACGCCTAAGAGCATGATCAACACCACAGGTGAGCACACACATACACACACAGACATCTTCACTGCCACCTCCAAGGCCATGCCTAAGAGCATGATCAACACACACACACACACACACACACACACACACACACACACACACACACACACACACACACACACACCTTCACCAACGCCTCCATGGCCACGCCTAAAAACATGATCTGTATTGTTCAAGTGATGCAAAAAATCCAAAGTGCTCGGAAATTCATAAAAAGTTATACTGAAGGTGCTCTTTGGTTTTTTGGGATTTACAAAAGCTTGAAAAAAGAAAAGATCCAAGGCACTCTTCATATGTGAAAAATATAAAAAGCCTTTATTTACATGGCTATTTCATATAGAAAAAGTTAAAAACAATTGTGAGCAACAACCCACGCGTAGCGGCACAGACAACCTTCTTCAAGGTCTCAAAAACCAGTGGGACACACCCACAGTCATGCATGCACGCTCGCACGCACGGACACAAACCCACACACACACACGCTTCTCACCTGTAGGAGGCGCCCTTTCCCTGTGCCATCATGCCTTACTGGGTGCTGTTCATGACACAGCAGATTCTGTCTGACAGGAAGTCTATCCCCACTCCCACTCACAGCCCTGATGCTCACACACACACACACACACACACACACACACACACACACATGCTGTGAATGCTGCAGTCACAACACAGCTCCACACCTCTCACTACAACTCACTGTCAGGCAGCTTACACGCACACATACACACACATGGAACACACACACACTCAAACACAAGCAAACACACACACACACACACACACACACACACACACACACAGCATACACACATACACACAAACACACTACACACACACACACACACACACACACACACACACACACACACACACACACACTCACTCACACACACACGCCTACCTATGCTCAACACATTTACATTCCTTTGAAATCATGGGCAAAAATTCCTTGTTGTTTCAGAAAGTCATTACCCCGCATAGCTGTCGCCACAGCAAGGCTTTTGTGATTAATTGGGCCAAATTTGGGATGTGTGGAAGCTTAATTACCTCTAATTACCACACTCTTGGCTTCCCTTGCTTACTTTGAAAGAGCTGCTTCAGCAGAAATATTCCAAAAGCTTTTGATTAAGAGCCTCTGCTAATTACCAAAATTTTTGCCATAGCACACCTCTTTTGTGTGTGTGTGTGTGTGTGTGTGTGTGTGTGTGTGTGTGTGTGTCACACACATTTTTTGTGTGATACTTCTTCCTCATGCTTCTTTTTCTTCATGCGTCTGCAACTACACTGATGGCACTTAAAATTCTAGACTTCTAAATTTGACTATACAAAAGTTTATTTTTTATTTTTGTTTATTTTTTTTATTTAGATGTCCTTTATCTTATCTTTTGTAAGGGAGCTCTGAGAGTACTCATCTGTAGTTCTTAATCATGGTGAAACATATTATGAATATTGAAAGTGAATAGTTTGAGTGTAGGTGTGTTTGATACTTGTAGTAGGAGATGTGTGAGTGCTACTTTAGCTTGCTTTACATAACAGTCACTCAGAGTACACTTGGAGATGTGACCTTCATTGTTTCTCTCTCTCTCTCTCTCTCTCTCTCTCTCTCTCTCTCTCTCTCTCTCTCTCTCTCTCTCTCTCTCCTTCTCTGCCTCCTCTCCTACCTACAGGCGCCACAGACTCCGCCTCTTCCTCCTCCTCCTCTTCCTCCAGCTTTGTGAACGGAGCCACCAGTAAAAACCTGCCAGCCGTCCAGACCGTGGCGCCCATGCCAGAGGACACGGTGGAGAGCATGAGGTAGGATGGCCCCCTAGTGGCCAATGCTGGTACCACCGTTTAGTTTCTTCCTCCTCCTCCTCCTCCTCCTCCCCGTCTTCCTCTACCGCATCCTCCTCTTTCTCTTTCTTCTCCTCTTTTCTCTTCACAGTTTGCCATCCATCGTCTCTCATTCCACCCCAACCATTCCATACCTCTTCAACGCATCGAGAGATCACCCATTTTGACTGTGTGCATACTATAGTCCCAGTAGTAGTAGTAGAAGTAGTAGATTTTAATCCTCTAATCTCTGTTCTTCTCTCTCTTTTCCTTATCATGAGTTTGTTTATTTCCATCCCTCTTTTTCCCCGCCACTATGCATTCTCTCCATTCACTTCCACCTCCGTCTGCTCTGCCCTCTGCCCTTACTAGTGCTTTTGACCGTAATCTTAACCATACTCAACATGACCCGCTTTTAATCATTGAAATGACACTATTGTATAGACTCTCAGATTACACAGTAGATTATAGATTATAGAATACAGAATATAATTGCATGATTCTGGATTAACGTCTGCTTGTAGTCATGCACTAGTGAAGAATGGATGTACAGTACAGTACAGTAATTGGTGTGGTTGCCGAGAACTTTTCAATTCCCTAATGCCATTAGGGCAATAAACAGTGCAGGGACTCTTACTGGACCTACTTTAGATATTTTTTAAGTCTTTTATTTATTGATTTATTAGCCAGCCTAGCAGGCATGGATTGCTTAGGACTATTTATTTATTGATTTTGATGGGTATTTATTGATTGGCCAGGCTTGTCTGTATTCTTACAATGTGCAGTGCTTGTGAAACCGAATGTGTGGTGCTTGTATGTCCTGTCTGTTTTATGGTGAAACTAAAGACGAATTTCCACCTAGTGGATAATAAAGTTTTTCGTATTCGTATTCGTAATTCAAGGCAATCTTTTAAAACGTTTCATACATACTACGCTACTTTCTGAGTCCACTTGTCCTGTCCCACTTGTCCCACTTGTGACTGCAGTGTCACTTTCACTCATGCATACTAACACTTATTACACAATAAGAGCACTTATGGATTCCGTTAACATGCTAAAGATTCTCCTCTTGATCCTGATCCTGTTTGTATTGCAGTGCCTTTTGCGAGGTGGACCAGTGTCCACTCCGAACCGGGCTGAGCCAACCAGAACTCAAATCTCTTAGCTCCCTGGCAGGACTCCAGGCAGCCCCCAGAGATGCAGGACAGTTCCTTAGGCAAGAGAAGCTTCCATTGGTTGCCCCCCTACCACTCCCATCCCCCCTCAAACACCTCCCCCCCCCTCCCTCAATCTCCCTGCCAGCTAGATTGTGCAGTTCTTTGTCTGTCTCTATCTCTCTCTTTCTTTCTCTCTCTCTCTCTCTCTCTCTCTCTCTCTCTCTCTCTCTCTCTCTCTCTCTCTCTCTCTCTCTCTCTCTCTTCTCTTTCTTTATCTCTCTCTCTCTCTCTTTCCCTTTCTCTCTCACTCACTTTCTCTCTGTGTTTCTCTCTCTTCCTTTCTTTCTCTCTCTCCAACCCCCTCTCGCTATCCCTCTCTCTCTCTCTCTCTCTCTCTCTCTCTCTCTCTCTCTCTCTCTCTCTCTCTCTCTCTCTCTCTCTGCCTGTCTTTCTCTGCAAGCCATTCTTTTTTCTTCATTTGCCATCCTCACTCTTTCCTCTCGTCCGGCACGATATCTCTACTCTCACACACACACACACACACACACACACACACACACACACACACACACACACACACACACACACACACACACACACACACAGAGAGAGAGCAGCTGTAGTGCACTAAAAGCGGATGGTGGAAAGCTGTGGTAGTATTTGTCATGGGAGCCTCTTTCCTCTAAGGCCATTAGGCTTCCATCTCTGATGGATAGATGGGAACTGATTCACTTCCCCCACAGACTAGCACAACGTCTGGACAAAACCAATTCTCCAACTTCACAACTTTGAACTGCTACACTTTAAACATGGGACAGGAAAGGCCTTCATGATATTTCTGTTACTTCTTTTTAAAACAACAACAACAACTCAAGAGCATCCAAAATCCAAGATTAGTAAATTTCTATATTTCACCATGGTTAGCCTGGTAATCTGAGTTTATACACTTCTCCATTGTTAGCCCGCTAATCTGAGGCTTGGTTTAGGCCTATGAACAGCACTTGTGGTGATTTTCAACTGAGAGACATGAAAACAGAGATTAGGGACATGAATTTGCATAACAATACAGTTGTTACTGTACATGTAGACAATACATAATGCGATTTATTGCTTAATTTCTTTCTCTGCTGCAACATCACCTGCTCCTCTGTTGTTGTTGTTGTTGTTGTTGTTGTTTGTCCAAAAGTGCTGTAAAGGCTAATTGCTAAAGTGGTGCTGCAGCACTAGAGAATAGTGTGAGTCTGTCTGTGCCAGAGTCAATCACTTCCCCTCCTCTCCTATTCAATCTGCCGTCCGTCGGCAAACACCAACACTCCCATTCGCTCTTGATGATGGTGCAGCTCATAGAATAAGCTTGGGGATAAGTGGAGAGTGAACAGACACACAAACACACACACACACACACACAGAAGAAAACACAGCAAGAGCCAAGGTGGTGAGACAGAGAGAGACAGACCCTATGGTTATGCCAGAGGCAGACTGTCTGTCTTGTGCTAGTAGAGTGTGTGCTGCATCTAGAGGGGGGGGTATTGAACCAGGGCGCTCCATAACACCTGTAACTGCATCCCTACTCTTTGCCTGTCACCTACTAACACGGGCCCCCTCTCTGACCGTTGGTTTGCCGCTCCGCACTGTGTGTTTGTCTGTGTGTGTGTGTGTGTGTGTGTGTGTGTGTGTGTGTGTGTGTGTGTGTGTGTGTGTGTGTGTGTGACCACCACTGCTGACTGCTGCTAACCCTCTTCCTTTCTTCCCCCTCCCTCTCTCATACATCTGTCTATCTCTCACTTGTCTTTTTTATTCTTCCTTCTTTATTTTGTTGTATTTTTGATCTTCCTATCTATCTCTGCTTTTGGTCACCATTCTTTCTCTTTTTTTCTTTCCTCTTCTCATCCTTTCTCTTCCTCCACCCGTGTGTCTGTCCATCCCTCCCTCCTTCCTTCCCTCCCCACTCTACAGTATCACCACCAAGCTGGAGCGGGCGCTGGAGAAGGTGGCGCCGCTGCTGAGGGAGATCTTTGTGGACTTTGCACCCTTCCTGTCCCGCACCCTTCTGGGCAGCCATGGGCAGGAGTTGCTCATAGAAGGTACAGGTGCTGTATTGTGCTTCCTTTTTTCTTCTTCCTCCTCCTCCTCGTCTTCCTCGTCTGCCTCGTCCTGCCTCACTGGTGTCTTGTGTCCTGGAGTCTTCACCTCGCCCAAACCCAAAACCCAAAACCCCACCCTGGCTCACGTCACGTCCCGTCACGTCCCTGTCTGCCAAGTATTTTGATCTGTGTGCGCACGTGTGTCTGTGTTTGTGCCTCGATGGTATTTTTTGCGGTAATACTTTATTTGAAGGTACCATCATAAGACTGACATGACACTGTCATCAACTATGACATGACGGTGTCAAGAATCTGTCATTAACTTTATAAACCTGTCATGACTACTGACATCCCCTAACCCTAACCCTAAACCAAACTCTAACCATGACAAATACCGGGTGACACTTAATGACAGAAGTCATGACAGATGTATAAAGTTTATGACAGATTCATGACAACGTCATGTCATAGTTAATGACAGTGTTATGTTAGTCTTATGACGGTACCTTCTAATAAAGTGTTACCTTTTTTGCCCTCTACACCACCTTCCAGGCACCACTGCTTGCAAGGCCCTATTTAAACCCCAACACTAACCGTAACCCCTTAACCATCACCCTAACCCTAGATGTACTGTAGCAGCGTAGTGCCTTGAAAGCAGTGCTGCCTGGAAGGTGACGCTGAGAGCATAAACAACCAAAGAGCGTGTGGCTGTGTATGTGGATGTGTGGGTGTGCCCTCTGGCTGCGTCATATCCGCATGGACCGCACAAAGGTACCGTATTGCTGTCATCAAGTGGGGATGGGGGGTGGGTGGAACTGTAGTGCATGCTGGGATTGTAGTTTTATGGCAGCCAATTCCAGGGGAGAAGGATGCAGTTTTATAGGGACTAAATTAAGGTTGTATGGCTGGTAGGATGTTGTAAAGTACTAAGCTATGGTTTGTAGGGTGTTGTGAGGTTCTAAACTCTAGTTTGTAGGGTGTAGTGAGATTCTAAACAACGGTTTGTTCGCTGTGGTTAGATTTTCAGCTATTTTCAGTTAGGTTTTCACTTATGGTTTGTAGGGTGTTGTTAGCTAAGCTATGGTTATGAGGTTCTAAGCTGTAGTTTGTCAGGTGTAATGAGGTTCTGAGCTGTATTTTTCTAGGCTCTTGTGAAATACTAAGCTTTAGTTTGTAGGGCATTATGGCACTCTAAGCTATGGTTTGTAGGGTATTATGGGGTTCTAAGATTTGGTTTGTTGGGTGTTATGAGGTAATTTAAGCTACAGCCTATCAGTAAAGCACAGAAAAGACCATTGCTGCTGCTTCTATGTCTGTCTGTCTGTTGTTTCTTGTCAGACACTGGAGACCTCTGACTCATTTCTCAATTACCCATACATCTTTCTCACTCTTTCACTTCTGCTTCCTTTTCTACGTTCTTTTCCTCTCTCTCTCTCTCTCTCTCTCTCTCTCTCTCTCTCTCTCTCTCTCTCTCTCTCTCTCTCTCTCTCTCTCTCTCTCTCTCTCTCTCTGTCTCTATCTCTCTGTCAGAGGTCTACAGGGTCTGGGCTGTTATTGTACTGGTCAGTCTCCTGTGCTGCTACCATCAGTCCTGTGGCTGTGGTTCTGTGTTTTGTCTTTCCCTAATATATGTTTCTATGTGAGTGAATGTGTGAGCATATGGGGGTGTGTATGAATGTGAGAGTATGAAGGTGTGTGTATGGGTATGAGTCTGTGAATGTGGGTGAGTCTGTGTGTGTGTGTGTGTGTGTGTGTGTGTGTGTGTGTGTGTGTGTGTGTGTGTGTGTGTGTGTGTGTGTGTGTGTGTGAAAAAGAGAGCGAGAGAGAGAGCGAGAGAGAGAGAGAGAGAGAGAGAGAGAGAGAGAGAGAGAGAGAGAGAGAGAGAGAGAGAGAGAGAAAAAAAAATAAGCAGGGCATGTGTCTGTGCTCACTCCTTGCCCTGTGTGTGCTGTGCTGTGCTATGTGTGTGTGTAGGTCTGGTGTGTATGAAGTCCAGCACGTCTGTAGTGGAGCTGGTGATGCTGCTCTGCTCCCAGGTAAGCACACACGTGAACACACAACACACACCTCTAATCATTTTTTGTTGTATTTATATCATATGTGCTCTTATATGTACTGCACCTGTCTGGAAGTGTTTTGTGAAACTGTGAGTATAAAGTTTATGTGTGTGCACTGTATGTAATGAATTATTGTATGTATTTATCTTTCACAAAGGGAGCTGCAATTGTAATTTATTCTAAAAAAAAAATAAAGTGCTATCTATCTATTGATCTATCAATCCATCCATCCATCCATCCATCCATGCCTAGTTGGCTCAATAAGGAAAATAAAAGAATATGTGAAGGCTTGCTTCCAGTTAGCATATGAAGAGGCAGTAGACTATCAGCTCAAGAGTGGACTAACAATAATGGACTAACAGCCATGTACAAACGAGGGCTTCTCTGATCTCTGACCTCTCACCCTCCACTTCTCACCCCTCTCCACCATGCACTTCACTACAGTACTGCCCTAGTTGGCTCAAGTAGCAAGATACAGTATATTTGCACAGCACATTTCATACACAAAAGTAGTTCAGTGCTGTACAGAAATAAGAGTGTACAGTAAAGGGGGGGGAGTGCCGTGATTCGGTGGCTAGGCGTCAGACCATCACACGGGGACCGGGTTGATTCCGACCCGAGTCATTTCCGATCCACCCATCCCATTCCACTTGTTTCCAGTCTCTACACTGTCTTATCTGATGAAAGACAAAAAAAAAAGCCCAAAAAATATCTTTTAAAAAAAAGACTGTACAGTAAAGGATAGAACGTTCTACCACAAAAAGTATGAAAATATGAGAAGAGTGAAGGCATACATGATCTGATTCACATAAAATGAGAAAATGAACTAAATATTGATGGTGAATTGGTGCATGATTAAATGAGCACCATCAAATTATTCATTGGTGGATCTATCATCAAGCGATGAGGACACACTCCCTAAATACCAAATAAAATCAATATAACTGATCTTGGCCACATTTCCCTAAGTCTTCTTAAGGCTAACATGACGCAACCATAGGCTAAGAACCCCTTAGTGTTAAAGGAAAATACCGGAGTGAATTCAAGCATAGCCCTGTTGAAAGAGCTTGCTAAATGCGCTAGTTAGCGAGTGGAACAAAATAATTTGGTACAGCACAGACCGAATGCGAACGCAAAAGCGAACAGGCACTTTACACTAAATCAATGGAACCTGACTGTTGGAAACCAAAAGTAAGATCTGAGGTTACATTGACTCAATGTAAAGTGTTTTGCGTTCGCGTTAGGTCTATGCTGTTTGAAATAATTTCATTTCATGCGAAATATATTGCTGTTAGAAGGCTCGTGCAGCAGGGCTATGCTTAAACTTACTCCGGTATATTCCTTTAAGAAGGCTTCGGGAAATGCGACCCTGTTTAGAAAGGCAAAAAAAAGGCCAGTTTGCGGGATGGCAAAAAAAAAACAATCAAAGACAGGAAGTAGTGCATAGGCTTACTGAAAGTGCTAATAAGAGAACAGAGGCGTGGGATGCTCTGATCAAAGAGCCCACTGACATCTGCACCCTAGGATCTACTTCCCTCACTTAACTGGAAGTGAGAGACACACACAAACAGGCGGCTCTCTGGCTGCAATAGCTAGACTAATCGTCCCATCATCCCATGTCAGGGACACCATGGTTTGCTTTTGTCCATTTCTGCCTGCCTGTCACTCAACTGGAAGTGAGAGACTCAAACTGGCCAGACAAATTGTTCGCCTATCATCCCATGTCAAGGACAACTTGGTTTAGTCCATTTGTGTACTATGAAGCCTGGTGGAGGAGGTTTATACCCTGGCGGGTATTCCAAGAAAGCAGTTAAGTGACAAACCTGAGGACGTTAAGCTGGAAGTAGTGGTAAACCTCATAATAGAGGAGTCTCAACTCCTGATTCGCTTTACTAAACCAAGCCAGCTGGCTCCTCTATTAGTAGATTTACGACTTCCTCTAGGTTAACTTAGCCAGTTGTATCATTTAACCACCTACTTAGAAAACCTCCCTGGTTGTTTTTGCAGTTCACACCAGTGCAAATGTAATTTCTAACACTCCCCTTCACTTGCACTAAGTAGAGACCCGTCCAGACTCTAAAGCCACAAATCCCAGCGAGAGAGAGCAAGGATACAATGACTATACTGGCGTCCATTCCCAAAAAGAATAGTTGCTAACCAGTTAGCAACTTAGTTAGTTGGCAATGGGAAATTGCATTCCAACCAACATAGCTGCTAACTTAGTTAACAACCATTTTTTTTGTTGTTGTTGTTTTTTTTTTTTTGGCTTAGACGAGCAACCCAGTTTCACACAACTGAACCACCCTCACACACATTTTTAAATTTGCATAGCATCATAGGATGTGGCTTTATGTGTAATCCCTATGAGCCCTATTCTGAAAATTCACACAGAGTTGTAAATCCACACAGCATCACATGCTGATGTGAGAAAGTTATTAAAAAATGAAAATATGATTACCTGTTTTCACTTCTGTTTGATCCATGCACAGCCCTTTGTAGAACAATGCGTCTTCCTTTGCTGGCGTCATCTTTTCCGTCGCAGTCATCCACATCAGAGACCAGAGAACGTGTTTCTGGACGTGCTTAGCTCGCTAAGCAACCATCAAAAGACATTCCATTGTTGGCCATTTTCTTTCTATTCCTCTTGCGTGTCACCTTTCTTCCCCTGGTGGACTCGTAATATCCCAGAGAAGATCCGGTCCTCCTTGCGTCTGTAGCCATTTTTCTCTTTCTTCTCCTTCTATCACAGTTGCATTCTCCTCTCATCTTCTGCCTTTGTTCATTTTGATATGGCAATGAAAAGCCATGAAAAGACTGACTTCAAAACAGCCAAAAAGAACCAGAGAGGTCTCTCTCTCTGTCTCACTCTCTCTCTCCATCTCTGCTGAACACCCAGTGCTTTTCCAGTGGAGCTGTTTCACCTCTATCTCTTTCCTTCTTCTCTCTCCTCCACTCATCCCCCCATCAGGCAGGGGTAGCGTTACAGCCCCTCCAGGCCGGCCCTCCATTAGAGGCTCCAGGGATGAAACTTTAGCCCAAATATTGATTGGCAGGAAGGGCCGCGGGTAACCGGAGCTCCCCTGGCTTTGTCCTCCTACAGCGCTAAGTAGAAGGACAGCCTTGTTCTCCATTAGGGCTAATGCAGCAGCCAAGGATCTGGGGGGGTAAAAGGGATAATAAATAAGTTATGATCATCACCAATGAGTCAACAGCTATGGCAGAAAATGTTTAAAATGGCAGTGATTTCTGATCAGTATCCATACTCTGTTCCTGTTTTGTCTGCATTTATATATATATGGGCAATCCCAGCGTTATGGACGTGACATTTTCATGCATTACTGATGAACAAAAGGCCACATAACCTCTGCAAGCTTAGCAGTATTTCACTTTTTTTTTCATATTCTTATGCAAACTTTGTGGCTTAATACAGGCAAACTCAAAAAAATCATATCATGATTTACATCATAAGAATATGAGCAAAGGGCAAAGGGATAAATAAGTTATGATCATCACCAATGAGTCAACAACTATGGCAGAAAAAAATGTTTACTGAGATGGCAGTGATTACTGATCAGCTTTGTGTATCCACACCCAGTTCCTGTTTTGTCTGAATTTATACTTTTTATTTAGCTACCCAATTCCTGATTTTAAATTGAATATTTAAAACTTCATCATAACAGGTTCCTTCTGTTTCCCAAAAGCATAGTTGCTAACTAAGTTAGCAAATTTGTTGGTTGCAAGGCCATTGCCAACCAACTAAATTGCTAACTGGTTAGCAACTCTACTTTTGGGAACGGATGCTTGGTAAATTTACATTACTGTAATGTGGAGATCTGTTTTGGGGCTGTTGATTTTCTCCACAACAGCTGAAAGATTTTTTGTACAGTTAAATCTGAAAGGGCAAATCCAGTGCTGAGCATTCTGTAATGTGAGTTCATCTTTTTCTTGCAGGAATGGCAGAACTCAATCCAGAAGAATGCAGGCCTGGCTTTCATTGAGCTTATCAATGAAGGAAGGTGAGCATATTTAAACTTAAATTCCTCAACATCATTTATAACATCTCCTTAAAAGTGAATTGTCTCTGGTATCATTCAAGTTTGAGGAAATTGCTCACATTTTGCTGGCTGTGTATGAACTCCTTGTCAGGTTGCTGTGTCATGCCATGAAAGATCACATTGTGCGTGTAGCCAACGAAGCAGAGTTCATCCTGAACCGACAGAGAGCTGAGGATGTCCACAAGCACGCTGAGTTTGAGGTGAAGAGCCAACAGTCACTGCACCATTCACACTAGAGGCTTCACATTAAGTGTTAATTATTCATTACCTCTGCCAAGGAGGTTATGTTTTCGCCAGCGTGTGTCTGTGTGTGTGTGTGTGTGTCGGTCTGTCTGTGTACAACATAACTCAAAAAGTACTGCACGGATTTGGATGAAATTTTCGGACAACGTGTGTATTTGGACAAGTAACAACTGATTCAATTTTGGTGGTGATCGGTGATCCAGAACACCGTCTAGAATTTATATTGTGTGTGTGTGACCACATTGCCTTGGTGGAGGTCTGCACTCTCTGAGTGCTTTTCTAGTTATTGATTGGTCTAATCTGCCTGTCCCTGTGTCCCTGTTGTGCAGTCCAACTGTGCCCAGTATGCTGCGGACAGGAGGGAAGAGGAGAAGATGTGTGATCATCTGATCAGCGCCGCCAAACACAGAGACCACGTGACAGCCAATCAGCTCAAGCAGAAGATCCTCAACATTCTGACCAACAAGCACGGAGCCTGGGGCACCATGTCTCAGAGGTGAGGGGTTAGGGGGTGAAGATGGAGGAAGAGGAAATGGAGTGGGGGGGATTAAAACAAACTACAAAAGAATGTGATCTACTATCACATGGTTAAAGGCTAGGCAAAATCAAGTTGTTTAAATAATAATCTCCAAAGAATCTCTATCAAAATTGTCCAATAATGTATAACAATGAATTCATGGAAAATGGAGAGTTCTGCATCTAATTTTGTTAGTGTGACTAGTTAAAAGCCTAAAGGTCTGACCTTGCTTGATCTAAACCCTCAAACTAAACCCTGTGTGTGTGTGTGTGTCCTGACAGTCAACTCCATGATTTCTGGCGGCTGGACTACTGGGAGGATGACCTGCGGAGGAGGCGGAGATTCGTACGGAACGCCTTCGGCTCCAGTCACTCAGATGTCCCGCTCAAGGCCTTGGCCGAATACGGTCAGTCCTGGGCATTTAAGTTTGCGTTATCAGGCACTCTTAAGTGTGCTTGAATTACTGAATGACTGTTATTGTGGTTGGAATCGTATAAACTTTTACCTCAACCACATTTTTTAATAGCATTTAAAAAAATAATGTTTTCATAAAGCTTTACAGTATATCATTAATCCTAGGAGAGCACATTCAGATGAATGACAGATTGTTGCTATCTCTAGAATCAATGAGTTGTTGACACGTATCTGTGTGTGTGTGTGTGTGTGTGTGTGTGTGTGTGTGTGTGTGTGTGTGTGTGTGTGTGTGTGTGTGTGTGTGTGTGTGTGTGTGTGTGTGTGTGTGTGTGTGCCCATGTAGGTACAGAGGAGGAGGACACAAAATCGAAAAAGACTTTCCGCAGCCAGTCGGTGGTGGCGCAAAACCCAGAGACGGAGCTCATGCTTGAGGGAGACGATGACGCCGTGAGCTTATTGCAGGAGAAGGAGATTGACAATCTCGCAGGTACACAACCAGGAACACACACACACACACAGACCATGGGACAGCCCTCACAGTCTAAACAGTGACCCAGGATCACACACACGCCATGGCCCAGCTCTCACAGTCTAAACAGTGACCACCACTATGGGAGAAAATATGAGCTTAATTGTTTTACATTTCCTCTTGTTACCTACAGTGAGATATTAGTCTCCCATATTGTCACACGTTTGAGGCCACCATAATGTCCTTAACCCTTCTCTTGTCAACATGTTCTGTCCTCAAGTTTTCTTGACGTCAGTTACATATTGAAGGGTTCTTTGAAGTCCCCACAACCAGTGGTTAAAGTGGGATTTGGCAGGAGGGGGAAGTCTCATATTTTGTGCCGGAACAAAGAAAGAAAAATGTATAGAAGACAATTGTTCATCTATCTGAGGTGTCGGTATTGCGTACCCCTGCGTTCCCCCCCCACTTTAACCCCTGCCCACAACACATCATAAGTTTGTCTTGAACCATGGGAGAAAATAGCAGCTTTATTGTTTTACATTTTCTCTTGTTGCCTACAGTAGGCTATTAGTCATACTGTCACAGGTTTGAGACTGCCACCATGTCCCAAACCTCCCCTTGGCAGCATGTTCCATATTGAAGGGTTCATTGAGTCTTCTCAACTCCTTCATGAGTTCATCTTGAACTTTGAAATTACCACTAAAAAATGGGTGAATCTGAGCATAACCCTACCATGGAATAACATTTTATTGTGTAATACAGGGGTGACCAACCAGTGGGAGACCAAGAGCCACATATCTGACTATGTTACAGCAAAGAGCCACATCGGCACACAGGCACATGAACCTGTTACTACTACAGCATTACCTACATCCTTCTGACAAACACACACACACACAAAAACACACACACCTCTGCCCATGAGATGAATTGTAAAAGTCACACACCAACATGATAACAGAAATGTACCCCTACAATAATAAGAACAGGCCAACAACATCATACACATGGGCACACAACCCCCAACCATCTCTTCCTCTCACACACACACACACACATATCAAAACAAAACTACTGTATTAAACGTATTGGAAGCGAACACACACACACACACACAAACACAAACTTGGGCATGAATGTAAGAGCCTCTGGGCAAAGAGCTGCATGCGGCTCCCGAGCCGCGGGTTGGCCACCCCTGGTGTAATATGTATTATTGGCAGGGTTATTTGTATGAATTTATGTTGTCACTCATGGTTTTCACAACAATACTGTTCATTTTATTTTTAGCAAGTTTTCGCCCAAGATTATTTACTTCAAGAGGCAAGTGGACTTGAAAAAAAAAAAACATTATAAATGATACTAACCTTGGAGTCAATGGCCCATGTTTATAAAATCATAAATATTTGTCCAAAAAAAAATACATACAATCTCTCCTTTAGAGCAAGTGGCTGATTTTTATCATCATTTTTTATGTTGATTTATTAAAACATCTTAACCTAACATTGCTCAATCTCAACTTCTTTAATCATTTTTTTCAAAGAAAAAAAAATATATTATTAGATGGTATTAAATTTAACAGCTGTAACTGTGGTATTAAATGTAACAATAGCTGTAGTCCTTTAGACTATGACACAGGCCACCCTGCTGTCTTTTAGATGAAGTTTTAGATAGATGAAGACTGATTGGACCTCATTGCATTTGCCATTTCCAGGTCCAGTGGTGTTGAGCACCCCTGCCCAGCTAGTGGCACCTGTGGTGGTTGCCCGAGGAACCCTCTCCATCACCACCACTGAGATCTACTTCGAGGTGGACGAGGAAGACCCCGCTTTTAAAAAGATTGATGCCAAAGTACGTGTAAGTACTTATATGCCGCCAACTATGTTGTTGTTGTTGTGTGTGTGTGTGTGTGTGTGTGTGTGTGTGTGTGTGTGTGTGTGTGTGTGTGTGTGTGTGTGTGTGTGTGTACTTGCATATCTTATCCTTTTCTCAGTCTCATTATATCCTCCTCAAATGCATACCAAGTGCAAGTCCTCTATTGAACCACCATTATATCAAAACATTTGGGGATAGTGTATTAAACATACCACACAGTAGTGTGTTAAACAAACACATCTCAGTGTGCTATGAAGGTTTTGATTTTGACAAAGCTTTTTTCTCAGCATCACTCTACAAAAAATATACAAAATAGATGAATCCATTACTGTACCTTCAAGTGCTTTCCAAGCCTCTGGGAGAAGTCTGTTTGTTATTTTGTTGGTTTTGTTTATTTGTTGAGCAATATGTTTACCAATTGTCTAGGTTTTTTTCCATTATTTTCCTCAGATTAGCAGCTTTACTGTCCCTTAAGAAATAAATGACTGCCGGTGGCGGTAGCAAATAGCTAAAGCGTTTCTGGTTCCACTGATAAAAACAAACCACAGAAGATTCTTTTGCATCCTCTGGTCGTTGTTCATGCAGCCCTTTCTTCTAGACAGGTTTCTTTTGATGCACAGCTTCTCATCCTTCCAGCTTTTGGCATGAAAAGTAAAATCCTGGGTTCTTTTGAATGACGATAGCAAAGCACCTTTAGTGCATTCTTCAGAGAGAAGTAGCGCTAAATAGCTCTATACATCACAAGCCCGCTGTGTTTCACTGAATACTTTCCAATCCAACTGGGTGTGTGTGTGTGTGTGTCTGTGTGTGTGTGTGTGTGTGTGTGTGTGTGTGTGTGTGTGTGTGTGTGTGTGTGTGTGTGTGTGTGTGTGTGTGTGTGTGTGTGTGTGTGTGTGTGTGTGTGTGTGTGTCGTGTCATCCCATCCTAACCCACAAATGCCAAGCTGATGAGCCCATGGCTTGGATGCATTGTGATGTAGGCATTCATTGGTGTCCCCATCACTACTGCTTGTTTGCCCCGGAGGCTTTCCCACTCAGACTGACACGGATGAAAACTAAAGAGCTGTCTCTCTACATCTCTGGGAGCTGTGTGGGAGAGGATGAAGTCTTAAGGATTTACAGTAGAGCTGGAGACAATGCATTTAGATGCTTTATTTGGCCATAGATTGGGAGCTCTATTGAAGCTCATATATATGTGACTGACTTCATGTTGAATGTGATAGCAGTGTAATCTTTTTAAAAATTAAAAAGATTGTAAAGATATTTATGTGTGTGTGTGTACTATGCATGCCAGTGCTTAACATGGATAGCTAAGCATCTTAGTAAGCTTCTTCGTGTTTTGTTATATTTTAGATTAGAGAGAGAGAGAGAGACTTCATGTGCACACATTTCTCTGTCAGTAAGACTAGGTATTTCTTTCATTATGTTGTTAGGCAGAGCTGTTTATACTGTACGTATGGAATCAATCAATTCTTTATTTCAGACACCAATACCAGGGTCCATATCTAATAAAATGTACATACAGAATAAAGAAATAAAAAGAAAAGAAACATAACAAGAAGACCTCACATCACAACATTTAGACATAAAGACAGGCCCTCCAATGTTTCCTTAGTTTAGATAAATACCTCATGGCACTCTTTGAAGGTTTCACTAAACTTTCAATGTGTTTCAATGTGTTTATTGTATTTGTTTTAAGTTGGAAATTGAGTCGAGAGAACTGTGTTGTGTTTGTCAGGTCCTGGCCTACTCGGAGGGTCTGCACGGGAAGTGGATGTTCAGTGAGATCCGGGCCGTCTTCTCCAGACGTTATCTTCTCCAGAACACCGGCCTGGAGGTCTTCATGGCCAACAGAAGTAAGATTGTTTCTCTCCGATTCGTTTTTTTTTTTTTTTTTTTTTAATTTTATGTGATCATACATTCTTTGTATCAAACAGAATGGTAAAACTGATTTACAACAAAAATATTGAGATCACATTCAAACAAAGCAGTCTTGAAATACAGTACAGACAGATATGTTCATGTTCAGGTCTTGAGATATTTTTAGGAGCGAGTCATACCGGGAAACTAGTAACTAATTTCAGACAGCTGATTGGATGCTATGGGTGGTTTAGTTCAGTTTAGTTTAATTTATTTGATAGGGACAGATACATAACATGTAGGTTGCATAGCATTTATAGCCAAAAGCTAATTTCCAATGCCCGTCCCTAGAAGGGCTTTTAAAACAATACACTAGCAGCAATAACAACAAAACAATATTATCATAAAAGCAGCCTATTCACTCATTCAGTCCAATCATTCATCGTTGAAATCTATCAGTCGAGAATGCAATTTCTCATAAAAAGTCCAAAGCTGCATTGCAGCAAACTGGACTACAAAAAGATATTCTTTGCCTAAGCGTTACGAGACGCAGCTCTGTGGCCAATGTTGTGATTTGTATTCATTTGGTGTTCCCTAGCTTCCGTCATGTTCAACTTCCCCGATCAGGCAACGGTGAAGAAGGTGGTGTACAGTTTGCCACGCGTGGGTGTGGGCACCAGCTATGGCCTGCCTCAGGCTAGGTGAGACTACTGTTTGTTTTGGATTTGATATTTGACTTGTCATGTTAATCGTGTTACAATATGTATGTATGTGTGTTTCATGTATCGTAGCCCAGTTGTTCAAAAGTAATGGGATGGGATTTCCATATCTGGAATCCACATTAAACTGTTAATTTGTTTGTTTGCTCAGGTGTTAACGTAGGGTCTGTGCGTGTATGTGTGTGTGTGTGTGTGTGTGTGTGTGTGTGTGTGTGTGTGCTGTCTGTGTGCAAAATGTGGGATAACAAACACTTGTATGCTATGTGTGTCCCACAAGTCCACCACTGACCCTGTTGTCTTCCCTCCCCCCCAGGCGTATCTCTCTGGCCACCCCACGGCAGCTCTTCAAGTCTTCCAACATGACGCAGAGATGGCAGAGAAGAGAGATCTCCAACTTTGAGTACCTCATGTTCCTCAACACCATTGCAGGTCAGACACCACTGGGGATCTGTTGTACACACACGCACACACACACACACACACACACACACACACACACACACACACACACACACACACACACACATACTCTCTCTCTCTCACACACACACACACACACACACACACACACACACACACATACTCTCTCTCTCTCACACACACACACACTCACACACACACCACTGTTCTTATGATACCCCTGAGGCCCTCTCAGAAAGGGAGTGATGTTGGTGTGTTTAAGCGTAGTAGAGAGCAGTTTAAGAACCTGAAGAAGTTTTTGTTTTTTTTTCCCCCCATAAAATACAGTTAGTTCTGATGGATAGTAACAGTAGTCTTTTTTATTAGACTGTTGTAAAGTGTAGATTAACTTAAATAAAACTAAAATATGAGCATTTTGTGATTCTTGTGGGGTCCCCCTCCAGTTTGAACTGTCTGACTCTACTGTCAATGCTTAATAGATAAATTACAAAAGACGATTCTAAACTGTAAGTGAAAATGATGTACTCTAACTGGGCTGTGTTATTTTAGGGCGGACGTACAATGACCTGAACCAGTACCCTGTGTTCCCCTGGGTCCTAACGAACTACGAGTCAGAGGAGCTAGATCTCACCCTCCCTGGGAACTTCAGAGATCTCTCCAAGGTAAACCTCTCTCAAGCCTAGACACACAACTAAGAGTGTGTCAGTGTGAATTTCACTTAAAGGAGAGTACCGGAGTGAATTCAAGCATAGCCCTGTTGAAAGAGCTTGCTAAATGCACTAGTTAGCGAGTGGAACAAAATAATTTGGTACAGCACAGACCGAACACGAACGCAGAAGCGAACAGGCACTTTACACTGAATCAATGGGACCTGACTGTTGGAAACCGAAAGTAAGATCTGAGGTTACATTGACTCAATGTAAAGTGTTTCGCGTTCGCGTTAGGTCTGTGCTGTTCGAAAATCTTTCATTTCATGCGAAATATATTGCTGTTAGAAGGCTCGTGCAGCAGGGCTATGCTTAAACTTACTCCGGTATATTGCTTTAAGATCCTCATCACAAAAGTCCTTGCTGTTTTTTAGAGAAAACTGCCACAAAATCAGGCATCAAGAAGATACAATTTGTAATTTGTAATCTGTAAATTGCTCCAGCATGCAATAGGTTTTTGTGTCTGTGGCCACATGATTGATCCAACTCTTGGTGATATTTCACACTTCCTCTTTGTGTGTTTCATCTCAGCCAATCGGAGCTCTGAACCCAAAGCGTGCGGCGTTCTATGTGGAACACTACGAGAACTGGGAGGAAGACGGAACTCCCCCTCACCACTACAACCTGCTCTACTCCACCTCCGCCGCCACCCTCTCCTGGCTCGTCAGGATAGTGAGTACAGCCCACCATTCAATTCAATTCAATTCAATTCAATTCAATTCAATTCAATTCAATTCAATTCAATTTAACTATTTATTGTCGTTGCCAATAGGAGTACAACAAATTATATGTTTGGAGCATCCACATTCACTTTTGCTGCAAATAAAATGCATAGTTGAAAGTACAAACCCATTGATAAACCCTTTAAATAACCCCAGTGTAAACATTTGGCACAGTTTGACAGACAGTTCAACATTTTTAGGAGCAGCATAGGTCATTTCCTCAATACATAAAGTGCAGTAAGGAACAGGGACAGTCAGGCAGATCTAAGAGAGGGTATGGTAGTTGTAATGTCGCAATGCAATACCGGTTCAGAGTTATTGTAGTGTGGATGTGTGTGTGTGTAGGTGTGGGATGACATTATGCAGCAATGCAAAAACCAGGCAGAAACAAGAGAGGGTATGATGGTTGTTCTGCCGCAATGCAATGCAACCCACGCCTAACACAGGCCATGCAGTACAGGCAGCCACCTGCAGGTGTCGCCAGATCTCACCCGTTTGTGTTTGTGTCTGTCTGTCTGTCTGTGCCAACAGGAGCCCTTCACCACCTTCTTTCTCAGTGGCAATGACAACAAGTTTGACCACCCTGACCGCACCTTCTCTGGCATCGCTCGCTCCTGGAGGAACTGTCAGAGAGACACCTCCGATGTGAAGGTGGGCGCTCATTATAATATAGAAATGATATATTATATAATAATATTATAATTTTTGCTGTAACAATGTTTCCTTGAACCCTTGTAACCCTGAATGAACTGTATGTACTGGTGTTTCGCTATTTGGTTTGCTTCGCATAAAATTCCATCATTGTCATAGCTATCCACTGCATTTCGCAATGTGAAATAACAGGGCAGTCGGTTGATTGACTCCGGATAATTCCTTCAGTGCACTGGCATTCACTTTGGCTTGCCGTAGTGTAGTCTGCATGAAAATTTCTATTGACCCCTCATCACCGGCCTGTTTTTTTCTGGGCCGCTGCCAAAGCAGGTTTGATGTAGGAGATTAATGTGATTGGAGATATTGATGAGCTGCTGAGCGTTGCGGTTGGTGCGTCTACTTTACAGGAGCTGATTCCGGAGTTCTACTACCTCCCAGAGATGTTTGTCAACAGCAACAGCTACCACCTGGGCATGAGGGACGACAGGGTGCTGGTGTGTGACGTGGATCTGCCCGCCTGGGCAAAGAAGCCTGAGGACTTTGTCCGGATCAACAGGATGGTGAGGAGTTTGGCCTGATGTAGACTATGTGTTATACTAGGGGTGGACAATTATTTTGGCTGAAGGGCCGGGTGTTAACAGTTAACCGGTTGATGCTCAAACCAGTAGTCCCACTTTCTTCAGAGGACATGTTAACATGCAGGTTTAAAAGGGTGGCATTTGTATTTCATGAATACAACAAATGAAAAAATCAGGCCCATAATCTAAGTCACCTTGGCTAAATAATAAATTATTTTATTTTGGGAAGGCTCCACGGGCCGGATTAAATATTTCAAGGGGCCGCATGTGGCCCCCGGGCCTTAGTTTGCCCAGGTATGTGTTATACCTTAGCTAGCTTAGCCATAGTGCTAAATGGTTGCTGATCCTTGCAGATCAGTAGACCAGAACGTCCTATAGACCTGTTAGGGAATCGTGCTATGAGTTAGCTGATCTACTTTTAATTACTTGCATCATAATTGTGTTTTGTGTGTGTTACAGAAACAATTTCACTGCATGAGAGAGGCACACACAGACACGCACACACACACACACACACACACACTCATACAGTACATATGCATAC